>JBBGZY010001672.1:4807500-5415345 GCA_037952925.1 Lithobates clamitans | reverse complement strand
TCATCTTCCATAAACATTCTGTTGCCTTCCTGGATGTCGGAACCTGCACCCGTCCTTCATCAAGGACTCAATGACAGCAGTTGCTTCTGCTTGGAATCCATTCTTTACCTGCAATGTAAAAGAAGAGGAGTTACTATAGAGCAGTGATTCTCGACCAGGGTTCCGTGGAACTCTAGGTTTCCTCCAGAGGTTGCTAGGGGTTCCTTGAGCATTGGGCAATTTCTGCCTCTCAGATAAGTTCCCACTGGCACCATTGATCTTTTTAGCTATCTGTAAGGAGGTCATTCTTCTCAATGACCTCAAGTGTAAGGACCATTCTTCCCACTGACCATCACACTAATGTACAGTCAGGTCCATAAATATTGGAACATCAACACAATTCTAATCTTTTTGGCTCTATACACCACCACAATGGATTTGAAATGAAACAATTACTATGTGCTTTAACTGCAGACTTTCAGCTTTAATTTGAGGGTATTTACATTCAAATCAGGTGAACGATGTAGGAATTACAAAAGTTTGTATATGTGCCTCCCAGTTTTTAAGGGACCAAAAGTAATGGGACAATTGGCTGTTCAGCTGTTCCATGGCCAGGTGTGTGTTATTCCTCATTATCCCATTTACCAGGAGCAGAGAACAGGTCCAGAGTTCATTTCAAGTGTGCTATTTGCATTTGGAATCTGTTGCTGTCAACTCTCAATATGAGATCCAAAGAGCAGTCACTATCAGTGAGGCAAGCCATCATTAGGCTGAAAAAACAAAACAAACCCATCAGAGAGAAAGCAAAAACATTAGGTGTGGCCAAATCAACTGATTGGAACATCCTTAAAAAGAAAGAACGCACCGGTGAGCTCAGCAACACCAAAAGACCCGGAAGACCATGGAAAACAACTGTGGTGGATGACCAAAGAATTCTTTCCCTGGTGAAGAAAACACCCTTCACAACAGTTGGCCAGATCAAGAACACTCTCCAGGAGGTGGGTGTATGTGTCTCAAAGTCAACAATCAAGAGTTAGACTTCACCAGAGTGAATACAGAGGGTTCACCACAAGATGTAAACCATTGGTGAGCCTCAAAAACAGGAAGGCCAGATTAGAGTTTGCCAAACAACATCTAAAAAAGCCTTCACAGTTCTGGAACAACATCCTATGGACAGATGAGACCAAGATCAACTTGTACTAGAGTGATGGGAAGAGAAGAGAAGAGTATGGAGAAGGAAAGGAACTGCTCATGATCCAAAGCATACCACCTCATCAGTGAAGCATGGTGGTGGTAGTGTCATGGCATGGGCATGTATGGCTGCCAATGGAACTGGTTCTCTTGTATTTATTGATGATGTGACTGCTGACAAAAGCAGCAGCATACATTCTGAAGTGTTTCGGGCAATATTATCTGCTCATATTCAGCAAAATGCTTCAGAACTCATTGGACACGTTTCACAGTGCAGATGGACAATGACCTGAAGCATACTGCGAAAGAAACCAAAGAGTTTTTTAAGGAAAGAAGTGGAATGTTATGCAATGGCCAAGTCAATCACCTGAACTGAATCCGATTGAGCATGCATTTCACTTGCAGAAGACAAAACTGAAGGGAAATGCCCCAAGAACAAGCAGGAACTGAAGACAGTTGCAGTAGAGGCCTGGCAGAGCATCACCAGGGATGAAACCAGCGTCTGGTGATGTCTATGCGTTCCAGACTTCAGGATTTGCAACCAAGTATTAAAAAGTGAAAGTTTGATGGATGATTGTTAATGTGTCCCATTACTTTTGGTCCCTTAAAAAGTGGAGGCACATATACAAACTGTTGTAATTCCTACACCGTTCACCTGATTTGGATGTAAATAGCCTCAAATTAAAACTGAAAGTCTGCAGATAAAGCACATCTAATTTGTTCATTTCATTTCAAATCCGTTTGGTGGTGTATAGAGCCAAAAAGATTAGAATTGTGTCGACGTCCCAATATTTATGGACCTGACTGTATCATGAGTTGCAGATTTCTAATTTTTAGCGGGGGTTCCCTGAGACCGGAGAACTATTTCAAGGGTTCCTCTGTGTTGAAAAGGTTTAAAAAGGCTGCTATAGAGGAAGAATTATTCTACCAGCAGGTGAAACTTGAATGGCCTATGTAAGTTATGCCCACATTTACATTACTTTCAGAATAGCCCTCGCATCACTTATGGTTGAAATGACCCTTTAAGTGGTTTTGGTTCTGAGCAAGGTACTTTCTTCACTTTCAATGGTGTTTTGTCTATTCAGTTATCCGAAACCTCTTTCCTAGAACTACATGTTTGTCTTGCTGTTGGAAGCCCCTTCGCCGTCTACATCCGATGAGGTTTTTCACTTGCCTTTACAAGCGTTCATTTGAACTCACTGACAATGGAAAAATAAAGGCGCGGGTGGTAACAAAACGACTCGACAATGATGCCAGCTGCTCTTGCTCACACCTTAAGTGTACCAGAGACAATGAGAACTCCTGTCATCAGGTTGCCAAACACCGGCAGCAACAAGCGTGTCCCACTTAACTCAATAACTCAGACTTTTTTGTTATCTTTTCATAAGCTGGAGATGAAAAGCAAAATCCTAGATAATCCTTTTCTCTTTTCTGTTAGATTGTGCCAGGCAGCTGCAAGCTCTGTACCAGCCGCCAAAGACAAGCACTTTATAACGTGATAACGTGGCTGCCTCGAACGATACCGTTGATTGGTTAATCTTTTCGTAAAGTGTTTCGACACTCTGGTCTGTTACCAGTCTAGACAGATTCATTGCAGTGAAGTGATGTGGCTTTGACGTAGAGGACACCAAGACCAACATCACTTAGCGCCTCGGATATTACACGGCACTTGACAAATAACAGTGGAACTCCAGCCAAAAAAGTTTTTTTTTAAAATTTGGATGGTATGGGGAAGGGTTAGAATCGTTGTCTTTTTTTGTGTTGCTAAAACACACTAACCGGTCAGTGCAGGAGTTACCGCATAGCAAATTTAGTTAGCAAGTAGAGCCTTTCTCAACTTTTTCAACACAAAGGAACCCTTGAAATACATTTTCTGTCTCAGGGAACCCCTGCTAAAAATTACTATATCCACAACTCATGATACATTAGTGTGAGGGTGAGTGGAAAGAATGCTCCTTACACTTGTGGCATAGACATGCGCACAGTGTGTGCCGGATGTGCCTGGGCACACCCTAATCACCCTGTGCGCATTGGTGTAGCCTAGGGCAGACTAGTGTCGGTTGTCTCCCTTGATCTCCTTCTCCCCACCACTGTGGGCAGTGAGGAAAGGCGGCTGTGGTGTGAGCTGTCTGTGTCAGAAACCATGAAATCAGGGCGAGACAGAAGTACAGTTAAGAAGTACAGTTAACACTTGTTTAATAATAAAAGTAAAAAGAACAAACGTAGTCAAAACATAGCCAAAGTTTAGTAACCGGAATGGATAGTCAGCCAAGCCATAAGTCAGGGATCAATGTAGTGGAACAGCAAGCAGGATCTGGAGCCAGAAGGGATGTCAGAAAAGCAAGTCTTGAACAGGATCGCAGGAGATAGTTTCTGTGATGTTGACCAAGGTAAAGGCAGAGCTCCACTGGGCTGAACGGCTTAAGTAGGCAGGACTGACGAGCAGGATATCATCAACAGCTGAGTAACTGTGGAGAGATCGGAGCTGGCAATAACCCGACAGCTGAGCGGCCAGCTCAGAGAAGGAAGGGCTAAGCCCAGCCCTTACAGTCTGTTACCTCCAGCCCTGCCTGCACCGCTGTGCACACACTTTTCCTCCCACTGATACCAATGATGGGGCACTATTCCTTCCACTAACACCAATGATGGGACACTATTCCCTCCACTGATACCAATGATGGGACACTATTCCCCCTACTCATACCAATGATGGGACACTACCCCCCACTGATACCAATGATGGGACACTATTCCTCCTACTGATACCAATGATGAGATACTACCCCCCCCCCCACTGATACCAATGATGGGACACTATTCCTCCCACTGATACCAATGATGGGACACTATTCCGGCCCACTGATACCAATGATGGGACACTATCCCCCCCACTGATACCAATGATGGGACACTATCCCCCCCACTGATACCAATAATGGGACAATATTCCTCCCACTGATACCAATGAAGGGGCACTATTCCCCACACTGATACCAATGATGGGATACTACCCCCCCCCCCACTGATACTAATTATGGGATACTATCCTCCCCCACTGATACCAATGATAAGACAATTTTACTCCCACTGATACCAATGATGGGACACTATTCCTCCCCCCACTGATACCAATGATAGGACACTTTTCCCCCCCCACTGATACCAATGATGGGACATTATCCCCCCCCCCACTGATACCAATGATGGGACACTATTCCTCCCACTGATACCAATGAAGGGGCACTATTCCCCCCCACTGATACCAATGATGGGACACTATTCCTCCCACTGATACCAATGAAGGGGCACTATTCCCCCCACTGATACCAATGCAACTCTAAACTGATAACCTATAACATAATTGTAAGCGTCCCCTATGGAGATTTTTTTGTATCATAATGTGCGCAGTTTTAAAGAGTGACATGTTAGATATCTATTTACTCGGCGTAACATTATATTTTACCAAAAAACGTGGTTATATATTGTGTCTTTTTATTGCATTAAAATGAATTAAAATGCATTTTTCCCTAAAAAATTGAGTTTGAGAAAACCACCCGCAAATACAGTGTGACATAAAAAATTGCAATGACTGACATTTTATTCTCTAGGGTCTCTACTAAAAAATTTATAACGTTTTGGGGTTCTAAGTAAATATTCCACCAAAAAAAAATATTGATTGTTACAAAAATTGTCAAAAAAGACCTGGTATTAAAGTGGCTATGCCTCTACAACACAACTGTCGTTGTGAGACACGTCAATCTTGAATGACCAATTCATCTATCGCCCCGGTCCAGGTTGACCCTGACTTGGTGGATCAGGAATCTTGTTCTAGAGTCCAGGAAGTCTTTTCTACCCATTTTTTAGAGAATTCCCAAGACTGACACCAGCCTGTGGCTGGGCAAGTGTTCTGGGCACCCTGTCGGCATTCGGGACTTGATCATCGTTGGAGTGTAATCTTCTGATTAACATCCTGGAACTTGGGAGATTTGGCTTTCTCTTCAGCGTTGGACTATCCTACTTGAGGGTCATCTGACCTGGATTCAGTCAGACTATGCCATAGAAGAAGCATACATCAATCCTCAGGGAGGGAGCAGAAGTCATGTACTGGCAAGGTAGTAAAATTGTATCCTGCCCATGGCAAAACTTTCGTTTCCAGCCTTGCCAGCCGTATACATCCATAAACATGGACAAGCAGTCCATGGCAGTATATAATGGTAAAAATATATACAGTATGTCTATGGAGCCTCTGGATTAGATGGGTGGAGTGCTCATCCTGAAACCACCTAGGCAAGTGTCCCTACAGCAGATCTCAGCAGGCAGGTTCTGGATCCAGGGGATGTGGTCCCTACACCAGAAAGTGTTTCAAGACCTGTGATGCAAGTGGGGGGGGGGGGGGTGGCAGAGGTGGACCTACTGGCCTCCAGGTTCAACAACAAACTGGCCAGGTTTGTCTCCGAGGCACATGCTCATCAGGAATTTTCCTCGTGGCTCTTGCAGAGTCCATCAGACATTTCTCTAATAGAGAAACTTTAGTAATTGCTGGTGGAGTTATCGCCTGAGATCCTGAGATGTGGAGTCTCCAGCTGGTGAGGTTCTATGGAACACAGTTGTGAACGGCAGACAATGTGAAGCTCCTTTCTGAGCACCTCATTTACTATTCTCCAGGCCAGACTCTGATGTGCAGAACAAAGTGTCAGAGGTGATCCAGGCTGTGGGTGTGCAGCAGTTCAGGAATGCACATCAGATGAAAATGAATGGGAGCCCTCTGGATCAGGGGGTCTTGTCTGCAACCAGCCTGTCCCCTCCTTCCCAATTACCCGGCTATAAATTATACAGATCCCTGGGGGCTGCTGCTCAGACCTGAGTAATGTGAGCGGCCTGGAATGAGTCAGCTACTGAGCCCAGAGGAAGCTTTGTATTACCAGCCCTGGGGGGTGGGGGGAGCGCTGTGTACTGTACTCACTAATACAGAGGGAAAAGGACTCATAGATAGATATAGTCTAGAGAGACAAGATGGATTAATAGCAAGTCTCATAGATAGATATTCATTGAATATCTATAATATAATATTAAATAATATTCAATAGTCATTGAGCCTTAATGTGTGCTGTAACCTCTAGCAACCTCTCAGTGTAACCTCTAGCAGCCAGTCAGTGAGTGGTAATGATACACTGTAACTTCTGGCAACCAATCGCAATCGCTGCCTGATCTGATTCAATAAACTGATTTTGAGTCTAGCTGTTATTTATTGTATGTCTCAGAGCAGGTGGAGAGCGAAATTGCATAAGGGGGCAAGAAAATGTTTGGATAGATAGATAGATAGATAGATAGATAGATAGATAGATAGATAGAGAGAGAGAGAGAGAGAGAGAGAGAGAGAGAGAGAGAGAGAGAGAGAGAGATAGATAGATAGATAGATAGATAGATAGATAGATAGATAGATAGATAGATAGATAGATAGATAGATAGATAGATAGATTTGAACACTTAAGATGGCCATACACTATACAATTTTCCTGTTCAATTTTTCTTTTAGATCTATAATGTATGGTCAGCCTTAGGTGGGGCTTACCAAGATGTGATGGCTGCATTCATTTTCTGTTTTAGGCTTTCTTTCTTTCTATTTTCATCTGGTGATCCAACCAGCAACATAGCTCCCTGCTGTCCCTGATTTGGAGGAATGTCCCCTTTTCCCTCCTTTCCCCCTCATTTGTCCCTCATTTTGGTCTGATCCAGGGGCGTTGCTAGGTCTACAAAAGATCTGGGGCTAGAACCCATAGCAGCGTAATGAAGAAAGTCATACGCTTGGACGGGCATACACATGTATATAATATACGTGTGTGTGTGTGTGTATATATATCCCCAGAGAGCCCTCCTTACATCAGGGTCCCCAGAGAGCCTCCCCCTTGCATCAGGGTCCCCAGAGAGCCCCCCTTACATTAGGGTCCCGAGAGAGCCTCCCCCTGAAATCGGGGTCCCCAGAGAGCCTGCCCCTTAAATCGGGGTCCCCAGAGAGCCTCCCCCTTAAATCGGGGTCCCCAGAGAGCCTCCCCCTTGCATCAGGGTCCCCAGAGAGCCCCCCTTACATTAGGGTCCCGAGAGAGCCTCCCCCTTAAATCGGGGTCCCCAGAGAGCCTCCCCCTTAAATCAGGGTCCCCAGAGAGCCTCCCCCTTAAATCGGGGTCCCCAGAGAGCCCCCAACTTACATCAGGATCCCCAGAGAGCCCCCAACTTACATCAGGGTCCCCAGAGAGCCTCCCCTACAGAGACTCAGGGCTATGGGCCCCGGATTCAGGGCTATAGCCCCAAAAGCCACCCCCTAGCGACGCCCCTGGTCTGATCTATATAGTTGATTGTTAAATGCACTTTTTATCTTTTAAAAAAGTATTTCCCAGCGCTAAACCTTTTATCAGATTTCTAAATTTCTGTATTTGTAAGTGTCAAAAGCCAAAATAAAAAAAAAACAAAAACAAAAAAAAGAAACACTTGCGGGTTTACCTAATCTTTTTTTTTTTTTTTGTAGAATCCTTTTTTAAGGGGGTGAGGCAGGGGGTGTGTCCTATGCCTACATAATTTTGCTAACAGGCATTCCTCGTTCCCATCTCAAAAAGTTGGGAGGTATACAGTTGTGCTCATAAGGTTTACATACCCTGGCAGAATTTATGATTTCTTTTCCATTTTTCAGAGAATATGAATAACACAAAAACTTTTCGCTCGCTCATGGTTAGTGTTTGGCGGAAGCCATTTATTATCAATCAACTGTGTTTACTCTTTTTAAATCATAATGGCAACAGAAACTACCCAAATGACCCTGATCCAAAAGTTTACATACCCTGGTGATTTTTGCACACAAGTTGACACATTGGGTTATCATTCATATTCTCTGAAAAATGGCTGATAAATCATAAATTCTGACAGGGTATGTAAATTTATGAGCACAACTGTATATGTATGTATAATAATAATAATAATAATAATCCCAAAAGGAAAAAAAAACAGTATGCTGTAACTGATTATAAAAAGTGAGTTGGAGTTTGGCTCCAATTTGTTTAGTGTATTCAAATCTGCTAATAGATCTAACTCCCCTCCCCTACAGACTGACAATGCTGTTGTCTGATGTGCCTCCTGTGCTCCTTTATCCAGAGTGTGTGTGTGTGTGGAGGGGGGGGGGCACTCTAATATAGGAGGTTTATTACTTGCCAGATCCCCCAGGTGAAAACAGAGGGGAAAAGCATAAAAAAGAAAACGAAAGCAGCCACCACATCCAGGGATTGGTAAGCAGCAATATATGACAATTTAGGTTTTGGGTTTAATATTGCTTTAAATGTCAGTCTGGTTCTCTTGTCTCTTTTTTTTTTTTTTTCACCTGTGCCTAAATCTTACTTTTTCAATAAACTTTGATAAAAGCCCCTCCCCCCCCCCCATCTCCTTTTATCCCTATTCACCGGCTATAAATACTGTGTAAGTGAGCCGGGTCCCTCCAGAGGGGCAGAGACGGCGTGGTTTGGACGGGGTTATTTTTATGGGAAATTACAGTTCTCGTCTTACACGTTTGTACACAGCAGAACTTTTCTTGGCACAAAAAAACTTTCTGCCGCTGAAGACGGGAAAACTAAAATTCTAAAGAGCAGGAAAAATACGAAAAATTTCCCCCATTGACTTTCAAGCGAAGGCTCACCGCCTAACCTCAGCTACAAGACCTCGGGGGCATGTTCATTAATAGTTCAGTCCCTAATGCAAGATTTATCGCTCTGTCTCCTGAAAGAGAGCGACCGTTTACCTCCAAGGGACGTCTGCTAGGCAAAGCTAGGCAAAGGATTCAGGAGGACAGAAAGCTGAAGTTGAATCTGCTTTTATTTTGCTTTCCCTGGTTCCCATCCCCTCGTTATCCATCAACACTAATTTTTCTTTAACCAAATCTTTCTGTTTTTATTGCATACCTTATTTTAGGCCTGGTAACGTCGTCACTGGGTCTCTGTGTTTCTCTATGCAATCCAGGCAGATGCTGGTGGGAGGGCCGGCAGTGTGCGTTACACAGTGGTATCACTAGGGTTGGTGTCACCTGGTTCGGTAAAACATGGTGTCACCCCCCCCCCAAAAAAAAAATAATAATAATTTTTGCAACTTGAGGGAGAGAGAGGGGAGAGGGAGAGGGCAGAGAGATAGAGAGGGGTGGGCAGGGGGAGAAACTGGGGGGGGGGAGGCATTGAAAGAGAGAGTGGGAGAGGGAGAGAGAGGGGGGGCAGGGGGAGAGATATGGGAGCAGGGGGAGGGAGAGGGGGCAGGGAGAGAGAGACATAGAGATAGAGGGGCAGGGGGAGAGAGAGAGAGGGGGAGAGAGGGGGCAGAGAGAGGGGGCAGGAAGAGAGAGAGGGGGGGCAGGGGGAGAGAGAGCGAGAGTGGGCAGGGAGAGTTAGAGGGGGCAGGGAGAGAGAGAGAGACAGAAGGCAGGAAGAGAGAGAGAGGGTGAAGCAGGGGGGAGTGAGTGAGAGGAGGGGCAGGGAGAGTTAGAAGTGGGCAGGGAGGGAGAGAGAGAGGGGGTGTAGAGAGATATGGGGTCAGGGAGAGAGAGAGAGGGAGAGGGGGGCAGGGAGAGGGAGGGAGAGGGGGCAGGGAGAGAGGGAGATTGGGGCAGGGGGAGGGAGAGGGGGCAGGGAGAGAGGGGGAGAGGGGGGCAGGGAGAGGGAGGGAGAGGGGGCAGGGAGAGAGGGAGATTGAAGCAGGGGGAGGGAGAGGGGGGCAGGGAGAGAGAGGGAGATTAGGGCAGGGAGAGGGAGGGGGCAGGGGGAGAGGGGGGCAGGGAGAGGGAGGGAGAGGGGGGCAGGGAGAGAGAGGGAGAGGGGGGCAGGGAGAGGGAGGGAGAGGGGGGCAGGGAGAGAGAGGGAGAGGGGGGCAGGGAGAGGGAGAGGGAGGGGGCAGGGAGGGAGAGTGAGAGGGGGGCAGGGAGAGAGAGGGAGAGGGGGCAGGGAGAGGGAGGGGGCAGGGAGAGAGGGGGAGATTGGGGCATGGGGAGGGAGAGGGGGGCAGGGAGAGGGAGGGGGCAGGGAGAGAGTGGGTGAGGGGGGCAGGGAGAGGTCGAGGGGGGCAGGGAGAGAGAGGGAGAGGGGGGCAGGGAGAGGGAGGGGGCAGGGAGAGAGAGAGGGAGAGGGGGGCAGGGAGAGGGCGAGGGGGATAGAGGGAGAGGGGGTCAGGGAGAGGGAGGGGGCAGGGAGAGAGAGGGAGAGGGGGGCAGAGAGGGAGAGGGGGGCAGGGTCTGGTCAGTGCTCACTCACATGGATGGTCCCGGGGGCTCACTGGCTCAGTCAGTGGCTTCTCTTTCAATGTGGCTGTCGGCTTCACAGACGGAGCACACAGGCAGGTAGAGAGGGGCGGGAGAAGGTATGAGTGTCTTGCTCAGACATGCTGGAGGTGCACAGAACAGTGTGGGGGTCCCTCCAGGACAGCTGCAGCTCCTGAGTCAGCTGTCACCGGTACCTGCAGAGGATGTGGCCGTCATTGGAGGAGGGGGGAGGAGAGGTGAATGGGCCTTTCAGTGGGCATTAGATTGGCCCAGCTCAGTCCGCCCCTGGTGTCACCCCTCTTGCGGGTGTCACCTGGGTTCGGTCTGCACCCCCCCTAGTGACGCCACTGGCTGTACATAGCTTCCTAAAAACATCACAGCACCCGGCCTCAGTACTCCTCTCAAGAGCATTCAGCCATGATATAAGCAGTGGGCGGGCTCTTGGGAGGAGCTATGCAAATATCAAAATGCCTTGATAGTTGGCTGCAAGGAGTGGGCTTTCCTAGGCAGATTGTATTTGCATGCAGACTGCCCTCCGTAGCGCCCACATGTGATATTACTGAACTTAATGAATGAAGGGGGCAGGTCATGGACAGTCAGGCTGGGGATGAAAGAGCTAGATGATGCTGGATATCCTCCACCGATGAAATGAGGTGGGCTCTATCTGACTTACTGCAGCTTTTAATGCACTTGTGAGAGGCTCACAGTGTGCAGTAAAATCTGAGTAAGCCATTTCAGTAAAGGAGAGGTGCATGTACAACTCTGCAAGACTGAAGGGAAGGCTGGAGGTCAGATTTAAAGAGCCTGTTCTTTGGACATTTAATGAAAAAACAAAAACAGGTTCTCTTAATAGCAGGGTGAATAAGGGGTTTATATTTTCCATGCACCCTCTTGCTTCCCTGATAGCCCACTGCAGCTCTCTGCAGAAACACTCTGTAGGGTTTAACTCAGCCATTCTCAACCAGGGTTCCATGGAACGCAAGAGTTCCTCCAGAGGTTGCTTGGGGTTCCTTGAGCTATGGCTGATTGATGATGCATAGTCGTCTGTATGGGTGGTATTCTTCCCACTGACAAGCAGTTTAAGGGACATTCTTCCTATTGACCACCAATTTAAGGATCATTCTTTCGACTGACCACCAATATAAAGGACATTCCTCCTGCTGGGTATACTGTAAGAGCCATTCTTCCCACTGACCACCAATGTAAGGAACATTCTTCCCACTGACCTCCAATGTAAGGAACATTCTACCCACTGATCACCAATGTAAGGAACATTCTTCCCACTGATCACCAATGTAAGGAGCATTCTTCCCACTGATCACCAATGTAAGGAGCATTCTTCCCACTGATCACCAATGTAAGGAGCATTCTTCCCACTCACCACCAATGTAAGGAGCATTCTTCCCACTGATCACCAATGTAAGGAACATTCTTCCCACTGACCTCCAATGTAAGGAACATTCTTCCCACTGACCTCCAATGTAAGGAACATTCTACCCACTGATCACCAATGTAAGGAACATTCTTCTCACTGATCACCAATGTAAGGAGCATTCTTCCCACTGATCACCAATGTAAGGAGCATTCTTCCCACTCACCACCAATGTAAGGAGCATTCTTCCCACTGATCACCAATGTAAGGAACATTCTTCCCACTGACCTCCAATGTAAGGAACATTCTTCCCACTGACCTCCAATGTAAGGAACATTCTACCCACTGATCACCAATGTAAGGAACATTCTTCTCACTGATCACCAATGTAAGGAGCATTCTTCCCACTGATCACCAATGTAAGGAACATTCTTCTCACTGATCACCAATGTAAGGGACATTCTTCCCACTGATCACCAATGTAAGGAGCATTCTTCCCACTGACCACCAATGTAAGGAACATTCTTCCCACTGACCACCAATGTAAGGAACATTCTTCCCACTGATCACCAATGTAAGGAGCATTCTTCTCACTGATCACCAATGTAAGGAACATTCTTCTCACTGATCACCAATGTAAGGAGCATTCTTCCCACTGATCACCAATGTAAGGAACATTCTTCTCACTGATCACCAATGTAAGGAGCATTCTTTTTACTGATCACCAATGTAAGGGACATTCTTCCCACTGATCACCAATGTAAGGAACATTCTTCTCACTGATCACCAATGTAAGGAGCATTCTTCCCACTGATCACCAATGTAAGGAACATTCTTCTCACTGATCACCAATGTAAGGAGCATTCTTCTCACTGATCACCAATGTAAGGGACATTCTTCCCACTGATCACCAATGTAAGGAACATTCTTCTCACTGATCACCAATGTAAGGAACATTCTTCTCACTGATCACCAATGTAAGGAGCATTCTTCTCACTGACCACCAATGTAAGGGACATTCTTCCCACTGATCACCAATGTAAGGAGCATTCTTCCCACTGATCACCAATGTAAGGAGCATTCTTCTCACTGATCACCAATGTAAGGAACATTCTTCTCACTGATCACCAATGTAAGGAGCATTCTTCTCACTGATCACCAATGTAAGGGACATTCTTCCCACTGATCACCAATGTAAGGAACATTCTTCTCACTGATCACCAATGTAAGGAGCATTCTTCCCACTGATCACCAATGTAAGGAGCATTCTTCCCACTGACCACCAATGTAAGGAACATTCTTCCCACTGATCACCAATGTAAGGAACATTCTTCTCACTGATCACCAATGTAAGGAGCATTCTTCCCACTGATCACCAATGTAAGGAACATTCTTCTCACTGATCACCAATGTAAGGAGCATTCTTCTCACTGATCACCAATGTAAGGGACATTCTTCCCACTGATCACCAATGTAAGGAACATTCTTCTCACTGATCACCAATGTAAGGAGCATTCTTCTCACTGATCACCAATGTAAGGAGCATTCTTCCCACTGATCACCAATGTAAGGAACATTCTTCCCACTGATCACCAATGTAAGGAACATTCTTCTCACTGATCACCAATGTAAGGAACATTCTACCCACTGATCACCAATGTAAGGAACATTCTTCCCACTGATCACCAATGTAAGGAGCATTCTTCTCACTGATCACCAATGTAAGGAACATTCTTCTCATTGATCACCAATGTAAGGAGCATTCTTCTCACTGATCACCAATGTAAGGAGCATTCTTCTCACTGATCACCAATGTAAGGGACATTCTTCTCACTGATCACCAATGTAAGGAACATTCTTCTCACTGACCACCAATGTAAGGAGCATTCTTCTCACTGATCACCAATGTAAGGGACATTCTTCTCACTGATCACCAATGTAAGGAGCATTCTTCCCACTGATCACCAATGTAAGGAACATTCTTCCCACTGATCACCAATGTAAGGAACATTCTTCCCACTGATCACCAATGTAAGGGACATTCTTCCCACTGATCACCAATGTAAGGAACATTCTTCTCACTGATCACCAATGTAAGGAACATTCTACCCACTGATCACCAATGTAAGGAACATTCTTCCCACTGATCACCAATGTAAGGAGCATTCTTCTCACTGATCACCAATGTAAGGAACATTCTTCTCATTGATCACCAATGTAAGGAGCATTCTTCTCACTGATCACCAATGTAAGGAGCATTCTTCTCACTGATCACCAATGTAAGGGACATTCTTCTCACTGATCACCAATGTAAGGAACATTCTTCTCACTGACCACCAATGTAAGGAGCATTCTTCTCACTGATCACCAATGTAAGGGACATTCTTCTCACTGATCACCAATGTAAGGAGCATTCTTCCCACTGATCACCAATGTAAGGAACATTCTTCCCACTGATCACCGATGTAAGGAACATTCTTCTCACTGACCACCAATGTAAGGGACATTCTTCTCACTGATCACCAAGGTCAAAGGCAATGCCTCTATTGGCTACCAAGCTAAGGGCCATTTGACCCCCTAAGAATCAATTTTAGCAGAGGTGCCTAAACACCTGAACATTTATTTTTGGGGATGCTCTGAGGTAAAAAGGTTGATTGCTTTGACCCCGAGATTAGCCACAAATGCACCAAGCACTGTATGTTAGTCAGGCAGGTAGAGTCAGGTGCTTCTCCACATTGGGAAGGACTGGGGGGTTCTATCTGGCAGGAGAACACAGTGGTGAGAAAACCAGTGGAATGTTAATATATACCCTTCCTGTCCTAAAGTGGACCTGTTACCTTTCCGTGAATGACCAAGGTGCGGGTTTAAAGCAGAACTCCAGCAGAAGATAAAAAGGACCTGTGACCTCAGGGAACTGGTCACAATTCACATTAAATTAAGGTAAGTATTTAGGAAAATGTTAATAAATGCATGGGAGTGGTGGAAGGACTAATCTATGGTAATGCCAATCCCCTGTTGTCTCCTTACCTACTTTAAACACATCCCTCTAAGGAGCTTAATAACTCTGGGCAGCTCATCTCTGCAATCCTCGACAGCTTTCATCATACCACCACTGCCCAGAGCTCCCCTTCCACAAGTACAACCCTGAGCTCCACAGCTCTGATGAACACCACCTCAATAACACGTCGGTTCAGATCCCTGCACCTTTCTGACCCCCCGTACTTTGATCAACCACCCCAGCATGGGTCTTCAAACCTGACACACACTCAGTGTGGACTCCTACCCCCAGCTCATTGCTGTCTGCGATTGGTCCTGCCCTCCCATTGCAGGAGAGCTCTGTGACTATCAAGTTAGAAGTAAACCTTTGGGGGCTCCATGTGGACAGATGATCCCCCCCCTCAAACAAACCCCACAGCCGCCTCATGCCCCCCTTAACAGATATTCCCCTTGGCCACCTCACACCCCAACCCCCATGGACTTACTCCATACCCTGACAAACACCCACTAAACCCTACACCTCCCACTGACATACAACCCCCAACCACGTCACACTCCCACCGAGAGGCAACTCCCCACAGGCACACATGCCCCTCCTACACATAATGCCCACTGTCATATCCTGGGCACTCCTCGTCTGAACATGCTGCCTACCATCATATCCGCAACACTTTTCTCCTGCACATACTGCCCGCCATCATCCCCTCCGCACTCCTCTCCTGTACATAGTGCCCGCAATTTACCCTCCACACTCCTTTCCTGCATATGCAGCGCCTTAAAAAAGTATTCATACCCCTTGAAATGTTCCACATTTTGTCATGTTATAACCAAAAATGTAAATATATTTTATTGGGATTTTATGTGATAGACCAACACAAAGTGGCACATAATTGTGAAGTGGAAGGAAAATGATAAATGGTTTTCAAATTTTTGTACAAATAAATATGTGAAAAGTGTGGGGTACATTCGTATAGCGCCCCCCTGAGTCAATACTTTGTAGAACCACCTTTCATTGCAATCACAGCTGCAAGTCTTTTTGGGGATGTCTCTACCAGCTTTGCACATCTAGAGAGGGACATTTTTACCCATTCTTCTTTGCAAAACATCTCAAGCTCTGTCAGATTGGATGGAGAGTGTCTGTTAACAGCAATTTTCCAGTCTTGCCATAGATTCTCAATTGGATTTAGGTCTGGACTGTGATTGGGCCATTCTAACACATGAATATGCTTTGATCTAAACCATTCCATTGTAGCTCTGGCTGTATGTTTAGGGTCGTTGTCCTGCTGGAAGGTGAACCTCCGCCCCAGTCTTAAGTCTTTTGCAGACTCTAACAGGTTTTCTTCTAAGATTGTCCTGTATTTGGCTCCATCCATCTTCCCATCAACTCTGACCAGCTTCCCTGTCCCTGCTGAAGAAAAGCATCCCCACAACATGATGCTGCCACCACCATGTTTTACGGTGGGGATGGTGTGTTCAGGGTGATGTGCAGTGTTAGTTTTCCACCACACATAGCATTTTGCTTTTAGGCCAAAAAGTTCAATTTTGGTCTCATCTGACCAGAGCACCTTCTTCCACGTGTTTGCTGTGTCCCCCACATGGCTTCTCACAAACTGCTAACAGGACTTCTTATGGCTTTCTTTCAACAATGTCTTTCTTCTTGTCACTCTTCCATAAAGGCCAGATTTGTGGAGAGCACGACTAATAGTTGTCCTGTGGACAGATTCTCCCACCTGAGCTGTGGATCTCTGCAGCTCCTCCAGAGTTACCATGGACCTCTTGGCTGCTTCTCTGATGAATGTTCTCCTTGCCTGGCCTGCCAGTTTAGGTGGACGGCCATGTCTTGGTAGGTTTGCAGTTGTGCCATACCCTTTCCATTTTCAGATGATGGATTGAACAGAGCTCCGTGAGATGTTCAAAGCTTGGGATATTTTTTTTTAGCCTAACCTTGCTTTTAACTTCTCCACAACTTTATCCCTGACCTGTCTGGTGTGTTCCTTTGCCTACATGATGCTGTTTGTTCACTAAGGTTCTCTAAAAAACCTCTGGGGGCTTCACAGAACAGCTGTATTTATACTGAGATTAAATTACACACAGGTGGACTTTATTTACTAATTAGGTGACTTCTGAAGGCAATTGGTTCCATTAGATTTTAGTTAGGGGTATCAGAGTAAAGGAGGCTGAATACAAATGTACTCCACTTTCAGATATTTATTTGTAAACAAATTTGAAAACCATTTATCATTTTCCTTCCACTTCACAATTAGGGGTATTACAAGGCACTGTACAGCCCACCATCATACCCTCTGCACTCCTCTCCTGTACATAGTGCCCGCCATTTACCCTCCACACTTCTGTCCTGCATATACGGCCAGCCATCAAACCCTCTGCACTCCAGTCCTGTACAAACTGCCCACTGTCATACCCTCTACACTCCTCTCCTGTACATACTGCCAGCTCTTATACCCTCCACATCCCTCATGCACATACTGCCCACCGTCATACCCTCTACACTCCTCTCCTGTTCATAGCGCCCACTGTCATACCCTCCAGCCCCCCATGCACATACTGCCCACTGTCATACCCTCTACACTCCTCTCATGTACATACTTCCCACTGTCATACCCTCCACACGCCCCATGCACATACCGCCCACTGTCATACCCTCCACACTCCTCTCCTGTACATACCGCCCACTGTCATACCCTCCACACCCCCGGTGCACATACTGCCCACTCTCATAACCTCTACACTCCTCTCCTGTACATACTGCCAGCTCTTATACCCACCACACCCCTCATGCACATACTGCCCACCGTCATAGCCTCTACACTCCTCTCCTGTACATACCACCCACTGTCATACCCTTCACACCCCCCATGCACATACTGCCCACTGTCATACCCTCTACACTCCTCTCCTGTACATACCGCCCACTGTCATACCCTCCACACCCCCCATGCACATATTGCCCACTGTCATACCCTCTACACTCCTCTCCTGTACATACCGCCCACTGTCATACCCTCCACACCCCCCATGCACATACTGCCCACTGTCATACCCTCTACACTCCTCTCCTGTACATACTGCCCACTGTCATACCCTCCACACTCCTTTCCTGTACATACCGCCCACTGTCATGCCCTCTATACTCCTCTACTGTACATACCGCCCACTGTCATACCCTCTACACTCTTCTCATGTACATACCGCCAGCCCTTATACCTTCCACACTCTCCCATGCACATATTGCCCACCGTCATACTTTCATTACTCCTCTCCTGCACATACTGTTCACCGGCATACCCTCTGGACTCCTCTCCTGCACATTTCCTACTCTCTTCTCTCCTCCACTCGACTCTTCTGCACATTTTACGCACTAAAACATTTCTTTATTATTTTATTTCCCCCAATCTCTCCCATCCTGGAATGGCCACGTTTTTGCCATCTTTAAATAAAGCTGCAAATTTAAAAAGACTGAGAGCAAATATGGAAATAAAATTTACATGTAAAAACGTAAATGAGATTTTAGTGATTGGGTTTTCATCTAGTTTAAGAATATTAAGATTCACCTTGTAGTTCTGTGACTTTCATCAAGTCCACTGTGCCTTCAGGCCTGAGCATTTATATTGTCATAAAATTCCTTGGTGAATCCTAATCGCATAATAATTTATTGCAGGAAGAAAGTTATTCCTCATAATAACGGCAAAATTAAAGAATACTCCAGGAAGTATTAAGGGCTGAGAGGTTAGAGTATTGTGTTAATTATACATACCTCGGTGGTGTCCTTGTGAGATATAGAGCTTATAGCCCCTGATTGGTCAAGCTGCAATGATTAAAGGCCAATGGCAGCCTCTTTTTTTTTTCCACAATGGCCCTCTGCCAACACCTGTAAAAAATGTTTTCCAAGGAGTACTCGCCCATTTCATGCTCCAGTGTAGCCCCACATATCGTCCTTCATCTCCATGGTCCAGCGTTGGTCTTCTTCTGGGTTGAATGACACCCAACGTTAGTAAAACCCACCTCCTATGAGCCCAAGGTGTCAAGGACTCTTCTCCTGGGGGGGTGTGATCAAGCTGCTCTGAACTTAACCACCTGAGCTCCAGAAGGTTTTAACCCCTTCGTGACCAGGGCATTTTTTCCTATTCGGCACTGCGCTAACTTTAACTGGTAATTGTGTTGTCATGCAATGCTGTATCCAAATGAAATTCATCTCATTTTTGGTGGTATTGGATCACCACTGTGTTTTGATTTTTTATTATATAAATGAAAAAAGACAGAACATTTTAAAAAATATTTTTTTTTCTGTTATAAAACACATCAGGTAAAAAAAAAACAAAAAACAAAAATCAAATTTCTTCATAAATTTAGGCCAAAATATATTCTGCTACATATCCTTGGTAAAAAACAAATCCCAAAAAGTTTATATTGATTGGTTTGTGTTAACGTTATAGCATCTACAAGTGATAACATATATTGTATACTGGATTTTTTTTACTAGTAATGCCAGTGATCAGTGACTTATAATGGGACTGTGATAGTGCTGCGGGAAATCTGACACTAACTGACATGTTGTGGGAACTGGCTAACTGACACTGACATCACCAATGACATTAATACAGTGATCAATGATACTACTATACACTGTCACTGTACTAATGACACTTGCAGGGAAGGGGTTAAATGTGTGCCTAACAATGTGTAATGTGTGCTGCTTTTTACTAAAGGTCTCTTTGTTTCTTAGCCCTGCTTTGCAGGGCTAAGAAACAGAGAGGTTGTTCCCTCTGTACAGAGCTCTGTGTTGATTGTCAACACTGGGCTCTGTGCTGTGATTGGACACAGCCGATTAGCAGGTCCCGGCCATGAATCATTGGCCGGGATGTGCTGACTAAGTCCCGCCGTGTTCAATCACAGCAGGCTGGCAGGAGGGGCTGCGCACCCACACGTGCCCTGAAAGCCACGACGTACAGATATGTTACGGTGCCTGTAGGAGCCGCCCTGCTGCAGTATATGTACTGCGGCAGGTCAGCAAGTGGTTAAATGAGACTCCAGGAGAGAATGGTGCCATGTCATTATATGGGACAGTATTCACAACTTGGCCACTGCCAGAGGAGGACGAGGAGGAGCCATGACATTATGTAACCAAACCAAAGACTGATGAAAAGAAAGGTATGTATACAAATATAAAGCACTACTGTTGCTGAGTGCTAGTCTCACCAGATTTGTAGTGAGATCTGGTGAAGTCGCTGCAGTGCTGATCACTGTTCTCCTTGCTGGAGGGGAAGTTGTACCTGAGGACCTACAATGCAAGGATCTCCCTGCTTCTTCTTCATCCTTCGTGAGGTTGTGCTTCCTCCAGCTATCCACCTGCTCCTTCATCATTACCCCACCAGTCATCAGGGGAGAAGCTTTGACATGAGAAAGCAAAACCCTGCCTCTACCAGGCAGGAATTTGCCTCCAACCAGATTTGAAGTGAGATTTGGTGATGTTACTGCTGTGCTGATCACTGTTCTCCTTGCTGGAGGGGAAGTTGTACCTGAGGACCTACTGTACAGTGCATGGATCTCCCTGCTTCTTCTTCATCCTTCTTAAGGTTGTGCTTCCTCCAGCTATCCTGCTGCTCCTTCATCATTACCCCACCAGTCATCATAGGAGAAGCTCTGACATGAGAAAGCAAAACCCTGCCTCTACCAGGCAGGAATTTGCCTCCAACCAGATTTGAAGTGAGATTTGGTGATGTTACTGCTGTGCTGATCACTGTTCTCCTTGCTGGAGGGGAAGTTGTACCTGAGGACCTACAATGCAAGGATCTCCCTGCTTCTTCTTCATCCTTTGTGAGGTTGTGCTTCCTCCACCTCTCCTGCGGCTCCTTCATCATTACCCCACCAGTCATCAGGGTAGAAGCTCTGACATGAGAAAGCAAATCCCTGCCTTTACCAGGCAGGATTTTGCCTCCAACCAGATTTGAAGTGAGATTTGGTGATATTACTGCTGTGCTGATCACTATTCTCCTTGCTGGAGGGGAAGTTGTACCTGAGGACCTACTGTACAATGCAAGGATCTCCCTGCTTCTTCTTCATCCTTCTTAAGGTTGTGCTTCCTCCAGCTATCCTGCTGCTCCTTCATCATTACCCCACCAGTCATCATAGGAGAAGCTCTGACATGAGAAAGCAAAACCCTGCCTCTACCAGGCAGGAATTTGCCTCCAACCAGATTTGAAGTGAGATTTGGTGATGTTACTGCTGTGCTGATCACTGTTCTCCTTGCTGGAGGGGAAGTTGTACCTGAGGACCTACAATGCAAGGATCTCCCTGCTTCTTCTTCATCCTTCCTGAGGTTGTGCTTCCTCCAGCTATCCTGCTGCTCCTTCATCATTACCCTACCAGTCACCAGAGGGGCAACTCTGACACGAGGAAGCAAAACTCTGCCTCTACCAAGATGACCGCCTCAACACAGAGACGCAGTGCAGAACAAGGAATGGTAAGTCAGTGGTGGGGAAAACGTTCAGGTGCAGGGAGACCACCGGCAATACTGGTGACCAGGTCCTCTTTTTAGTGTTATTGCAGCCCGATGAACAGAGTTCATAGAGAAGAACAGATTTTCTCATTGTACAATACAATTTTGGGCAGCACACAGATGTGCAAAACACAAGTATGTTCACATTGTAGAGTTCCAAAAAAAGAAAAGAACGCCTTCTTCCGAGAACCGCAGCCCTACTCGAGCAGTGTGTAGTTAGTAGGTACGTCTTCTTGTTGAGGTTTGTGGCGACACAATTGCAGGTTTGCTCAGTTGTTCCTCCTCTTAGAAGATGTTTTCCCTCTCTGAGTTTCAGGATGAAGTTGGTGGCCGGAAATGTCTGAGATTACTCGGCGGCTAGATTATTGTTGTCCACAGTTTACTCTGCTCTTTAAGGCTAGGTTCACATATGTGCGATGCGGGAAAGGGCGTGGTTTTGTGTGCTCAAAAAAAACTGCATCCCTTTTGGAAATTAATCAGTGTGGCGTGATTTTAAAAAAAGGGCGGAGCACATACAATTTGTGTTATTTTTTTCTCTTTTCTTTCTTTTTTTTCTTTGGATATCTTATATACTGTAATATAATTCGTGTTCTTTTTTTTCCCCCTTTATAATTTCGATAGCTTAGGAAAGGGGACCCGGGCAGCAATAAGAAAAGAGGATGATATATTTATACTGTATATATATATATATATATATATATATATATATATATATATATATATATATATATATATATATACAGTGCCTTGAAAAAGTATTCACACCCCTTGAAATTTTCCACATTTTGTCATGTTACAACCAATAACGTAAATGTATTTTATTGCGATTTTATGTGATAAACCAACACAAAGTGGCAAATAATTGTAAAATGGAAGGAAAATTATAAATGGTTTTCAAAATATTTTACAAATAAATATGTGAAAAGTGTGGGGTGCATTTGTATTTAGCCCCTTTACTCTGATACCCCTAACTAAAATCTAGTGGAACCAATTGCCTTCAGAAATCACCTAATTAGTAAATAAAGTCCACCTGTGTGTAATTTAATCTCAGTATAAATACAGCTGTTCTGTGAAGCCCTCAGAGCTTTGTTAGAGAACCCTAGTGAACAAACAGCATCTTGAAGGCCAAGGAACACACCAGACAGGTCAGGGATAAAGTTGTGGAGAAGTTTAAGGCTGGGTAAACACTTATGCGAATTGGATGTGGGTGTCACCGCATCCAATTCGCATGACAGGAGAGTGTGACCGGCTCGCAATGGAGCCAGTTCACACACCTATGGGGCGGCCGCGGTCCACATTTGGAAAGGGTCCTGTGTGTCTTTGGTTTCGATTCAGGTGCAAATTCAGACCTAATTCGCACCTGAATCGGTGAACAGGGATGCATCGGACCCCCTGCTGTGTGCCGCGACCGCAGCATGTGTGAGCCCAGCCTAAAGCAAGGTTAGGGTATAAAAAAAATATCCAAAGCTTTGAACATCTCACGGAGCTCTGTTCAATCCATCATCCGAAAATGGAAAGAGTATGACACAACTACAAGACATGGCCGTCCACCTAAACTGACAGGCCGGGCCAGGAGAGCATTCATCAGAGAAGCAGCCAAGAGGTCCATGGTAACTCTGGAGGAGATGCAGAGATCCACAGCTCAGGTGGGAGAATCTGTCCACAGGACAACTATTAGTCATGTTCTCCACAAATCTGACCTTTATGGAAGAGTGGCAAGAAGAAAGACATTGTTGAAAGAAAGCCATAAGAAGTCCCATTTGCAGTTTGCGAGAAGCCATGTAGGGGACACAGCAAATATGTGGAAGAAGGTGCTCTGATCAGATGAGGAGAACAAAATTGAATGTTTTGGCCTAAAAGCAAAATGTGTGGTGGAAAACTAACACTGCACATCACCCTGAACACACCATCCCCACCGTGAAACATGGTGGTGGCAGCATCATGTTGTGGGGATACTTTTCTTCAGCAGCGACAGGGAAGCGGGTCAGAGTTGATGGGAAGATGGATGGAGCCAAATACAGGGCAATCTTAGAAGAAAACCTTGTTAGAGTCTACAAAAGACTTCAGACTGCGGCGGAGGTTCACCTTCCAGCAGGACAACGACCCTAAACATACAGCCAGAGCTACAATGGAATGGTTTAGATCAAAGCATATTCATGTCTTAGAATGGCCCAGTCACAGTCCAGACCTAAATCCAATTGAGAATCTGTGGCAAGACATGAAAATTGCTGTTCACAGACACTCTCCATCCAATCTGACAGAGCTTGAGATGTTTTGCAAAGAAGAATGGGCAAAAATGTCCCTCTCTAGATGTGCAAAGCTGGTAGAGACATCCCCAAAAAGACTTGCAGCTGTAATTGCAGTAAAAAGAGGTAATGACTCAGGGGGGCTGAATACAAATGCCCCCCCACACTTTTCACATATTTATTTGTAAAAAAAAATTGAAAACCATTTATCATTTTCCTTCCACTTCATAATTATGTGCCACTTTGTGTTGGTCTATCACATAAAATCCCAATAATTTTGGTTGTAACATGATAAAATGTGGAAAATGTCAAGGGGTATGAATACTTTTTCAAGGCACTGTGTGTATATATATATATATATATATATATATATATATATATAAATAAATATTATATGTACGGTATTTATTTTATAATTAAAAAACCCAATTAAACCCAAAACCAAAAATGTATTATCTTGCAGCTTACCAATCATTAGATCTGGTGGCTGCATTAGTTTTCTTTTCTTTTTCCCCTGCACACCACCTTGTGTTAGGGCGCCCCCCCCCCCCACACACACACACTCTGGATGAAGGAGCACAGAATGCACAGCAGACACCAGCATCACCAGTCGGGGGGGGGGGGGGAGGAGGGGGGATGGTTGAATGTTTTGGCAGATTTAAATACATTAACAAATTGAAGCCAAAGTCCAGCTCACACTTTATAATCAGTTACAGCAAACTGTTTCTTTTTCCTTTTGGGATAAAGGTTTTGCATGAATAAATAAAAGCTGATCATTTGAATGCCCCCTGCCACTGTTAACCACTTCAGCCCCGGAAGGATTTACCCCCTTCCTGACCAGAGCACTTTTTGCGATTCGGCACTGCGTCGCTTTAACTGACAATTGTGCGGTCGTGCGACGTTGCACCCAAACAAAATTGACGTCCTTTTTTTCCCACAAATAGAGCTTTCTTTTGGTGGTATTTGATCACCTCTGCGGTTTTTATTTTTTGCGCTATAAACAAAAAAAGAGCGACAATTTAAAAAAAAAAAAGCAATATTTTTTACTTTTTGCTAAAATAAATATCCCCAAAAAATGTATAACATTTTTTTTTCTTCTGTTTAGGCCGATATGTATTCTTCTACATATTTTTGGTAAAAAAAAAAAACGCAATAAGCGTATATTGATTGGTTTGCTCAAAAGTTAAAGCATCTACAAAATAGGGGATAGATTTATAGCATTTTTATTATTATTTTTTTTTAAATTAGTAATGGTGGCGATCTGCGATTTTTATCGTGACTGCGACATTATGGCGGACACATCGGATACTTTTGGCACCATTTTGGGACTATTGTCATTTATACAGCGATCAGTGCTATAAAAATGCACTGATTACTGTGTAAATGACACTGGCAGGGAAGGGGTTAAACACTAGAGGGCGATCAATGGGTTAAGTGAGTCCTAGGGAGAGATTCTAACTGTGGGGGGGAGGGGCTACCACTGACATGACAGCGATCACTGCTCCCAATGACAGGGAGCAGTAAATCCCTGTCAGGTCACTAGGCAGCACGCCATGGGAACGTGCCCGCAGGTCCCGGGAACCCAATGTCAGCCGGCGGCCCCGCGATGGCAGCGTGGAGAGGTAAAACAGGGAGATGCCTACGTAAACAAGCCATTTCCTCGTTCTACCTCTCCACACTGCAATCGCTGGGCGGCCCACCATCGAGTTCCCAGGACCCCCGCGGGCGCCCCCACGGCGTGCGGCGGGCGCGCCCCCGTGGCGTGCGGCGGGCGTGCCCCCGTGGCGTGCGGCGGCGTGCCCCCGGGCGTGCAGCAGGCGCGCACGTGCCCAATAGGCGGCAAATTTAAAAGGGACGTACAGGTACGCCCATTTGCTTGCCTGTGCCATTCTGCCGACGTACATCTGTGTGCGGCGGTCGGCGAGCAGTTAAGTGGTTTGTCTCATCCATGTAAACTGATACATTCTGCTGGAGAGCTTGAGCTTTATGAAAAAAACGACAGGCTTGCTGGCTGGATCACCAGATGAAAATACAAGAAAGAAAGCCTAAAAAAAAAAAAAAAAAAACTATTTCAGCCATCACATCTAAGGATTTGTAAGCTACAATATAATAAATGTTTGCTTTTAGGTTTAATACTACTTTAAAGACGGGTTTATAATGGTGTGAACCTTCAAGGTGAAATCAAAGTGTCTGGAAGCCGTTCTAGTGGTCCTGTATTGCAGTGGGGAGTTCTCGTCGGCTGCTCAGATATAAGTGTTTATTCTCTGGGCCACTGAAGGCCGCGATCGCCGGTGCATTGCTAATGTAAGCGTACGAGTTCAGCATGCAGCGCTGCTCCCCGAAGAATGCCGCACGGGCAGAGGCGGCTCTAGGCTTTGTGAGGCCTTAGGCAAAACTTACACATGAGGCCCCACGGACTGGGACGCTCCGTGATGAGGCCGCTATTCCTCAGGCTGCGGGCAGTATCTGATTTGTCCGTCAGCTTCTAAGCCACAGAGTCCCAGTCGGGGTAGGTGGAGCCGCTGGCGTCAACTTCAGTGATTGAGAACAGGCACATTAGGCGGCCGCGAGGCCCCTGTAAGTGCGAGGCCTTAGGCGACTGCCTAATTTGCCTAATTAGAGAGCCGCCTCTGCGCACGGGGCTTACCTAAAACTGACGTCTTGTGCTAATACTTGCCTAATCAGCACCCGGGAGTTGGGGGGGGGATTATTTCCGCTAAGTATTAGTTAAAGGTCACGCTTTTGTTGTTCTGCGTCTTTCTCTTACGATAATCGATAGACTACCTGGCAGCTCCGCGGTGTGTGTGCGGCGGGCGGACGGCCCAGGCCTGCTTAATTATGCCGGTGAGGAAATCAGAATAGAAGGAAGCCTGTATCAATGCGGATACCGCTGCTGACCTCTTCTTTTCCGGAAAATGCTAGCGGCCTGGCAGGCATTCCGATCCCATGGCTTCTGTCCTTTCTGAAGTGCTTTCTTGGAAAAAGCGTTCTGATACAGACGGGGTGTTCATGCATGCAGTCTCAGGACAAGGTTCTCTAGCGCCCAGGGTGGAGATGTCCAATGGTGGCTCCCTTCAAAATATACCTTCAAAATATATGAGCATTATGTGTCAGCAAACCCCCACCCCAAAAAAAATTGAGCACTACTCTATTTGTGAGGTCAGGCAATGATGTGGACGAGAAGGCCTGGCTCGCAGTCTCCACTCTAATTCATTCCAAAGGTGTTCTATCGGGTTGAGGTCAGGCCAGTCAAGTTCCTCCACCCCAAACTCGCTCATCCGTGTCTTTATGGACCTTGCTTTGTACAGTGGTGTGTAGTCATGTTGGAACAGGAAAGGGCCATCCCCAAACTGTTCCCACAAAGTTGGGAGCATGAAATTGTCCAAAATGTCTTGGTATGCTGACGCCTTAAGAGTTCCCTTCACTGGAACTAAGGGGCCAAGCCCAACCCCTGTAAAACAACCCCCCACACTATAATCTCCCCTCCACCAAATGATTTGGACCAGTGCACAAAGCAAGGTCCATAAAGTTATAGATGAGCAAATTTGGGGTGGAGGAACCTGACTTGTCCTGATCTTAACTCGATAGAACACCTTTGGGATGAATTAGAGCGGAGAATGCAAGCCAGGCCTTCTCGTCCAACATCAGTGCCTGACCTCACAAATGCGCTTCTAGAAGAATGGTCAAATATTCCCATAGACACACTCCTAAACCTTGTGGACAGCCTTCCCAGAAGAGTTGAAGCTGTTATAGCTGCAAAGGGTGGGCCAACTCAATATTGAACCCTACAGACTAAGACTGGGATGCCATAAAATTTCATGTGTGTGTAATGGCAGGTGTCCCAATACTTTTGGAAATATAGTGTATATAGCAGCTTACCAATCATTAGATGTGGTGGCTACAGTAGTGTTATTTCTTTTTTTTCCCCCTTTGTTTTCACCTCATGATCTGGCCAGTAACACACATCCTGTGTTAGAGCGCCCCCATTGTGGATGGAAGAGAAAAGGTGGGTTAAAAGCAAGCAGTGGAAGTGATCCACTGTGGATCGCTCTCCAGAGGGAAAAGCAACGACCGGTTTTGCCGTCAGAATAAACTCCAAAGGTTTTTTCGATGGAGTTCTGACGGAATTCTGCTCAAGCTGTCTTGCCTACACACGGTCACACCAAAGTCCGACCGTCCAGAACGCGGTGACGTACAACACGTACGACGGGACTAGAAAAAGGAAGTTCAACAGCCAGTAGCCAATAGCATCCGTCTCGTATTTGCTTCATGCATCGTTTTTGGTACTTCGGAACTGCATACAGACGAGCGGGTTTCCCGATAGGAATTGGTTCCGTCGGAAATATTTAGAACATGTTCCATTTCTAGGTCTGTCAGAATTTTCGAAAAAGAAAATGTCCGATGAGGCATACACACGATCGGAATAGACGATGAAAAACTTCTGTCTGACTTTTTCTGTCGGGTATTCTGCTCGTGTGTACGCGGCATAAGAGTCAATATTTAATCATGCATGGTTACATAGTGGACCTACAGATTGGAACTCAGTCTGGGTAGTTCAAGAGGAAGCAATCTATCCTTGAGAGATCAATCCAACCATTGGTATCCATTTTATCGATTCCAGGGTGACAATTTATTTAAAAGGAGGTACATAGTGCATTGATGGTCTCAAACTGAACCTTGCCAGACCTTGACACCAACACAATTCTTTATGAATGGGTTCGGTGATAAGGTCTCATTGATCATGGGCTCTTTTGATGTATCCTTGGTACCTCTTCTTTCAAATGTGAAGTGCTGGGGTGATCTTGGCCTCGCTGTTTGACTTCCAGGGAAGACATTGTGATAACATGAATACTTTTCCAACCTCTTGGGGAAGAGACTTGTGAAACGCGTCGAGAAAGAAGACAACTTCCCCCTTGAGCATCTTAAAAATCCCCTTTCGTAGAAAGTTACGTTTTTGGTATTTCTGGTCGATTGTAGAGTTGGATTTGGCAGTTTGCCCCAAATCCTCATGGGTTTGTTTATAGCTGATAATATACGCTGACATCATCTGGATTACTTTGCAAACAATCATGGCTGCTTCTCCTATCATGCCGGTACTGCTGGTACGGGGTGCTTGGTTACCGCTGTGTGTATTATTATGGTGTCTTAGCTGAACATTTTTTTGCAATGATGGAATTCCCCCTCATCGGGTGTATTCAGTTTTCCCCTTATCTCAAGGTGAAGAGAATTCCCATCACTCAGTCATCCAGGCAAAGGTTTGATCACAGGTTTCTGATACATCCTTCATATAGTTATATAACATTGCATTCTTCTCTAAAGCTGTCCTTATCTTTTAATACCCATGAGCGTGACAGCAGATGCTCTTCACGTGTCACATCATAACAAATAAGCTCCTGTATTGCCAGAACTCTATAGCAGAGAATCTTACATGGCAGGAAATCCATTGCAAGAGATGTTCATCTAAATGTGTCACCTGTGTCTTATGTAGAGGGCTGTAATTTACAATACGAGAAGTGTGGTGGGCAGTGCAGAAATGACATTGGTGGTCAGTGGAGAAATGTTTTCTTATATTGTTGGCCAGTAGGGAAATGCTTCCTGGTATTGTTGGCCAGTGGGAAAATGCTTCCTTACATTGGAGATCAGTGGGGAAATGCTTCCTGGTATTGTTGGCCAGTGGGAAAATGCTTCCTTACATTGGAGATCAGTGGGGAAATGCTTCCTTACATTGGAGATCAGTGGGGAAATGCTTCCTGATATTGTTGGCCAGTGAGAAAATGCTTCCTTGTATTGTTGGCCAGAGGGAAAATGCTTCCTTACATTGGAGATCAGTGGAGAAATGCTTCCTTGTATGGTTGGCCAGTGGGGAAATCCTTCCTTGTATTGTTGGCCAATGAGAAAATGTTTCCTTACATTGGAGATCAGTGGGGAAATGCTTCCTTGTATTGTTGGCCAGTGGGGAAATGCTTCCTTAAATCGAAGATCAGTGGGGAAATGCTTTCTTATATTGTTGGCCAGTGGGAAAATGCTTCCTTACATTGGTGGTCTGAGGAGCAATGTTTCCTTACATTGGAGATCAGTGGGGAAAAGTTTCCTTGTATTGTTGGCCAGTGGGGAAATGCTTCCTTACATTGGAGATCGGTGGGGAAATGCTTCCTTATATTGTTGGCCAGTGAGAAAATGCTTCCTTACATTGGTGGTCTGAGGAGCAATGTTTCCTTACATTGGAGATCAGTGGGGAAATGCTTCCTTGTATTGTTGGCCAGTGGGGAAATGCTTCCTTGTACTGTTGGCCAGTGAGAAAATGCTTCCTTACATTGGCGATCAGTGGGGAAATGCTTTCTTAAAGCAGAGGTTTGCTGAAAAAAAAATATTAAAAGCCAGCAGCTACAAATACTGCAGCTGCTGACTTTTAATATATGGCCACTTACCTGTCCAGGGAGCCCGCGGTGTCGGCAGCCGAAGCCGACCCGTCCTTCGGCTCTCGGCTGCTGCTGCTGTCGCCATCCTCGGTAAGGGAATAAGGAAGTGAAGCCGTGCGGCTTCACTTCCTGGTTCCCTACTGCGCATGCGCGAGCCGTGCTGCGCGTCCTCACAGGTCCCTGCTGTATTCTGCGTCTCACAGAATACAGAGGGGGAGGACGGGGTAGGCGGCGGAAGTGGCGTAGGTCACCGCAAGCTCCCCGGTGATCTATGCCAGGAAGTGGGAGCAAATACCTGTATTAGACAGGTATCTGCTCCCTCCTCCCCCCTGAAAGGTGCCAAATGTGACACCGGAGGGGGGGAGGAAACCAAAAAGTGGAAGTTCCATTTTTGGGTGGAACTCCACTTTAAAATGTTGGCCAGTGGGAAAATGCTTCCTTACATTGTTGGTCTGAGGAGCAATGTTTCCTTACATTGGAGATCAGTAGGGAAATGCTTCCTTGTATTGTTGGCCAGTGAGAAAATGCTTCCTTACATTGGCGATCAGTGGGGAAATGTTCCTGGTATTGTTGGCCAGTGGGGAAATGCTTCCTTACATTGGCGATCAGTGGGGAAATGCTTTCTTATATTGTTGGCCAGTGGGAAAATGCTTCCTTACATTGGTGGTCTAAGGAGCAATGTTTCCTTACATTGGAGATCAGTGGGGAAAAGTTTCCTTGTATTGTTGGCCAGTGGGGAAATGCTTCCTTACATTGGAGATCAGTGGAGAAATGCTTCTTTGTATTGTTGGTCAGTGACCCTGCCCCCCCTCTGACGCCACATGACGTCAGAGGAAGGCGGGGTCGCCCATTTACATCACAGAGTGGTCCCGCCCTCAGCTATATAACAGCTGTCATCGAGAAGAAGCGTCACTTGGCGTGAGCCTCCCATGGAGGTGGGGCTGTTATGGCTTTTTTTTTTGGCTCGTCGGCGGCGTGAGATGGATCTACATCGTGGGACATTTTTATTTTTTTATCTTTTAATAAAGGACTTGTCCCAAAGTGTCTCCTGTCTTTTTTACTGTTTTTGACACTTTTTTTGTGAAATGGTAGGGGTGCAATGTACCCATTACCAAGTCACATGGGTGGGCGGGATCTGGGGGTCCCCTTGTTAAAGGGGGCTTCCATATTCCGATAAGCCCCCCACCCACAGACCCCCCACAACCACCGGTCAAGGGTTGTGGGGATGAGGCCCTTGTCCCCATCAACATCTTTCTAATTTGCCGCGAACACCGCATAATGTCCGTTGTTCGCCGACTGTTCGAACAACCAAAGTAACCAAAGCATAAGCTCGGGCCGAACCATTCACCCATCCTTAAGTGGCACATAATTGTGAAGTAGAAGGAAAATGATAAATGGTTTTCCACATTTCTTACAAATAAATATGTGAAAAGTGTGGCGTGCAGTTGTATTCAGCCCCCTTTACTCTGATACCCCAAACTAAAATCTAGTGGAACTAATTGCCTTCAGAAGTTGCCTAATTAGTAAATAGAGTCCACCTGTGTGTAATTTAATCTCAGTATAAATACAACTGTTCTGTGAAGACCTTAGAGAATTGAAGAAAGGTAAGAAGAAAGACATTGTTGAAAGAAAGCCATAAGAAGTCCCATTTGCAGTTTGTGAGAAGCCATGTGGGGGACACAGCAAACATGTGGAAGAAGGTGATCTGGTCAGATGAGACCAAAATTAAACTTTTTGGCCTAAAAACAAAACACTATGTGTGGCGGAAAAGTAGCACTGCACATCACCCGGAAAACACCATCCCCACCGTGAAACATGGTGGTGGCAGCATCATGTTGTGAGGATGCTTTTCTTCAGCAGGGACAGGGAAGCTGGTCAGAGTGGATTAGAAGATGGATGGAGCCAAATACAGGACAATCTTAGAAGAAAACCTGTTAGAGTCTGCAAAGGACTTGAGACTGGGGCGGAGGTTCACCTTCCAGCAGGACAACGACCCTAAACATACAGCCAGAGCTACAATGGAATGGTTTAGATCAAAGCATATTCATGTGTTAGAATGGCCCAGTCAAAGTCCAGACCTAAATCCAATTGAGAATCTGTGGCAAGACTTGAAAATTGCTGTTCACAGACGCTCTCCATCCAATCTGACAAAGCTTGAGATATTTTGCAAAGAAGAATGGGCAAAAATCTCACTCTCTAGATGTGAAAAGCTAGTAGAGACATACCCAAAAAGACTTGCAGCTGTAATTGCAGAGAAAGGTGCTTTACAAAGTATTGACTCAGGGGGGCTGAATACAAACATACACCACACTTTTCACAGATTTATTTGTAAAAAAAATAAAAAATAAACACTTATCATTTTCCTTCCGCTTCACAATTATGTGCCACTTTGTGTTGGTCTATCACGTAAAATCCCAATAAAATAAATGTACATTTTTAGTTGTAACATGACAGAATGTGGAAAATTTCAAGGTTTATGAATACTTTTTCAAGGCACTGTAAGTACCAGGTTCATGTCACAACCTCTTCTATATCCCCTGTAGGTACCAGACATTGGTCTATGTTAGATGTGTCCAGCATTGCTCCAGGGAAGAACGTCTGACCTTCAGACATAATAATAGATGGATCTGGGTTGGAATGATGTCATTGTCATCCAAGACCAGACAAGGTGTTGATACAGCTGGTTGTCTAGTGAAAGTTATGACCGTCGTTTAGATGCTAATAACAGGACTGTCTGCCTTATGCAGCTGCTTCATAAGTATCCCCGCAAGGCGAATTCTCTGTTTCGGACAGTGAGCATTACATACAGTATTCATTCTCCGCCGTGAACGTGTCCTGCAGCTTGCTTTATGTCTCCAGCTGCTCTATGTTCAAATAACTACAGCACTGTAAGGCTGAAATCGCACCTGAGCACATCGATTTTCAAGAGTTTTGCCAGCGTATACAAGCGTTTTAGGAGTGTGCCAACAAAGAAAGTGGAAAGCTGCACATTGATGTTCATCCCAGTTAGAATCTATAAGAAAACGGCTTCAGCTTGTCTCCTCCAGAAGCCACATCCCTCCAACTTGTTTCAAAAGCCCATGGGCTTAGGCATAGAGTGTCAGGGCTGGGCTCAGCCCTTCCTTCTCTGAGCTGGCCGCTCAGCTGTTGGCTAATTGCCAGCCCCTATCTCTCTCCACAGTGACTCACCTGTTGGTGATATCCTGCTCGTCAGTCCTGCCTACTTAAGCCGTCCAGCCCAGAGGAGCTCTGCCTTCGCCTTGGTCAACATTACAGAGACTATGTCCTGCGTTCCTGTTTAAAGACTTGCTTGGCTGACATCCCTTCTGGCTCCAGATCCTGCTTGCTCTTTTACTACGATCTCCCTGACGTTTGGCTTGTCTGACTATCCGTTCCAGTTCCTGAACTCTGGCTATGTTCTGACTACGTTTGTTCTATTTACTATTATTATTATTAAACAAGTGTGATTTAAAGTGGATGTAAACCCAATGTCATCCTTTCTAAACTACTGCCATAGGGGTTATCTATAAGGATATACATGCCTCCTGCATGTATCTTTACCTGTCAAATGTCTCCCCTCTGTCTGTTATGAGACCCGAAAAACTGAACATTCTGTGGGCGGGGTCTGTTGTCTGGAGCTCAGTGGGTGGAGTCATGATGTCAGTAGACTCCCCACCCACCTCTACACCCCCCTTGTCAATATGCATTTTCTCCTGTGTATTTCTAACACTGAACTTCTGCTATGATCTCTAACATCCAGTGAAAAGACAGGAAAGTAACCACATGACTTCAGCATGCCAAATCATGCTGAGGTGTGGAACAGCCAATCCTTGCAGAGCTGCTGAAGAAAGGAGTGGGGGAGGGAATTAAAAAATAATGCATGTCTTAGGCTAGTGCACAAGAGATGTAAATCACCTGTCACTCACAAGGGGGAGGATTTGACAAAGTTTTTCTCTGTTTGTCAAGATTTATCTCACTGAACAATAAAAGAGGATTGCTCAGAGCTGGATTAACTCTTTGTGGCAAGACTGGGCTCAAATGATAGGAAATCTTATACTCTAGTATACAGTATGACATAAAAAAAAAATGGGTTTACATCCACTTTATGAAGTATTTAACCCTTGGGGAACCTTCTCACCAAAACCGAAAATTCATATTGTGGTGGTGCCTAAAACTTTTACTTTGGCTGAATCAGTGAGCCAATCAGACGAGTGGGAAATGACATTTCTGGGGGCTTTTCTTACACCAATCGTTTTTGAATGCCTCCAGGTTGCCATATTGCATTTAAATTTACAGAAAGATTCAGTGGCTACAAATTGAAAAGGAAAGGATATTTTTATTATGTGTAGCAATTTTATATGCTATACTATTTTTTTTTATTTGCTATATTTTTTTTCCACGAAAGTGGAGTTACCCTTCAAGCTTATCACATGTATCTCACATACTGTACCAGTTTCGTTGGAATCGGACATCTTTCATAGCTCAGCAGGTCAGAATCAGAAGAAAATGGCACTGTCATGACATGAAAAGATATTTCCTTTTTTCAGTGACTTCTACACTGCTGTCAATCAGCATGATATAGAAGAAGTGGCTGTTTTAAACCCTATAAGTCAAAATGAATATAGTCCTGGCCACCTTTGATGATTCAAAGGATGTCCTTGAGCTCCAGTCATTGACTTTGCCTAGGATGAAATGATGCCTTTAGTGTGCTGCAGGCAGGAGAACGCACCCCCTCCCAACAGTGATCAGACTGCAACATTGGAACTTTGGAGCAAGTCACTGTGTTCATTTGTGAACACAACGAAGAACTGCACAAGCAGCCGGATTGACTTACGTGATTGTGTCATCTCTGAGCTGGCATCTCAGCCTTGGAAGCAAAATAATGACCCTGGTTGATGTCTGAACAAAGATGGTGCTGCCATTCTGGAGAGAAAAGCAGATGAAGGGATTGTCAGATGAAGTACTGTAATCTCTGTGACAGGTAATAAATACCTGGAAGTGTTATGCCCCATACACACGGTCGGATTTTCCGATGGAAAATGTCCGATCGGAGCGTGTTGTCGGAAATTCCGACCGTGTGTGGGCTCCATTGGACATTTTCCATCAGATTTTCCGACACACAAAGTTGGAGAGCAGGAGATAAAATTTTCCGACAAAATCCGTTGTCGGAAATTTCGATCGTGTGTACACAAATCCGACGGACAAAGTGCCACGCATGCTCAGAATAAATAAAGAGATGAAAGCTATTGGCCACTGCCCCGTTTATAGTCTGGTGTTTTACGTCACCGCGTTTAGAACGATCGGATTTTCTGACAACTTTGTGCGACCGTGTGTATGCAAGACAAGTTTGAGCCAACATCCGTCGGAAAAAATCCTAGGATTTTGTTGTCGGAATGTCCGAACAAAGTCCGACCGTGTGTACGCCCTATTACACTTACACATCACATGCATGAACTTGAAAGTGACATCTGAGGCTAGGTCCACCTCAAATTATGGACACAGGTGCTTAAAGTTCTGTCTTTAATAAGATAACATATTTCAGTTTTTGGTTTCCCAACTAGCAGAGATTGGTGATTCTACTGAATCTTTAGATCAGTAGAGGCACAACCAACAAGAGGATAGAGGTCCTGATTCCTCTATATAGATCTTTATATCACTGGAGGGGTCACCAGCAGGAGGAAGGAGGTCCTGATTCCTCTATATAGATCTTTATATCACTGGAGGGGTCACCAGCTGGAGGAAGAAGGTCCTGATTCCTCCATATAGATCTTTAATTATCACTAGAGGGATCACCAGCTGGAGGAAGGAGGTCCTGATTCCTCCATATAGATCTTTAGTTATCACTAGAGGAATCACCAGCTGGAGGAAGGAGGTCCTGATTCCTCCATATAGATCTTTATATCACTAGAGGAATCACCAGCTGGAGGAAGGAGGTCCTGATTCCTCCATATAGATCTTTATATCATTAGAGGGATTATCAGTAGGGATGGGCCGAACACCCCCCGGTTCGGTTCGCAGCAGAACATGCGAACAGGCAAAAAATTTGTTCGAACACGCGAACACCGTTAAAGTCTATGGGACACAAACATGAATAATCAAAAGTGTTATTTTTAAAGGCTAATATGCATGGTATTGTCATAAAAAGTGTTTGGGGATCCGGGTCCTGCCCCAGGGGACATGTATCAATGGAAAAAAAAGTTTTAAAAACGGGCGTTTTTTCGGGAGCAGTGATTTTAATAATGCTTAAAGTGAAACAATAAAAGTGAAATATTCCTTTAAATTTAGTACCTGGGGGGGTGTCTATAGTATGCCTGTAAAGGGGCGCGTGTTTCCTGTGTGCAAAATGACATTTCCAAATGAAAAAAAGTCATTTAAAATTACTTGCGGCTGTAATAAATTGTCGGTCCCAGCAATACACAAAAAAGCCATTGAAAAAAACGGCATGGGATTCCCCCACAGTCCATTACCAGGCCCTTTGGGTCTGGTATGAATATTAAGGGGAACCCCGAACCAAAATTTAAAAAAAAAATTGCGTGGGGGTCCCCCCAAATACCATACCAGACCTGAAGGTCTAGTATTGATATTAAGGGGAAACCCGCGCCAAAATTGTAAAAAAAATGGCGTGGGGGTCCCCCCAAAAATCCATACCAGACCCTTATCTGAGCACGCAACCTGACAGGCCGCAGGAAAAGAGGAAAAGTGCCCCCCTGCCCTCCTGAACTGTACCAGGCTACATGCCCTCAACATGGGGAGGGTGCTTTGGGGTAGCCCCCCAAAGCACCGTGTCCCCATGTTGATGGGGACAAGGGCCTCATCCCCACAACCCTTGCCAGGTGGTTGTGGAGGTATGCGGGTGGGGGGCTTATCAGAATCTGGAAGTCCCCTTTAACAAGGGGACCCCCAGATCCCAGCCCCTCCCCTGTGTGAATTGGTAATGGGGTACAAGTACCCCTACCATTTCACAAAAAAAGTGTCAAAAATATTAAAAAAGACAATAGCCGGTTTTTGATAATTCCTTTATTAATGTCTTCTTCTTTGCCCGCTTCTTCTTCCATCATCTTCTGGTCTTCCTTCGGTTTTCTTCTTCTTCCTCCATCTTATTCTTCCCCCGCTTCTTCCTCTATCTTCCTCTGCTTCTTCCTCCGGTCTTCTCCTCCGGCATCTTCCTCCGGCTTCTTCTTCCCGCTCCGTCCTCAGGACGATCTGCCTCAATGGGAGTCTCCTGCTGTGTGATGCTTCTGTTCTTGTGACAGCTCTTATATAACTGAGGGCGGGGCCACCCGGTGACCCCCCTCTGACGCACGGGGACATCCCTATGGCTTCGCCCGTGGTGTCAGACGGGGGCGGGGTCACCTGTTTACGTAATCACTTCCACTTCACAATTATGTGCCACTTTGTGTTGGTGTGTCACATAAAATCCCAATAAAACACATTTACAATAACATGACAAAATGTTTAAAATTTCACGTGGTGTGAATACTTTTTCAAGGCACTGTAATTTTAGAAAGTATTATTTTACTGAAAGAGTAGTTGATGCTTGAAGCAGACTTCCAGCAGAGGTAATGAGTCAGTCAACAGTATGTGGAGTGGATTCAAACATTTTTGGATCGCACATACTGTAGACCTATACTTGGAGAAAGGTTAAAAAAAACAACTATAAAATACAACCAAAAGCAAAAAAGGGGTCAGAAATGATGGACCACTTGGTCTCTTTCTGCCATAGCTCTTCTGTGTTTCTGTTACTTTCTATAATGCGATGTGGCACATGTGTGACAATACAAGGGATAAGGACTAGCTAGAAGTTCCTCTTCTGAAAGGATGGCCTGGGCTGATTCCACACACACACAAAGAGATGATTTGGATGAGAAATAGACAAAAGGGAAGTGAGATATTCCTTTGTTTCCACCTCTTTGTCTTCATTAGAAGGAGTCCGTTGTTACTCTGCATCTAATAGACGGATTAGGAAGCCAAGCTTCCAACTCGAGACACAAAAGATACAAGAAGCTTTCTCCATCTCAAAAGGTCTCTTGAAACCCGGTATGAAAGGACTGTCCAATGTTTGTCATCAATTAAAACCAGTTAAAGGGCATCCAAAACTGATATTTTACGTGGCTTCTGGCAAAGTCCATCTCAAGCCTCTTCTATTTATCAAGGGCTCCAGGACGGAGATCTCGTCACCAAAATTTTGTGTTCTGCCCAAGACCCCCTCACTGTTACAAAGATGGATATTTCCAAATTCCTAAATAATTGCCAATAATAACAATAATCTTTGTTATGGCTTTGTGGAGGAGGGACGCCAACTAGTGCCCGGGAAATAGAACTGCAGTATTTGGCAGTCAGAAGAAATTGGAGGGTGATTGAACACAATGATGTCCATCCAAATCTGAAATATCCAAAATTTAAAAAAAAATGAAGTTGAAAAGAATTAAAAGCCCTGTCAGGTACACACATTTGTCCAAGCTTTTATGGTTGTCACCAGAACAGGAATAGAAAGAAAATCTTCCAATGGAGACACCTGCTTTGGTGACGGATAGAGGATTTCCCCTTATTGCTATAGCAGCCAGAAGTCTGTGTACACTCCACATGTTAATGGAGCGCGATCTGTGCACCATTAGATTCAGTGGAAGGCAGGTGGGATTTCAGGGGGTCTAAGAGACCCTTGATCTCTTGTTAAAGAGAACCTGTCGCAAAGCGTTTATATCACATAAGGGACTTTTTGTCTTAATGTAAAAAGAGTGATACACCCAACCACTTAACCCCCCCCCCCTCAATCCACCCCAAAAATTTGGAACCCATCTTACCCCCACATACAAGCTCGGAACTGGGCCTACTCTACCCGACCCCTCCCACCATGCTTCCTGGGTTCCGCTAACCTACATGCTGAGTGCCACCGAAGGGAGGGAAACCAGTGAACAGCCATTCGTTGATCTCCCCTAGCTGCAAAAGAACCTGGAAGTGATGTGTATGGCGTCACTTCTGGGTTTCTGTTGTCACTTTCTCCAGTTGAAGAAGCTAATGGAGTATGACCTGCACTCCATTAGCTTCAGTAGAAGGCAGGTGAGAAATCAGGGGTCTAAAAGACCCCTGATGTCTCATTGAAGATAACCTATCACAAAGAGTTCATGTCACATAGGGGACTTTTTTGTTTATGTATTTCTTTATAAAGAAAGTTTTAGTGAAAAAAAGTGTCAAAAATAAAGTTGCGCCCAAACATGTCAACCCCCCCCCCTTCCAAATTTTTTTTTTTTTTTTAGGCCATCTTGCCCCTATATACGGTACAAGATCAGAACTATGTATGAAAAAATGATCCGCACTCCAGTTGTTGCTCTTAAAATTTCTTCATTTTATTGAATAGCCACAGTGAACAAATGCAGATTAAGTCAGTTGACGCGTTTCAGCCTATAAGGCCTTAGTCATAGGGTTATGACTAAGGCCTTATAGGCTGAAATGCGTCAACTGACTTAATCTGCGTTTGTTCACTGTGGCTATTCAATAAAATTAAGAAATTTTAAGAGTAACAACCGGAGTGCGGATCATTTTTTCTACATCACTCTACTCAGCCAGCGACGGTGGATTAAGAACCTGGGAGCTCTGCTATCGATGTGGTGTATGGGTAGTAGCACTGACTTTTCTGTTTATAAGATCAGAACTACTGTATACCTCCCTCCACATGACCCCTCCCACCATGCGTCCCAGTTCTGCGGACCCACATGCCAGGTGTCATCGGATGGAGGGCAGGGTAACCAGTGAACACCCATTTGTTCATCTCCCCTAGCCCTGCCCATAACCTTAAAGTGATGTGTATTCTGGTTTCTGTTTCTATAAATTTCTTCGGCTACTATGGGCAGGGAAGAAGCTAATGGAGTACAATCTGTGCTTTATTAGCTCCAGTGAAGGACAGGTGAGACATCAGAGGTCCAAAAGACCCCTCATGTCTCATTTAAGAGAACCTGTCACAAAGAGTTTATATCACATAGGAGACTTTTTGTCCCCTATGCGATTTAAATAAAGTTTTAGTGAAAAAAGTGTCACAAAATAAAGTTACACCCAACCACTTAAACCCCCCTCAAAAAATTTGAGCCCATCCTACCCCCCTCATACAAGATTGGTACTAGGCCTCCTGCACGAGACCCCTCCCACCATGCTTACCATGGCTCCGCTGACTCACATGGCGGGTGTCTCCCCATGAAGGAGAGGGAGATCAGTGAACACCCGTTTGTTGATCTCCCTTAACTGCAAAGAACGTGGAAGTGATGTGTAGAACATCATTTCTGATTTCTGTTGTCACTTTCCCTGGTTGCTATGGATAGGGAAAAAGCAAAAGAAGTGCGATCTGTGTGCCCTTAGCTACATTGTAAAACATGTAAGACCCCTGATGTCTCATTTAACTGCTTGCTGACCAGCAGCAGTCATTATATGGCGGCAGATCGGCATGATCCCGCGAACCATCGTAGCTATACGTCAGTCCCTTTTAGCGGGACAGCAGGCGCATGCCGGCAGTATCGCGGGGGTGCCGTTGCTCGTGACCGGCGGTCACGATGACCGCCGGCCGGGAGCGATCGCGGGCATGAGGAGCAGAACACAACACACACATCCCTGTTCTGTTCTGTGAGTCGTGACAGATCGCCTCCCCCCACAGTTAGAAAAACACATAGGAAACACAGTTAACCCCTTAATCGCCCCCTAGTAGTAACCCCTTCCCTGCCAGTGACATTTTTACAGTAATCAGTGGCTATTTACAGCACTGATCGCTGCATAAATGTTAATGGTCCCAAAAATGTGTCAAAAGTGTCCGATGTGTCCGCCATAATGTCCCAGTCCTGATAAAAATCGCAGATCGCCGCCATTACTAGTAAAAAAAAATAAATAAATAAAAATGCTATAAATCTATCCCCTATTTTGTAGACGCGATAACTTTTGCGCAAACCAATCAGTATACGCTTATTGCATTTTTTATTACCAAAAATATGTAGAAGAATACATATCGGCCTAAACTGAGAAAAAAATAGCTTTTTTTTTAAAAAAAAGGGGATATTTATTATAGCAAAAAGTACAAAATATTGTGTTTTTTTCAAAATTGTCGCTCATTTTTTGTTTATAACGCAAAAAATAAAAACCACAGAGATGATCAAATACCACCAAAAGAAAGCTCTATTTGTGGGGAAAAAAAAGGGTGTCAATTTTGTTTGGGTGCAACGTCACGCGATCGTGCAATTGTCAGTTAAAGTGACGCAGTGCCGAATCGCCAAAAAATGGACTGGTCATTCAGCAGCCAAATTTTCCGGGGCTGAAGTGGTTAAGAGAGCCTGTCACAAACAATTTATATCACATAGGGGACTTTTTGCTCCCTTTGTGACATAAATAAAGTTTTAGTGAAAAAAGTGTTGAAAAACAAAGTTACACCCAAGCACTTGGAAACTCCCCCAAAATATTAGAGCTTATCCTGCCCCCCCCCAAAAAAAATGTTTAAGCCCATCCTGCAAGCACATAATGTATAAATGTAAACAGTGAGAGCAATAATTTTAGGCCCAATATTCACAGTTAACTCTAAAGTGATGACCTTTTAAACTATTGCCTATGGGAATTATAGGGTGCCGAAATTAATTGTCATTTTTACACATGTGCACTGCCGAAAAATGTGTTCGTTTTCGTTTCAATCGTTTTTTATTTTTTATTTTCGGGTCATTTGTTATGATCGCAATTCGTAAATTTGTATATTTGTAAATTCCAAAATTGGTAAATTTGTAAATTCGAAATTTCGCAAATTCGAAAAGTTAGTAAATTCTAAAAATCTAAAATCCAAAAATAAGACAGAAAATCCGAAAATTCGAAAGAACGAAAATCTGAAAATTCTAAATAATAACGAACTAACTAAAAAATAATAACTAAATATTAAATTATAGGTATTGGAATTTCCTTTCAAATTTGGCTGCTAGAGAACGTAATGAATAAGAATTTATCCGAAGTTACGAATTATCCAAAATAACGAATGCCGCATCTAAACAAATGGAACGTAACAAAATGATAATAAATAATAGTAGTAAAAAGTTTTTATTATTATTATTGTTAATTATTATTATTAATTCATTACATTCCATTCGTAGAGATACGGCATTCGTTTTTTCGGATAATGAATGACTTCGGATAAATTCGTATTTGTTACATTCACTAACAGCCAAATTTGAGAGGAAATTCCAATACCTATAATTAAATAGTTATTATTTCAAATTTTCAGGTTTTCGGATTTTTGAATTTACGAATTTTCGAATAGTCGAATTTACGAATAGTCTGAAACATTTGTTAAATGGGTTTTCATTAATTCGGATGTTTCTGAATTAATGCATTTGTCGAAATTCGTTAAAAAAAATTCAGAACGAAACAAAATTGCACATGTCTAGTCATTTTTGTAGGTGCGTGCAATTTTACTGCTTGGCATGTTGGGTATCTATTTACTCGGCGTAACCTCTACTTTTTAGACCTCATGCACACTGGACGTTTTTGGACATTTTTACAGCTGCTGTTTTAGGCTTCAGATGTTTTTTTCTACAGTCAATAAACTCCCCAGCATGTTATCCCATGTGTCTATGCACACATAGACTGTTATCAACTGTTTTTTGGCTGGGGCGTTTTTTGGCTTTAAAAAAAACCCCAAAACTAGAGGGTTCTGAGAGGAGTTTTTCAGCTGTAAAAACACTCTAACGTAAAAAAAAACAAAACAAAAAAAAAGAAACGCTGATGAACGCAGATAAACGCTCAAACAACGCGGCTCACCAGTGTTTTTTAACTTTTTTTTTTAATTGTTTTTATTGAAATTTACATATTACAACATGGTGTACAGGTAGTACAAAAGTATAAAAGTATAAAAACATACATTCAGCAATATACTGCGATGTAGGTAGGTGTGCATTCTCCAGAGATTGGTGTCAGTAGGGCAGTGAACAGTGTCAGTAGTTTTAATTTTTTTTATTGACTTTTTTATAATTTTTTATAACTATATATTTTTTTTTATAAAATGTTTTTTACAATTTTTTTTTTAGAAGACCCGTTAAGGGGCTTTGTTGAAATATCAGCGGTCTAAACAGGAGGAATCCATAACCCCCAACTTTTTGAGATGGGAATGAGGGACACCTATCAGCAAAAGCACGCAGGCATAGGACACACCCCTGGCCACGCCCCCTTTAAAGGAGAAGTATCCAAAAAAACAAGATTGGTTAAACCCACAAGTGCTTTTTTTTTTACCACTACTGTTGTACTGAGATGGGAATGAGGGACACCTACTAGCAAATGTATGTAGGCATAGGACACGCCCCCCTGCCACACCCCCTTAAATGAGAATTAACCAAAAAAAAAAGGTTAAATAAATCCACCAGGGCTTTTTTTTACCACTACTATTCCTTTATATTGACTTTTGGAATTTACAAATGCAGCAATTTAGAAATTAAATGAAAGGTTTAGCGCTGGAAAACACTTTTTGATAGATAAAAAGTGCATTTTATATACATCTATATAGATCAGACCAAAATGAGGGACAAATGAGGAGGAAAGAGGGACAGAGGGACATTGCTCCAAATCAGGGACAGTCCCACCAAATCAGGGACAGTTGGGAGCTATGGGAATCTTCCCCACATATGGGTGATAAGGGTGTGCCAAGGCACACCTGGCACACCCTGTGCACATGCCTGTGCTTCTCCCTATCCTAGTGTGAAAGTCATTTTAGGCGTCTAACTGGCACAGTAACATTGCCAAAACTCCAACATAAAAAGTCTGCTGTGTGTTATGTCTTTGCTGAATTGTGCTGTATAAGTGTCTGATAGAACATTATACGCCTAATTATTCCTATTTTTTTTTGGTTGCAGATGTCCTCTGTCCAAACGTCAGAGTCGAGGGTGAGCGATTTAAACACAAGAATGGAGAAAGAGACGAAATTCCAGGTAGGTTAAGGGATGGTCCCTCAGAAGGTCCATGATACAGCCACCCTTGTTTCATTATCTTATTCCTTATCGTTACAATGTTAATATTTAATTTTTGCCTTTGCACACCACACAAAGAACATAAAGATAAAGCAGAGAGCGTGGGCCAGCCCAATTTTAGATATAATGTACACTGCGAATTAACCCGTATATAACAAAGACTGCTAAACCTGGATAGAGCTTAGCTCAAGCACAAGCTTTCATAGCCCTGGTCAGTGGATCCAAATGTGGGTGCAGGCTTGATAAGAGTCCATTCTGATTCAATACAAACGCATGAAAAATCTATGAAAAGTATCCCAGTCACCACACACCATGCAAAGCCATCTACTGTGACAGTAATAGCACCCTCAGCTGACTCTGTCTGAGCCATTCCACCGATACGTTTTGCCCCCGCATCAGGGTGAATTGGTGAGTTGCTCAGACAGAATCAGCTGAGGTTGCTACTACTCTCACGATAGACAGCTTTGCATGGTGTGCGGTGACTGGGTGTCACGTACCTGGTCTGAGGCTGATTTGACGAGAGGGCTTCCCTTTGTGACTAAGTGCCAAGCACCCCTGAAGCTGAGTGCTAGGCTTAAAGATACATGGATGCCAGTTAAGGTAGATCTGCTGGAGGCTGCTTGCAGCACACCGGAACTGGATTGCTGTCAGCTGGTCTGTTCGGACAGATGGCAGGACTTCCATAGCCCCTGGGGATGTAGTGGAACCAGGGTGGCGACCACAGGTAGGGTTGCACCCGAGGAAGAAGCAGGATCAGGCTGGCAGGACCAGACTGAAGAAGCATAGTCAGGATGGGAGTCGGAGTCATACACAGGAAGTCAAGCCAAGGAGTAAGGAGGTGCGTGGTCAAGAACAGAGTCAAGGTCATTCACAGAGATCCAGTGGAGCAAACAGAAGGTTAGCCAAGAGCAAGTCAAGGTCATGCAAGGTAGAGCAAGAGAAGCAGAGTCCTTACAGCAAGCTGGGGTCAAAACCAGGGATCAGGCAGGAGAGAAGCCCAGAGGCAAGCTGGGTCAGTACCAAGTAATTCAAGGAATACAAGCAACCCAGGAGCAAGGAGTACTGGTACATACCTCACAACATTTTGAGATGATAATGAGGGACACCTGCTAGCAAATGTATGTAGGCATAAGACACACCCCCTGCCACACCCCCTTAAAGGAGAATTAACCAAAAAAAAAGGTTAAATTAATCCACAAAGGCTTTTCTTTACCACTATTCCTTTATATTGGCTTTTAAAATTTACAAATGCAGCAATTTAGAAATTGAAAGGTGAAGCACTGCGAAACACTTTTTGAAAGATAAAAAGTGCATATTATATACAACTATATAGATCAGACCAAAATGAGGGACAAATGAGGGGGGAAGAGGGACAGAGGGACATTGCTCCCAATCAGGGACAGTCCCTCGAAATCAGGGACAGTTGGGAGCTATGCTGGTAGCTGAAGATTATCCAGCAAAATCTAAGTGCAGCGTTTGGTGCCAGATCTGGCAGCAGATGTGCGTGAACGTGCGCCAGTGCGAACACGTGCGCATGCACGCATTTCCGTGCAAATGAGTATGAGCATGTAAAGTATTGACAACTATGCCAGGTCTTTTTCTCAGCACATGCTGTTGTTTCTTCCAAATAGCACCATGACACTGGGATACTTTTCATGGCTTAAAAAGATTGCCAATGTATACAGTTCCTAGAATTGATACAATGACACAGCAGCGAAAAATTGACCTAAAAAACTTAGGCTATGTCTTTACTAAAAAAATAAGACGTTTCCAATAATAATAACAAAAAACAACAATAAAAACAAAAAAGGAAGCAAAAAGGTTGATTGCCCAAAGAGCTAGCAATCCGATTTAATGTACAGTTTTCTGGCTAACCCTAATCTCTCCCTATGCAATTTCATAGCTCCCAACTGTCCCTGATTTGAGGAATTGTCTCTGATTTGGAGCAATGTCCCTCTTTCCCCCTCATTTGTCCCTCATTTTGGTCTGATCTATATAGTTGTATATAAAATGCACTTTTTATATTTCAATAAAGTGTTTCCCAGCGCTAAACCTTTCATCCAAATTCGAAATTGCTGCATTTGTAAATTTTAAAAGACAATATAAAGGAATAGCAGTGGTAAAAAAAAGCCCTTGTGGATTTATTAACCTTTTCTTTGGTTAATTCTCCTTTAAGGGGGTGTGGCAGGGGCGTGTCCTATGCCTACATACATTTGCTAGTAGGTGTCCCTCATTCCCATCTAAAAATGTTGGGAGATATGCAATTTGTCAGCTTTCCATACATCCGCTTCCAATTCACTAACACTATGGCTGCTCTGTACATCCCTTTTATAACGAGGGGTCTAGCCCAACCAAAAACCCCCTTTTTTGACCTTCTAAGCCGCTGGTAGAAACCTGTAGGATTTGCCTTGAACACATGGTAGCGGCAAGCGTCCACCTCTTTCCTCCCCAGCATGATCATCCTTGGTCATCTCTGGTCCACCCCTTTCATTCATTGGATTTCAGGTCTTCCAATCATGAGGGCTCAGCATCACATGCGGACATTACCTAGGGTGGTCTGTATGCAGTTGCAGCCTGCCTAGGTGTCAGAAACCATGAAATCAGACCGAGACAGAAGTACAGTTAAATCACACTTGTTTCATAATAAAAGTAAAAAGAACAAACGTAGTCAAAACATAGCCAAAGTTCAGTAACCGGAACGGATAGTCAGCCAATCCAGAAGTCAGGGATCAATGTAGTGGAACAGCAAGCAGGATCCAGAGCCAGAAGGAATGTCAGCAAAGCCTGTCTTTAAACAGGAACGCAGGAGATGTTTCTTGTGATGTTGACCAAGGAGAAGGCAGAGATCCACTGGACTGGATGGCTTAAGTAGGTAGGACTGATGAGCAGGATATCAACAACAGCTGAGTAACTGTGGAGAGATAGGAGCTGGCAATTAGCCATCAGCTGAGCGGCCAGCTCAGAGAAGGAAGGGCTGAGCCCAGCCCTGACACAAGGAACACCCACTCTTCCAGACTGACACCCATCAAGACATTTTGATATTTACATAACTCTTCCCAGGCTCCTCCTCCTTTTACTACCGCTGCCATATAGATACTACGGTGGCGGCTTCGGGTGGTTTTGCACACTCAGTGCATGTAAATCTGACAAGCTGACTGGCGGCTGTTGTCTGGAAGTGATTCGGCAGCTCTGCAGTCATCAGATTGCTTCCACACACCACCATATGTGTCACAGCCCCACCCAACATGTGCTCCCCACCATGTCTGCCTGACTCCATGCACCCATTGGCAGAACCAGGACTGGCATTGCAGGTGCCACCGTGCTAATGACCCAGAAATGACATATGAAACATAACTTTTGGTGTCACTGTCTCCGGCCAGTATGGCCAGGGAAGAAATGAATGCATTCTATTAGCGAGAACAGGTGAGACATCAGGGGCCTTTTAGACCCCTGATGTCTCATTCAGGAGAACCTGCGACCAAACCACCCAAGCACCTAAAATCTCCCCAAAAATGTTTGAGTCCCCCCCCCACGAACACACAAATGTAAATGCATGCGTTGGGGGTGCCTACACATGAAAACACAATTTGCGTTACACATGTTACCTATCGCTCGCTCGCCAGAATGAGATAAAAAATTCCAGGCCCGTTATTCATAGTACAAATAAATATCCACTGCCCCCACCTATAACCATGGCCCACCTATAACCACTGCCCCCACCTATACCTGGCCTTTGCAGCAAGGAGCACATGAAAAGGGCGACGCATAAACCAAAGATAATTCCCAGCTCAACTTACCGACCAGCCTGCTACCAACCAAATTATCCTGCCTGACAGTATGCATTAAAAACAGGGGCTTAGTTTGCACACATTTGCAAATACATGTGTAAGCTGCAGAGCCTCTTCGCAACACCCCAGTATTGTCTGCAGTCCTACAGTAACTCTAAATTTTGAGAGCCACCACAGTGGAAGAACATGCATTATAATGGATTGGCAGAGATCAGGTGAGCCCCTCCTTAAAAGCACATTATTCATAGGTCACTCTAAACTGAAGACCTGTGGGGACTTTTAATGTATTGTCTATGGAAAATATAGAGTACTGAATTAGTTGCCGTTTCACAGGTCCACGCAATTTTAAGGTTTGACATGTTTGGTATCTATTTACTCAACACAACCTCAACTCTTACATGTCGCCAAACGTAAGGTGATTTATTATGTTTGTATGCCCTAAAACTAACCTTAAAGTGTTTTTTACTGAAATGCTGCCTTTCGTAAACTGTTGCACTAATATTGTGTGACATAAAATTGGAACTACCACCATTTAATTCTCTAGGGCAGCCCTTTTGCTTGCCTTTATCATTGGGTCATGTCATTGGAGCACTTCCCTCACACTGACATTAACAATTAGGCACTATTCATGCCACCGACACCAACACTATTATAGGTTGGACTTGATGGGCTTGTGTCTTTTTTTGACCTTACCTACTATGTAACTATGTAACACTGGGGCACTATTCCTCCCACTGACACCACTGATGGGACACTATTCCTCCCACTGACACCAACAATGGGGCACTATTCCTTCCACTGACACCAACAATGGGACACTATTCATCCCACTGACACCAACACTGGGGCACTATTCATCCCACTGACACCAACACTGGGGCACTATTCCTCCCACCGACACCAACCATGGGGCACTATTTCTCCCACTGACACCAACAATGGGGCACTATTCCTCCCACTGACACCAACACTGGGGCACTATTCCTCCCACCGACACCAACAATGGGGCACTATTTCTCCCACTGACACCAACAATGGGGCACTAATCCTCCCACTGACACCAATGATGGGGCACTATTGCTCCCACTGACACCAACAATGGGGCACTATTCCTTCCACTGACACCAACAATGGGACACTATTCATCCCACTGACACCAACACTGGGGCACTGTTCCTCCCAATGCGTGGACATTGTTACCGACACCAGGACATTTTCTACTCCCACTGGCTACAGTCTGGCCCTTCTGAAGTCTGAAGGATAGTAAACTTGTCCTTTTTTTTAGAAAGTTGGGAGACCCCTGCTCTAGGATGTCTACTTTCAGAAAACATATGGTATAATATTTTGGGAGCTTTATGTAACCTTCATACCTAAAATGAGTGCAATTTTAGGCTTGAACATGTGTGCAAATAAAACGCAAAAGTTAGAGAATTACTGTATAGCGTAGTGGATAGGAGTACGGTCACATTTAAGTCTATGGGGAGATTAGGTTGGCGAGTTTGGGAAGGTGAGCTGGTTTATTAATTAGCGAAAGCATAGTTTTCCTTTAAGTTTCTTAATAAAGCTATATGATACTGAAAAAGCAAATATAAGCAGTGTGAAGTCTAATAGCTTTTCCTTAATTGGCTTCATTTAAGCCCAAATGTTTCCCTTGATATCTACTTTTAATGACCCAGACACTAATTCCGCTTACCATGAACACTACTACAATAATCCTTTTCACAATGTATTTAGAAAGTTCTCTTTGTCTTCAAGCCCCAATATTTACATGATTAATGATGGCGCAGATCCTTTTTGCATAATGCGCTCACTAATGATGCGTAGATTTGGGCAATGACTAATACACAGATGTATTTTGCAAAGTGACCTTTTCAGGAGTCGCGGAGGTCACAAGACCTCATTTATTTCTCAGAAAGATTGGGGGCCCTGCGGCAGCCATACATTGGGATTAGCCAAAGCCGCACAATAAATAATTGTTTGGTTTCGGTCCTGATATAAGCAAATTCCATGATATATGAATAACAATGGGCATTTCTTGAACTTTTGCTGAGCTTTTGTTTTTTTTTTATGTTTTTTAAATGTATAAGCGAATAAAGAATGCAGTGAACAAGACATGCATATTAAAGGGGTATTTCAGCATGTTCTCAAACACCACCGGTACCAGGACTGGTTCAGTGGAACACGTATGATCTTGGCTAAATGAGGCAATAAGATGTAAAGCGTGTTACTGATGATTGACTCGTTAGTTATTTTTGACAGCAGCCTCGATTGACTACTGGCTTGGCCTCACGTAAAGTGGACTTTTCATTAACTTTACCGGTCACTGTAACAGTAAGGGCTCACTTACACTTGCTCCCAATGTGTGGCATTGTGTGGAACACTTGGACGCACGTTTTTAAAGCACTCTGAATGCCAATCAAAGCGCCAGTCACTATACAAAATGGTGAGCTTACAGTCCTGTTCACCTTGTTGTGTTCACTTTGCTTTGCTTCAAAGATGTCACACCATTTCCTCAAACCCAACCCGTCCAAAGCCAAGCTCATAATATTTCCTCCTCCACCCGTCCCTTCCCCTGACCTCTCTGTCAAGATCAATGACACAACCATCAACCTATCTCAGCATTTCAGGGTGGTAGGTGTAATCCTGGACTCTGAACTCTCCTTTAGGCTCCACATCCAATCACTGTCCAAATCTTGCCTCCTCAACCTCCGCAACATCTCCAAAATACGCCAATTCCTAACCAATGACACCACAAAGCTCCTAATCCACTCCCTGGTTATCTCTTACTTCGACTGCTGCAACTCCCTCCTCATTAGCCTACCTTTACATAGACTATCCCCCTTTAGTCCATCATGAATGCTGCTGCCAGACTCATCCGCCTTACCAACCGCTCAGCGTTTGCTACTCCTCTCTGCCAATCCTTCAATTGGCTTCCACTCACCCAACAAATTAATTTCAAAATACTAGTACACACGAGCGGACTTTACGGCAGACTTTGCTCGGTGGACTTTTCAACAGACTTTACGACGGACTTTCTGAATGAACGGACTTGCCTACACACAATCCACCAAAGTCTGTCGAATTCGTACGTGATGACGTACGACCGGACTAAAACAAGGAAGTTCATAGCCAGTAGCCAATAGCTGCCCTAGCGTGGCTTTTTGTCCGTCAAACTAGCATACAGACGAGCGGACTTTTTGACCGATTTTGACGGATTGATTTAAAACATGTTTCACATCTAAGTCCGTCCAACTTTTGAGAAAACAAAGTCCGCTGGAGCCCACACACGATCGAATTGTCTGACGAAATCCAGTCCGCCGGGCAAAGTCTGCCGTAAAGTTCGCTCGTGTGTACGCGGCATAACAATAACTTACAAAGCCATCTTCAGCTTGGCCCAAAGCTACATCACTAATTTAGTCTCGAAATACCAACCAAATTGTTTTCTTCATTCCTCCCAAGACCTCCTGCTCTCCAGTTCCCTTGTCACCTCCTCCCTTGGTCACCTCCAGGACTTCTCCTGAGCCTCTCCTATCCTTTGGAATTCTCTATCCCTATCTGTCCAACTATCTCTGACTCTATCTACTTTTAGGTGATCCCTTCTCTTCAGAGAGGCCTATCCTGCCTCCATCTAATAACTGTACTTTTATTTCTTCCATCAGCTCATCTCCCACAGTTATTACCTTTTGTATCACTTGACCCATCCTTTTAGATTATAGGCTTTAACAAGCAGGGCCCTCTGATTCCTTCTGTAATGAATTGTATTGTAACTGTACTGTCTACCTTCACGTTGTAAAGTGCTGTGCAAACTGTTGGCGCTATATAAATCCTATATAATAATAATAATAATTATACCTCATGTCGCTTTCTTGGTGCTTCAAAGCATCTCCAAAGCCTCCATAGAACAGCGCTCGCTAACAGTACCTGCAGCATTTGAGAGGCTTTTTTTGGAGGTATTGGAGGTATGAGATATCACAGGAACCAAAACGAACCGGAAAGACATCATCAATAGTAATTTCCAGTTCATGTGTTTATACTCTGTAAGTGTCTGGTGCAGACTTCACATCTGGTGTGCAGTGTGGAGCAGCAGGAAGGTGAGTGGGGCTCAGACTGGAGCTGAGAAACTAGCAGGCAGCACACGTGGTGTGCAACATGGGAATGCTATAGAGGAAGATGAGAGGGGACCGGAGAGAGAGGACTGAGCAGTGGAGGATCAGTAGAGCTGGGGGACCAGAGCAGGAGAAACTAGCATACGTCACACATGGTGAGCAGCGTGGGGGCAATATAGGGGGATTAATAGAGCCGGGGATATAAAGCTCAAGGGACAGGAGTGCCTAGGCACAGGAAATGCACCCCTATTTTTCTAGAGGTATTCAAAGCAAAATGTAGATTTTTTAAGGTATTGCTTAGAACCATTACCATTTTCGGATGCTTCCTATTAATCTTGACATTTTGAGATCAGGTCTACTTTGAATGGCCCTACATGCACGAAACTTGTGATGCCCCCTCTCAAGGTTTTACATTTTTCATAAACTTGCATCAGTATACAGCTGTGCATCCATGCCAAAAGCTAATATCTCCCACCATTTTTCTTATACAACATTTGATGACAGGTTTTGACCTGATGGAACTCTTTAATGTCAAAGAAGTATTTGGAGAAAAAGATGGCGGAGTACAGAGCTCCTATGTACGCCTTGGAACCTACCCCATCGTCCAGAGGACCGAGTAAGTAGAAAAATGAGCTGCTGTCTGTTGCCAAATTATTACAAAATAATTAAATAATTTTAGTAATTTCTAAGAAAAAAATTTAACTAGATCCTTTAAAGAGACACTGTCACCAACTTAAAAAAGTGCACAGAAAAATCAGGTATTCTAAATGCTTACTTGCAATGCTTTTCCTTTCCATAAAGATTTGTTTATTCAATTGCAATGTGCCTTTGAACTTGCTGTAAAAATGGACAAGTCAGTTCCCTAGCACAAACCCTCCCCCCCCTTTTTTTGTGCACATCATAGACCTCTCCTTTTCTGGCAGTCTCTACTACTGCCTGTGCTGGCCAAGCTGCTTTGTCCCTCCCCTCACCTCCCTAACTTTTATGTAGTAGCCAAGGAAAGAACAGAGGGAACTACTACAGAGTGTCACTTGAGTGATAGCTGTGACTCTGCTGGGACTACTGACACCAATTCCAAGATGGCGGCACCCAGCAGCAGCCTCAAGACTTTTGGATGTCTATGCAGTGCAGGCATTTGTAGAAGACAAAAGAGAATCTTCTAAAAAAGGTTCCTCTACCAATGCTTTGGCTCACACAACCCCTTTCTCAAAGAGAGATGCAAACACCCGTTAGCTTGAGAAACTGGTCCTGGAAGACCTTCTGATTTGTTTAGCCTTCAATAGATAACCAAGGCTCATTATAGGGTGCTGGTGTTTTCTATTTTACGAGTTTTCCCATTAGGGAAATTTCACCTCTTTTCCTGTCTAAAGTGACACCCTGTATGAGCATGTAGGCAGGTTGCCAACAGTCTGTTAGCTAGACAGTGGCTGGCCCAGGCTGGGGAAGGGGTTAATGGTTTATGCCTCTGTTCCCAGGTTTTTTGGGTACAGCCTACCCGCCCTGTGATATTTAGATAGGGGGGAAAGGCTGGGTCTAAGGGCCGGCCGGCTCGGTTCCCAGCTCGAGAAAGGATGAAGCCGTGGAGCGCGCAGAGGGGCTGCTGCCCCCTGCAGTCTGCTGGAAGATACCAGAGAACCATCAAGTCATGGGAAATGCCAGTTATTGAGTCAAGCTGCGTACACACGATCAGACTTTCTGACGGGAAATGTTCGATGACACGCTGTTGGCGGTAAATCTGACCGTGTTTATGCTCCATAGGACAATTGTTGTCAGACTTTCCCGCCAACAAATGTTGGATAGCAGGTTTTTAAATTTTCCGCGGACAAATGTCTGTTGTCGGATTTTCCAATCGTGTGTACACAAGTCCATCAGACAAAAGTCCAAAATACAAACACGCATGCTCGGAAGCAACGATGAGTCAGAAGCGTTCGTTCTTGTAAACTAGTGTTCGTAATGGAGAATTAACATTCATGACGTGGCAAATTATGAAATCTCCTAATGCAGCACACAATTCTCTTCTTCTTTAAAGGGATAATAATGAAGCTGCTTTGTTGGTGATACTGATGGAGTTATTGCAAACAAATTTTCAAAGGCTTTCTTTTTCTAACGATATCAAGAATAATATTATTATGTTTTTATTTTTTTATTTGGGCAAGTTACCACAACACTATTATCCGGTAGTTTTTAAGATCAAAGATACAACTATGTTGGTGTCCCTTGTCAATTTTACATTACTGTCATTTGAAGTAAAACACATAGCCAAGTATTATTCTTCACAATTTTTTTTATTGTGCATTAAAAAAAGAAAACAAATAAAATTAGACATGCTATCTGCCAATAGAACTTAACCAAAAAGTGCATTCTATGCATCCAAAAATATAGAAAATATACCAAATCAAATCATTATTATTCAACCAAAAAAATAATGTCAAAGCAATAACTCCAAGGCCAATAATAAATAACATGTTATCTCCTCCGATTCCGCAACATGTCTGGTTGAAGAACGGCCGTTCAGAAACGTACTGAAAAGCGCGAAATGTAAAGTGCGAAATGAAAAGCACTAAATGAAAAGCGCGAAATGAAAAGCACTAAACGAAAAGCGCAAAAAGAAAAACGCAAATCAACACTCACCAAACTTCTACTAACAAGAAATTAGCAGAAGGAGCCCAAAGAGTGGCGCTAAAGATCTAAAAAACCACATAGTACGTCTAGTACGTTACCACATTTGTAATTGTTGGCCAACAATTGTGTGGCCGTGTGTATGCAAGACAAGTTTGTGCCAACCAGGGGCGTCACTCGGGGGTGGCTTTTGGGGCTATAGCCCCGAATCTTGGGCCAATAGCGCCGAGTCATCAAGGGGTCTCCAAGGGAAGGGGAGGCTCTCTGGGGACCCTTATGTAAGTGGGGGGCTCTCTGGGGACCCTGATGCAAGGGAGAGGCTCTCTGGGGACCCTGATTTTAAGGCAGAGGCTCTCTAGGGACCCAGATTTAAGGGGGAAGCTCTCTGGGGACCCTAATGTAAGGAGTTTCAAAAGTTTCAAAGTTTCAAAGTTGTTAACGTTGCATCAACTGTTCTAAGCCTGGTGTAAAGTTACTTAAAGGGGTGCATGATGGTTCCTGGCATATGAAAGAACAGGGTCAGTAAAGCACACATGAGATATGAAGCAAGGCCACTGCACAAGGGTCCTCCAGTAGAGAGGGGTCGGTGGTCTAACTCCTTCCCCAGGAGTCGGTTTCCCAGAGCAACTGGGACCAAACCCGCATCTTGGAGACCTGCAGCCTAGCCATATGATACTGGAGAGCTTAAGGAGTTAAGTGGGAGCACACATGAGGTCCACACTAGGTGCTCAGGTGGGATCCCATTCTGTCACTGGGAGTGAGGTGACAGAGGTATGCTGGACAGGTGTCCCTCCTAAAAGCAACTTCATACAGGAAAGGTGTGTAGTGACATGGAACAGAAGGCTTTTCAGAGGAACTCTTAATTTCACACACTACACACAGTGCTTGGCTCATCTCTAAGCCGAGGAACCGCCATAATGTTTGACTTTCACATGAACGTGGTCCTTGCCTGGTCCCGGGGCTTTGGTGAGCGCGTGCACAGCGAAAGGTACCACCACGTGCAGGGTGAGTAACCCCATCTACAACTGTGTGACAAAGCACATACTCACTGTGAACCATGTCTTAACAAAGATGACACCATCCTTCTGTAGCATGTATGTAAATAAGGTGAACAAATATAACCCGATGCTTGGCCCACTTCACCACCATAAAAAGTATCCCTGTGCTCCACGCAGCTGGAATCTTTAGGGTTAATTTTCTTAAAGCAAACAGGCTGAGCACTTTGCAAAGTGCAGTTGTCCTCTGCAAGTGCAGTTGCTCCAAAGCTTAGTAAATGAGGTAAAGCTTCACTTTGCAAAGAATACCCAATCACGTGCAAGGAGAATAAAAAATGCGTTTTTGCTTGCACATGATTGGATGATGAAAATCAGCAGAGCTTCTGCTCATTTACTGAGCTCTGGAGCAACTGCACTTGCCAGAGTGCACAGTTTATTTGCCTTTAGTAAATCAACCCCACAGTATTATATTCATGGTGAGACCTCTAATACAATGCAGGGCACCGGACAGCAATCCGTGTATTAAAATGACCAGAATGAACGTGGCATTCCGTCACACCCACCAGATTCCCGACAACAAAATTCTGATCGTGCTTTATTTATTGTCCTCAGCGGAAGAGACACAACCTAAGAAATGTCAAATGTCAATGTATTCACAGACGGAGAGCGACAAAGGGCACTGAGGCATAAGATAACGTGGTGGGCGTTTTCTCCGGAAAGCTTTTGCATTTACATGGCGTTTGTGAAAACATGAAGAAAATCTAACTGAGAGCAAAATGTCAACATTTTTGCTCACTTATGTGGCTGCACATATTAACCCTTTAAAGACATGGGGTATTTTTGATTTTTCTTATTTATTTTTTGCTCGTTCTGTTCTCTGGGACCGCTACGATGTGTTTGGAGACCTTCTCTCTGCTCCATGATTGTTAAATCTCATGCATGCTTAAGGTGTGCTTCTGCTCGATTCCTATGACTGTCTAACCTCAACATCCAGAATCCCATTCTTTCTAAAGCCGCGTACACACGATCGGACTTTCAGAGGGAAATTGTGTGATGACAGGCTGTTGCCGGTAAATCTGACCGTGTGTACATTCCATCGGACAATTGTTAGCGGATTTTCCACGGACAAATGTCGGATGGCAGGTTTTCAAATTTTCTGCGGACAAATGTGTGTTGTCGGATTTTCCGAGCGTGTGTACACAAGTCTGTGGGCAGTCCAAAGTACAAACAAGCATGCTCGGAAGCAAGGACGAGCCGGAAACGGTCGGTCTTGTAAACTAGCGTTCGTAATGGAGAATTAACATTCGTGACGCGGCAAATTATGAAATCTGGAAATGCAGCGCACAATTCTCTTCTTTAATGGGATAATAATAAAGCTGCTTTGCTGGAGATACTGATGGAGTTATGGCAAAAAAATTTTCAAAGGCTTTTTTTTCTAATGATATCAAGATTAATATTATTATGCTTTTTTTTTTATTTCGTCAAGTTACCACAACACCATTATCCCGTAGTTTTTACGATCAAAGATACAACTATGTTGGTGTCCCTTGTCAATTTTACATTGTATTTTTTTAAATGTAACTGCCGACTCCCAAACTGTCATTTGAAGTAAAACACACAGCCAAGTATTATTCTACACAATTTTTTTATTGCGCATTAAAAAAAAAGAAAACAAATAAAATTAGACATGAGATCTGCCAATAGAACTTAACTTAAAAGTGCATTCTATGCATCCAAAAATATAGAAAATATACCAAATCAAATCATTATTATTCAACCAAAAAAAATAATGTCAAAGCAAAAACTCCAAGGCCAATAATAAATAACATGTTATCTCCTCCGATTCCGCAACACGTCTGGTTGAGAAACGGCCGTTCAGAAACAAACTGAAAAGTACGAAATGAAAAGCGCGAAATGAAACGCGCGAAAAGAAAAGCGCGAATCAACAGTCACCAAACTTCTACTAACACGAAATTAGCAGAAGGAGCCCAAAGGATGGCGCTAAAGAGCTGAAAAACAACGTAGTACGTCACTACGTTTGTAATTGTTGGCCAACAATTGTGTGGTCGTGTGTATGCAAGACAAGTTTGGGCCAACGCCCTTTGGACAAAATTCCACGGTTTTGTTGGCGGACAATCTGATCGTGTGTACGAGGCTTTATTGTCCCTGCTCAGACTTGTATCATTTTTTTTTTTTTTGCCATATAGACTTTAATGCGTCTGTAAAGCGCATGTTTTAGCTCCCAAAAAAACTTCCTCTTGCCCAGCCCAGGACACAAACGCCTTCAAAGGCTTCCAACCCACAGATATACAGTATGCTCTCCTCAGCTGTGACTGCAGGCTAAGGACCCATTCACACTAGGGGGAATTGAGCTGTGTTGATCAGCACAGGTTCAACCAGATTGTTTTCTGTGTGTCCTGTTCATACCGTACATGAGCGGAGGTGTGAAAATGAAGGGGAAATTTGGGACTTTAAATGAGGCACCCAGGGGAGGGGAGGGTCGCCTCCATCACTACTATTTGCAAAAGAAAAAAAGGGGGATTTTGGGACTTGAGGCACATAGAAGGAAACAGATATGTATACACATCGTTGTTTATTGAATCAGTATGTACAGCATATAATAACTGATATAATGACCATGGGCCAATCATTTACAGTAGTATAACATAATATAAAACACACAACATTGTACAATGTGTAGTATCATGAGCCATGTTGCTCCATATGGGATCATAAAAATGACATGGCGTAAAATACATCATGTATTAAAACCATATATGTATGCATCTTGGAAATCTCTACGTGTTTCGGGGATTGTACCACCTCATCAGGAGCAGATGCAAAAAAATATCTGTAGCAAAATTGATATGTAAGGCCAATGTGATCTGATGTTTATCCCCAATATCAAAGAGGTCATCATACCCCTACTTACATGTGGGCTCAAACTATACATATATAGTGCTGGATGGACAGGAGCCATTACGGATGTCTGTCCTGGGAGCCCCAGGGTGGAGCAGGCCCGTAGCCCCCCAGAGGGATAGGCTGTTCGCGCTGACGTGATGTAGAACAGTGACTCCAAGAGGTCTATAGAGATAAATGTGTAACTGTAGTAAGACAATGGTAGATACCATGATGTATATCCATAACAGAGTGAATAAAAAGAAAAACTCCAGTGGTGATCATCAAATACCACCAAATGAAAGCTCTATCTGTGTAAAAAAAATTATACAAATATCATTTGAGTACAGTGGTGCATAATCGCACAATTGACAGTTAAAGTAGCGCAGTGCTAAAGGGCAAAAAAGGACCTGGCGATGAAGGGGTAAAACTTTTCGGAGGTCAAGTAAATAAGGATAAATTGCACACCAATAACATATGTGGCATTTTTTGCATCTTTTCCAGAGACATCTTTCCACAAGGTCTGCCAGATGAATACGCTTTTGTAACCACGTTCAGGTTCAGAAAGGCCTCCAGACGGGAGGACTGGTACGTCTGGCAAATCATTGACAAATATGGAATACCGCAGGTAATGTCCGCTACAAATTTGTAGAGCCATGAAACCATATTAGATTACCTAGCCTTGAGGATGCCTTTGCAAAGACCAATCAGAAAATTTGAAATGAAAACCTTGGGTAACATCCTGTCTCTAGAGCAGCCTTTCTCAACCTTTTTAACACAGAGGAACCCTGGAAATAATTCTCCGGTCTTGGGGAACCCCTGCTAAAAATGAAAGATCTACAACTCATCATACATTAGTGTGATGGTCTATGAGAAGGATGCTTCTTACACTTGTGGTTATTGGGAAGAATTACCCCCTTACAGATAACTAAAAAGATCAATGGTGTCCTTGAGACTTTCCTGAGAGGCAGAAATTGACCATTGCTCAGGGAACCCCTAGCAACCTCTAGAGGAACCCAAGGGTTCCACAGAACCCTGGTTAAGAAACAATGCTCTAGAGAGATCCTGCATTGCAGGATTCCAGGACAAGTACCAGAGCCCCAAAGAGGAACCTAAAGCATATGTAGAGCCCAAAAATGTTATTTTAGTTTGGATATTTAGCTAAAGATTATAATCCTGGTCAGTTTTTTCTTTTTTTTCTTTTTTTTGCTGTCTGTGACCCCTCTGTGGAAATTGAGTTGTTTATCCTGGTGACCATTTAGGTAGAAAACTATGAGAAATCATTTCACAGTTGTGTCCAGAATGGGAGGTGAGAGGAAATCTTCCAATGTTTTGGAGACAACTGTTTACAATGGAATTCCCCTCACTTTGTAGAAATTTCTTCTCACTTCATGTTACATCTCTGGGACAGGAAGTAAAGGGAAATCTCCATGAAGGGGTATAGACAACACAAAATAAACTGACAAAAAGAAAACAGTTTTGGCTATGCATACACTTTAAAGAGAACCGTTAACGTTGTATGACCTAAAAACCAGTTGAACCCTCAGTTTAAATCCGTTAAACACATTATCGATGCATTAAATTAAAAGGTGTGCAAAGTCTACCAATTTGTATTTAAACAGAAACAGTCCTAAAGAGAAAAGCCAGCATACTGCAGAGAAGGAACCTTGCTTTCTTTGTAGCAGCAGGGGTCTCTCTGAAGAGGTCCATCATACCCCCTGTAAGTCAGAACCAGAGCTCTCCAATCAGCAAGGAGCATGAGCTTTGCTGACTGGAGAGTTCTGACTCTAAGGCCCCATTCACACCTGAGCGTTTTGTAGCTTGAAGCCTGAAGCTGCAAAACGCTTGAGGGGGAAAAAATCAATTATTTTCTATGGAGATGGTTCACATCTCTACTCCAAGTCGCCTGAAGCCCAACGCCTGAAGCTCAAACAAGTTCTGGACCCTTTTTTGTCCCTCAAATCGGGCCGATTTGGGCATTTTTGGAGCATATTCACCCAGGAAGCAGATGAAAAAATCTAAAAACATAGCAACAAATGATGAAACAGAAGATCAGAAGATTTTCCTATTAGCTAAAAATAAAAAAGCCAAAGCTCAAAAATAACAGAAAACGCTGCATAGAAACGCGCAAATATGCGCATAAAAACGCCTGCAAAAAGCTCAAAAACCCTACGCTCAGGTGTGAATGGGGCCTAACTCAGCAGGGGGTAGGTCAGACCTCTGCGGGGAGACCATTGCTTCCACACAGAGAGTAACAATCCTTTTCTGCAGTATGCTGGCAGAGGGCAGGATTTTCTACTTTTCTTATAGAAAAAAAAAAGCAACTGAAAAACTTTCCACACATTTTGGTGCACCTAGAATGTATTTAGATGATTACAACTAGTAGAAAAGGGGATTGAATAGTCATGGTAGAGATCCTTGTTAGTGCAGTAGTTTGGCAATAGACTTGAACAATGTTAGAATAAGTCAAATAAGATAATGGATTGGGATCATGTACACACACCTGTGAGGTTGCAAGATGCCCTTAATAGGATTGAGCAACCTACAGATAGAATATGTGGAGCACATTGCTCTCTTCAGACAGAGGGTGGTCGTGCTCAATGCTCATCGGGGGGCACAATCTAAGTGTAATATAAAAATAGCACTTTTTGTATATCACCGTGGTCAACAGCTGACTCTAGCAAGTAGAACATGGAGTCTCTTCTGTAAAGCCTTGCCTAGCCTTGTTGTTCACAAGTAAAGCCAAAACCCGGATGTGATGGAGGAAAAAGAAACCAAAAAGATGGCCGCCAAACTTCTTTGGGGTGCTTAGTAGACCAGCAGTTACATTAAGGGGGGTGGGGCTACAAGGCCACCCAAGCTTCTTTCTCAAGCCAAGGTATTGTGTTTCCGTTCCTCCATCACATCCAGTATTTGGTGCTGCTTGTGGTCAACAAGGCACTTAGATCGTGCTCCCTCCTCTCTCTATCTGTTCACTCACAGTCACTTCTGTCTCTAAGGAGGTGCCACATCAAGTGTCTGAGGCCAGCAAGAAGTCACCCCGGATGTTGCAATTAGACTTATGGACGTTTTGCTGAACTCCTTATATTATCAGTATACACATGACCCTTATTGCTCCACATACCCCCCTTTTCTATATATTTGATCCTGCTGCCAGCAGTAATTGCAGATTTTGGCTCCAAATATTTGAGTGGAGATCTGCATAGGTGCCAGTGAAAAAAGGTGATGCTTGAAGAATGAATTTGTCAACGGTTGATCTTTATTGGTCCTGGACCATACATACATATTAAAAAAGTCAATGCATCTCCTTCCATAACGGGTGTGTGTGCAGGTCTCCACTCTTTGAGAGAGTCTTTCCAGAAGGTTTGGTAGTGTATCTGTGGGAATTGGTGCCCAATTAGCCAAAAGAACATTTTTGAGATCAGGTGATGGGGTTCCACTTCATCCCAAAAGGAGTTTAGTAGGGTTCACGTCGGGGCTTTGTGTAGGACACTCAAGTTTCTCCACACTAAACTCATCAAAACATGTCTTTATGGAGCTGGCTCTGTACACATGAGTATACTGTAATCATGCTGGAACAGAAAAGGTCCTTCTCCAAACTGTTACCACAAGGTTGGAAGGGAACAACTGACTAAAACATCTTTAAATGCCATAATGTTAACAGTACCGTTCACTGAAAGCACCTGAATTCAATTATTTGGAGGAGGGATTTCCACATGCATTTGGCCATATAGTGTAGGTATGATGGTCAGGTGCCACACAAATGTTTGACCATACAGTGTATAAAGCTACCAGTCGCCAGCTGTCTAAACTTTGGATGCATGAACTGATAATGCTTTTCGTGTTTGGTCATACAGGTCTCACTGAGGCTGGATGGAGAGAACAAGGCTTTGGAGTACAGTTCAGTAGGTGTCACAAAGGACGCAGTGAAAGCGAACTTTCGAGGAACCCAAGTTAGCGAGCTGTTCGATCGTAACTGGCACAAGATTGCCATAAGCGTGCAGGCAAAGACCGTCACCTTGTACATCGACTGCAAGCTGGTTTTCACTTTGCCCATAGAAGAACGTGAGAACATTGACATCCAGGGGAAGACAGTGATCGGAAAACGTCTGTATGACAGCGTTCCTGTTGATGTAAGTCGAAGCTTCCTGGCAGAGGATAAAATGTACATTTAACTATGGACATTCTCCTATTTTATGTACAGAACCCGTGAGCTAATTGTCTATGTTTACCTTCCAGTTTGACCTCCAACGTATCGTCATCTACTGTGACTCAAGGCATGCTGAACTGGAGACCTGCTGCGATATCCCTAATGGACCTGTATGAACTTATATTTTATATATATATATATACTGTGTATACTATATATTTGTTAATAGGTTATGATACATTGCATGGGAGTGTCCTACAGTAAAAAATCATCCCCACCATCAGGGGCTCCTGTGAATTCCTATACCCTATGACTTGGTGTAAGCCTTTCTGCCACATTCTTGTGGCATTACTTTCCTCTTCCATCTGTGTTGGATGAACTGTTGCCGATAATGTATGTCTTCTTACCAGTCCGCTGCTGTTTTGACACATTTTTTTTTTAACAAATTTCTCCAAATTCGTTAATTCAGAAATATCTGAATGAGTGAAAACTGTTTAACAAACTTTTCTGAATATTCGTAAATTTGAAAAAAAATTGTAAATTCGAAAAAAAAAAAATGAAATTTGAAAAAAATCTGAAATTAAAAAAAAATCTGAAATTCGTAAATTCTAAAAAAAATCGTAAATTCGTAAATTCTAATAAAATTGTAAATTCGAAAAAATCGTAAATTCATAAAAAATCGTAAATTCGGAAGTTTGAAAACAATTGGACGTTCGTGAATTTGAAAAAAAAATCGAAAATTCAAGAAAAAATCTGAAATTCGGAAATTCGAAAACCCAAAAATTTGAAAATCTGAAATAATAACAAACTAATAATAACTTAACTATTACTAACTATTAAATTATAGGTATTGGAATTTCCTTTTAAATTTGGCTGTTAGTGAACAAATACAAATTTATCCAAAGTTACAAATTATCCGGAATAACGAATTACATATCTAAACGAATGGAACGCAATGATTTAATAATAATAAATGACAATAAATATAATAAAAACGTTTTATTATTACTATTATTCTTATTTATTATTAATTTGCTCCTTTCCATTTGTTTAGATGCGGCATTATTTCAGATAATTTGTAACATCGGATAAATTCATATTCGTTAGGTTCACTAACAGCCAAATTTGAAAGGAATTTCCAAGGCTATAATAGTTAGTAATAGTTAAGTTATTATTAGTTCCAAAATTTTCAGTTTTTTTTACGAATTTCTGTATTTCCAATTTTTGGCGAATTTCCAAACTTTCGATTTTTTTTTTTATTTCCGAATTTCTAATTTTTTTTTTAATTTCCGATTTCTTCCGAATTTCCTATTTCTTTTGAATTTACGAGTTTACAGTTTTTTTTCAAATTTATGATTTTTTTCAAATTTTTTCGAATTTACGATTTATTTTGAATTGATAAATTTACGAATTGCGTTCATAACGAATGACCCGAAAAACGGAAAAAAAAAAAAAACGAATGAAACAAAAACGAAAATGAACAAACTTTTCAGCAGTGCACATGTCTATTGTTTTTAATGGCAACAGGAACACACAATGGAAATGACATCATAACACATTAACTCAAGCACAATATTGATGCATAGTGGAACAAATAATAATTACAGTATAATATGAGGCTAGGTATTCTATACATACTGTATATATACTATACTATATGAAACACAGTCAGTGGGCACAGGACATATACAAGCTTTCTGGCAGGATCAACTGTATTTTTTTTTACACTTTTTAAATATATATATCAAAACACTTTCAATTACTAATTATTATAATACAGGATTTGTTTAATACCAACAGTTCGCACGCCCCTTTACAAAATAAAGATAGACAGTACAATTACAGCACAATTCAATATAAGACGGTTTTAGAGGGCCCTATTCATAAGAACTTAAAATCCAAAAGGGACAAGCAATTGGGGGGGTGAACTGATGGTGAACGTAAAAGTTCAGTTGTTAGGTGGAGATAAAATAGGGAGAACAGAATAGGAATAGGAGATAGTCAGACTGAATGGATAGAGAGTTCCAGAAGATGGGGGAAGCTCTGGAGAAGTCCTGGATGTGAGCATGTGAGGTGGTGACAAGGGAGCTAGAGAACAGGAGGTGTCATGTGGACCATGTACCTTAGATGAGACCGAAGTAGTGGGGAGGCCTCCCTTGCACCTCGGGTCCCTGAAGCCTCTGGAGATGGAGACAGAGACTTGGTGGACACCGAGTGGCACGGGTGCCAGGGGTGCGGAGCACTGTGCAAGCCTTAGTCCGAGATCCGAGCCAAGCTCAAGTCCAGTTTGGCAACGAAGTTTAAAAGGGTTAATCAGAAGAAGAATGGTTGAGATCCAAGCCGGGGTCGGTTCCAATTGTGCAGCTGAGTACAAAAGGGGCAAAGAAGTAGAATGGTCAAGGTACAAATCCGAGATCAATGGCAGGCAGCAATCAAGAGTAGTCAAATAGGTTACCAGGTCAAAACAAGTTCAGACAGATAACACACTAGCATAGTAATGGGGGGGGGGGGGGGACTGAAGATAATCCAGCAATTTGGCAGTGTCTGGGCTGGGCTTATATAGGGAAGTTTGAGGTCACTTCCTGTGCGCCTCCTGGGCATTTTCCCGCCTTTTACATCAGGTTGAGGTCACTTCCTGTGCGCCTCCTGGCCATTTTCCCGCCTTTTTACATCAGGTTGAGGTCACTTCCTGTGCGCCTCCTAGCCATTTTCCCGCCTTTTTACATCAGGTTTAGGTCACTTCCTGTGTGCCTCCTGGCCATTTTCCCGCCCTTTTCCATCAGTTGAGGTCACTTACTGTGCGGCTCCTGGGCATTTTCCTGCCTTTTTCCATCAGGTCTTCTGCAGATGCGGGTTGGCGCACTGAGGCGTCTTTGGCGCATGCTCAGTTGGCATGGATTTCCTCTTGCAGCAACGTGCCATTGGTGCATGCGTAGTAAGCCCTGGACTCTTACAGGAGGTCTTGAAGGGGAGAGAACGGTTGGGTTGATGTTTTCAGACAAGGTTGATGATGTAACTGGGGGACAGAGCTGTGGGTTGAGTGGTATGTTGTTAGCATTTTGAGTTGTATTCGTTGGGGGAGCAGAAACTAGTGGAGGGATTGGCGGAGAGGGGTGGTGGATACTGATCAATTGGTAGGGTGGAGGAACATTAATGACAGACTAAATGGGGGATTGTCCATGTCCAACGAGGAAGGCATTGCAACAGTCGAGGGATAAGAGATAACAATGGAGTGAATTAGTAGCTTAATGGTGTAGTTGGTTAAGAAGGGGTAAATGTTACGGAGGTGACGGTGTGGACAATGATTGGAGTTTGGGCTGAATGAACAGATCAGAGACCAGGATTACACCTAGTGTCAGGAATCTGCAGCAGGGATGACCAGATCTGCATGGCTACACTCAGGAGACCGAGACCAGACTGTATACTGTACAGTATATTTAAACTAATATTTATTTACAGTGAAACCAAATTGCTTCCAAACACCAGCAAACAGAAAACACAGCGAACGTGAAGGCACAAGTGAACCATTATCCAAAGATAAAATACTTAACAAACTAACTAGAATACAATATATACAAAATAAGGAACACAGATCACAGGATAAAACTGGAGATACGAGGAAGGGAGGACCAAGACTGGGATCAGGAACAAGGGGAACAGGTACAGGGCAGCAGCGTACATGATGCAGGGCAAGATGAGGAGTAGGACATAAGTGCAAGGCAGGAATACAGCTCAGGGTTTAACAGCAAGCATGCACCTGGCTTGCAGGCAACACACTGAAGCAAGAGGCACTATGAATGAATGAATGAATGAATGAATGAATGAATGAATGAATGAATGATTTATAAAGCGCTGCAAATGCGAATTGAATCGCCTCAAGGCACTAGTAGAGGAGGAACTAAATACCCTCTAAGCAGCCAGCACCAGATGGAGACTGATTACTGGGATCTGCCCAGGGCCGGATTTCCCACAAGGCCACCGAGGCCAGGCCTCGGGGCGGCAGTGGTGCAGGGGTGGCACCGCTGCACTAACATCATTCGGAGCTCTGTATGAGCAGGGCGGGGATGAGGACAAACAAGCTGTTCTGACTAGAAAGGAGAGCAGGGGGTGGAGTCTGTGGGCAGCTGCAGGAGGAGCGTCTTCCCCCCAGGCAGCAAGACTTGTATGGAGTGGAGATTAAAGATAACTATTCCCCTCTAACTCCGGCGCTCCACAGTCTCTGGCATCCTGTCACAGTGATATAGTGAGAGAGTGGAAAGCCAGCTAGCTTGTGCAGGAGTCAGGCTGTGTTCGGTCTCCACTGTCTTCCTAACCCCTCCCTCACTGCACTGCTTGTCCAATCCAATATTCCGCCTCCCATTTGTGCCCGCCCACACTCCAGCCACATGCATGCAATGCACTGTACTGTGCTGTGAGAGGAGTTCTGTTTTCAAACAATGGCTACCACAGCCCTGGGGGAGACCAGCCTGAGAGGGAGAGCATAATTGGTGAGTGAGACCCCCAGAATAACCCCCCTCTCTATTCCCACCCCTTTGTGCTGTGCACCTTCTTCCTCCCCCCCTCTCTTCCTCATGATCATCACCTTCTCTCTCTTTCTCCCCTAGGCTAGAGCCTAGCCTGCCTGTATATTGTCCTAGCCTGCCTGTATATTGTCCTAGCCTGCCTGTATATTGTCCTAGCCTGCCTGTATATTGTCCTAGCCTGCCTGTATACCGTCCTAGCCTGCCTGTATATCGTCCTACCCTGCCTGTATACCGTCCTAGCCTGCCTGTATATCGTCCTAGCCTGCCTGTATATCGTCCTAGCCTGCCTGTATACCGCCCTAGCCTGCCTGTATACCGCCCTAGCCTGCCTGTATACCGCCCTAGCCTGCCTGTATACCGTCCTAGCCTGCCTGTATATCATCCTAGCCTGCCTGTATATCGTCCTAGCCTGCCTGTATACCGCCCTAGCCTGCCTGTATATCGTCCTAGCCTGCCTGTATACCGTCCTAGCCTGCCTGTATTTTGTCCTAGCCTGCCTGTATATCTTCCTAGCCTGCCTGTATACCGTCCTAGCCTGCCTGTATATCGTCCTAGCCTGCCTGTATATCGTCCTAGCCTGCCTGTATACCGTCCTAGCCTGCCTGTATATTGTCCTAGCCTGCCTGTATACCGTCCTAGCCTGCCTGTATACTGTTCTAGCCTGCCTGTATATCGTCCTAGCCTGCCTGTATATCGTCCTAGCCTGCCTGTATATCATCCTAGCCTGCCTGTATACCATCCTAGCCTGCCTGTATATTGTCCTGGCCTGCCTGTATATCGTCCTGGCCTGCCTGTATATCGTCCTAGCCTGCCTGTATATTGTCCTAGCCTGCCTGTATATCTTCCTAGCCTGCCTGTATACCGTCCTAGCCTGCCTGTATATCGTCCTAGCCTGCCTGTATACCGTCCTAGCCTGCCTGTATACCGTCCTAGCCTGCCTGTATATTGTCCTGGCCTGCCTGTATACCGTCCTAGCCTGCCTGTATACCGTCCTAGCCTGCCTGTATACCGTCCTAGCCTGCCTGTATACCATCCTAGCCTGCCTGTATACCGTCCTAGCCTGCCTGTATACCGTCCTAGCCTGCCTGTATACCGTCCTAGCCTGCCTGTATACTGTCCTAGCCTGCCTGTATATAGTCCTAGCCTGCCTGTATACTGTTCTAGCCTGCCTGTATATCGTCCTAGCCTGCCTGTATATCATCCTAGCCTGCCTGTATATCGTCCTAGCCTGCCTGTATATCGTCCTAGCCTGCCTGTATATCGTCCTAGCCTGCCTGTATATCGTCCTGGCCTGCCTGTATACCGTCCTAGCCTGCCTGTATACCGTCCTAGCCTGCCTGTATATCGTCCTAGCCTGCCTGTATATCGTCCTGGCCTGCCTGTATATTGTCCTAGCCTGCCTGTATACCGTCCTAGCCTGCCTGTATACCGTCCTAGCCTGCCTGTATATCGTCCTAGCCTGCCTGTATATCGTCCTAGCCTGCCTGTATACCATCCTAGCCTGCCTGTATACTGTTCTAGCCTGCCTGTATATCGTCCTAGCCTGCCTGTATATCGTCCTAGCCTGCCTGTATATCGTCCTAGCCTGCCTGTATACCATCCTAGCCTGCCTGTATATTGTCCTGGCCTGCCTGTATACCGTCCTAGCCTGCCTGTATACCGTCCTAGCCTGCCTGTATACCGTCCTAGCCTGCCTGTATATCGTCCTGGCCTGCCTGTATATTGTCCTGGCCTGCCTGTATACCGTCCTAGCCTGCCTGTATACCGTCCTAGCCTGCCTGTATACCGTCCTGGCCTGCCTGTATATTGTCCTAGCCTGCCTGTATACTGGCCTGCCTGTATACCGTCCTAGCCTGCCTGTATATTGTCCTGGCCTGCCTGTATATTGTCCTGGCCTGCCTGTATATCGTCCTAGCCTGCCTTTATTCCATCCTAGCCTGCCTATATACTGTCCTAGCCTGTCTGTATACCTGTATATAGAGGGGGGTGTATATAGAGATGATAGAGGGATGTATATAGAGATGATAGAGGGGAGTGTATAGAGATGATAGAGGGGAGTATATAGAGATGATAGAGGGGAGTATATAGAGATGATAGAGGGGAGTATATAGAGATGATAGAGGGGAGTATATAGAGATGATAGAGGGGAGTATATAGAGATGATAGAAGGGAGTATATAGAGATGATAGAGGGGGGAGTATATAGAGATGATAGAAGGGAGTATATAGAGATGATAGAGGGGGGAGTATATAGTGGAGATATGTTTTTAATTGATCTATTGTTGCAGTCATCGATAAAGGACGAGAATGATGGTGTGTGTGTGTGTGTGTGTGTGTGGGGGGGGGCGGCATTGAAGGACCCGGCCTTGGGGCGGCAAAGGGAGTAAATCCGGGCCTGGATCTGCCGGCTGCTTTGAGACAACCCTAGTAGACACTACAACACTACACTAGAACCCTCCGCCTAGGGAACCACAGTGCCACTAGCAGATGATCTAGGTCCTGACACCTAGCATCCTGGCAAGAGTGGGGTGAAGGATACTTGTATGAGGAAATATTATGACCGCAGTTTTTGGAAAGATTGAGCTTGAGTGGTGTGGCATGGATACTGATATGTCTGTTTGTAATTTAGCGATGCTTGAGGAGATTGATGGGTTAAGCAGTACAGGTGAGTGGAGATGGATATTTTGGTGAGTAGAGAGATAGCTTTGGATGAGTAGAGAGAGTTGGGTGCCATTAGCATAGAGATTGGAAACCATAGAAGGCCATCAATTGACCCAGAAAGATAGAGAATAGAAAGGGTCCGTGGACAAAGCCTTGGGGGATCTCTGCTGGGCTCCTTCTTGGCCTGTATATTTAACAGACCAAAAGTGTGAAAATAGGAAAAGTCCATTGTTAGTGTTTTACATACTCTTTAATTTGTGTTTCCTTTTTAATAAACAGTAACCCATAAAATCACCCACCGAATCATAAATCTGTTTTCTTAGTCCCCGTTTACTGTCTTCTGCTAAATTACCACATGATAATTAGACACATGCAATTCGTTTAGTTCTGAATTCGTTTTTTAATGAATTTTGACAAATTCGTTAATTCCAAAATTTCCGAATTTCCGAATTTTTAAATTTCTGTAATTTCGAATTTCCGAATTTCAAAATTCTGAAATTCAAAATTCGGAAATTTCAGAAATTGGAAATTCAGAAATTGGAAATTCAGAAATTTCAGAAATTCGGAATTTGGAAATTTTGGAAATTTGAAATTTTGGCAATTCAGAAATTTGAAAATTCAAAATTAAGAAATTTGAAAATTCGAAATGTCATAAATTTGAAAATTCGAAATGTCAAATTTGAAAATTAAAAAATTTGGAAATTTGAAAATCCAAAAATAAGAATGAAAATCTGAAAATTCAAAAAAAATGTAAATCTGAAAATTAAAAAACCCCAAAATCTGAAATAATAACTAATAACAGATATAAAATTATAGGTATTGGAATTTCCTTTCAAATTTGGCTGTTAGTGAATGTAATGAGTACGAATTTATCCGAAGTTACGAATTATCTGAAATATGGAATGCCACATCTAAACAAATGGAATGTAACGATTTAATAAATTCCAATACCTATAATTTAATAGTTAGTTATTATTTCAAATTTTACTGATTTTCTTTCTTTTTTCAGCTTTTCGAATTTTCGGATTTTCTAATTTTTGAACTTCTGAATTTTCGAATTTCGGAAATTTGGAATTAGAAAATTTGAAATTCGGTAATTTGAAGATTTGGAAGTTTGAAATTCGAAGATTCGGAAGTTCGAAATTCTAAAATTTGGAAATTCGAAAGTTCAGAAATTCAAAATTTGAAATTCAAAATTCAGAAATTTGAAAATTCGGATATTCAAAATGTGAAAATTCGTAAATTCGAAATTCGGAAATGCAAAATTCGGAAATTTGAAAATTCAGAAATTAGAAAATTCGGAAATTTCGAAAATTTAAAAAATTTGAAAATTTGAAAATTTAAGTTTGAAAATTCGAAAATCGAAAATTCGAAAATTCAAAATTTGGAAATTTGGAATTGAAAAAATTCGGAATTTGAAAATACAGAAATCCGAAAGTTTGGAAATTCAAAAATTCAAAATTCGGAAATTCGAAAATTTGAAAATCCCAATTTTCGGATTTCCGAATTTCCGAAAAAAGTGAAAAAACGAATGAAACGAAAACAAAAAAAAATTTTGTCAATGCACATGTCTAATGATAATCCCAAACTGATTTTTATCTATTTAGCTATGCACTTGAATGCTATTTTGAAATGTGATATCATTCTTATTATTTTTTTAGTGTGTCGTGACTGTAGTCACAGAGCCCCCAGCGATCCTACCAACACCAACATCAGTGGAGCATAGGGGAACAGAAAACAGCACCATCAACTGCTCCCACTGCCCATTCGGGGAGAAGGTATAGTCCATTGTCATTTCTTCTTCTAGGAGAAACCATTCGTTTAACGCTAGTAAAGTGATTAAAGTACCCGCGCTATGGTTGTGTATATCCCACTGTTTATAAAAAATATTGTACATTCATATGCAATAAAAAATAATAATAATTGTGTGCAACAATTCTAGTTGAAGCTGCTGCTATCGTGTAAGGTCAAAGGCCACTTAATTGACAATAAACAAAATTAAACTTAGTGCTGCTTCTATATTAAACATATGTGCTGAATAAACATATATAAAGTACTTGTGCAATCTCTAGTCTATCATAGTGCAATAATAAGTGAAAAGTCTATCCATGCAAGCAAGGTGCCAAATGTAGTAGATTCCTGCTTGTGAAGACTCCGGTGCCATGCTGTGCTCACCTCCTGAGTCACCACTCACCAGCAATATGATTCAAAACCACATGGTCTTTGTCCTGCATTAGTGGATGAATCTACCTCCATCCTTCTCCTCTATTTGCAAGGTTCCCATCATAGTAGTATAAGGCCTACCTCCTCCGGAGATCCCCGGTGTCTCCGCTCCGCCCTCCTTCGGCCGCTATGGCAGTAGCAGCCGCAGCTCTCCCACCTCTCACTGACGGTGCCGGTGGGTGGGTTGTGCAAGGGACAGGTGCGTGGATCTCGGGAGAGGTGGGGGAGCTGCAGCTGATACTGCCATAGCGGCCGGAGGAGGGTGAGGGCTGAGCGGAGACACCGGTGATCCCCGGAGAAGGCTTTCCTTTTACCACTATGATAGGAACCTTGTAAATGGAGGAGAAGGAAGGAGGTAGATTCATCCACTAATGCAGGACAAAGACTATGTGGTTTTGAATCATATGGCTGGTGAGTGGGGACTCAGGAGGCAAGCACAGCGTGGTACCGGAGTCTTCACAAGCAGGAAATCTACTACATTTGGCACAATGACAGACATCCCAACCTGCAGGAACTCACTTCAGGGAGGTGGCAAACTCATCCAGGCCGGAGGAGAACGGAGGGGGGGGCAGAGGAGGAGGACATCGGGCTGGAGGAGAACGGAGGGGCTGGAGAAGAATGGAGTGGGGGCAGAGGAGGAGGACAGCGGGCTGGAGGAGAACAAAGGGGGACACTTGGATGATACCACTCCCGCCCAGGTTCAACCCTGCAGCCGGGAGATCGCAGGGCACTTGCGGGTGTCCGGGAGCCCACTACCCAATGCGGGAGACTCCCGCACCTCGCGGGGGACTTGGGATGTCTGCAATGATGGGCTAGAGATTGCACAAGCACTTTATATATGTTTATTTAGCACATATGTTTGATATAGAAGAAGCACTAAGCTTAATTTTGTTTATTTGTTTAACGTTGTATGAGATGTCTAAAAGTGGACCTTTCCGTAACTTTATGCAGTAAGTCTGCATAAATAGATTCCTGACATGGCACAATATACAATGGTGGTATTGTGGTGATTATGCTCATGTGGTATGTTCTTTTCCAATGCGTTGCACCAGATCAAACTGAGTGTTAGGGTGTAGCAGCCCACTTTTATTAAATAAAACAGAAAGTTCACATAGACATCAGTTGCCCATGCAGGGGTTTCCACCATCAACAGTCAACTGAAAATATCTAGTCATCTGGCTCCCTTGTCAGTCTTTTTATCAGTCCCTCTGACTGATAATATATATATATATATATATATATATATATATATATATATATATATATATATATATATATATATAATGTGTTTTTATTGTATTATTTTATATTTTGCATTTGACACTGAATGGAATTTGATTTTGTGTGTGGTTTTTATTTCATATTTTGCAATATATTTTTTTATACTTTATTGTAATTTTTTTTTTTGCACACAACAAATACTATATTTTGCTGAGTTGATCAAAAATAGAGGCACACTTAGAATGTTTAGTGAATGTAGATAATCTGATATCGCCTGCAATTTTCCAGACACTTTTTAGAACAACCTCAAATAATATACTATGTTGTTAATATCCAAATATTGTCATTGATTCATGTGTATATGTTTTGCATTCTTCTATCAAAGTAAAAAAAAAAGGTTTCAAAATCAATAAGTTATTTCATTATCACAGAACAAATACCTGAATATGAATGCCCTTGTTATATGCCCCTTATCTCTCATTGAATATCAAATGAAATGTTCATATATCTTCTTTTGTCTTATACATTTTTTTGGGCTCCATTTCTGCTTCCTCATAAATTTTTTGGGACTTATTTATTAAAACAAAAACTATATAAATTCAAAAAATGCAGTCAATGATAACTGGTGTAATTAATGTTATCCATCCATACAGCCACTTTATTTATTGTATATCCTCTTTCTTGAAAAAAAAAAAAAGTTAACTTGGGCTTTAAACCTGAACTCCAGGTACAAAAGGTCTATCTATCTATCTATCTATCTATCTATCTATCTATCTATCTATCTATCTATCTATCTATCTATCTATCTATCTATCTATCTATCTATCTATCTATCTATCTATCTATCTATCTATCTATCTATCTATCTATCTATCTATCTATCTATCTATCTATCTATCTATCTATCTATCCATCCATCTATCTATCTATCCATCTATCTATCTATCTATCTATCTATCTATCTATCTATCTATCTATCTATCTATCTATCTATCTATCTATCTATCTATCTATCTATCTATCTTTCTATCTATCTATCTATCTATCTATCTATCTATCTATCTATCTATATATATATATATATTATATATATAAATATATAATATATATATAGATATGTGTGCATCAAATGTCTTTGCAAACCCTGTGCCATCGACAACATCACTGTGCTGCACATAGCCTGTGCAGAGAGAAGAGCTGTGGGAGTGGCCCAGCAGGCTCCACCCACTACAGGCTGCCTGCAGAAAACTACAGGAGGGGGGCGGAGACCAGACCAGTGCCCCTGCACAAGGAGAGAGACCAGCAGTGAATGGTCTTTATTACAGGAACCCAAATTTTCACACCGGATTACTGCACAGATCCGGAAGATATACACAAAGCACACCAAGACTTAAGAATAATACACATGATGAATAGATTTAGAAAATATTTACTTATCCCGGAGTTCAGCTTTAAGGAAACACTGAAATAATAGCTTAAAATATCTGCTCACTACAAGTACACTTTGCACTTTCTTTAGTATGTTGTCCGATGCATGCTAGAAATGTAATGATTGTTTCTTCTGTGTTTTAGGGTGACATTGGTCTTCCTGGTCCTCAGGGCCCCAAGGTAAGCCTTGTATAACATACAGTGTTCAGTAAACCTATCCTGAGAATAATGCAGGGGCTTCTATTGTCTGGCTGATCCACTGGCTTCAATACTGCCAGAAACCATGAAATCAGACCGAGACAGAAGTACACTTAAATCACACTTGTTTAATAATAAAAGTAAAAAGAACAAACGTAGTCAAAACATAGCCAAAGTTCAGTAACCAGAAAAGATAGTCAGCCAAGCCAGAAGTCAGGGATCAAAGTAGTGGAACAGCAAGCAGGATCTGGAGCCAGAAGAGATGTCAGCAAAGCAAGTCTATAAACAGGATCACAGGAGATAGTTTCTTGTGATGTGACCAAGGCGAAGGCAGAGATCCTCTGGACTGGGCGGCTTAAGAAGGCAGGACTGACGAGCAGGATATCATCAACAGCTGAGTAACTGTGGAGAGATGGGAGCTGGCAATTAGCCGACAGCTGAGCGGCCAGCTCAGAGAAGGAAGGGCTGAGCTCAGCCCTGACAAATACCTTCTGAGTCACTGACCCCCAAGTCTGCCAGTCTACAGAGTTCTAAAACAATTGGAAGGATATTACATAAAGCAGTAAAAATGATGATTTCACTTTTTCTTTCGCAGGGAGAAATCGGAAGTCCGGGGCCTGTCGGACCTCCAGGTCTGAAAGGAGAGAAAGGAGAGTCTGTAAGTCTATTAACAAGTAACTTGTTAATTGTACAACAATTTTGTATTAACTCTGTGGTTGGTGCTGTGCCTCCTTCTAATGGGGGGCTAGTAGAGTAGCTTGAGGATTAAAATGAAGGGAGTTGAGTGTATGTTAGGTCGGCTATAGGGATTAGACATGTGCAATAGCTTTCATCACAAATCGAAATGCGGACAAAATTTTTGATATTCCGGGATTAGGTTGTATCCAAATTTCCAAATCGCAATGGTAACGAATTTCAACCAATCTGAATTAAATTATGACGAAACAAAATAATGCAACGAAATAATGAATTCTAAATATTCAAAAACTATACTGAATTCGAAAAATTTGAAAATTGAATTTGAATTAGAAAAATTTGAAAATTAATTTGAATTAGAAAAATTTGAAAATTAATTTAAATGAGAAAACCTTGAAAATGAATTGGAATTCGAAAATGAGTTTGAATTCGAAATGGAAACATATTGCAATAAATACAGTAAGGTATAAATGTGAAATCAGACGATGATAAGAATAGAATAGAAAAAAAATAGAATATAAAAAATATAGTCATCTTCCAAATTTCTAATAGTTTCGAAAATAATGAATATACTAACCAAATCCGAATATCCGAAACGAATTCCGAAAACAAATCATTCTAACATAATATGACGAAACAAAATTATGAACTTAACGAACGAATCTGAAACTAAACTAAATGAATTTTTCCATCATGCACATCTCTAATAAGGATGATCTTTGCTGTCCTGGGTTTGGTTCAGGCAGGGTTCACCGAATTTCAATAAAGTTTGAATGCCAAACCCAAAACCCATTGAAATCAATGGAAGCCAAATCTGTTAATTTTCTGGGTTAATGGGCAAGGGGATTTCAAAAATGCCCCGGGGAACATGTGCCAATGCAATTTTTTTTTAATTTTAAGTTCCGTTTTCTCAGGAGCAGTGATTGTTATAAATGTTTAAAGTGAAAATTAAAAATGCCCACAAATAAGATTCCTGGGGGTTTTCCTAATTGTGTCTGCAAGGGGACCCCTCTCTGTAATATGCCCGCAAATTACATTTCACTGCTAGTATTTTTTTCAAAAATGACATTTCATTGCCGGCTTCTTTTTTTTTTTTTTTAAATGACATTTCATTGCCGGATTCTTTTTTTTTTTTTTCTAAATGACATTTCATTGCCGGCTTCTTTTTTTTTTTTAAATTACATTTCATTGCCGGCTTCTTTTTTTCCCCAAAATTATATTTCATTGCCGGCTTCTTTTTTTTTTTTCAAAAATGACATTTCATGGCGGCTTCTTTTTTTTTTTTTTTTAAACAGCCCACAGACTCCTCCAAGGGTCTGCTATGTATTTTGGGGGGGGCTTTGGAGCGGTTCTTAACAAGCATTTACAGCAGGAGGCTGTCATGTGTAATAGTGGAAGTAATACCTCTATTATGCATGATGTTCAGTGTTTGAATGCCTGAACAGCCAAAGTTCTGTCTGAACCTGTGTTTGGACTGAACCTTGAGCTTGTCTCTTGTTGGCTAATATTTATTACACATAGTATAGGGAGTGACGGTGTACACATACTTACAGTATATCTAAAATCATAACTTTTGTGTTCTATTATGGTTAAAGTTGGACATGGTTAAAACTACCGTTTATTCCCTTCACTTCCTGTTCTGAAAAAAACGGGAGGAAATGAGAGGAAATCTCAAGTGAGGTTAATCTCCCCTTTTGGAAAGATGTCACCAGGACTAATGTCCCTTTTGGAAGATTTCCTTTTTTTTCGTGTTCTGGTGACCACTCACAATGCTGGTTTTCCTATCACCATATAATGACAGTGGACACCAGGACAAATACAGAGGGTACCGGTAATTACCCCGCAGGAGACACAAAGGGCAAAAACAACATGTAAGGGGTACCAATACTAGTGGGAGAATTTAAGGGTGGGATTTTAAAGGTGCGAGACTCTTGAGTACACAAACTACTGTTAAAATGACATATCTATTTACACAATTCATTAAAAACATTAATGCGTTAATTTAACCATGTGATAGTGTATAACAAGTAAAAGCAAAATCCCTTCACGCTTATTCTTCTACATGTTTCGTCATCCTGGCTTCTTCAGGAAGTGTGTGTAAGGGATACTACTAAATAAAAAGGGAAAGACATACCAAGAATCAAAAAGTCAACAGACTAGAATATACAGAAATCATAATCAAACATTAATATGCACAATCAAACCCACAAGGTAAGCATAGGCCCCATCAGATCTTGACCCCCCAGCTGTGTGTCAGGAATGCTGAGGTCGGGAGAATGAAAAAAGGAAAAGAACACAGTTTGTCTACTAACACCTCAGGAACTCCCAAACAGGAAGGTCGGGACCAACGCTGGGCCACCCTTATGCCCCGTACACACGATTGGATTTTCCGACGGAAAATGTTCGATAGTAGCTTGTTGTCGGAAATTCCGTCCGCGTGTAGGCTCCATCGGACATTTTCCATTGGAATTTCCGTCACACAAATTTGGAGATCTGGATCTCAAATTTTCCAACAACAAAATCCGTTGTCGGAAATTCCGATCGTGTGTACACAATTCCGACGCACAAATTTCCACGCATGCTCGGAATCAAGCAGAAGAGCCACACTGGCTATTGAACTTCATTTTTCTTGGCACGTCGTACGTGTTGTACGTCACCGTGTTCTTGACGTTCGGAATTTCCGACAAGATTTGTGTGACCGTGTGTATGCAAGACAAGTTTGAGCCAACATCCGTCGGAAAAAAAACATGAATTTTGTTGTCGGAAAATCCTATCGTGTGTACAGGGCATTAGAGTGTAAATAAAGTTGTTTCATCTTAGAACCACACCCTTCAATTATCCTACTAGTATTTTGACTAATAAGGGATGATGCTGCTAGTTAAAGCGGAATTACACCCCCCCCCCATCGAAATAATAAAAAGTCTAAAAGTCAGCAGCTACAAATACTGTAGCTGCTTACTTTTATTATTGGGACACTTACCTGTCCAGGGATCCCGCAATGTCGGTACCCCAGCCGATTTTCGGGCAAACCGGCTGTTTGTGTGAAAAAAATTATATAAATTTCATTTGCATACAATGTTACATGACCAAGCAATTGGCGGTTAAAATAATAGCAAAAAATAGTCTGGTCATGAAGGGGGTAAAACCATTAAAAGGTCATTTGGCTGGAAAAATACTATCATCTAAAAAAATAAAAAATAAAACTCTCCAATAAACTCAAGAAGTTAATAAATACCCCACTAGAGATATCCCGAAAAGAATGATCTCAGTAAGCAAAAATCTGAATATAACATGTATTTCAATCTTTTAAACTATTTTTATTCTTTTGAATTTTTTTTTGACAATGTTATATTCTGATTTTTGAGTATCATGCTTTTCGGGATATCCCTTGTGGGGGCAATTAATCATTTCTTCGAGATCTAAAGCTGGGTATACCCTAGTCGAATTTCGAATAAAAAGTCCTTTAAAAATTTGAATGAAGATTTGTACGAAAATTCTCAATACATTTGATGGCTTGGCGAATGTTGTTTTGAAATTTGTTTGCTTTTAACATTTGATTTTGCAATAATGTAATTTCCTGAACAAAATCCATATACAATGTTAACATTTTCCATCCTGTTCCTTTGAATGTTCTCATCACTATGGTTAAAAAACGAATGCCAATTTCACGGCACTAATGAGTACAAAATCAAACAGACGCTCTAAAGACAAACATTTTCATTTTAAAGTCTACTAGTGTATATCCAGTTTAAAAATATGGTTCAAAATGTGAGCCCTTTACTGGGACTATTCATGCTAACACTGACTTATTATTAGGAATGTTGCTGGCACAGCTAGTTCTTCCATTGTGTGACCACATATGATATCACCTCCCCCCAGCACTCAGTGTAGTTCTGCCCATCTGATCCCAGATAAGGACTCAGCCTTTACATAGACCTTAGCTCTTCCTTGAATGTTAATGAGTTGAAGGGTGTAGATAAGAACAAACCCCTTTGTGGTTAACTGGAAACAATGTAACTCTTTCCACTAATAAAGTATAACAAGACTAAGGTTATAGTGGGTGGACTTAAAGTGTATATACAGCCAACGTTTCAAATATTTCTTTTTTTGGGGGGGAGTAGAGATGGTAGTAGTCTCTTTTTGCTGGCTGTACCCTTTTGGGGAGCTCTCTCTTCACTTCCTATTCTGGAAACAAAACAGGCTGTAACAAGGAATCTCTCCAAAATAAGGGCAAACCCCCTCCCTTAAACAGTTGTCGCTGGAACGGGTGTCCTATTTCTGAGGTTCTCCATCACCTCCTGTTACGGTGACAACTGTAACCTTTTGGAAGTGCCATCATTTCCATTATGACAAATAGAAAAGGTAAAGCCCCCAAGCGGACCTTTCCCTACACTATCCAAAAATTGGTTTGAGGTACACTTTAAGGACATATTGGGAAAATGAATGTTAATATCTGTTTTATTTCCACAGGGTAGAAGTATTGCAACAAAAGGAGACAAAGGCGACCAGGTAAATCATGTTGATCCTTCAAGGCATTTTTGGAAAGGAATTAACAAAAAGGTTATAATCCGGTGCCTAGAATGCTATATACGTTTATAGAGTTGTGCTATTTAAATAAGCATAAAAAAACATAAGTCCACAAGTCATGTATTCTAGTATCCCAGGTGAGTTTCACCACCATCCACCTCCTTGAAGTGTGATCCGGTGCATCAACCCCACCGCCTAAGGCTGAAAGGCTTGCTTACCAAATTATGTGGACCTCTCATTACAAAAGGTCACAAACACTTGTGGCTCCATACCCAGTCAGGGCCTTTGTACTTCAGAGGATCTTCCAAGTTGGCACATCAATCCTCCCAATACGATTATCATTGGAGTTCCCCAAAATAGAAAAGGCTCCACATAGTGTAAAATCGCAAAACTTAATGTACATAAATAAAAAGGTTGCACTTACAAGATGCAAATAAAACGCCTTAATTTGTATGCATAGGTCGGCACACATACACAAAACCCGTCTTTCCAAAACACAAGAGTAATGGTGACATTACTCTCGTGTTTTGTCATATGTTGAGGTCGTCCAGGGGCATGGGCGGCGCACTGCGTTACCGCTTAATATACCATACAGGTTAACCACGCCTCGATCTGAGCCTCGGATGGCAACTGCAAAGCTCTATACAGAGCTACATTATAACCAAGCCTCGCTTTCAGTTACAGGAAGAAAGAAACCGAAAGCAAAGCCATATACGAAGCAAAATATTAACCAAGCCTCACTTCCAATTACAGGAAGGAGGTCAATTCTTTTAAAAAACTTTTTTAAACTTTTTGAAACACTTTTTCAAAAATCTCCTATGAATATTTTAAAAATATATTAATACCATCACTGTTCAATTACAGCACCAGGATTAATATAAAACGATCCACCATATAATTCATATTATTATTTAAACCTCACATCCTTTAATTTAGATCTCTCCAACTTTTACAGAAATCACCATGATTAAATCAATGGGTCCACATTAACGTAGCCCCCTACATAGCCTAGAATGCTATGCTTCCATCCCTTGTATCTACATACACAACCAAAACAAATGCCCATGGGACTTTAAGTGGCATGACATTAGAGAAATGTTGTATAAAGCATTGATTTTTTAACAATTAAAAAAAATTTGGTTGATTATGTTCGAACTACAGCAGGTAAAGTACACATTATGTTGCCAATTTATCCATACACATAATACCACAGGGTCAAATTACTTAAAAAGAATGCATCATAAAGACTTGACGTGTTACATGAATAACCTTCACTTCTTCAGGAGGAGATGCCAGATTTTATATAGGTGGCATCTACTCCTGAAAAAGTGAAGTGAGTGTGCCAGACCAAACCTCCAGAATGCAGGGGGAGCAATCAAATCTGCAGCCTGTGCAATCTAGAACAGCCCAAAGGAATTCATTTCTGCTCCAGTGACTACAAAGAAGCCAAAAAGAACTACATTTACCTAGCAACCTACCTAGGAGATATAATATTAATAAATATTATATATATATATATATATATATATATATATATATATATATATAAATGTATATATATATATATATATATATATATATATATATATATATATATATATATATATATATATATATATATATATATATATATATATAAATATATATATATATATATATATATATATATATATATATATATATATATATATATATATATACAGTGGGGACAGAAAGTATTCAGACCCCCTTAAATTTGACATTTTTGCAGATTTATTAAAAAAGAAAAGCTGAAATATCACATGGTCCTAAGTATTCAGACCCTTTGCTCAGTATTTAGTAGAAGCACCCTTTTGATCTAATACAACCATGAGTCTTTTTGGGAAAGATGCAACAAATTTTTCACACCTGGATTTGGGGATCCTCTCCCATTCCTCCTTGCAGATCCTCTCCAGTTCTGTCAGGTTGGATGGTAAACGTTGGTGGACAGCCATTTTTAGGTCTCTCCAGAGATGCTCAATTGGGTTTAAGTCAGGGCTCTGGCTGGGCCATTCAAGAACAGTCACGGAGTTGTTGTGAAGCCACTCCTTCGTTATTTTAGCTGTGTGCTTAGGGTCATTGTCTTGTTGGAAGGTAAACCTTCGGGCCCAGTCTGAGGTCCTGAGCACTCTGGAGAAGGTTTTCATCCAGGAATATCCCTGTACTTGGCCGCATTCATCTTTTCCTCTATTGCAACCAGTCGTCCTGTCCCTGCAGCTGAAAAACACCCCCACAGCATGATGCTGCCACCACCATGCTTCACTGTTGGGACTGTATTGGACAGGTGATGAGCAGTGCCTGGTTTTCTCCACACATACCGCTTAGAATTAAGGCCAAAAAGTTCTATCTTGGTCTCATCAGACCAGAGAATCTTATTTTTCACTATCTTGGAGTTCTTCAGGTGTTTTTTTAGCAAACTCCATGCGAGCTTTCATGTGTCTTGCACTGAGGAGAGGCTTCCTTCAGGCCACTCTGCCATAAAGCCCCGACTGGTGAAGGGCTGCAGTGATTGTTGACTTTCTACAACTTTATCCCATCTCCTGACTGCATCTCTGGAGCTCAGCCACAGTGATCTTTGGGTTCTTCTTTACCTCTCTCACCAAGGCTCTTCTCCCCCGATAGCTCAGTTTGGCCGGACGGCCAGCTCTAGGAAGGGTTCTGGTCGTCCCAAACATCTTCCATTTAAGGATTATGGAGGCCACTGTGCTCTTAGGAACCTTAAGTGCAGCAGAAATTTTTTTGTAACCTTGGCCAGATCTGTGCCTTGCCACAATTCTGTCTCTGAGCTCTTCAGGCAGTTCCTTTGACCTCATGATTCTGATTTGCTCTGACATGCATTGTGAGCTGTAAGGTCTTATATGGACAGGTGTGTGGCTTTCCTAATCAAGTCCAATCAGTATAATCAAACACAGCTGGACTCAAATGAAGGTGTAGAACCATCTCAATGATGTCCAGAAGCAATGGACAACACCTGAGTAAAATATATGAGTGTCACAGCAAAGGGTCTGAATACTTAGGACCATGTGATATTTCAGTTTTTCTTTTTTAATAAATCTGCAAAAATGTCAACAATTCTGTGTTTTTCTGTCAATATGGGGTGCTGTGTGTACATTAATGAGGAAAAAAAATGAACTTAAATGATTTTAGCAAATGGCTGCAATATAACAAAGAGTGAAAAAGTAATTGCCCCCCGCCCCCCGCTAAATAATGAGTGAACTGTGATTGTGATTAATCACATTTTTTAGAAAGCCCAGTTGAATTTTACTTGCCATACCCAGGCCCAATTACTGCCAGACCTGTTGAATCGGGAAATTATTTAAACGGAAGCTGTTTGACAAAGTGAAGCATGCTAAAAGATCTCGAAAAGCAACACATCATGCCGCGATCTAAAGAAATTCAAGAACACATGAGAAACAAAGTATTTGACATGATGAGAGACATTATCCACAAATGGAGATAACTTGGAACAATGGTGAACCTTCCCAGGAGTGGCCGGCCTACCAAAATGACTCCAAGAGCATGACAAGGACTCATCCAGAAGGTTATAAAAGAACCCAGAACACTATCTAAAGAACTGCAGGCCTCACTTGCCTCCGGTAAGATCAGTGTTCATGATTCAACAATAAGAAAGAGACTGGGCAAAGATGGCATTCATGGGAGAGTTACAAGACCAAAGTCACTGCTGACCAAAAAGAACACAAATAATCGTCTCACATTTGCCAAAAAAAAATCTTGATTACCCTCAAGACCTTTGAGCAAATATTCTGTGGACCGATGAGACAAAAGTTGAACTTTTTGGAAGGTGTGCATCCTGTTACATCTGGTGTAAAGCTAACACAGCATTTCATAAAAAGAACATCATACCAACAGTCTCACATGGTGGTGGTAGTTTGATGGTCTGGACGACTTGCCATAATTGATGGACCCATAAATTCTGAGCTTTCCTAGAAAATCCTGAAGAGGAATGTCCGGCCATCAGTTCCTGACCACAAGCTCAAGCACACTTGGTTATGCAGTAACACCAGCAAGTGCACCTCTCAATGGCTAAAAACAAAACAAAGTAAAGGTTTTGGAGTGCCCTAGTCAAAGTCTGGACTTAAATCCGATTGAGATGCTGTGGCATGACCTTAAACAGGCCGTTCATGCTGGAAAACCTTTCAATGTGGCTGAATTAAAACAATTTTGCAAAGAAGAGTTGGCCAGAATTCATCCACAGCAATGTGAAAGACTCATTGCACGTTATCGCAAACGCTTGATTGCAGTTGTTTTCGCCAAGGGTGGTACAGGCAGTTATTAGGTTGAGGGGGCAATAACTTTTTCACATAGGACCAGGCAGTTTTGGACAGATTTTTTCCCGTAATAATTCAAATCATTATTTAAAAACATAATTTTGTATTTATTCGTGTTATATTTGTGTAATATTAAAATTTGTTTGATGATCTGAATCATTTAGTTTGAAAAATATGCAAAAAAAAAAAAAAATCATGAAGGGCCAAATATTTTTTTCACAGCACTGTATATATACACTATATTACCAAAAGTATTGAGACACCTGCCTTTACACTCACAACTTTAATGGCATTCCAGTTTTAGCCTATAGGGTTAAATATTGGAGTTGGCCCACCCTTTGCAGCTATACCAGCTTCAACTCTTCTGGGAAGGCTGTCCACAAGGTTTAGGAGTGTGTCTATGGGAATGTTTGACCATTCTTCCAGAAGTGCATTTGTGAGGTCAGGCACTGATGTTGGATGAGAAGGCCAGGCTTCTCCACTCTTATTCATCCCAAAGGTGTTCTATCGGGTTGAGGTCAGACCAGTAAAGTTCCTCCACCCCAAACTCGCTCATCCATGTCTTTATGGACCTTGCTTTCTGCACTGGTGCACAGTTATGTTGGAACAGGAAGGGGCCATCCCCAAATTGTTCCCACAAAGTTGGGAGCATGAAATTGTCCAAAATGTCTTGGTATGCTGATGTCTTCAAGGAGTTCCCTTCACTGGAACTAAAGGGCCAATCCCAACCCCTGAAAAACAATCCCACACCATAATTCCCACCGCTACCAAATGATTTGGACCAGTGCATAAAGCAAGGTCCATAAAGAAATGGGCGAGTCTGGGGTGGAGGAACTTGACTGGCCTGCACTAAGTCCTGACCTCAACTCGATAGAACACTTTTCGGATGAATTAGAGCGGAGACTGCGATCCAGGCCTTCTGGCCCACATCAGTGACTGATCTCACAAATAAGCTTCTGGAAGAATGGTCAAACATTCCCATAGACACACTCCTAAACCATGTGGACGGCCTTCCCAGAAGAGTAGAAGCTGTTATAGCCGCAAAGGGTGGGCCAACTCAATATTGAACCCTACGGACTAAGACTGGGATGCCATTAATGTGCATGTGTGTGTAAAGGCAGGCATCCCAATATATTTGGTAATATGATGTATACGTATCTATCTATCTATCTATCTATCTATCTATCTATCTATCTATCTATCTATCTATCTATCTATCTATCTATCTATCTATCTATCTATCTATCTATACATATATAGATAGATAGATATATTTATATATATAGATATAAAGTATATGAAGAGTACATGTCTCAAAGTCTCTAAAATCTAAAGGAAAACTGAGCATCCAGCCCTACAGAGAGAGACTGTGTGCCAGCAGCTTTTTGCATGTCAGGTCTACTATTTTATGGGGATCCGATGACAAGGTCCATGTTAGGATGTCAGTCATCATAAATACTGTATATCCCAACATCTTGACATGGACTCCAGGTGGGTCCATCAGGACTCTTGATCTATAAAGCCCACCCCTGCTTTTCATTGCTGCCCCACCTCTTTGTAAGGCACCTCCCTTGTAATAGGCACAAAGGCTGCCAGGGCTTGTATTTTAAATGAATACTTCAAGGTCCTGAATCATATAGAGTCATGCTTGTCCATTTTCTAGATCTGAATATTAGGTCACCATCACCCTTTTATAAATCCAAACTGATAAACCTATTTGGCGTTTTCTTCATTTTTAGAGATACTTTGACACATCACGCAAGTTGTCTCACAGCCTCCTTTGGCTTTCTTTCTCTCTTGGTTTTTGAACAGCATAGCCATTTATTTTTTACTTTTCAGCTTTGACACAATCACAAACTCCCCCCCCCCCCGCCCTATTTATTCCGGCTGACATTTTTTTTGTGCAGTTTATTATTATCAGCCTTCGATTAGATAAGAGAGGGAAAGTGGTGTTTACGCTGAACATTATGTTAAGCGTAAAGTTACAAAAGTGATTTATTTGGGAGAAGGAGCGATTGATTGATGTGTCGGCGGAGGCACAAATAACAGCTACATAATGTTGGCGGAGATTCTAAACAACATGAGTCATGTTACATAGTTCCACTTGCAAACTGCACCCGAGGGAAATCAAACAAGCGCGGCACAATCAAGTGTGCGACGTCTTCACATTAAACACTGTAAATAAAACAATTTTTGAAGCGTTTTTTGGTTTCTAAAGTATAATGTTGATGATCTCAAGATGTTTCATCCTTCACATTGTTGTCTGTGTTTATAAATGGGCTTAAGATGTTTCATGCCGAGATGCTTCCGTTCCATATTGATGCCTTTAAAGTAATTAATGCCGTTTATTTTGTTTCTTTTTTTTTTTTGGGCTCTGTAAAGTGGATCTCCGGGCAAAACCTACAGATTTTATGGCTGTGTAGACATATGCATTGTGGAAGAAATGCGTTGCTGTGTAGCAATGGCATTCATTTTGTAATGTAATGTGTCACGATGCACAGCAACGCACCAGTGTGTGGTAGTACACTGTGTTACAAAATCTGTAGAAGAACCAAATTTTAGGATCTTTTGGTGCATTAGCAGCCTATTCATTTCAATGGGCAACCACCATAATGCGCATGCATTAACACACTGTACAAGCCTAAATTGACTATCAATGACAAATAGTGAGAGGGTTGCTGCCTGTACCTCCGTTGGAGAGATCTACTCTTGTTTCCTGTCCCAGCCACCTGCTAAAAATTCTGGCCCGAACACAGTCAGTAATGTACGAGGTGTGTCTAAAAAATTTGGTGAATGGTCCGATATCTCAACGGCAACATGGGTCAGGTGCGCACGCATGCACATGACTTTACAGAGACATGTCAAGAAGCGCCACCTAGCGTTAAGTACACGTGACCGTCAGGGTAAACCCACTGCGGGCAGTAGAACATAGTCAGTGGGAGAGGTAGGGTCACAGTGCAATGCAGCAACGAGTAAACATCAAGTTCTGCTACAAATTGGGGAAAATGGCGACAGAGACACATGAAATGTTGGTTTAAGTGTACGGGACAGAAGCCGTGAGCAGAAAATGTGTTTACGGGGATGAGCCACGTTCGGGTTGGCCGTCGACAAGCAGAACCCAAGACATGATCGAGCGAGTGCAACAAACGCTTGCATGAGATCAGGGACTTACTCTATGATTGATAGCGGAGGAATTGGGCATTAGCAAGGACACCATCGCCCGCAAAGATTTGGGTAAGCGGAAAATCTGTTTCTGGTTTCTGCCGCACAAGTTGACAGACGAACAGAGAGCAAAACAGATAGAAACCTCTGGAGATTTCATTACCATGCGTGACCAGGAGCCATCCTTTCTGCGAACCATCATCTCAGGGGATGAGACCTGGTGCTACCAGTTCGATAAGGAATCCAAGCAAACAATGAAATGGCGCTCACCGTCTCTTCCCTAAAAAACAAAAAGAGTTGCCTGCAAAGTCCAAGGTCAAGAAAACGTGAAAGGCGCAAGTTTTGTGGATGTGGCGGCAATCCAAGAATGTGTGACAGCGGTTCGGCGGTTGATTCCTTAAGGGACCTTTGACACTTTCCAGAAGCTTTATGAACGTTGCCAAAAGTGTGTTGTGAAGGATTGAGATTATTTTGAAGGCCAATAAAGGTAATTTGATTGTATCTTCTGTTTTGTTTGTTTTATGATACCATTCACCAAACTTTTTAGACACACCTCGTAAACCTGGGGGATTATAATCCTTTTCCAGGCTATTCCCAAAAAAATGGGCTAGAGTTTCACTTTAGAACAATTTTCGCATAGGGGCTATAAGATGACTGTGTTATGGAGGGAACTAAGTGTAACTCTATGTTCCTAAAGTAGAACGTAAAGCTGAACTCCAGGCAAACAGCTTGTGGTAAACAGAAGTTGCAGTTGCAGAAAGAGAAAACTTGTATTACCGTTAAAGTTCACAACAAGCCTGATGGGAAGGCACCCCAACGGGAACACTCACAGGATGTAACAGAGATGTGTAGAAGAGCAGGTCTCGGATGTGCCGACAGTGTCCGTCTTAAGAAGCAGAATGCAGTGTGGCTTGTCCGTGCCCAACTAGAGAGCCTTCCAGGAAGGATGGATGTCCCTATCCTTTCCCTACTCATCTGGAACCTCTCCTCACTGCTATTCATTGTCCTTGCCACATAGTAGTGCTAATAGTCACATTCAAATGGACCTGTTCAGTAAGGTTGACAATGTTTTGCTACTATTTCAAGCAGCCTCAGCATCATTCAGAAGTAATTGGCAGGGGTCAGTACGACCCAAGGCATAGGGGGGACCAACACACCCAAAGAGTTCCCCTGGTTCAATCTGGTTTAACCTAGAAAAACAAATCCAACCTGGAGGGTGATGGATGGGATACCCACTGTATGTACATATACATGACTTTGTTCTTCAGTTTTCAATTTGAAGCCTACGATAAAATCAGTCTATATGTGATATTTGAAGGCAAATTGTGCACTATATTTTAAACCTCTCTGCTTCCTTTGACACAGTTGACCACCTGCTCCTCCTCAGCAAATTACACTCCCTTGGCCTCTGTGATTCTGCATTATCCTGGTTCTCCTCCTACCTATCTCAGCGCACTTTCAGTGTCACTTATAACTCCATCTCCTCTGCTCCACTTCCTCTTTCTGTTGGGGTACCCCAAGGCTCCGTCCTTGGGCCTCTCCTATTCTCACTCTATACCTCTTCCCTGGGCCAGTTGATAACCTCCCATGGCTTCCAATATCACCTCTATGCCGACGACACCCAGATCTCTCTCTCCACTCCTCAACTCACCCACTCGATCTCCTCACGGATCTCAAACTTACTGAATGACATATCGGTATGGATGTCACACCACTTCCTCAAACTTAATCTTTCTAAACTGAGCTTGTTATATTTCCTCCTTCCCGGTCCCCCCCCCCCCCATGACTTCACCATTAATATCAACAACACAACCATTGGTCCCTCCACACATGCCAGGGTCCTGGGTGTAATCCTTGACTCTGACCTCTCCTTCAGCCCCCATATCCAATCATTGGCTAAATCCGGCCGCCTTAACTTCCGCAACATCTCCAGAATTCGACCCTTCCTGACTAATGACACCACAAAGCAACTTATTCACTCCTTGATTATTTCCCGCCTTGACTACTGCAACTCTCTCCTTAATGGCCTACCCTTAAGCACGCTATCCCCTCTTCAGTCTATTATGAATGCTGCCGCTAGACTAATACACCTCACTAATCGATCCGTGACTGCCGCCCCTCTCTGCCAATCTCTTCACTGGCTTCCCCTACCCCACCGTGTAAAATTCAAAATGCTACCATAACCTACAAGGCCAATCACAACATCGCCCCCATCTACATCACCAACCTCATCTGCAGATATCGCCCAAATTGTCCCCCCTCCGCTCCTCCCAGGACCTCCTGCTCTCTAGCTCCCTTGTTACCTCCTCCCATGCTCGCCTTCAGAACTTCTCCAGAGCCTCTCCCATCCTCTGGAACTCCCTGCCCCAGTATGTCCGATCAGCCCCTACCCTGTCCACCTTTAGGAGATTCCTGAAAACTCATTTATTCAGGGAAGCCTATCCCACACCCACATAACTGTCCCTGAGCCACCCCCATCAAATCATTCTTTGCAGCTATTACCTTTTGTACCACCACCCCCTCCCTTTAGAATATTAGCTCTACGAGCAGGGCCCTCCTCTTTCTTTTGTATTGAACTGTACTGTAATTGTGTTGTCCCCCTATACATTGTAAAGCGCTGCGTAAACTGTTGGCGCTATATAAATCACGTATTATAATAATAATGATAATAACAACTATAGATGTGATTCTCATCGTTGTATGTTTTAGGGAGAAGAAGGCAAAGCGGGCATTCCTGGAATAAGAGGAGAGAAAGGCGAAAAGGTAATGAAAAGAAAATTGTAATGGCTCTTAGGAGAACATGCAATCTGAAAGACCCAAGCTATTATAGCGCAGCTCTCATGCTGCACAAATATGTATTTAGTGAAACTAAAATCTCTTTAATTAGCGTTGATTAGCATTCTGAAAGGATTTTAAAAGCAAATGACTGAGACTTTACCTTGTACTAACATCAAGAGTCCTAACAGCCAAAAGTTCCTTTGCACTATTTACATTGTCCGTGTAGTCAAGTCCAACCTAAATTTTCATACGATATAGACTGGATCCAGCTACAAATGCAAATGTATATTATTACTGCATGGTACTGTAATGGGAGATTTCCGCAGGATGCAGAGCTGTACTCCAACCAAGTGGTGGAGGTTTCCATGAGTATGGCTAGCTATAGACCACTGTGTAATGGTGAAACTATATTAAAAAAGAAGTTCTCAGTTTCAACAGAACTACTAAAAAAGCCCCCTTTAGGGGATAAATGGGACTAAATAAATACCTTCCCAGTGTTGTACATAAATCTTGAACCCATAACATTTTACATCATTTTTTTATTGAATGCAAATGTATAAAATACAATCTTTAGAAACCTAGACTCACAAGAAGGGGTTAAATAATCGAAATAAATAAGCTTCTGCCTACGTGTTTCGCTGAATTTTTTGTCACGGGTTCATGACTTGCTGTATTCACAACACTGAGGAGGTATGTTAAAAGTCCCATTTATCCCCTAAAGGGGCTTTTCTAATAGTTTTGTTATAGTTGCTGGGATGATACCTACCAGTGTTATTTCCTAAAAAAACAGGCATTGAGCTTTCTGTCTTTCAAAGTTCTCAGATTTGTTTAATCAGTTGCTTAGGCAAAATTTACACAAAAAAAAAAAAAATGAAAAAAAAAATCTACTCTTATTCATCTTTTTTACAAGTATTTTTTTTTTTTTTTGCTTTTTGGGTAACTTTGCTTATGTAATTTAGTGTATTTTTTAATTTGTGTTTTTTAACCTTTTTTGTGTAATTAATAGTTATGTGTGTATTGTGGTTTTACATTTTTTTTTTTTTTTTAATTTTTAACTTTATGTTGGGAAAAAAAAAGATACATTGAGGCTGTTTTTGGCACAATAACCAGGAGTTTCTGTAACCCTACAAAGCTATTATCCTTAAAGCGGACCTTCAGTCATTTTTTCAACTTTCCATCTATTAAATCTTCTGCTCTTGTTGTTTTAACTTTGGATAGTAAAACATTTTTTTTTCTGCCAGTAAATACCTTTACAGCCCACTTCCTGTTTCTTGTCTGGTCATTAGCCTAGGCTTATGACATCATGCACAGCTCTCTCTCTCGCACTCGCGTGAGCGTCTGCCAGGAAGTTAGGGGGGATGAGTTATAAGAGGGCCAATGAGCTGGAGGTGTGTGTCTGTGTAAATCCAGGAAGTGAACAGGCAGCAGCTTCAGCTGCCCACAGTTAAAATGGCTGCAGCCAGACTCAGTGGAGGGAGATTTCTTCAGCATATTTGGCAAGTACAGAATCACAGTATATATAAAATAATATGCAACGTGGTTGGAGGAAAGCCTCAGAATGGTAAAGATGTTTTATGACTGATTATGTGAGCCTACTGCAGTTCCTCTTTAAAAAAACATACTTAAGATAAGATAAAACATTTTGCCTTCCCCATTGACTCCAATTCATGTTACCTAAATTGCAAAATTTTACAGAAATCTCCTGTCTTTCCATTAAAATTTTGGAATGAATGAAAACTCAATATGGCCATCTTAAGACTAAAGCTACTAAGGCTTTTGGCTAATTCTGTTCACACATTTAAATGCACTCATTGAACAAAATAGCCACAAAACAATTCCAGTTATGTCTAACAAAAATTTAGATTGATCACTTTTAATTAATATTCTTAAAGTGGAAGTGCAGTCAAAACCTAACTTTAAAGGGTTTGTAAAGGTAAAAGTTTTTTTCACCTTAATGCAGTCTATGCATTAAGGTGAAAAAACATCCGACAAGCCCCCCCCAGCTCCCCGTTTTACTTACCTGACCCCTCGAAAGTCCCGCGCTCCCCCCCGACATCCTCTTCACCGCTCAGCCTGGCCGTTGATTGGCTAGAGTGGATGGATTGAAAGCAGCGCAGCCACTCGCTCGCGCTGCTGTCAATCACATCCAATGATGCGCCGCGTGGGGGGCGGGGCCGAGTGATACAGTGAGTGGCTATGGCCTCCGGCTGTATCCCAGTAGCACGCCCATAAGCACTCAACACCATGTGAGGGAGCTCGCATGAAGGTGTTGAGTCCTTGCGGGGGGGAGCCGAGACAGTCGCTGAGGGACCCCAGAAGACCAGGTTCGGGGCCACTCTGTGCAAAATGAGCTGCACAGTGGAGGTAAGTATAACATGTTTGTTATTAAAAAAAAATATATATATATCTTTAGTGATCCTTTAAGCTTAAACCTGCTTCCAGCGCTGGCACCAGGGGAGAGGAGGATAGACAGTGAGCAATGAATGCCCATTGATAAGTCTATGGGTGAGGTCACCACCCAGGCTCTACAGCCATCGTCATCGATATCTCCTCACACGCTGGGGAGATCACGTGACTGGACCTGAGCACCCTTAGATTAGGTAAGCATACACATCTTTTTTTTACAGGATAGCTTAGAATGGGGGTGGGAGTAGGTTTAAGCTTAGTTAGGTCTTGACCAGACTTCCACTTTAACCACTTAAGGACCGAGCCTCTTTCTGAGATTTGTTGTTTACAAGTTAAAAACAGGGTTTTTTTTGCTAGAAAAATTACTTAAAACCCCCAAACACTATACATTTTTTTTCTAACACCCTGGAGAATAAAATGGCGGTTGTTGCAATACTTTCTGTCGCACCGTATTTGCGCAGCGGTCATACAAGAGCACTTTTTTGGGAAAAAATACACTTTTTTGAATTAAAAGATAAGACAAAAGTAAAGTTAGCCCATTTTTTTTTTATATTGTGAAAGATAATGTTACGCCGAGTAAATTGATACCCAACATGTCACGCTTCAAAATTGCGCACGCTTGTGGAATCGCGACAAACTTTTACCCTTAAAAATCTCCATAGGTGACGTTTAAAAAATTCTACAGGTTGCATGTTTTGTGTTACAGAGGAGGTCTATGACTAGAATCATTGCTCCTGCTCTACCAATCGCAGCGATACCTCACATGTGTGGTTTGAACACCGTTTTCATATGCGGGCGCTACTCACGTATGCGTTCGCTTCTGCACGCGAGCTCGTCGGGATGGGGCGCGTTTAATTTTTTTTTCTTATTTATTTTACCTTTTATTTTTATTTTTACAATGTTTTTTTTTTTTTTTTTTAAATGGTCACTTTTATTCCTATTACAAGGAATGTAAACGTCCCTTGTAATAGTAAAAAACATGACAGGATCTCATAAAAAAATACCTCAGATCTCATATTTACACTAAAATGCAATTAAAAAAAGAGCTGTGGGCGGAAGTGACGTTTTGACGTCGCTTCCGCCCAGCAATTGTATGGAGACGGGTGGGGGCCATCTTCCCCTCACTCATCTCCATACCTACCTAACAGGAGACAACACACGATCGCCTCCGCCGCTGCTGACGGCTCCGGCAAGCGGCGGAGGGCACCGCAGCTGGGCGGGAGGCGGGGGCCCTCTCCTGCCGCCGATAAAAGTAATCTTGTGGCGAATCTGCCGCAGAGACCATTTTTATCTTGTAGCGGACCGCCCCCTGAAGAAGAAGATACTGGGGTTATGGCAGCTTAGGTGCTGCAATAACAACGATATCCTCCTTCAAACAGCCGATGTAAAACTGCAGCGGGCGGTCCGTAAGTGGTTAAGTCAAAACAAAAAGAAACAGTTGGACAGGCAAAAAACATTTCTGTTAATTTTTTTTATATCGTTTTTTTTTTAGAGCACAAAATGCGTTGAATGAATATGTTGATTAAAGCAATCAAAATTTCTTATCTGTAATTTGGATCTACCATATTTATCAGCATATAACATGCACAGGCGTATAACATGCACCTTCAGTTTAGGAGGGAAGTTTCAGGAAAAATTAAATTTTAAATAAAGGACTTTGAAACAAAATAAGGGTCAGTGCCCATCAATGCAGCCTCACAATTGCCCATCTGCAGCCTGATCAATGCCCATCTGCAGCCTCACCTCAGATTACTGCTGCCTCGGAGGGGACAGGGAGGGGGGCGGGACGAGCGCCGTCAGATTACATACAGCGAGAATCTCCTGTTTACTTGGCGGCCTTTTTAAATACAAAGTCCCGCCTCCTGGACTGGCTTCTATGATAGACAGAACAGTGGTCCATTGCCGGCCCAGGAGATGGGACTTCCTATTACAGAGGCCGCTGAGTAAACAGGAGATTCTCGCTGTATGTAATCTGACGGCGCTCGTCCCGCCCCCCCTCCCCTCCTAGGCAGCCCAAATTGCAGTATAACACGCACACACTATTTGCACCCGATTTTCAAGGTGAAAAAGTGCGTCTTATACCCCAATAAATACAGTAATTAAGTAACACACCAAACACACATGTAGCATCATTAAGAGAAATGTTTCAAAAATCCAATTAAAAGTTGCCATTGCATTAAAATGTTTTCTTTTTTTAAATCGAAGCAGCATCGAGGCAAAACTGGTATGTTGTATGGTGATCATATAGTAGGTAGGATCCAGTTGCCCTTCTATGTACTGTATGTGGGAGGAGTTATTTTGGATTCACCGACCTGCAATTTGCAATGCAATTCGCTTCAAATTAGTGTTTTTTTTTTTGTTTTTTTTTAAACGCAGAATATCTAATATACATGAATACACAACTGGAGTGTGTTCTACTGTTCTAATTAATATTCTTAAGTCAAATAAAAAAGAAACAGTCAGACAGGCTAAAACATTTCTGTAATTTTTTTTTTTTTGTATTAGTCTTTTTAAGCTCAAAAGTGATTAAATTACCGTAATAATTTGATTAAAACAATCACAATTTTATTATCTGTAATTTGCATGAAATTGAGCGAAACACCCAACTCATGTGTGGCACCATTGAGAGAATCACCAATCCAAGTGAAAGTTTCAATTTTATTTAAATAAATAAATACATGGAGACAGAATAGGTAAGTTATATGGTGATAATACAGTAGGTAGGACAGGGCCTGTACATCCGGTCACTCTCCTATGTTTGTTGGAGGAGGCCTTTTGGGTTCACCTACCTGCAATTTGCCATGAGGGTCACTTTTAAATGGTTAAAACAACAACACCAGCAAAAACAACAAATAAATAAATATGAAAAAGCACATGAGTATACAACTGGAACGTGTTCTACTGGGAACGAGCCCTTAGAATCAATCTGCGCTATGCCCCTGCAGGAATAAAGAACAGATCCAGTCAACTGCTCGATTACCAGAAGCACATGCCCACTTTTTCTTTGCTTCGCCCTTGCTCCATTCAGCTGACTTAAGTGAAATAAAATACACAGAACCTCGAGGTATGAAGACCACATGATTCACTTTTGTCCTCCCATGTGACAGAGATGGTCCTTTCTGATTGGCAGCTCAAACAATCAGTGCTGTCACATGGGGCCAGGGAATGAGCTGTCAGGCCCATGTAAGTCAAAAAAGGCGTGGCACCTAATTTATCAGAAATTCTGGGTTATTTTGTGATGTTAGGGTGAGCACAAAGGAGCCAATCTGTGTGACAGAGTAACCTTGCTAGATAGACGCAAGCAAAACAATCTGCCATTCCTGTTGTTGGTTGAGCTCATGGATAATTTTTTTTTTTCTTAGGGATCTTTAGGGCCCCCTGGAACAGCTGGCAGACTAGGAACCAAAGGAGAACGGGTAAGATTTATCATGAAAAAGAATATATATTTTCAGAACTGGATTTATTGTATCCAGCCTCACATAATAATGTGTGTATGTCCAGCCTCGCATCATAATGCATGTATTTTGACATCACTTGTAGGGGTTCAGTGGACCACAGAACGTTGTAGAGCTGGGTATACACGGACCAAAAATCAGCTGGTTCAGCAGGACCCGGACGACTTCTGCTCTCTGTGTGCCCCTCTCTGTCCAACAGAAGTCGGTTGTTAGACCAGCTTCTGTTGAGCGGTCCTGCTTAAAAAACAACATTTGATCAGCACTTGCAGGCAATAATCCTGTAGTCAGCTTTACTGCCACGTTCCTGTCATGTTGTTCTGCTGCTTTTTGATCTTCTGATCTGCTACTTTCTAATCTTTTAATCTTCAACTGGGTTCCGATCGTTTGGTCTGCTGGGTTCTTATCCTCTGATTTGCTAGGTTCAAATTCCCTGATTTTCTGGGTTCTAATCTTCTGTTCTGCTGTTTTCTAATCTTCTGATTTGCTGGGTTCTAATCTTTTGATTTGCTGGGTTCTAATCTTCTGATTTGCTGGGTTCTAATTTTCTGATTTGCTGGGTTATAATTTTCTGATCTACAGGGTTCTAATCTTCTGATTGGCTGGGTTCCAATCTTCTGATAAATTTGGTTGATATCTGCTGATCTACTGCTTTCTAATCTGCTTATCAACTAAGTTTTAATTGTCTGGTCTGCTGGGTTCTAATCTTCTGATTTGCTGGGTTCTAATCTTCTGATTTGCTGGGTTCTAGCCTTCTAATGTGCTGTTTCCAATCTTCTGATTTGCTGGGTTCTAATCTTCTGATCTGCTGCTTTCTAATCTTCTGATCTGTTTGGTTCAATCTTCTGATCTGCTGGGTTCTAGCCCTCTGAACTGCTGCTTTCTAATTTTCTGATAAATTTGGTTCAAATCTGTGGATCTACTGCTTTCTAATCTGCTTATCAACTAAGTTCCAATGGTGTGTGGTCTGCTGCTTTCTAATCTTCTGATTTGCTGGGTTCTAATCATTTGATCTGCTGGGTTCTAGCTTTCCGATGTGCTGCTTTCTAATGTTCTGATTTGCTGCTTTCTAATCTTCTGGGTCCTGCTCAGCTGGTGGCAAAAATGCATGTCCCCTTCTGAAGTTCCAAAAAGACATCATCAAGAGGTGCTGAGATAGCAACACTTTTCCATTCACAAGGGTGGAGATTCTAAATCTATTCAATGAGCTGTCTTGCTCTGGAAAAAGCTGCTCATGTAAGACAAGGCTCCCCTCTGGTGGGAACCCCAAAAGTTCAAAGCACAAATCATACAAAAGGAGCACCAGTTTTCAAGTCAGGTTTCCATTAACATTATTGTAACCAAAATTCATTCCTCCATTAGCCAAAGTAGTTTATGTCATCAAAAGTGCAAATTTTGTTCTTCCATTTGCCCCTATTATAAGGATACTAGGGAATGGCCTGGTAATGCAGGAACAATAGGTTGCCACCTTGGCTGTGTCCCCCTTCCCCAACATGGCACTTTATCTGCTTCTGCCCCATCCTAGCCCTATCTGATCCGTTGGGTCCTAATACAATGGACAAAGTATAATGATAAAGCTTGCACATTACTTATGCCCACAGAGGGCAGGTAACTTGCACATTCCAATCCAAGCACTTTCAGAGTTTAAAAATACTCCTAAAATGTAATCCCAAATCTTTATCTTAACCCCAGCATACCCCTAAAACCTATTCTTTAACCTAGCCCAACACCTAGAATTCTACACACTAATATAAACTGGACATTACCATTACCATTGCTATAAAAGTGAAAACTGTATATAGCAAAATCATTTGCAGGTTAGTATGTTCATCATTCTGGGGATGGCAGGGAATACATTTTGATTTGTAGAACACAAATTATTATTGTAGACTTTACGTTGGACCATCATCATGTACATAAAAAGGGTACTGTCTGTCTATAGTTCTTATATTCCGGTATAACCCATGATAATTAACTTCCTATCTTATTGTGATGTCAACTTTCAGGGCGACAGAGGTGAAATAGGGGAGACTGGAGTCGCAGGACCTCCGGGACCGCCGGTACGAATGCCATTATTTTTAATAAAAGCCTGAAAACTTTTTTGAACAAACAGTTCATAACTGTGTTATAAGTTCAAGTGAGGGGAATTTCAGACCAATAGCATATTCTACAAGTTGCTCAGCAACAGAAAAGTTGAATTCATGGAGGATTAAACTGTCCTGCTTTTTTACTCTTACAAAGTCAGCAATGTGGCAATATTTATTAAGCCTAAGGAAAAGAATATAAGCTAAAATGTCAGTGTTTCGGGTTTTTTTTTGTTTTTTTTTTTACCAAGGCTTGTGCTCAGTAATCAATTTAATGTCGAGCTTCTGCCAAAACGTGTTGTAGTTTTTGTATAGTAAGGAAGAGTTAGGACCTGAGTCGTGATTTTCTTGCTAAATGGATCTGAATTTGAATCTGCAAGCACCCCCACTCCCCACTCCACGTCCCTGGTCCTGCAGCCTCCTGGAATACTTACATTTTTTTTCATGTTTTAGCTGCTAAATAAAGTTAGTCAAAATTACACATTCATTTCTAGTGAGGAGAACTTTTCCTAACAGAGACACAGGCAGCAATATTGGCTGGAGTTGTGCTAGCGAGGCAGAAGTGATTGCGCCAGCTGGTCTCCAATAGTCCTCAAGTGCTGACGTCACCCCTGTAGACTCCTCTTCTGGATCCTGAGAGGACCCCTCTGCTGGACAGCCATTAGGCTGTGAGATGGACATCCAAAGAAGAAACCCACCTCCTGTAAAAATAAGAGAAGACTCAAGACTGGAGCGGTGCATGACCGGGACCTTAATGGTCACATGCTGCTATTGATCAGTTAGTAGGGGCAGAGGGTTTGAGAAGCCCATAAGTCAGAATCAGCTTTCTCTCCTGTAGATACAACAGGAAGTAAGAGAAGATCTAATCAAAGTAAGGAAAATACCATCTTAGGCAGTTGTCCCTATTGGAAGATTTATCCTCAATTCCTTTTTCAGTGACTGGTACAAATTTGGGATTTTCCCTCATTTCCAGTTCTGGTGACAGGGGTCAATGGGACAGATAAACAGGGCACACCAGTGGGAAAAGAGACATCAATAAAAATGTAAAAAAGGTCTAAATCTTCTCAACTCTACTCAAAATACAAAAAAAGTTTTGGCTGCAGATACACTTTAACCATTTATAGAGCTGGCAGACAGACATTTAAATTGTTCTTGCACTCAAAATTCCAACCGCAATGGTCTCTACCTACTTCAAAGAGTTCAGAGTTTGCAGAATACAGACCTTTTTAAAGGCTACAATGGCCTGTGGAAATCTAAAAACTTTACCTAATATATTATACATACACATAATTGTTTAAGTAGAGCTGTGTACTTGTTTAGATCAGGACTGAGATTTTTGACAATACCCAGTTTTATGTTTTCTAGAGAACAATATGTTCCTTGACTTCACTTTAATATTGGAGAACTGCCAATGATAGCCATTGGATTCCTGTTTGCCCCTTGAACTTGTTTGCCCCTTGTCTTTATGCTCGAAAATTTATACTGATACATTTCATGGGAATTTATAAATTGCCCTCTTTGTTTTGGACAGTGAATGCTACTATTTTGTCCTCTAGAATGGTGGCCCCCAAGCTCTGGCCTAAAGTATCCTCAACAAGTCAGCCATGTAAGGATTTCCTTCACCTTGCACGGGTGATTTAAATCAATGTCAAAGGCTTGGTATTCATGACAGTTATCTAAGGGTAATTCATAAAACATGGCCTGTTGGAGGTATTTGAGAACTGAGGTTGGGAACCAATGCTCTGGAGGGGCTAGTTTACATCTTTGAACATCAAGAATGCTTATGGGTTATATAGTATGTAAATCTTTGTGGTCTAGGATGCAGAGGAAATTCGGATTTTTTTAAAATTCTGTATTATGATGTCAAAAACAATTCAATGGTTACAACTATACTCTAAACACATTTAAGTGACATAGTTTTCTTTAGCAATCATGGAAAAATCTGAACAACGTTAGTCAACACAGTACAACTTATTGGTGACAATTCTAAATTATGAGGTACAAAGTATGAGGAAATGATTAGGGTCGTTGAAGAAAGGCCTGCTTCATGTTTCTGATAAGCCAAACTGTTTAGATAAGTAACGTATCCCAACTCCAGAAATGTTGAAGGGTATTTGCCTTGGCAGGGCCTCTATACAGTAGGAGTATGGGGCGAATAAAATGGGGGGGGATATGAAATAGGACGAAAGGGTGGCAGGGTAGGGATGTCTCTCTCCAAAGATCAGGAAAGTGCTACTCCCTGGGGCAGAGGAGGTGGCTTTCAATGAGGAAAGGCGGTTCTAGGAGGAGGTCATAGAGGTGCAAGTACCCTATTGTATTCATCCTAGTTTAGAGCTGGGTATTTGGGACATTACCTGCAAGTATTGGTCTATGGTTTTAGGTCAAATCTTTCATTGAGTAGGGGTTTCCAAAGTTTCGAAACAAAGGGCCAGTTTACTGCCCTTCATACATACAGTGAAGAAAAAAAGTATTTGATCCCTGGCTGATTTTGTACGTTTGTCCACTGACAAAGAAACGATCAGTCTATAAGTTTAATGGTAGGTTTATTTTAACTGTAAGAGACAGAATAACAACAAAAATATCTAGAAAAATGTTTTTCAAAAAAATTATAAATTGATTTTCATTTTAATGAGTGAAATAAGTATTTGATCCCCTATCAATCAGTAAGATTTCTGGCTCCCAGGTGTCTTCTATACAGGTAACAAGCTGAGATTAGGAGCACTCTCTTAAAGGGAGTGCTCCTAATCTCAGCTTGTTACCTGTATAAAAGACACCTATCCACAGAAGCAATCAATCAAATTCCAGTCTCTCCACCATGACCAAGACCAAAGAGCTGTCCAAGGATGTCAGGGATAAAGATTGTAGACCTACACAAGGCTGGAATGGGCAACAAGACCATCACCAAGCAGCTTGGTGAGAGAGTGACATCAGTTGGTGCGATTATTATGGAAGAAACATAAAATAACTGTGAATCTCCCTCAGTCTGGGGCTCCATGCAAGATCTCACCTCATGGAGTTTCAAGGATCATGAGAACGGTGAGGAATCAGCCCAGAACTACATGGGAGAATCTTGTCAATGATCTCAAGGCAGCTGGGACCAAAATCACCAAGAAAACAATTGGTAACACACTAAGCCATAAAGGACTGCAATACTGCAGCACCCGCAAGGTCCCCCCCCCAAGAAATCACATGTACAGGCCTGTCTGAAGTTTGCTAAAAAAACATTTGAATGATTCAGAGAAGAACTGGGTAAAAGTGTTGTGGTCAGATGAGACCAAAATCGAGCTCTTTGGCATCAACTCGCCATGTTTGGAGAAGGAGGAATGCTGCCTATGACCCCAAGAACACCATCCCTACCCTCAAACACGGAGGTGGAAACATTATTCTTTGGGGGTGTTTTTTGCTAAGGTGACAGGACAACTTCCCCGCATCAAAGGGACGATGGACGGGGCCCCATGTGCTATCAAATCTTGGGTGAGGACCTCCTTCCCTCAGCCAGGGCATTGAAGATAGGTTGTGGATGGGTATTCAAGAATGAAAACAGAACACAAGATCAAGGCAACAAAGGAGTGACTCAAGAGAAAGTACATTAAGGCACTGGAGTGGCCTAGCCAGTCTCCAGACCATAATCCCATAGAAAATATGTGGAGGGAGCTGAAGGTTCGAGTTACCAAACGTCAGCCTCAAAACCTTAATGACTCAGAGAGGATTTGCAAACAGGAGTGGGACAAAATCCCTCCTGAGATGTGTGCAAACCTGGTGGCCAACTACAAGAAATATCTGACCTCTGTGATTGCCAACAAGGGTTTTGCCACCAAGTACTAAGTCATTTTTTGCAAAGGGGTCAAATACTTATTTCGCTCATTAAAATGCAAATCAATTTATTTATTTTTTGAAATGCGGTTTTCTGGATATTTTCGTTGTTATTCTGTCTCTCACTGTTAAAATAAACCTACCATTAAAATTATAGACTGAGCATTTCTTTGTCAGTGGGCAAATGTACAAAATCAGCAGGGGATCAAATATATTTTCCCTCACTGTAAGTGGGGCCCAACTGTAACCAGTGGGACGTCAGTGGGAGAAAAAAAAAGGCCATAGTCAGTGGGAGTCAGTGGGAGGAATAGTTTCCCCTCTCTGGAGTCAATGGGAGGAATAGTTAGGGAGGAATAGTTTCCCCATTGTTGTTGTCAGTGAGAGGAATGGTGCCTCAAGGGCCAAATAAAGGCAAGCAAAAAGCCACATCCGGCCCCAATTTGGAGACCCCTGATTTAGAGGACGTCAATGATTTTCAAATACCATAGACATTTTAGGATGGGGTATTTTTTCTTTGATGGGAGAGAGGGAGCAGATTTAGGTTTTAATGAGAATGGGTGTCTCTTACCATGGTGGGTATTAAAGATCTAAACAAGGACACAGCTCTTTTAATATTATTTTTTTACATGCAATATTTCCAATAACTTCTATTATTTGCCGTTGTCCATTCCAGTCTTGGAAACAGGTCTTTATTTTTTGGTTTTGCATTGCTTCTGCACTCCCCCCATCCTATGGCCAGTATTTAGCCTCACGTGTCCTCCAACGACCTCGGAGTTTTAAAGAAAGTGGGTCAGCACATTATTTTGGAACAAGCCATGTCTTGTACAGTATAATATTTGAATAGCACTTGTAATTCCTAATATTTTCTGCTTTGCAAATGAAACTCCAAACATTAAAAATAACGAGAACCGATCCTAAGGACAGACATTAAAAGTGATATAGTACATTTTTACAAAATAGAATAATTTTATGTTCTGAGAGTGTACTCTTCTCTGAAAAGGTTAATTGAGAAACTCTGCCAATCTGTGCTTTGGATGGAGGAAATTTCTGGTCTGTGGCTTACAACAGAGGAGTTTATAGTACAAGAGAAGTGTAATGCTGTTTTGTAATTATGCTTTAATTGATAAGCAAATTCCACTATACTTGACGGTTATTTCATTATGGATCGGGGATGTGTGGCATAAACATATAAAAGAATGTAATCAAAGATTAACCTTAAGCCACATAAACAGCCTGGAACTGAAGTAAAAAAGAAAGAGAAATAGATTGAATTACTTACATTTTTTGGCCACAGTGCTACTCCGAGCTTATGTGTCCCCCACATGCCCAAACACCTAGGCATTTAGTCACATGGGGTGAGATTTACTAAAACACCAGAACCTGGTGTAGCTGTGCATAGTAACCAATCAGCTTCTAAGTTTAGCTTGTTCACTTAAATTATAACTAAACGCACTTTTTTTTTTTTTAATTCTTAAGCCTCGTACACACGATCGGACTTTCCGACATGAAATGTTCAATGACAGGCTGTTGGCGGTAAATCCGACCGTGTGTATGCTTGATCGGACAATTGTTGTCGGATTTAATGTTGGATGGCAGGTTTTAAAATTTTCTGCGGACAAATGTCTGTTGTCGGATTTTCCTAGTGTGTGTACAAAAGTCCAAAGTACAAACACGCATGCTCAGAAGCAAGGACAAGCCGGAAGCGGTCGGTCTTGTAAACTAGCGTTCGTAATGGAGAATTAACATTCGTGACGCGGCAAATTATGAAATCTGGAAATGCAGCGCACAATTCTCTTCTTCTTTAATGGGATAATAATGAAGCTGCTTTGCTGGTGATACTGATGGAATTATTGCAAACAAATTTTCAAAGGCTTTTTTTTTTTCTAGTGATATCAAGAATAATATTATTATGCTTTTTTTTTTGGGCAAGTTACCACAACACCATTATCCCGTAGTTTTTAAGATCAAAGATACAACTATGTTGGTGTCCCTTGTTGTTTTTACATTGTATTTATAAAATGTAACTGCCGACTCCCAAACTGTCATTTGAAGTAAAACACATAGCCAAGTATTATTCTACACAATTTTTTTATTGTGCATTAAAAAAAGAAAACAAATGAAATTAAACATGCTATCTGCCAATAGAACTTAACCAAAAAGTGCATTCTATGCATCCAAAAATAATAAAAATATACCAAATCAAATCATTATTCAACCCAAAAAATAATGTCAAAGTAACTCCAAGGCCAATAATAAATAACACGTTATCTCCTCCGATTCCGCAACATATCTGGTTGACGAATGGCCGTTCAGAAACAAACTGAAGAGCACGAAATGAAAAGCACGAATCGACACTCACCAAACTTCTACTAACACGAAATTAGCAGAAGGAGCCCAAAGGGCGGCGCTAAAGAGCCGAAAAACAACGTAGTACGTCACTATGTTTGTAATTATTGGCCAACAATTGTGTGGCCGTGTGTATGCAAGACAAGTTTGAGCCAACGCCCTTCAGACAAAATTCCACGGTTTTGTTGGCCAACAATTCGATCGTGTGTACCAGGCTTTGGTATTGGATAGAGTGGAGAGGGATTAGAACACCTGTCAGTTTTTATTGCTGTCTGTGCCCCCGTTTGGGAGATACCCCTCTCTATTTGTTTAGTTTATCATTATCATTGAAAGTGAAAGTAAAAGAAAATCACACATTTTGGGTTGTTCCCAGAAAAGTAATTTAGGGGGAAATCTTCCAATGGGCACAGTAGTTCTGGTGACCTGGGGGGTCCCAAAGAAATTCCCTTAATTTGCAGGGATTTCATCTCACTTCCTGTTTGGCTATGGGACAGGAAGTGAAGGGAAATCTCCGCAATGGGACACAGATGCTGAAAAAAAAAATCAGACAGGGGTTATAACCCTCCCTTACTCTATCCAAAATGAAAAAAAAAAAAGGTTTTGCCTATAGTTCTACTCTAAGCTTTGACAATAAATCCTAAAAGCTGATTACTATGTGCAGCTACTGTACACCAGATTCAGTGTGCTTGGTTTTAGTAAATCTCCCCCCATGCTCTTTGTTTAAGGAGATCATCAGTCAATATGTGCTCTGACCCTTTGCTTCAGCAAACACAATTCAAGTACCTAGGCTTTTAGAAATGTAGGTAATACTGGAAGAAGGGACAGAATAATCGATAGAAAATAACGTTTAACATTTTGTATTATTCTTTTTTTTTAATTATTATTCATTCAACTATTTGTCAAACAAACCCGAACCCTGGAATTAAAATACATCTAAGGCCAAAACTACTTTAAAAAGTATATTTTGGACATGTCTGATTCTGGGTGATATCTTTATTGTCCTCTATAAAATCTATGGCTGTGTTAATATGTTGTTGTGTTTTTATATAGGGACTGGAGGGACCCAGAGGACCACCAGGAGCTCTGGGACCAGTGGGCGCCCCTGTAAGTTCTAATTCGTCATTTGTCCAATTGTTGGAGAGGAAATTGAATTATACACCTAAAATACCACATCTGTAACAACCAATTTGTCCTATTTGGTACCTTTTGGTCAGTTTTATATATATATATATATATATATATATATATATATATATATATATATATATATACACAGTATCTCAGAAAAGTGAGTACACCCCTCACATTTATGTGAATATTTTATTAAATCTTTTCATGTGACAACACTGAAGAAATGACACTTTGCTACAATGTAAAGTAGTGATTGTACAGCTTGTATAACAGTGTAAATTTGCTGTCCCCTCAAAATAACTCAACACACAGCCATTAATGTCTAAACCGCTGGCAACAAAAGTGAGTACACCCCTAAGTTTATGTCCAAATTGTGCCCAATTTGCCATTTTCCCTCCCCGGTGTCATGTGACTCATTAATGTTAAAAGGTCTCAGGTGTGAATGGGGAGCAGGTGTGTTAAATTTGGTGTTATCGCTCTCACTCTCTCATACTGGTCACTGGAAGTTCAACATGGCCCCTCATGGCAAAGAACTCTCTGAGGAGCTGAAAAAAGAATTGTTGCTCTACATAAAGATGGACTAGACTATAAGAAGATTGTCAAGACTCTGAAACTGAGCTGCAGCACTGTGGCCAAGACCATACAGCGGTTTAACAGGACAGGTTCCACTCAGAACAGGCCTCGCCATGGTTGACCAAAGAAGTTGAGTGCACGTGCTCAGCGTGATATCCAGAGGTTGTCTTTGGGAAATAGATGTATGAGTGCTGCCAGCATTGCTGCAGAGGTTGAAGGGGTGGAGGGTCAGCCTGTCAGTGCTCGGACCATACGCCGCACACTGCATTAAATTGGTCTGCATGGCTGTCGCCCCAGAAGGAAGCCTCTTCTAAAGATGATGCACAAGAAAGCCCACAAACATTTTGCTGAAGACAAGCAGACTAAGGGCATGGATTGCTGGAACCATGTCCTGTGGTCTGATTAGACCAAGATAAACGTATTTGGTTCAGATGGTGTCAAGCGTGTGTGGCGGCAACCAGGTGAGGAGTACAAAGACAAGTGTGTCTTGTCTACAGTCAAGCATGGTGGTGGGAGTGTCATGGTCTGGGGCTGCATGAGTGCTGCCGACATTGGGGAGCTACAGTTCATTGAGGGAACCATGAATGCCAAAGTGTACTGTGACATACTGAAGCAGAGCATGATCCCCTCCCTTCGGAGACTGGGCCGCAGGGCAGTATTCCAACATGATAACGACCCCAGACACACCTCCAAGATGATCACTGCCTTGCTAAAGAAGCTGAGGGTAAAGGTGATAGACTGGCCAAGCATGTCTCCAGACCTAAACCCTATTGAGAATCTGTGGGGCATCCTCAAATGGAAGGTGGAGGAGAGCAAGGTCTCTAACATCCACCAGCTCCGTGATGTTGTCATGGAGGAGTGGAAAAGGACTCCAGTGGCAACCTGTGAAGCTCTGGTGAACTCCATGCCCAAGAGGGTTAAAGCAGTGCTGGAAAATAATGGTGGCCACACAAAATATTGACACTTTGGGCCCAATTTGGACATTTTCACTTAGGGGTGTACTCACTTTTGTTGCCAGCGGCTTAGACATTAATGGCTGTGTGTTGAGTTATTTTGAGGGGACAGCAAATTTACACTGTTACACAAGCTGTACACTCACTACTTTACATTGTAGCAAAGTGTCATTTCTTCAGTGTTGTCACATGAAAAGATAGAATAAAATATTTACAAAAATGTGAGAGGGGTGTACTCACTTTTGTGAGATACTGTATATATATATATATATATATATATATATATATATATATATATATATATATATATATATATATATATATATATATATATATATACAGTATATATCATTGAAAGCAGTTTGTTGCCAAATACCTGTTGAGCCTGCTAGAAATAAAGTCCTGTCCTGTGCACTCTGCAGTGTTTTGTTTTCCAGACCAGTTCACCTCTGTAAACTACAGAACACCTTCTTGTCTCCTCATCTCCATAACAAATGGAGGAGTCCCAACACGCTACCTGTCCAAGTTTTGACAACACTGCTCCTTCATAGATACAGGACTAGGTGGGACCAGGTGCTGATTAAGAAGCTACAGGCTTGTAAATCAGAAGTCACAATGCTGATAGCCAAGCCCTCTGCAACATTTTATTCATCCCACTGCAGTGCAAGCAGGCCCAGCCTACATGAGAGTGCCTACTCTGCTCTGAATTCAGAAGCAGTGCAGCATAATTGCCACCCCATCACAGGAAGCTGCATTAAAAGAGAAGTATGGATTTGGGTGTTTTTCCCCCATCATACTTACCTAGGTGGATACGGCATCGGTCCAATGCTGCATCTGTTCCCTGGTGCCTCTGCACTGAGAACCGAGCGATCAAACATCGCCGATGGCTCGGTTATCACAGCTCCCCGAGCAGAGAGCTGCTGACTGTCAATCAGCAGCTCTCCACTCTGCTCCTCCATGCTCATTGGGGCGCTGATCTGTGGAGGGGGTGGAGCGGCCATCTCAGGCTCTCAGCAGCTCGCATTTTTGTTAATGGGAGGCTATAATTCTGCTTTAAAGTGGTTGTAAATCTTTACATAAATATAGTGAAGTGACTGTCCTCAGGTGATACACAGAGAAATAACAAATCCTCTCACATAAGTTATATCTGTCTATCTGCAGCCTTCTCTACATCAGTTCAATGTGCAAAATTTATAAAGCTTGTCTGAGAGTTTAGAAAGGGGGTGGAAGGCCGAAGTTACACTTTGCAGAGCTCAGTGAGGAGAGAAGGAACACCCCGCCCCACCCCACCCCCTTGCACACAGGAACAGAGCTGAGGCTGGCAATCTGCTGGAGGTCCCTACCCTGTCACCATTTTTCTCTTGGTGTCAGGAAAACTTGTCAGAAGTGATTCATGTTGATAGCAGAGGAAGGAAGCAGCAGACAGATATGACACTTAGTACTCTTAATTGAGACAAGTACACACTATAGAGGGATATGCTTTGTTCATATTTTATGTCTGAGGTTTACAACCACTTTAAATATTTAAAGTACAGAGCATACAAATCCAGCAAAGTAGACAGCACACATAAAGCATATATGTAGATAGTAACCTAATCTTAATTACATTGAAGAGGTGTCATCCAGGCAACTTGTCAAGGATGGAATATAAAGGTTTTCAGACATGCATGAGGTTTGCGTGGAGTATATATTTGAGAGAGAGGTCAACTGTGAGGGCCAGAGGGGAAAAAAAGAGGAGGGAATCTACAGCACTGCACTATGGATGGGGGGCACTTTGGAAGAGGTAGGTCAAAGACAACACAGGGATTGAACATAGCAATGGTTATGGGAGGAAAAGTGAGGACTAGATATAAATGGGGTGAAGGGAAGGAAGAAGAGGAATGAGATTAAGAGAAATTGTGAAAACTGAAGGGTGAATGAGATAAAAGACGGAGAGAAAGAGATACAAGAAGAATGAGTAGAATTCAAAGAGAAAGAGTTAAACGTGAAGGGTGGAGGAGACAAAGGATGGGGGAAAGATATAACAGAAGAAGAATGAGTAAGAGTCAAAGAGAAAGAGTGAGAAGTGAAGGGCGGAGAAGGTAAAAGATTGGACAAAGAGGTAGAAGAAGGAGAATGAGGAGAAGATAAAGAGAAAGTGTGAAAAATGAAGGGTGGAGGAGATAAAAGATGGGGGGAAAGAGATAGAAGAAGAAGAAGACAAAGAGAAAGAGTGAAAAGTGAAGGGTGGATTAGATAAAAGATGGGGGGAAAGAGATAGAAGAAGAAGAAGATGAATGAGGAGAAGACAAAGAGAGTGAAAAGTGATGGGTGGGGGAGATAAAAGATGGGGGAAAGAGATAAAAGAAGGAGAATGAGTATAATTCAAAGAGAAAGAGTGAGAAGTGAAGGGTGGAGGAGATAAAAGATGGGGGAATGAGATAGAAGGAGAATGAGGAGAAGAGAAAGCGTGAAAAGTGAAGGGTGGAGGAGATAAACGATTAGGGGAAAGAGATTAAAAAAAGAAGAAGAATGAGGAGAAGACAAAGAGAAAGAGTGAGAAGTGAAGGGTGGAGGAGATACAAGATGGGGGAAAGAGATAGAAGAAGGAGAATGAGGAGACGATAAAGAGAAAATGTGAAAAGTGAAGGATGGAGGAGATACAAGATGGGGGGAAAGAGACAGAAGAAGAAAAATGATGAGACGATAAAGAGAAAAAGTGAAAAGTGAAGGATTTTGGAGATAAAAGATGGGTGAAAGAGATAGAAGAAGAACAATGAGGAGAAAACAATGAGTGAAAAGTGAAAGGTGGAGGAGATAAAAGATGATGGGGGGAGATAAAAGAAGAATAATGAGGAGAAGACAAGGAGAAAGAGTGAAAACTAAAAGGTGGAGATAATGGAGGGTGCCATATATACATGGCATCTAATTTTTTTAAGATGACATCTATTCCAGAGCTCACAGAAAGGAGTGGGCTGATATTTTACTGTATACACATTTAAAACTCTAATGCCGCGTACACACAAGCGGACTTTCCGGCAGACTTGGTCCGGCGGACGGGACTCCGTCGGACAATTCGATCATGTGTGGGCTCCAGCGGACTTTTTTTCCCCAAAAGTCTGACGGACCTAGAAATAAAACATGTTTCAAATCTTTCCGACGGACTCGAGTCCGATCGAAAAATCCGCTCGTCTGTATGCTAGTCCGACGGACTAAAACCGACGCTAGGGCAGCTATTGGCTACTGGCTATCAACTTCCTTATTTTAGTCCGTCGTACATCATCACATACTAATCCGTCGGACTTTGGTGTGATCGTGTGTGTCCAAGTCCGTTCGTTTGAAAGTCCGGCGGACCTACGCTGCAAAGTCCGTCGGAAAGACCGTCGGACCTACTTTGTCGAAAAGTCCGCTCGTGCGTACGCGGCATAAGAATACCAAATTTTGCACATTGCAAATAGTCATCCTTGTGAATTCGGTTTTCACAAAATAACTTATCTCCAGCAGTATGGTGGCTAAGTGGCTAGTTGGATGACTTGGCAATCCCACCATCCTAGGTTTGGTTTTTGCCAGGGACACTTTGATTTTATCTCCTGCGGTTTCTTACCACAATGCTAAAATGTGCCGTTAGACACATATTGGCTCCCAAGCTAGTCTGTAGTGTAGGACGTGTTATTGTGGTAGGGACTCTGAACATACATCCCGTCCAAGCTTTATAAATACATGACATAAAACAATTGGAAAGTGCTTTTTAGTGAAATGTATCCTGTGTCTTCTTGTTTCCATTTGAGGGTTTGCAAGGAGAACGAGGAGAAAGAGGCAGCACAGGAGAGAAGGTAGGTGACAGCATATGACGTGTTACTTTGTAATTTTATTTTTTTGTATAATAATTTAAAGGTATTGTCCAGGAATGTATGCATATTGTGGTGGAATATGCAATTTGGCAATGTACATATGATTGAGCTTGGTGGACAACCCACTTTAAAACCATGGCCATAAGTATAGAGTTGCACACACTGTAATATTCTCCACTCTTCTAGGAAGGTTTTCCACAAAAGTTTGGACTGTATTAGTGAGAATTTTGGCTAATTCAACTAAAAGAGCATTTATGAGGTCAGGTACTGATGTTGGATGGGAAAACCTGGCTTGCAATTAGCAATCCAATGCATGCCATAGGAGTTTATAGGGTTGAGGTTAGGGTCCCACAGCTGGGACCCACCCTAACCTCGACAGAAGCTGATTGCCCTCTGTGCTCATGCAGAGTTACAAACCACATACTTAACCATATAGTGTACTGTACTATTTATATAGAGCAGTGCTTGTGACTCAGCGTATGCCTCCTTTCTTCCCTCCCCGCCCGCAGTGCACAGGAGGGGGTCCATGATTATGGACAAGAAAACAGCTACAGGCATCACCAAGGGGATCAGTTAATTCAGGCTTTCTGCTTAACAAAATATATATTGGCAGATAGTCTATATTTAGCCCATTAAAAGTAAAGCAACAAGTTTTTTCTTAGCATTTGAAGAGATATATCAGCCAAAGTGGACTTAAAGTATATACTATAGACTATAGGCAAAACTTTAAAAAAAATTCTGGATAGAGTAGGGAGGGTTATAACCCCTGTTGGTTTATTTTTTTGCCATTTGCGCCCCATTGGGGAGATTTACCTTCACTTCCTGTCCCATAGCCAAAACAGGAAGTGATAGGAAATCACTGCAAATTAAATGAATCCCTTAATTTGGGAATCCCCGCCAGAACTAGTGTTCCCATTGCAAGATTTCCCCTCTATTACTTTTCTGGGGACAACCCAACATTTGGGATTTTCTTTTACTTTCATTTTCAATGAAAATGGTGAACAGGACAAACAGAGAGGGCGAATCTCCTTAATGGGGCACAGACAGCAATAAAAACTGACAGGTGTTCTCATCCATCTCCACCATAGGCGTGCGCACAGGGTGTGCCAGGTGTGCCTGGGCACACCCTAATCACCCTGTGTGGTGCATATTTCCAATGTTTAGGCCCCTAATATTTCACCAAATAAAAAAAAAAAAAAATCTCTTTTTTTCTCCTAAAAAATTGCAAAAAAACAATTAAAAGAAGTTTGTAACTGCCCTACTGACACCACAGATATCTGCCCTTATGACACCATTCACTGCTCTACTGACACCTTCCGTATATATACACATGCACACACACGCATGTGTGTTTGAGCTTTGAGGTGCACACCCTAATGCAATAGGCTGCGCACACCTATGATCTCCACTACATCTAAAACGAACGAAAAAAAATTGCCATTAGTTAGACTTTAAAGGGGAACTTATTCCAGCTTTGAAAATACATACAGTACGCTGACCAAGTTTGTAGACAGCTGACCATCACACCTATAGCAACTTTCTGGACATCCCATTCCAAAACCAGGGGCATTAGTATAGAGGTGCCCCACCTTGTGGCTATAACAGAATTCACTCTTTTAGGGAGACTTTTGTCAAAATTCTGGAGTGTGTCTGTGGAGATGTGTGCCCATTCATTTAAAAGAATATTTATGTCAGCTGCTGATGTTGGATGAGAAGATCTGGCTTGCAATTAGTGTTTTAACTCATGCCAAAGGTGTTCAGTAGGGTTGAGGTCAGGGCTGTGCAGATCATTCGAGTTCCCCCACACCAAACTGGCTGTTTGGTGCTCCTTTTCCCGTTTTAATTTCCTTTGGATCTCTCAGTTGGAGAGTCCATTTCCACTCAGAGAGCTTCCACATTGTGCCAAGATTAGGACATGAAACCCAACCAGTAACTCTTGATTGATGGAATAATAGTTTCAAATCCAGCACTTCACTATATCTACTTTTTCTTGGTCACTGTGCCTCCTGGCAGAGTTGGGAGCTTGAAGCCTTGCAAAAAATACATTCTTGCAATAGACTGCAGGATTTCGTGCTCCCAGCTCTAACTGGAGGTAGGGTGACATCATCTGAGCCTCTTGGAAATGTTAGAAGATGGTGCCAACGTCAGTATATTTTTCTGGGGGGGATCAAATAAAAGCCCATTCACACAGGGGCAACTTTGGATCCGACTTCAAGTCGCCCCAAGTCGCCCCTAGTCGCCTCAAGTCGCGCTACATGAAAAAATCAATGTAAGTGAATGGATCTGTCTTAATGCATTCAGAAAAGGTTCCTGTACTACTTCAATCCGACTTGAAGGCAACTTGTACCCATTGATTTCAATGGAAGTTGCCTCCAAGTCTGATCACTGTTCATACTGAGGCAACTTTACAGGAAGCAGAAAAGAAACAGAAAGTAATTTCCTCCACTAAGCAGCCAGCCCCCTCCTTCTCACACACAGCTGATAAGCTCTGATTGGCCACTTGTAAGTTCCCTGTCCTGGAGGCGACTTCAAGTTGTGTTGTAAGTTGCCCCAAGATGTGCTGTGATTCATACTCAAGTCGTGTCCAAGTTGCCTCCCAAAGTCGTGCTGGAAGTCGTGTTGCCCCTGTGTGAATGGGCTCTAAATGCTTTGTTTACAAGCAAAGAAGCAGATCTTCCATTTGCCAAGGAAGATCAACTTTTTTTTTTAATCTCAAAAAATAAGATTATCAATAACATAAACATCAAGTGCAAACATTTTTTGTTCAGGTCAGAGAGTACAACATGCATGGCTATCAGGTATATCCAAAGTTCAGTTTCATTACATCATCACAAGGTATTGTCTGAGTGCAACAGATACCATAGTATGTTTAAGTGGGTTTTGGAGCCCCCCTATGTTCCAGGATATAAGAGGAACTTCCGCCATTTAAAGACAGTGGGGGTTATTTACGAAAGGAAACTCTACTTTGCACTACAAGTGCAAACTACAAGTGCGAAGTGCACTTGAAATTGCACTTGAAGTGCACTTGGAAGCGCAGTCGCTGTAAATCTGAGGGGTAGATCTGAAATGAGGGGAAGCTCTGCTGATTTTATTATCCAATCATGTGCAAGCTAAAATGCTGTTTTTTATTTTGCTTGCATGTCCCCTTCGGATCTACAGTGACTGCACTTCCAAGTGCACTTTCAGTGCAATTTCAAGTGTAGTGCAAAGTGGATTTGCCTTTAGTAAATAACCCCCAATGTATATATGAGGTGCAGATTAGCACATCTGCACAGGTGGCAAGCCACCTAGTATTCAAACTATTGGTTTCCCAAGCACTGATCAATAACAAAGCATGCTGCCAGGGTGTGAAGTCAAATATCCAGCAGAATAGTCTCCTACGATGTAACTCCACATGGTGAAAAATATAATAGTCATCTCTGAGAACACAAACATAACTAGGAAGAGCTGAGAAGTGAAGCAGCATGAACAAAAAAATATAAAAGGCATCCTCATGATTCCCATGGTATCTCTGTGTAGCATTATGTAGGACCTTGGCAGTCCTTGCAATGTGCAGCGAGAAAAAAAGGAAAAACAAAAGGTAAAAAATAAAATCAAACTGAACAACAACTAGGGAGGAAAACATGTCTCTCCTTCCAGGAGTCCTTTCAAGAGTCCTGCGACCATATGCCAACAGGACCATCAGATTGCAGGTATAAAGCATTTCCAGTATCGTGGCTTATTTGCTTGCTCTCCCAGATAAGAATTCAAGCTAATGTTGAGGCCTAAAGCAAGGCAACCAAACCCTTTACACATTGAAAAGCAGGATATCAATCTATCAATCATCTCCGAATGATTGGCCAAAAAGTCCAGGGTGAAAGGATATTTTAACCCCGTTGTATTGGATATTACATTTCTCTCCAGCCTGACGAAGGATAATTTCCTTATCTTTGAAATTCAGCAAGTGGACCAGGAGGGTTCGTGGTGGATGACCCGCGGGAAGGGGTCTCAATGGTACACGGTGAGCCCTTTCAACCAAGTATAAAGGGGTGAAGACCTCCTTACCAAACACCTCCAGAAGCCAGTGCTTTATGAATTCTGTAGGGTCTCTCCCCTCCACCTTCTCAGGGAGCCCCAAAATCCAGACGTTGTTTCGCCGCAGGCGGTTCTCAATGTCCTCGGCTCTCATCTCCTTTGCTTTGGCCATCCTCGCTGTAGCTTGGGTGTCCCTAATGAGTGGGCCCAACTTGTCTTCCACATACTGTAGCTGATTCTACTTTCAACTACTGTCGTGCATTCTATGATCTTTTGCAGATCCTGAGGAATCAGGCCCACATCTTCTTTCAGGCCACCAAAATGTTCCTTCAGGGTTTTTCAGCTAGAGTTGGTTGCTCTCCCTCATCATCCCCCGCATCTGAATTAGTGAGTAATTAGTATGTGTCAGCCACGGGGCCTTATGCAGGCTAACCATCCTCATGCTCAGAATAGAATATGACCGGGGTGTGCCCCAAGTCCTCATCAGGACTTGGGGCACATATGGACATATTAGAGCATATCCTTTGGGGGATCCTTCGCTTTAGGAGTCTTAGACGGCTTACTCACTGTGTCCTTCTGTTTTGTCGGCACCATGAAGTCTGCCCTGGGGAAGGGCTGCTGCGGCGCCATGTTGGGAGTCAGACTGTGCTCCGTCTTCCTTGCTCTTACGGGTCACCATGGATTACACTCCGAGACTCGAGGGTTGCCAGTAGGCCGGGTATAGGCACAGAGGAGGGTAGAAACAGCGTGTCTTTTGGCTGGGAGCAGGATCAAAACAGGATCTGTTTTGCGAGCTCTGTGAGATGCGACTGCTCTTGGCCATGCCCCCCAAGGAAGATCAGTTTTAAAGTGGTTCTAAAGACAGAAAGTTTTCTATGTAGTAAGGTAAAAAACATTCTGCAGGCAGCTCCCCCCACAGCCCCCCTAAATAAATACCTGAGCCTAATCTTGATCCAGCAATGCGCATGAGGCTCTCTTGGCTCACTCGCTCCTCACTTGCCCAGATACTGCAGCAGGAGTCATTGGCTCCCACTGCTGTCAATCAGAGCCAGTGATGAGGTAGTGGGGCTGAGTCTCACTGGAGCCAGGAGCGCTGGCAGGGGACCCAAGAGGAGGAAGGTCGGGGCTGCTCTGTGCAAAACCACTGCACAGAGCAGGCAAATACAACATGTTTGCTATTTAAAAAAAAAACAACAAAGCTTTACAATCACTTTAAGCAATGTTGGGATTTTGGTGCATTTCGATACCTTAAAGCAGTGGTCATCAACCAGGGGAGTAACTACCACCATAGCGACCCATGCGGGCGCTATGTGGCCTGCAGCCGAGTGGGGCCCAGTGAGGATGAGAGCACCGCCGGCACAGTCTCCCAGCCAGGGAAAGAGAGAGGAAAGGAAGAGGCCAGCTGTCCGTATCAGCAGAGAGCTGAATTGCCCGATGTAAGAGCTTTCATTAGAACTTCCAGTGTCCCCGGGGCTCACGTCACAAAGCTCCACCTTTTGGCCCGGTGCCTTTGATAGACAGAACGCAGATCCAATGCGGGACATGTGACGTCATCAAAGGCGTCGGGCCAAGAGGTGGGGCTATGTGACGATGAGCCCCGGGAAGACGGGAAATTCAAATGAAAGCTATTACAGCGGGTGGCTTGCCTCTTCCTCTGCATAGGTGGGGCTGTATGGGGCACAGGCAGACCAGGCTGTATTGGGCACAGGTCACGCTGTATTGGGCACAGATCACACTGTATTGGGCACAGGTCACGCTGTATTGGGCACAGGTCACGCTGCATTGACACTAGGGCAGCTGTGGGGGGGGGGGGGCTGTTTGCAGGGGGGCCCCATACAACATTTTGCTATGGGGCCCTGCTATTTCTAGTTACGCCCCTGTCATCAACCCTGTCCCCAGGACCCACTAACAGGCCAGGTTTGCAAGATAACTGAAATACATCACAGATGATATCATTTGCTGATCAGTGATTGCAGTATTCTAGTCTGCATCTCCCCAAGGTAATACATAAATCCTGGCCTGTTAGCGGGCCCTGAGGACAGGGTTGATAACCACTGCCCTAAAGGAGGAAAGGGCTACCATTTTAACTTAAGATGCTAAAACAGTTTAGTTAGCTTTTTTTGTGTTGACTAGCAGGAGAGTGTGTTAGGGAATTTTTGTATTCGATTATATACAGTGGCATCAGTTAGTGTGACAGTCTGTGGGAAATGGTGAACAATGACATAAGTCACTATGACAGCTGGTGACAGATAAGTGATAGTCGGTGTAGGATTATATACAGTGACCTTACTCAATGTCATCATTTGCGACAGATTATATACTGTGACAGCTTGTCGGAATTTCTTCTATACAGCGACATCAGTCACTATGACAGTTGGTGACAGATTATATACAGTGACATTAGCTAATATGATAGCCGGTGACAGATTATATACAGTGATATTAGTTGGTATGATGGTGAATGGAAGAATCCGCATATTACCATTGTAAGGGCCGTGTCACACAAGCAGTTCTACTAGATTTGCAAAAGCTGCATACTAAATACTCACCTATTTGTGTCGATCACCTGATGGCCGTTTGAGGGAAGTGTCAAAAAGAGTCTCTTGAAGGAGGAGCCCCTCCATAAGAGCAACAGAATGACCAGAGGTGTAACTAGAACCTTCAGGGCCCTGGTGCAAGAAACCATGAAGGGCCCCCTGACCTCTGGCCTGGGCCATTCCCTCCAAGCTCAGAGCCATTCCCACTGATCCCACGACCCTTTACGGTCCTGCAGTGGATCCCTTTCACATGTTGTGCAGTCCTGCAGTCTTGAGTCCCGCCATGGTGGCGGAAGGCTAGGGCCCAGTCGCAAGTACGACCTTTGCAACCCTGGTAGTTCCACCAGTGGTGTCAGTGTAGACTGTGAATGGTGTCAGTCAGTAGAGAAGTGGATGTGGTCAGTAGAGCAGTGGACGTGATCAGTAGGGCAGTGGACATGGTCAGTAGATCAGTGGACGTGGTCAGTAGATCAGTGGACGTGGTCAGTAGATCAGTGGACGTGGTCAGTAGATCAGTGGACGTGGTCAGTAGATCAGTGAATGTGGTCAGTAGGGCAGTGGACGTGGTCAGTAGTGCAGCAGGCGGTGTCAGTGGAGCAGTGAATGTGGTCAGTAGGGCAGTGGACATGGTCAGTAGGGCAGTGGACGTGGTCAGTAGGGCAGTGGATGTGGTCAGTAGAGCAGTGGATGTGGTCAGTAGGGCAGTGGACGTGGTCATTAGAGCAGTGGACGTGGTCAGTAGAGCATTGGACGTGGTCAGTAGAGCATTGGACGTGGTCAGTAGGGCAGTGGAAGGTGTCAGTAGGGCAGTGGAAGGTGTCAGTAGGGCAGTGGATGGTGTCAGTAGGGCAGTGGACGTGGTCAGTAGGGCAGTGGACGTGGTCAGTAGGGCTGTGGACGTGGTCAGTAGGGCAGTGGGCAGGGTCAGTAGCGCAATGGATGGGGTCAGTAGTTTTTAATTTTTGTTATTTTTTTTACAATTTTTGATGGGAGGGAGGGAGGCAGTGGAGGGCAGTATGGGGGGACAGCATGACGGGAGGGGGGCAGTGGAGGGCAGTATGTGGGGACAGAATGATGGGAGGGAGGGCAGTGGAGGGCAGTATGGGGGGACAGCATGATGGGAAGGGGGGCAGTGGAGGGCAGTAAGCGAGGACAGCATGATGGGAGGGGGGGCAGGGGAGGGCAGTATGAGGGGACAGCATGATGGGAGGGGGGGCAGTGGAGCGCAGTATGTGGGGACAGCATGACCGAAGGGGGGCAGTATAGGAGGGAGCAGAGTGACAGTCAGCAGCACACCTGGAACACTATACTTGCTCTGCTGTGACAGAGAGTTTGTTGCTTACCAGGAGCAGCCTCAGGGCAGGGAGCATTTCTCCTACTGTTCTGGCGGCAGAAACAGCCTTGAGACAAGAAGCGGAGCTGGGAGGTGGAGCTGGCAGTCCTAGGTACGGATGACTGCTTGTCTCTACACTGTGGATGCAGCTAGTACCAGGCTGTATAGGAGGGCCGATGGGGCAGCATATAGGAGAACCAATCCTTCTCCTGCACCCGCTGAAAGCCATGCAGGAGTCAGGAGGAGAATAGAGGGGATTGGTTCTCCTATATGCCGCCCTGCCGGCCCTCCTATCCAACCTGGTACTAGCTGCATCCACAGTGTAAAGGCAAGCAGTAATCCGTACCTAGGACCGCCAGCTCCACCTCCCAGTTGGGGATTTGGCAGTCTTCTGATACTGTCATCAGCTCCCCTAACAGCAGCAGAGTGGCTCCTGGTTGGCCGTTCAGCCTTTAAAACCACCACCCTGTCCTTATAGATGTCTCTTCCCAGCTGCCATTCCTAATGAATGTCCTGGAATCAGGTCCAAGCCTCTTTGTTATGAGATCCACGCAATGGCTTGGGGATGTGCATAAAGTTCCATACCATGTCATCCTCTCACTGTGAATAAGAATCCTATATGATGTTCATTATATCCCTCACTCGAGTGTTGTCCTCCGCTACTCCTCTCGCTGAAACCTTGAGAATCTTGGCAGGTCTCTTGGCTTGCCTTTCCCGGGGAGGACACAGGCCTTGAGTGACTTCACTACCCACTGCCTGTATTCAGCACTGCTGGTCTGGGTCATGGATGCTTGGTTCTGGAACTTCCATTTCACACAGATAGGAGTCTGATGGGATCCATAGCCCTCTCAGCTGACTCTGGCACCTCTAGCACTTCTTTCAGTACTTCCAACTCTTCCTGGGAGTACCCCCACTCCCATTCCTCCTCAAAACTGCGGTGAGATGTCCATTCCTCACATTCAACATCTAAGGGCCCAAATTCCATTTGCATTCTGGGTGACCCTCAGTCTATGGCCACACCACTGTCACTCCCCACTGGCTCACCTGAAGATGAGTCATCTTCCTGCACTGGCTCCTTCCAGGTGGGGTTGACAGGATGCATGGGCACAGCTGGTCTTCCGGAGACATCTTCTGGTTCCTGCTGGGCAGTAATAACAGGTACCAGCTCCCCAACTGGGCTGCAGGCTGAGGCAGACCTCCAGCTTTCTTCCCCGATGTCACTTAGCTTCACAGGGGAGAAATTATCCTCAGACTCAACCCCGCCTTTGGCTGTCACTTCTTGGCCCATTCCAGCCTTCGGGGACTTCCACAGCTGTTCTATGGAGAAACCTGACCGCAGGTCTACGCTGCAGATGAGCGGCTTCTGCTTGCTCGGAATCAGCTCCAACCGCACACTGGTGTCCACCAGTGTCACCTCCTGCACTCCCGGCAACTAAGTCAACGCTGGGTACACAGGTGCACCGTCCGCCATCTTGCTCCTCTCACTTTCTTTGTCTCTCTCTCTCCGCAAGCAAGACACACTGGATCTCCTCTGGGGCGTGGCTCCACCCCCAAGCTTCCAGACTGTCTGGCACCAACATTTCTGAAAAGCAGGCCTGTTCTCGCGTGCTCGTAGTGGCTATATGCACACTGATACTTGCAGAGCTTGTCAGGACATGCCGCTCAGCACCGACTGAACCCAAGCAACTAAAGGCAGATAGTAGCAAGTATTCACTGTGGTTTCCATGAGAAACAGTAAAGTCTGTAAAACACGCTACAGGGCCAGAGTGGTCTTTAGCTGCAGCTGTTGTTGGACAACTGATAGACCCCCTCCTGCAGAAACCCACTGGCTTCCCCCGATCACCATGGGCAACAGCAGAAGTTTCTGTGCACATTTTACTGTTTCTAGCAGGACATTGAGGCACACAGTCACTTTCCCCAGCTCCACGCAGACCGCTAGGCATTTTGTCATCCATGGTTTCAATCGCCCATCTTGGTAGCCACGGGTGACAGCACATAACACGGTTCCGTGGTTGCCATGGGTGACAGCACATAACAGTTCTCACTGAATAGCAGGTTTTTTAGCACAAGTATCCGTCCCAGCCACGGTTGGGGCAACTGGGTATGTGGTGTAGTGCTGTGCTGGCTCGGCAGCAACTCCCGGTGGTTGCTATGGACAACGGCACTTGACTCTCACAACACAGTCACAGTTTGGCAGCTCTTCCTAACCTTCACCCACTAGTTCTAGAAGATTCTCATACCTTACAGACCAGGGGGAGGCACCAGAGAGCTGCCAGGATGAGTCACCCGGACCTGGACGTTAGTAAACCCTGACCCAGATTCCATAGCTCAGGATTAGGGTTAGCTAAAAAAGCTATAATTTTCCTACTCTACATCTAGCACACACTAGAGAGTGCTACACTGAGACCAGACAGAACAGTGCAGATCATGTGCTGACAAGAATCTGTTGATAGGAGGAGAGAGCAGGGCGGTGAGCTCATCACTTTGCTGCTTCTCCTTTTACTGTCCAGTCACAGACTGGGGAAGAGTCTGAGATGACCTGGGCTCACAGGAAGCAGGTTAAATGATGCTGGCCATTAGACTAAGGGCATCTTGTGCAGAGAAGAAGTACTGCAGGGGAGAGCTCTAAATTAAAAGTGAATATTGTCCTTTTACTTTAAATGGGCTATTCATTTTTATCTTGTGATTGATGGCTGGAGTAGATGAGAGTTTGATTTCATGCATCTAGAATACGAATCCCACAGACAACGATATAAAACGTATCTGAGCAATTGCTCTGATCAGATGTGATTTTCCAAAGCCTGGGATCGACCTGCCCAGTGATTGTGATGATCGGTTTTGTGGCGTGCCAAGATGTGCGCTCCCGCAGACCTAATTACACCGCAGCAAGATCGTCCTCAGCAATAAATGTCCCTGAGTCTGCGGGGAGACGATTAGTTGAGAAATACATCAGTAAAATACGATTAGCCTTCCTTCGCCTCGCCATACGTTTTCTGATATTGCACTGAAGCATTTTAATTTCTCATTAAACAGTAACAGCAGAGAAGGGCTAAAGTGTGCCGATTCTCCTCTGCTATAATAGAATGAAGGATTTATTATTATAGCAGAGACGAGTATAAATATAGCTCTGTAATGCGGGGCCCCACTGCGCGCTTGTACACCTGGGAAATAAAACTTTGTAAATAGAATTACCAGTGGTGGGTACATTAAAGCGATTGGATACAGTGTTATTGTCTGATGGAGTTATTAGGGGAAGTGATGATTAGGATGAACAAGACAAGCCAGAAACGCGCCATGGATTTTGTTTTCTTAAGACCTCGTTTACACTTATGGCAAAACGAGGTGATTGAGCCGCAATTTTAAAGCTACCCTCTCCCTCCAACTTCCCCTTCCCGGAACACCAAAATTAAGGCCCCATTCACATGTACTCATGGCTTGAATGCATGTATGTCCATGCTTTTTGTGTGCGAAACACATAGGGCAGCCCATTAATCTGAATGGATTTCCCTACGCCTGGCAAACGCGCCAAATATAGCTTTCACACATTTTTGGCCATTGAGCTTCGTCCGCTTTTTCTTACTGCTGGGAAATAATACTTTGAAAATAGAATTACCAGTGGTGGGTGGATTGAAGCAATTGGATACAGTGTTTTTGTCTGGCGGACTCATTAGGGAAAGTGATGGATTAAGATGAACTAGACAAGCCAGAAACGCACAATGGATTTTGCTTTCTTAAAGTGATTGCAAGGGTTAGTTTTTTTTTTCTTTTTAAATAACAAACATATCATACTTACCTCCACTGTGCAGCTCGTTTTGCACAGAGTGGCCCTGAACCTCATCTTCTGGGGTCCCCCGGCGGCTCTCGTGGCTCCTTCCCACATCAGATAACCCCCCTAGAAGAAGCACTCTCCCAAAGGGGGTTACCTTGCGGGCGTGCTCCCAAGTCCAGCATTCGGCGTCCATAGCCGCCGAATGTATGTCTCGGCCCCACCCCCCCAGCGCCTGCGTCATTGGATTTGATTGACAGCAGCTGGAGCCAATGGCTGCGCTGCTATCAATTTATCCAATTAAGAGCTGAGAACCCCGGGCAGAGAGACAGCATGTCCCCACCAGGGCAAATTCCAGGGCTCAGGTAATAGGATGCATTAAGGTGAAAAAACACGAAGGTTTACAACCCCTTTAAGACCTCGTTTAGACTTATGTTAAAAAATTGCTGGTTTTGCTGCAATTTTGATGCCACCCTCCCACACACTTCCCCTTCCATAACACAAGCCTTAAGGCCCCATTCACATATGCTATGGGACGAATGTGGATTTTTCCATCCTTTTTGCATATAGGTCAGCCTTTTACCTGAATGGACTGCCCTACATGGAAGAAACGCGCCAAAAGGAAGCTCCTTTCCCTACATTGAGCTTCATGTGTTTTCTTACTGCAAGTTTTAGCACTTTTGTTGCTCGTTTGGCCACGCGTGAAAATGCGCTTTTGCCGGGAGCGTTCACGGTGCCATTAATGAATAATGGCATCGCAAGCGTAAAAAATGTTCTTTGCACATTCTGGTTAGTGCGTTTCTGCTTGCGTGCAGATGTGAATGCAGCCTAAAAGTGTAAGTTCACCTTTTAAGAAAAAAATTAAAAAGGTGCACTTACCTCCCTGGGTGATCACACAGCCATTGTCTTGATCCAGAGATTTGGAATCCCAGCTCTTTTTCCTCTTCTTTCTGTAGGGCTTCCGGGACGGATGAGATCTTTTTCAGTTGGTCAAACAGCCACGTGCTGGTGCCGAGCAATCAAAATCGCTTCAATCTGTCCTGGAAGCCCTTCAGAAAGAAGAGGAAGAAGAGTGGGGATTTCAAATTCCCAGAGAGCTACACTGGCTGCATGCTCATCACCCTCATAGGTAAGTACAATGGGGTCAGAAGGGCGAGGGGAGGTGGAGGGGGGCGAGGGTGTGGGGTGTTAGTTCACCTTTTTATTTCATTTTTTTTTATGTGAACTAACATGGTGGCTAAAACGATTGTTACACATGCCGAAAAATTATACACCATGTCGCATTCGGTAAGCAGTACTGCCGGCAAACTCGACTTGAAACTCAAACTCAAACTCGAAGTGAATGGCCAAAACTGTTTTTTGATGGCAACGCAAGTGTAACGGAGCCCTAATTCCTGCAAATGACAGGTCAAGTTGAGACGGGTTCATTTTCTTGTACTGTGGGAACTTATGTGTCATCACAATGCATGGCCTCCACAATTAAGCCCTGAAAAGGACGAAACGCATCGGGGGAGTTCTCTACAGGTGGAGAACAGGAGCTGAAGCCATCTTTCACCCATTTCATTCATTCACATTTATGCAACAGGGATCCGGTGTCTGTGTGCAGATGACCGCCATTTTGTTGAAGAGCATGACGCCTCTGTTAATAGTTGTGGTGCAACAATGCTATTCATATTTAATGGCACCTTAATACACATTGCCTCGCATGTGCATTTTAGCGCAGCACATTGTACACTAATGCGCTTCCATACCTTTTGATGCATATATGCACTTTTTTTGTGCAATTCATTATGCTAGGGAGCCCATTTAAATGAACGAGCTGTCCCAACACAATGACCGTCAGTGAGCGTAAAGTTCCACTGATTCCCAACGATTGTGGAATTGTTTGTGAAGGGGCGGGGGGGGGGGGGGGGCTATGACATCTTGCCATTGCACATAATGCAATTTCAGTGCAATGCAATTTCATCCTATACGGAACCTTCTACTGCTAATAACACCTGCACTTGGTTTCAGTGAACAACTCTTAAAGGCAAATTGCACCTAAATTTATATTTTTAACCATCTCAGCACCAGCATGTTTCTTTATTTCCAAAAAAAATTGTTGCAAAAAAAAAAACTCACTTTGTTTTTTTTCACAAGTTTTATACATGTTGTAAAATAACAAGGTTACATAGTTATACTGGTTGAAAAAAGTCCATCCAGTTCAACCAACTTAAAAAAAAGGGTGACATTTTGGCTGTCATACTGTCATAGTATGTGTCATACTGTCCTGCCATTTTTATGTATCACGGTTTATACTAGAAAGTAAGGGTAAACATTTTTTATTTGTTATTTTTAGTCTTTTTTTTATTTTTGGTCTTTATAGGGTAAAAAATAAAAACCCCAGTGGTTATTAAATACCACCAAAAATAATCTGTTTAAAAAAAAAATGGATAAAACATTGATTGGGGTACAGTGTTGCATGACGGAGAAATTGCCAGTCAAACTATCACAGCACTGAAAAATGTCCGGGACAAGAAGGGGGTATAATATGCTGGTATTAGGTGGTTAAGTAAAAAGACAAACAAATTAAAGCCTAACTCTGCTAAGAGACCTCTGCTTCCATTGGAAGAGCAAGGGTCCGTCTCTGCATCATGCTGGCAGGGGACAAACTTTTTAGTGCTGTGGCTTTTCTACTGCTGTGGCTGCTTTCTAAAGAAAGCAAATTGTAAGATCACAAAGCAAATGCTTTTTACATAAAAAAAATAATTCCATTCCTTTTTGGAGAGTGCACTGTGCCAGCAAATAAGGGGGACTCCTCATCGCTGACCACCAGCCTGCAATACTTCCAGGCAGTGGCGTTGCTAGGGGGCGGCTTTTGAGGCTATAGCCCCGAATCTGGGGCCCATAGCCCAGAGTTACTGCAGGGGTCCCCAAGGGGAGGGGGGCTCTCTGGTAAGGTGACCAGATTTTTAAAATGAAATCCGGGGACATTTTTTTTTTTATTGGCAAATAGTAAACTATTTTATAAGCATATTTTCCTCAAATTATATATGCAGTGTATGTGGTATGTGTTTATGTAATGATTGTATGATATATACAATTATTGCTGGAAATCATTTCATACCAGCCCCATAGCATTATTATGCCAGCCCAACCGCATAACGTCATTATTTTCTTGTTCATAAAAGGGAAAACCATGCATTTTAAAGAACATTTGAAGAGTGTATTCTACTCACCAGTGCTTATCAGCGCGGCCTCATCAGTGCCCATCAATGCAGCCTCACCAGTGCTCATCAATACAGCCTCACCAGTGCTCATCAATACAGCCTCGCCAGTGCCAACCAACGCAGCCTCACCAATGCCAATCAATGCAGCCTCACCAAATCTAATCAATGCAGCCTCACTAGTGCCAATCAATGCAGCCTCACCAGTGCTAATCAATGTAACCTCACCAGTGCCCATCACCTCAGCCTGTTCAGTGCCCATCAACTCAGCCTGTTCAGTGCCCATTAGCTCAGTCTGATCAGTGCCCATCAATGCAGCCTGTTCATTGCCCATCAATGCAGCCTGTTCAGTGCCCATTAGCTCAGCCAGATAATTGCCCATCAATGCAGCCTGTTCAGTGCCCATCAGCCCAGCCTTTCCAGTGCCCATCAGCTCAGCCTGTTCAGTGCCCATTAGCTCAGCCAGATCATTGACCATCAATGCAGCCTGATCAGTGCCCATCAATGCAAAAAACTTCCTATTGATTCCAAGAGCCCAAGGCGACCCCTGTGAAGCAATATAAGCGGCGCTAAATGACAGTGATCACCATCCAAAACAGGATTCTAGTGCATCTAACTATACCCAAAATAATGAAAAAAAAATAAAATAAAAATATAACATGTGGTAATCTGTATAAACACTTTTCAGTATACAGTAAACCAATGAATCTCAAAAGAACCTAACAGTGTATATTAAAGTGTATCATACACCCAGTATTATCAATTGGCAAATAAATCAAAAGTGAAATCAGGCAGTATAGTCCATATGAAGTCCATAGACAGGACACCGTGCAGGAAAGGTGATAAGCTGGAAAACGTCCACCACTTCACTGCACCAGATTTTGAATGCTTCAGTTTTAGTAAATAATCCCCAATGTTCATTTATTAAGATTTGACAGTTCCTGCCTTGAAAAAGTGTGACATAATTTTCCAAGTGGTTCACACAAATCAGTACTTCACAGATGCGATCACATGGTACGATTCTGTGAAGAGTCTTTTGGTCAGATTGTTACGTATATGGTCACCTGGTGACACTGGAATTATAAGGAGTTCGGAAGTTCATATCCCCAGCTGACCTGCTACACACCCATGCTTTTTTGCCAAAACACGAGAGTGTGAGGCATTTTGAGTCGGTGAGTTTTGTATTCAAGGGGAGTGGAGGCACTGACACTAAGTGAAGTGGTGGACGTTTTCCAGCTTATCACCTTTCCTGCACGGTGTCCTGTCTATGGACTTCATATGGACTATACTGCCTGATTTCACTTTTGATTTATTTGCCAATTGATAATACTGGGTGTATGATACACTTTAATATACACTGTTAGGTTCTTTTGAGATTCATTGGTTTACTGTATACTGAAAAGTGTTTATACAGATTACCACATGTTATATTTTTATTTTATTTTTTTTTCATTATTTTGGGTATAGTTAGATGCACTAGAATCCTGTTTTGGATGGTGATCACTGTCATTTAGCGCCGCTTATATTGCTTCACAGGGGTCGCCTTGGGCTCTTGGAATCAATAGGAAGTTTTTTGCACTGATTATTTAATAAGTGGCAGCTTTGGATTTATTTTATTTTATTTTATTTTATTTTATTTATGAGGTCATTTCACACAGGTGTTTCACACACAGTGTCAGTTTACACCCTTTATAGGGGATCACACCCCTTCATCTGGCATCGAGCGCAGTGGTGAGAACTCAAGAAGGGCGCGTTGTTTCGAGTTTTCAATTTTTGACAGTGCCCATCAATGCAGCCTGATCAGTGTCCATCAATGCAGCCTGCTAAGTGCTCATCAATGCCACATGATCAGTGCCCATCAATGCAGCCTGTTCAGTGCCCATCAATGCCACGTGATCAGTGCCCATTAGCCCAGCCTTTTCAGTGCCCATCAGCTCAGCTGGTTTAGTGCCCATCAGCTCAGCCTGTTCAGTGCCCATCAGCTCAGCCTGTTCAGTGCCCATCAGCTCAGCCTGTTCAGTGCCCATTAGCTCAGCCTGTTCAGTGCCCATCAATGCAGCCTGTTCAGTGCCCAGCAGATCAGCCTGTTTAGTGTTCATCAATGCAACCTGTTCAGTGCCCGTCAGCCCAGCCTGTTCAGTGCACATCAATGAAGCCTGCTCAGTGCCCATCAATGCCGCCTGCTCAGTGCTCATTAAAGCAGCCTGCTCAGTGCCCATTATTGCAGCCTGCTCAGTGCCCATCAATGCAGCCTGCTCAGTGCCCATTAGCTCAGCCTGCTCAGTGCCCATCAATGCAGCCTGTTTAATGCCCATCAATGCAGCCTGTTCAGTGCCCAGCAGCTCAGCCTGTTCAGTGCCCAGCAGCTTAGCCTGTTCAGTGCACAGCAGCTCAGCAGCCATCAGCTCAGCCTGTTCAGTGCCCATAAATGCAGCCTGTTCAGTGCCCATAAATGCAGCCTCACCTAGAGGAGAAGAGATGAATTATACAGAGCGGGGATTTCCTGTTTACCCCGTGTGGCTGCTGTTCTCAGAGGATGTCCTGCCTTCTTTAAAAGGTATCACCAGTGTGCTGCCTATCATAGGAGGCAGTCCAGGAGGCAGGACTTCCTCTGACAGTTGAGTAAGTGGGAGATCCCCACTCTGTATAATCCAGCAGTGCTTGAAACCCCCCCCCCCCTCACCATCCAAGACAGCCCAAGCCCCAATGAGCCCAGTGGGACTTAACTTAAATATAGAGTAAGGTTATCCAGAGGTGTAACTAGAACCTTTAGGGCCCTGGTGCAAAAAATCCTTAGTGGACCCCCCTAATTTATTTGGTCCCGGGGCCCTTTTTTCTGGTCCCATGGCCCTCCCCACTGATCCTATGCCTCTTTACTCCTGTTGCGGGGCCCTTTTATTATGGCCCGCAGCAGTGCCTTTTCATGTGTTCTGCAGTGGGCTCCCTTCCTACATCTTGGACCCACCCTACGGTGACAGAAAGCAATATATATGTCACCAGCACACCAGGGAACTCCATATAAGGGTCCAACGCAGTGGCACAATTACCAGGGTTGCAAAGGTCACACTTGTGATCAGGCCCTGGTGTTCTGCTGCCATTGGAGCACCTGCTTATGATAGCGCTGCTCTGACTTCTCTTTCTCCATGGCAGCGGTGGAAGTCTGGTTACATAATGGGTCTGATGGGTGCATGCGGGGGAGGGCTGGCACTATTGGTTGTAGACAGCTGAGTCCCACGTCGGTCACCTGGAAGCAGTACTATTGTCATGCCGATCGAGATGTGATCCAGGTGATGCTCCCAGTCGGATCCAATAAACACAGTATTTATAGGAATCAAAAGTACAATCATACTGTATATATCAAAAATATGTTTAGCAGATGCGTGGGCTCCATGCCAGTAAAGTTGGGGCTCTGATCAATTAAATTACTATTTTATTTAATATTAGATCCGACTGGGAGCATCACTTGGATCGCATCTCGATCAGCATGTCAGAGATGGCTAGGCAGTGCTACCGCTGCTAAGCGACCGTGGAAGGCTCAGCTGTTTACAACCAATTGTACTCGTGCTTCTGCACACGTGCCCATCAGCCCCATAAAGTAACCAGCACTGGGTCCTAATGTGCTGCCATGGAGACAGAGACCAGAGACCAGCGCTGTCTATTACAGGGGCAGAACCGCAACCCTGGTTGTTTGGCCACTGGATTCCCCCATCCACTTAGAATGTGTAGATGGGGGAATTGGATCATATATATTTTTTTTCAAAGCTAAATCTGACAAGGCCCAATGTCACATCTAAAAACGAGCGCTCAGGGGAAGTGAATATAGTAAGCAGAGTAAATAACAACAGCCAAAAATTAATGGCAACAGCAGCCGCCTCAAATAGTGCCTCTAAAACTAGAAAAAACACTGCGAAATCATAAATGAAAAGCTTAAAAAGCAAATGGCAGCGCTTGTATAATAATTTTTTTTTCACAATAGAAGCGCTTGTGTAATGATTGATCAAAAACTGAACAATCTAAACCATATATAATAATATGAAGTCCGTGTACACTTTTAAATGCTAACATGGATGATCCTGAAGACAAGTGTGAGTCCTTCAAAAAATCTATGGAGCGTGATCATCAAGGGTAGTTGTATTCATTCCACAATGTTTCACATCACACAAAAAAAAAAAAAAAAGCAAAGTATTTGCTGCATAAAAGTGCTAAATGGAAATTGGAAGGGGGGAGGGAGATAGAGGAGAGAAGGGAGGGAGATAGGGACAGTTCACTGATCAAAGTGTAAATGCAGAGCTCACTTATTGGAGGGAGAAGGCTGGATGTTGGTGGCTCTGCATACTTCACACAGCTTGGAATGTGTAGCTGGTTTTCTTCATATCTCCCGCGCACATCTCCCCTCTCTCTCCTGCACACAGCTGTATGTCGGGATAGGAGAGTGGGCGGGGAACCGGGCAGACACAGGGACAGGAGGAGGAGCTGTATGCATCGCTCACCTCCTGTCAGTTGCTGGGAGAGGGGGAGTGAACTCGTTGAGCTGTATGTGTCTGTGAGACAAGTGTCAGAGACACTCCGCTCAGCTGCAGCCACCGGCCCCTAATATGCAGACTGATTCTCCTGTCCTATGGACGGGAGAAAGCAGTCTGTTCTCTCCGAACTGTCAGTGACCAGACTTCCCCAGCCCTGCAAAGCGGGGACAAAAACGGGGACAAACTTCCTCCGGGGACTGTATGGTCAGTCCGGGGACTGTCCCCGGAAATCGGGGACGTCTGGTCACCCTACTCTCTGGGGACCCTGATGTAAGTGGGGGGCTCTTTGGGGACCCTGATGTAAGTGGGGGCTCTTTGGGGACCCTGGTTTAAGGGGGAGGCTCTCTGGGGACCCTAATTTAAGGGGGAGGCTCTCTGGGGACCCTAATCTAAGGGGGGCTCTCTGGGAACCCTGATGCAAGGGAGAGGATCTCTGGGGACTCTGATGTAAGGGGGGCTCTGGGGACCCTGATGTAAGCGGGGGGATCTCTGGGGATATACACACACACGTATATTATTATTATTATTGCTTCAAGGGCTGACTGTACCCCAAAACAATCAGGTCACCATCAACCTTTGTACTTTAGTACTGAAAGTCCATTTCCTAGTGAACTTTCATGGGTGACTGAGATAAACCATATCTATAATTTTTTTTTTTGACTGTCAAACAGTTAAATATCATTTACATTATAAAATAATATCTTGCAAATGTAAAATATGATTTTACAAAATGTGTAAATCACCACTGCCCTCTGGTGGCCACTGTAGAAACTGTAGTTGTATTTCACATTGCATAATCGTAATAACATGTTGAAATGTACAGTTCTTTTGGTTCCTCCAAATATGACAGGCTGAGTTTATTTGGTGCTTTAAAACTCAACTGATTCTACAATTCATCATTGGGCAGTGGAGGAGATGGAGATGTGATGCAAACAATGCACCAGGGGCGCCCCATACATTAAGGCCGCACAGGAGACGCCCCTCCCCCCCCCCCCCCAATCCATGCATTCGGCCCCTTGCAGGATACATGAATTCCAATGGCGGGGTGTTTTTTTTTAAGCACATGATTAGAGCCAGAGTCTCTAACAGGCTTGAAAATAGGGTGGGCTCGGGACGCAGTGCACTGTGAACCGAGGCCCACCCTGTTGTGTGACAATAATGAATGAATATTCGCTATTTTCACACTAAGTCTGAGACCTGTTTCCTGATTGGCCAAAAGGAGAAGCGTTCCAATTGGCTGCGGAGGAGGAGGGAGAAGACAGAAGCCTCCGAGGAGGGCAAAGGGGAAGCCATCCGTGATGCCTCCCATATAAGGGGTAAGTGCTGACTGACCAGACGGGGGGGGGGGGGGGTGTTGGTTTTGATGTTGGTTATTTGAGTGCACTGTTTGCCTCCCCCCCCAAAAAAATTACCACCAGCCACCACAGCAATGCACCCACAAGCAACCCCCCAGCCCCCCCCCCAGTGGTTACCAGCCCTGCATTGACCCCATCTATGGATCTATGGTGCGGGCATTGCTTCCCTCCGGGCAATGGGTGGCGGCTTCCCCTGCATCTCCTTCTTGGCATCACGGCGGCTGTGTGTCTCCTCCCTCTTCCTCCCTCCTACTCCTAGGCCAATAGGATTCCTTCTCCTTTCAGCCAATCAGGAAACGGGTCTCAGGACCCGCATCCTGATTGGCCGGGAGGAGAATCAGTGTGACAATAATGAATATTCATTCGCTATTGTCACACAACTTGGTGGGTTATGGGCGCAGTGCTCTGTGCCAGAGCCCACCCTTTTTTGAAGCCTATTAGAGCCTCTTTCTCTAATCATGTGCTTCAAAAAAAAAATAAAATAAACGATTGCAGTCCATGCGTCCCCGACACCCTGCATGTAGATTAGGTGGCCGGACGCATTAATGTGGGGGGGGGCCTGCGCCCTGCATTACAGGCCACCACTGGTCCTATGGATATAATCCTTTGCCAAGGGATAACTACTATTTAATAATTAAAGCGCTTTCACCCATGAAAAGCACTTATTTTCCTCTGACTCCTCCCCCTTCCTCTCCCTCAAATTTTTTTTTTTTTAACATCTACATTTTTTTTTTCATCTCTCGAATTTTTACATCCACCATACTTGCCTAGGTAAAGATGATATATGTTGTGCGTTATTTGTTCATACCTCGTACATGTACAGACAAGTCACAGGTCTATAGTACCTTGGAAGAGACCCCTGGCATATCTGTGCATGAACTAAATTACACTACCCCCCCCCCCCCGTGCATGTGCAGACACGCACTTAATCTATTAGGTCCCATAGACTGGCATAGACCTGCAGCATGTCTGTGCATGCACAGGGGTTTAGTGTGATTTCACACAGTGTGCCTGCGCATGCACGGAATATCAACCCATGTTGGCGGTGCAGGAGCAAAGCCCCAAGGAGAGAACTTTGGGCTGGAAAGGACAATGCTGGACTCCACTCCACAACTACAAAGGAAAAAAAATAAAATATTTAGCTTGAAAGAGTTTCTCTTTAATATACAGAGCAAGGAGAAAAGCATAAGCCTACCCCAAATATTTTACAGCGGGGGGGAAGTAAAAATCCTGTCAGGTTTTTATTTATGTCTGTGATCAAATTGGAAGGATTTTTGCTCCCTTCCTGTCTACACTTTCATTCTGTTCAAAATCTATGGCCAGGCTTCCCACTGCCTGTTCCTCCGATCTTCACCTTATTGAAAATCTGTGGCTAGCTATCCCATTGCCTGTTTCATTGATCCGCACTTGATTCAAGGACTGTGACCACCTGTCCCACCGCACGTATTTCTGATTTTCACTTTATTCAAGATCTATAACTGCTTTGTCCCACTGCCCACTCCTCTGATCTTCACTTTGTTCAAGATCTATGACTGCTTGTCCTACTGCCCCTTCCTCCGATCCTTACTTTTTCCAAGAACTTTGATGGCAAGTCCTGCTGCCCATCCATCAATCTTCAATTCGCTCAAGATTTATGAGCACATGTCCCGCTGCCCGCTCCACTGATCTTCACTTTGTTTAGGATTTATGACTGCTTTTCCTGCTGCCCGTTCCTCCAATCTTCACTTTGTTGAACATCTATAGTTGATTGTCCCATATTCTGTTCCTACGATCGTCACTTTGTTCAAGATCTATGGCTGCCTTTCCTACTGCCTATTCCTCCAACCTTCACTTTATTGAAGATCTTTGATTGCATGTCCTGCTGCCCCTCCATCAATCTTCAATTTGTTCAAGATCTATGGCTTCCTTTCCAACTGCCATTCATCCAAACTTCACTTTGTTCAAGTTCTATGATCACTTGTCCTGCTGCCCGTCCCTCCAATCTTCACTTTGTTCAACATCTATAGTCGATTGTCCCATATCCCGTTCCTAGGATTTTCACTTTGTTTAAGATCAATGGCTGCCTTTTCTACTGCCTATGCCTCCAATCTTCACTTTGTCCAAGATCTTTGATTGCATGTCCTGCTGCCCGTCCATCAATCTTCAATTTGACTGCCTTTCCTACTGCCATTCCTTGAACCTTCACTTTGTACAAGATTTATGATCACTCGTCCTGCTGCCCATTCCTCCAATCTTTATTTTGTTCAACGTCTATAGTCGATTATCCCATATCCCATTCCGAGGATCTTCACTTTGTTCAAGATCTATGGCTGCCTTTCATACTGGCATTCCTCCAACCTTCACTTTGCCCAAGATCTATGATCGCTTGTCCTGTTGCCCGTCCTTTGATCTTCAGATCCTTGATCTTCAGATCTTGCCTCAAGATCTATGGTCATTTGTCCCACTGCCAGTGCTTTCAATCTTCACTTTGTTCAAGATCTACGGCTGCCTGTCCTATTGTCCATTCCTCCAAACTTCTTGGTTGGTTGTTTCTAAACCCATAGACAGAATTGGTTCTATTGGTTGATTGTATCTAAACCCAAGAAAAAAAAATGTTTCTATTGGTTCCATAGGATGATTGTATCAAAGCCCAAGAACAAAAATGTTTCTATTGGTTGGTTGTATCTAAACCCACAAACAAGAATATTTCTATTGGTTGGTTGTATCTACACCCAAGAACAAAAATGTTTCTATTGGTTATATTGGTTTGTTGTATCTAACCCCAAGAACAAAAATGTTTCTATTAGTTTATTGGTTGGTTGTATTTAACCTCAGGAACAAAAACATTTTTCATCGTTGCAATTGTTGGTTGTTTCTAAACCCATGAATAAAAATGTTTCTGTTGGTTTGAGTGGTTGGTTGAATACAAACCCAAGAACAAAAATATTTCTATTGGTTCTATTGGTTGGTTGCATCTAAACCCATGAACAAAAATGTTTCTGTTAGTTTATTGGTTGGTTGTAGCTAAACCCGGGAACAAAAAAATGTTTTCTTCGTTCCAATTGTTGGTTGTATCTAAACCCATGAACAAAAATGTTTGTTGGTTTGAGCGGTTGGTTGAATACAAACACAAGAACAAAAATGTTTCTTTTGGTTGGTTGCATCTAAACCCAGAAACAATTTCTTTTTTTATTAGTTCTATTTGTTGGTTGTATTTAAGCCCAAGAACAAAAATGTTTCTAATGATTTTAGAAGTTGCTTTTTTCAAACCCAATCATTTTTTTTTCTGTGGGTTCTATTGTCTCTATTGGTTCTATTGGTTGGTTGTATGCAGGGCTTTTTTCTCAGAGAAAAGGTACAGGAACTCACCCACCCCTCCTAGGTCACGCTTCTACCCGTCCCTAGAACCACCCCCCTAGAACCGCCCCTTTAGAGAACAGGGAACCAAGTAAATCAAAGAGGCAGCCACAGCCCAGCCCAGCAGAGACAGCTGCAGCCCAGTACATCAAAGAGACAGCCTAGTCCAGTACATCAAAGAGATAGCCTAGTCCAGTCCAGCAAAGAGACAGCCTAGTCCAGTACATCAAAGAGACAGCCTAGTCCAGTCCAGCAAAGAGACAGCCACATCTCAGTACATAAAAGAGACAGCCAAGTCCAGTACATCAAAGAGACAGCCGCAGCCCCGTCCAGCAAAGAGACAGCCCAGCTCATTCCAATTCAGCAAAGAGAGCCCAGTCTAGCAAAGAGACCACCCATCCCAGCCAAGAGCCCGCCCAGCTTAGTCTAGCAAAGAGACCGCCCAGCCCACAGACCACCCAGCCCAGTCAGGAGACCACCCAACCCAGTTCACAGTCCACCCAGCCCAGTTCAAAGACCACACAGACCACCCAGCCCAGTTCACAGACTAAACAGACCACCCAGCCCAGTCAGGAGACCACTCAGTGCAGTCCACAGACCACCCAGCCCACAGACCACCCAGCCTAGTCTGCAGACCACCCAGCCCAGTCTGCAGACCACCCAGCCCAGTCCGCAGACCACCCAGCCCAGTCCACAGCACAACCACATTAGCAGCATTTTGCTCACAGTCACAAAAGTAACAGACCAGTCCAGTTTACATGACATGAGGAAGGCTAGTGAGGAGGAGGACCACCTGGCTATCTAGCTATCCACGATCAGATAGAGTGACACACAGCGCAAAACCGATCTCCTGGACAGCACTGGGAGCCGGGGCAGAGCCGTGAAGTACAGGTCACTCCGCCTTCCACTCTCACAAGCTGCAGCCATTCGATCCCTCGGGACAGTGGCAGCGCACAGCAGGCTACATAGGAAGAGGAGGAGGAGCTGGGGCTACACAGGATACGGGGGGGAGTGCTCTGGCCGAGGTTCCCCGTGTTTGATCCCTCCACAGGCACCTGGGCAGGGCGCAGGCTATACAATTAGGAGGAGAGGAGGGAAATGAATGCTCTGGCAAAGGTGGTGGAACGGCGTTCCAGTGCGTTCCGCCCCAAAAAAAAAAAGCCATGGTTGTATGTAAATCTAAGAACAAAAAATGTTTCCACTGGTTCTATTGTTTGGATTGGTTCTGTTGGTTGTTTGTATCTAACTCCAAGAACAAAAAACGTTCGATTGCTTGTTTGTATCTAAACCTAATAACAAAAATGTTTTTATTGGTTCCTTTAATTGGTTGTATCTAAACTTTCTATTAGTTGAATTTGATGGACTTGATATCTTTTTCATCCATATTGTCTATGTTACTATACAATATGCTGCATCATTCCAGTCCTAGAGGTGGTGGCTGCATTCGTTTTCAGGCTTTTTTTCCCCTTTATCTCCACTTGGTGATCCTGTTATTTTATGTCTTCGATTGCTTTGGAGCTCTACAAAAAATGGATGTGAACATTTGATCTCCCAAGCAAATTACCACTTGGTCAGCATAAGGGTTAATACCATTAAAAAAAAACAAAACAAAAAAACATTGCTGAGTATTTTGCAATGTGGAGATGGAACTACAAGTTGTAATCAGTTGTGTTATCCAGTCCTCAGAAGTTTATCATACAGCCTGTGTTATCTACTCCCACACCCTGGATCTTTAAGTGGAGTTCAATAACAGCCTGGTCACAGTGGCAGTCCAATCCTTCCGGCTGTGTCTAAGGGGGCCACAGAGGAAAGTGACTCACCCACCATAGATAAGGCGAGCGTGCCGTGGGCGGCAGAATTACTAGGCGGAACATCAAATGCAAATCAAAGCAATCTTATAATTCTTCATTACATTAATATCTCATTGTTGTATGGTAATATCACGCCCCCCCACCACCCCCCTCCAACTAGATAGAGATCCAGCTTCCTGTGAGCATAGCTGGTAACAAAGAGTAGACATATTATGGACATCATAGATGGGAAAGATCTGCTTGGAGTTGTAGTTCTTTAATTCCTTTAGATTGTCATTTTTCCAATAGGCAAAAATATTTTATTTCCTTATAAACAGGATGTTATTGTAACTCACTAAGAACTGTTAGCTGCTATATCAACCTATATCCCATCTATGATAGCGGACAAGGATAGATTCATCCAGTTGAAGTTCATCCACAGGGCACCCTACACCCCGCATAGGATGGCCAGCATATACACAAATCTAGATCCCTCATGCCCCAGATGCAATACAGAAGTGGGCACGTTTTGGCATATGGTGTGGGCTTGCCCTAAAATCCAAATATACTGGGAACACGAAGCAGGGAAGTTGAGTGAACTGATGGAGACTCAGGTACCAAGGGACCCAATGGTACTCCTGTTGAGCTATTTGGGGGAGGGTTAAGGGGGATAGATATCCTAAATTCTGCATTACTTTCTCACTATTCTATGCTAGGAGGGAGGTAATGATCCACTGGAGGTCGGCTGAACCCCCTACACTGAGATCCTGGCAAAAGGCGGTTGACTCAGTGCTCCCCTTGTACAGACTCACCTATGAGAATAGGCAATGTCCAGCTAAATTTGACAAGGTATGAGCTGCTTGGGTGGACGCGAGTGGGTGAGGAGCTGGAGAGGTGGGGGACCAACTGATGGACTCCCCCCCTTTTCAGGAAAGGGGCCACTGCCCCTCCTCGTCCCCACCGGGTGACGCCCGACCACACCTGACAAGGGTACTATCCTAATGCACAGGCTGAGCAACTGAAGCCCCCCCCCCTCCCACAGGGAAAGGGGGATCGAACACCCTAAGGTAATTCTGCACCACATTTAGTAGAGAGTGGGGATGAGCCGAACACCCCCCGGTTCGGTTCGCACCAGAACCTGCGAACGGACCGAAAATTTGCACGAACGTTAGAACCCCATTGACGTCTATGGGACTCGAACGTTCGAAATCAAAAGTGCTCATTTTAAAGGCTAATTTGCATGGTATTGTCCTAAAAAGGGTTTGAGGACCCGGGTCCTACCCCAGGGGACATGTATCAATGCAAAAAAAACTTTTAAAAACGGTCGTTTTAAGGGAGCAGTAATTTTAATGATGCTTAACCACTTGCCGACCGCCTCACGCCTATATACGTGAGCAGAGCGGCACGGGCAGGCAAAATCACGTACCTGAAACGTGATTGCCTTCCCGCGGGTGGGGGGTCCGATCGGACCCCCCCCCGGTGCCAGCTGCGGTCGGCATTTGGTTGGGAGCGATGAGAGACGAGGGGGAGACCATCCGATCGTGGCCCCCCCCTCGCGATCGCTCCCAGCCACTGACAAACATCCCCTGCCTCTGTATAGTACACAGAGGCAGAGGATGTGATGTCATCTCTCCTCGGCTGTCAGTTTCCGTTCCAGCGCCGAGGAGAGATGACATGTAAGTAAGTACACAACACAAACACACACAGTAGAACATGCCAGGCATACATTACACCCCCGATCCCCCCCGATCGCCCCCCGATCCCCCCCCAATCACCCCCCCCCTGTCACAAACTGACACCAAGCAGGTTTTTTTTTTTTTTTTTCCTGATTACTGCATAGTGTCAGTTTGTGACAGTTAGCAGTGTTAGGACAGTTACTGTAACCCCCCTGTAGGTCTAGGGTACCCCCCTTACCCCCCCCTAATAAAGTTTTAACCCCTTGATCACCCCCCCTCACCAGTGTCGCTAAGCGATCATTTTTCTGATCGCTGTATTAGTGTCGCTGGTGACGGTAGTTAGGGACGTAAATATTTAGGTTTGCCGTCAGTGTTTTATAGCGACAGGGACCCCCATATACTATCTAATAAATGTTTTAACCCCTTGATTGCCCCCTAGTTAACCCTTTCACCACTGATCACCGTATAACCGTTACGGGTGACGCTGGTTAGTTCGTTTATTTTTTATAGTGTCAGGGCACCCGCCGTTTATTACCGAATAAAGGTTTAGCCCCCTAATCGCCCGGCGGTGATATGCGTCGCCCCAGGCAGCGTCAGATTAGCGCCAGTACCCCCCCTAATAAAGTTTTAACCCCTTGATCACCCCCTGTCGCCAGTGTCGCTAAGCGATCATTTTTCTGATCGCTGTATTAGTGTCACTGGTGACGCTAGTTAGGGACGTAAATATTTAGGTTCGCCGTCAGTGTTTTATAGCGACAGGGACCCCCATATACTATCTAATAAATGTTTTAACCCCTTGATTGCCCCCTAGTTAACCCTTTCACCACTGATCACCGTATAACTGTTACGGGTGACGCTGGTTAGTTAGTTTATTTTTTATAGTGTCAGGGCACCCGCCGTTTATTACCGAATAAAGGTTTAGCCCCCTGATCGCCCGGCGGTGATATGCGTTGCCCCAGGCAGCGTCAGATTAGCGCCAGTACCGCGAACACCCACGCACGCACCGTACACCTCCCTTAGTGGTATAGTATCTGATCGGATCAATATCTGATCCGATCAGATCTATACTAGCGTCCCCAGCAGTTTAGGGTTCCCAAAAACGCAGTGTTAGCGGGATCAGCCCAGATACCTGCTAGCACCTGCGTTTTTCCCCTCCGCCCGGCCCAGCCCAGCCCACCCAAGTGCAGTATCGATCGATCACTGTCACTTACAAAACACTAAACGCATAACTGCAGCGTTCGCAGAGTCAGGCCTGATTCCTGCGATCGCTAACAGTTTTTTTGGTAGCATTTTGGTGAACTGGCAAGCACCAGCCCCAGGCAGCGTCAGATTAGCGCCAGTACCGCTAACCCCCACGCATGCAGCATACGCCTCCCTTAGTGGTATAGTATCTATACGGATCAATATCTGATCCGATCAGATCTATACTAGCGTCCCCAGCAGTTTAGGGTTCCCAAAAACGCAGTGTTAGCGGGATCAGCCCAGATACCTGCTAGCACCTGCGTTTTGCCCCTCCGCCCGGCCCGGCCCAGCCCACCCAAGTGCAGTATCGATCGATCACTGTCACTTACAAAACTCTAAACGCATAACTGCAGCGTTCGCAGAGTCAGGCCTGATCCCTGCGATCGCTAACAGTTTTTTTTGTAGCGTTTTGGTGAACTGGCAAGCGCCAGCGGCCTAGTACACCCCGGTCGTAGTCAAACCAGCACTGCAGTAACACTTGGTGACGTGGCGAGTCCCATAAGTGCAGTTCAAGCTGGTGAGGTGGCAAGCACAATAGTGTCCCGCTGCCACCAAAAAGACAAACACAGGCCCGTCGTGCCCATAATGCCCTTCCTGCTGCATTCGCCAATCCTAATTGGGAACCCACCGCTTCTGCAGCGCCCGTACTTCCCCCATTCACATCCCCAACCAAATGCAGTCGGCTGCATGAGAGGCATTTTCTTTATGTCCTCCCGAGTACCCCTACCCAACGAACCCCCCCAAAAAAGATGTCGTGTCTGCAGCAAGCGCGGATATAGGCGTGACACCCGCTATTATTGTCCCTCCTGTCCTGACAATCCTGGTCTTTGCATTGGTGAATGTTTTGAACGCTACCATGCACTAGTTGAGTATTAGCGTAGGGTACAGCATTCCACAGACTAGGCACACTTTCACAGGGTCTCCCAAGATGCCATCGCATTTTGAGAGACCCGAACCTGGAACCGGTTACAGTTATTATAGTTAGTTACAAAAAAAAGTGTAAAAAAAAAAAAACACAAACAAAAATATAAAATAAAAATAGTTGTCGTTTTATTGTTCTCTCTCTCTCTATTCTCTCTCTATTGTTCTGCTCTTTTTTACTGTATTCTATTCTGCAATGTTTTATTGTTATTATGTTTTATCATGTTTGCTTTTCAGGTATGCAATTTTTTATACCTTACCGTTTACTGTGCTTTATTGTTAACCATTTTTTTGTCTTCAGGTATGCCATTCACGACTTTGAGTGGTTATACCAGAATGATGCCTGCAGGTTTAGGTATCATCTTGGTATCATTCTTTTCAGCCAGCGGTCAGCTTTCATGTAAAAGCAATCCTAGTGGCTAATTAGCCTCTAGACTGCTTTTACAAGCAGTGGGAGGGAATGCCCCCCCCCCCAACATCTTCCGTGTTTTTCTCTGGCTCTCCTGTCTCAACAGGGAACCTGAAAATGCAGCCGGTGATTCAGCCAGCTGACCATAGAGCTGATCAGAGACCAGAGTGGCTCCAAACATCTCTATGACCTAAGAAACCGGAAGCTACGAGCATTTTATGACGTAGATTTCGCCGGATGTAAACAGCGCCATTGGGAAATTGGGAAAGCATTTTATCACACCGATCTTGGTGTGATCAGATGCTTTGAGGGCAGAGGAGAAATCTAGGGTCTAATAGACCCCAATTTTTCCAAAAAAGAGTACCTGTCACTACCTATTGCTATCATAGGGGATATTTACATTCCCTGAGATAACAATAAAAATGATTTAAAAAAAAAAAAAATGAAAGGAACAGTTTAAAAATAAGATAAAAAAATAATAATAATAAAGAAAAAAAAAAAAAAAAAAAAAAAGCACCCCTGTCCCCCCTCCTTTCGCGCTAAGGTGAACGCAAGCGTTGGTCTGGCGTCAAATGTAAACAGCAATTGCACCATGCATGTGAGGTATCGCCGCGAAGGTCAGATCGAGGGCAGTAATTTTAGCAGTAGACCTCCTCTGTAAATCTAAAGTGGTAACCTGTAAAGGCTTTTAAAGGCTTTTAAAAATGTATTTAGTTTGTCGCCACTGCACGTTTGTGCGCAATTTTAAAGCATGTCATGTTTGGTATCTATGTACTCGGCCTAAGATCATCTTTTTTATCTCATCAAACATTTGGGCAATATAGTGTGTTTTAGTGCATTAAAATGTAAAAAAGTGTGTTTTTTCCCCAAAAAATGCGTTTGAAAAATCGCTGCGCAAATACTGTGTGAAAAAAAAAAATGAAACACCCACCATTTTAATCTGTAGGGCATTTGCTTTAAAAAAAATATATAATGTTTGGGGGTTCAAAGTAATTTTCTTGCAAAAAAAAATTATTTTTTTATGTAAACAATAAGTGTCAGAAAGGGCTTTGTCTTCAAGTGGTTAGAAGAGTGGGTGATGTGTGACATAAGCTTCTAGATGTTGTGCATAAAATGCCAGGACAGTTCAACCCCCCCCCAAATGACCCCATTTTGGAAAGTAGACACCCCAAGCTATTTGCTGAGAGTCATGTTGAGTCCATGGAATAATTTATATTGTGACACAAGTTGCGGGAAAGAGACAATTTTTTATTTTTTTTATTTTTTTTTGCGCAAAGTTGTCACTAAATGATATATTGCTCAAACATGCCATGGGAATATGTGAAATGACACCCCAAAATACATTCTGCTGCTTCTCCTGAGTACGGGGATACCACATGTGTGAGACTTTTTGGGAGCCTAGCCGCGTACGGGACCCCGAAAACCAAGCACCGCCTTCAGGCTTTCTAAGGCCGTAAATTTTTGATTTCACTCTTCACCGCCTATCACAGTTTCGGGGGCCATGGAATGCCCAGGTGGCAAAAAAAACCCCCAAATGACCCCATTTTGGAAAGTAGACACCCCAAGCTATTTGATGAGAGGTATAGTGAGTATTTTGCAGACCTCACTTTTTGTCACAAAGTTTTGAAAATTGAAAAAAGAAAAAAAAAAATTTTTTTTCTCGTCTTTCTTTATTTTCAAAAACAAATGAGAGCTGCAAAATACTCACCATGCCTCTCAGCAAATAGCTTGGGGTGTCTACTTTCCAAAATGGGGTCATTTGGGGGGGGTTTGTGCCACCTGGGCATTCCATGGCCTCCGAAACTGTGATAGGCAGTGAGGAGTAAAATCAAAAATGTACGCCCTTAGAAATCCTGAAGGCGGTGCTTGGTTTTCGGGGTCCCGTACGCGGCTAGGCTCCTAAAAAGTCCCACACATGTGGTATCCCCGTACTCAGGAGAAGCAGCTAAATGTATTTTGGGGTGCAATTCCACATATGCCCATGGCCTGTGTGAGCAATATATCATTTAGTGACAACTTTGTGCAAAAAAAAAAAAAAAAAAAAAAAAAATTGTCACTTTCCCGCAACTTGTGTCAAAATATAAAACATTCCATGGACTCAACATGCCTCAAAGCAAATAGCTTGGGGTGTCTACTTTCCAAAATGGGGTCATTTGGGGGGGGGTTATGTCATCTGGGCATTTTATGGCCTTCAAAACCGTGATAGGTAGTGAGGAGTAAAATCAAAAATGTACGCCCTTAGAAATCCTGAAGGCGGTGCTTGGTTTTCGGGGCCCCGTACGCGGCTAGGCTCCCAAAAAGTCCCACACATGTGGTATCCCCGTACTCAGGAGAAGCAGCTAAATGTATTTTGGGGTGCAATTCCACATATGCCCATGGCCTGTGTGAGCAATATATCATTTAGTGACAACTTTTTGTAATTTTTTATTTTTTTTTGTCATTATTCAATCACTTGGGACAAAAAAAATGAATATTCAATGGGCTCAACATGCCTCTCAGCAAATTCCTTGGGGTGTCTACTTTCCAAAATGGGGTCATTTGTGGGGGTTTTGTACTGCCCTGCCATTTTAGCACCTCAAGAATCGACATAGGCAGTCATAAATTAAAGGCTGTGTAAATTCCAGAAAATGTACCCTAGTTTGTAGACGCTATAACTTTTGCGCAAACCAATAAATATACACTTATTGACATTTTTTTTACCAAAGACATGTGGCCGAATACATTTTGGCCTAAATGTATGACTAAAATTGAGTTTATTGGATTTTTTTTAGAACAAAAAGTAGAAAATATCATTTTTTTTCAAAATTTTCGGTCTTTTTCCGTGTATAGCGCAAAAAATAAAAATGGCAGAGGTGATCAAATACCATCAAAAGAAAGCTCTATTTGTGGGAAGAAAAGGACGCAAATTTCGTTTGGGTACAGCATTGCATGACCGCGCAATTAGCAGTTAAAGCGACGCAGTGCCGAATTGTAAAAAGTGCTCTGGTCAGGAAGGGGGTAAATCCTTCCGGGGCTGAAGTGGTTAAAGTAAAAAAAAAAAAAGTGAAATATTCCTTTAAATATCGTACCTGGGGGGTGTCTATAGTATGCCTGTAAAGTGACGCGTGTTTCCCGTGTTTAGAAAAGTCCCTGCACCAAATGTCATTTTTAAAGGAAAAAATCTCATTTAAAACTGCTTGCGGGTTTAATGTAATGTCGGGTCCTGGCAATATGGATGAAAATCAGTGAGACAAACGGCATGGGTACCCCCCAGTCCATTACCAGGCCCTTCGAGTCTTGTATGGATATTAAGGGGAACCCCGCACCCAAATTAAAATAAGGAAAGGTGTGGGGCCACCAGGCCCTATATACTCTGAACAGCAGTATACAGGCGGTGCAAACAAGACAGGGACTGTAGGTTTGTTGTTAAGTAGAATCTGTTTGTAAACTGCCTACCTGTAGTATGAGAACACCACCAACCTTCTACAGGTAGCTTTAGCTGAACACTGTGCAGAGCTCGCAAAAAACTAACTTGTAGCTTTTTTAGCTGCCTGTGGTAGTGATAGGATCAGGAAAACACCACCAACGTTCTACAGGTAGCTTTAGGTGAACACTGTGCAGAGCTCGCAAAAAAATAACTTGTAGTTTTAGCTGAACACTGTGAGCAGGACGCACAGCACTAACTTATAGTTTTAGCTGAACACTGTGAGCAGGACGCACTGCACTAACTTGTAGCTTTAGATGAACACTGTGCAGAGGTCTCACTACACCAACTTGTAGGTTTAGCTGAACACTGTGAGCAGGACGCACTGCACTAACTGTAAATAGTCTAGTTGCCTCACTGTGGTACTAATAGGATCAAAAGAACACCAGCAATTTTATTCAGGTAGCTGTAAATACTGTAACAAGACAAGCCTGCCTGTCAGTAAGAAGATAACAGGAACGGATCTAGCTGAACACTGTGAGCAGGACGCACTGCACTAACTTGTAGGTTTAGCTGAACACTGTGAGCAGGACGCACCCCACTAACTTGTAGGTTTAGCTGAACACTGTGAGCAGGACGCACCCCACTAACTTGTAGGTTTAGCTGAACACTGTGAGCAGGACGCACTGCACTAACTGTAAATAGTCTAGCTGCCTGACCGTGGTACTAATAGGATCAAAAGAACACCAGCAATTTTCTTCAGGTAGCTTTATATACTGTAACAAGACAAGCCTGCCAGTCAGTAGGAAGATAACAGGAACGGATCTAGCTAAACTGAATACAGTGTATATATATATATGCAACACCTGGGATGCATATATATACACAATACACTGTAAGTGCAGCTAAACTGACTGACTGTTCTGCCTAATCTATCTAACTCAAATCAAATGACACTGTCTGTCTCTCTCTCTCTCTCTCTCAATGAACGCCGGAACACACACTACACAGGGCCGCCGTGCAGGCGGCCTTATATAGTGTGGGGCGTGTACTAAATCCCCTGAGCCATAATTGGCCAAAGCCTCCTTGGCTTTGGCCAATTACGGCTCTCTGTTCAGACGGCGCTGTGATTGGCCAAGCATGCGGGTCATAGTGCATGCTTGGCCAATCATCAGCCAGCAATGCACTGCGATGCCGCAGTGAATTATGGGCCGTGACGCGCCACACGAATTTGGCGCGAACGGCCCATATCGTTCGCAATTCGGCGAACGACCGAACAGCCGATGTGCGAGTCGAACATGGGTTCGACTCGAACACGAAGCTCATCCCTAGTAGAGGGTAACTTGGAAATTGTGACCGGTTGAGACATGTTTGAAGTATATCATGTATGGAGTGGTAAGATGCTGAATATAGATACCCTGAACTGATACTGTAAATAAGTAAGAATTAACTGTCTGAAACTGACTGTATTGTAATAATGAATTGTTTAATAAAAACTTCTCTGTTAAAAAAAAGAAAAAAAAAATTGTTAGCTGCAGTTGGGCTTTTTTTGGTCTCTTATGCTCCTATCTAAGACAAACCTGATCATAGGGTGACAACACTGCTGTGCAATTTAACCGCAGAATGGTCAGTGTTGTCACCCTATGAAAGGAAGTGGAAAAATAACACATCTACTGGCAGGATCAACAAGTGATAAAACCTTAAGGGCGGACTCTGAAAAACCCAAACTACTGTTAATGCTACTGACACACAGCTGTTTTTCCCATAGGTATACATTAAGGAAGGGTTCTCCAAACTTTCTAAACAAAGGGCCAGTTTACTGTCCTTCAGACTTTAAGGGGGCCTGCGGGGGTAAAAAAAAAAGAAATCAGTGGGATTAAATAGTGCCTGGTTTGGTTGTCAGTGGAAGTACATTACGCAGTGGCCAGTAGGAGGAGGAATAGTGCCCCATCATTGGTATTGAAGGGAGGAAGAGTGCCCCATCATTGTTGTCAGTGGGAGGACTAGTTCCCCATCATTGGTGTCAGCAGGAGGAATAATGGCCCGTCATTGATGTCAGTGGGAGGAATAGTTTCCCATCATTGGTGTCAGTAGGCGGAAGAGTTCCCAATATCCCCAAAAAGACTTGCAGCTGTAATTGTAGAGAAAGGCGGTTCTACAAAGTATTGACTCAGGGGGGGCGCCATACAAATGTACCCCACACTTTTCACATATTTATTTGTAAAAAATGTGGAAAACCATTTATCCTTTTCCTCCCACTTCACAATTATGTGAAACTTTGTGTTGGTCCATCAGATAAAATCCCAATAAAATACATTTACGTTTTTGGTTGTAACATGAGAAAATGTGGAAAATTTCAAGAGCACAGCCACATACAGCCAGGGCTGGACTGGGATAAAAAATTGGCCCTGGACTTCATCCAGACCGGCCCACTTTATTTGTGCAAACAAGCACAAAAACAGTATGTAAACTATACGCAATTGTGCAAAAAAACATAAGTAGCATAACATAAGGAGTCCTCACTAACCTCTTTTACTATTTCACTTATTCTCCTCTGTATTTTTCTCATCTTTCTCACATCACTGTGTGAAGTTAAGGGTAAACCAAGAAAGCCATTACTTTGACAGGCTGTCACTGAAACCAGCCCACTGAGCCATCGGCCCACCGGGAAACTCCCTGTAGTCCCAATGGCCAGTACAGACCTGCATACAGCCATACACTTCTATGCCAGGCTGGGCGTGGCACTTGCGGATCCCTGAGCATGACAAAGCGCTGGGAAATTACTCTAGGGGCATATCAAATGCCTATAAAAGCTCCATGTGCATGAACCCTGAAAGTATAACTATTGCCGAAAAATTTGTTCATTTTCATTTTCGTTTCATTCATTTTTGTTTTTTTTTTTCAGTTTTTCGGGTCGCTCGTTATGATCACAATTCGTAAATTTGTAAATTACGAATTTACAAATTTACAAAATTTTTGAATTTACGAAATTCGTAAATTTGTAAATACGAAAGTTCCAAAATACGTAAATTCGAAATTTACGAATATTCAGAAGTTAATTTGGATAGTTCCGGATTAACGAATTTGTCGAAATTCATTAAAAAACTCATTCAGGACGAAACGAGTTGCACATGTCCAGCATTAACTCTGCAGTTTTTGTCTTTCAGATTCCCCCCTGTAGCATATATTGTCACCTGTAGATCCCACCAGTAGAGATCCTTTATTTTTCAACTTGCTTTAATAGGGTGACAACGTTGTTTATTCTGCAGTGGAATTCATATACTGAATACTATCATTACAGGTACTGACCCCAAACAGTTATCTGAATATTTCTACCATGGTGGGAATTTATGGAATAAATACATAACTTTGTGAATTTGTGTTCTTTTGGCTGGAGTTCAGCTTTAAACAGTAACCCCACTTATGTTGAGAAAAAAAACAATCTCCTCTGGGTAACCCAAGGCTTTTCTTCAGTGGGAACATGGAGGAACGCAGTCCTGGCACCTCCTGCACCGAATGTATGTAATGGCAAAGGGTGTTGGGGTATGCTGGATGCTTTAGTGATGCTGGCTGCTGGAGGGTCTATTGATGCTGGGAGGGATCTACTGTTGAGGGAGGGGAATATTGTTGTTGGCTGCTGGAGGGTCTATTGATGCTGGGAGGGATCTACTGTTGAGGGAGGGGTATATTGTTGTTGGCTGATGGAGGGTCTATTGATGCTGGGAGGGATCTACTGTTGAGGGAGGGGAATATTGTTGTTGGCTGCTGGAGGGTCTATTGATGCTGGGGGGGATCTACTGTTGAGGGAGGGGAATATTGTTGTTGGCTGCTGGAGGGTCTATTGATGCTGGGAGGGATCTACTGTTGAGGGAGGGGTATAATGTTGTTGGCTGATGGAGGGTCTATTGATGCTGGCTACTGGGGGATCTATTGTTGCTGGGAGGGATCTACTGTTGAGGGAGGGAAATATTGTTGTTGGCTGCTGGAGGGTCTATTGATGCTGGGGGGATACTGTTGAGGGAGGGGAATATTGTTGTTGGCTGCTGGGGGATCTATTGTTGCTGGGAGGGATCTACTGTTGAGGGAGGGGTATATTGTTGTTGGCTGATGGAGGGTCTATTGATGCTGGGGGGATACTGTTGAGGGAGGGGTATATTGTTGTTGGCTGATGGAGGGTCTATTGATGCTGGGAGTGATCTACTGTTGAGGGAGGGGTATATTGTTGTTGGCTGATGGGGGATCTATTATTGCTGGGAGGGATCTACTGTTGAGGGGAGAGGTATATTGTTGTTGGCTGCTGGAGGGTCTATTGATGCTGGCTGCTGGGAGATCTGTTGTTGCTGGAAGGGGTCTACTGTTGCTGGAAGGGGTCTGTTGTAGCTGGTTGGGGTCTATTGTTGTTAATAAGGTCTTTTGTTGCTGGGGTGGATCTATTGTTACTGGGGGGGGGGGGTTGTTGCGGGGGGTCTATTGTTTTGGGGAGTGATACTTGGTTCTGTATTCTCTACAAGCGGCTGTACTGGATGGTGGGTAGGGGGTGGAACCAAGGGATGGTGCTGAGAGGTGGATAGGGTGTGGACACAAGGGGTGACGTGAAAAGAGGAGTTCCTGAGCCTATTCTCTGAAAAAAAAAAAAAGCCCTGGGGTAACCAATGGACATTGCAAGGATTTTAGCAAACTTTACAACAGATTCCAACATTTTTGTTGATCAAAATATGTTTGTTTCATCGTGTCCTTTTGGATGCTGATTCTGAATAGGAGGATCTGGTTCATTATAACCCCCTGGTGCACTCTCAGTGTTCTAATGAGAAAAGTTGCAGTGCCTGCATCCGTTGAGAAGCATGAAACCCTTTGGGGAGCATCTCCAAAACCTGACATTCCTATTGCAGGGGATGCCTAAAATGCGGCTTGTATCTTAGTGCAGACTTCTGAGAAAATCAGCGAGCCAATCACACAAGCAGGAAATTACGTTTTTGTACACCTCTATGTACATTATGCCTCCAGGTTGCCATATTGGGTTGAATATTATAGGAAATTACAGCAGCTGCAGATTTAAAAGGAAAGGTCTTTTTTTTTTTTTAAAGAATAAATGACAATTTGGCTTGTGTATCGCAATGTTCTTTTTTTTTTCGCTAACATTTTTTACACCAAAAGCAAAGACGCCCTTTTTTCTTTCTCTGTTTTAGAAGGATTTTTTTTACAGAAATAAGTAGGATAAGCCATTCATACTAATAACATTGAATTTTGTATTTTTCAAATCTAGAATTGAAACACAATGACCTAAAAGGAACCAGCGGTGTACCTGTGATCCATTAATGGATAACAATGTTTGGACGCATGAGATCAATATTATGCGTCTCTGACATTTAGCATTATCTTCTGCAAGAAATCACGATAATCTTTGGTGTCACTTTCCCAACACAGAATAATACGGTATCTGCACAACATAGCACAGCGATAAATGTCCCACAATACACGGATCTATAGGAAACAGTGAAAAGATCAGCAAAAGCTTCATCCCAACTTAATAATCTATTGTGAGGTGTATTGATGAGGTCACATCCAATCACGTCTCACGTTGTAAGCAAATTACCGAATAAGCTCCTTTCATTATTCTTTAGTTACTCTGTATATCTTCCTAATTGACCTCCATAACCTCAACCGCTTCAGCCCCGGAAGAATTTACCCCCCTTCCTGACCAGAGCACTTTTTGCGATTGGGCACGGCGTCGCTTTAACTGACAATTGCGCGGTCGTGTGACGCTACACCCAAACAAAATTGACGTCCTTTTTTTCCCGCAAATAGAGCTTTCTTTGGGTGGTATTTAATAACCTCTGCGGTTTTTATTTTTTGCGCTATAAACAAAAAATAGAGCAACAATTTTGAAAAAAACTCATTATTTTTTACTTTTTGCCATAATAAATATCCCCCAAAAATAAAAAACAAACAATTTTTGTATTCTTCTACATATTTTTGGTAAAAAAAAAAATCACAATAATGCCCCGTACACACGATCGGACATTGATCGGACATTGATCGGACATTGATCGGACATTCTGACAACAAAATCCATGGATTTTTTCCGACGGATGTTGGCTCAAACTTGTCTTGCATACACACGGTCACACAAAGTTGTCGGAAAATCCGATCGTTCTGAACGCGGTGGCGTAAAACACGTACGTCGGGACTATAAACGGGGCAGTAGCCAATAGCTTTCATCTCTTAATTTATTCTGAGCATGCGTGGCACTTTGTGCGCCGGATTTGTGTAAACACGATCGGAATTCCTGACAACGGATTTTGTTGTCGGAAAATCCGACCGTGTATACAGGGCAAAAGAGTATATTGATTGGTTTGCTCAAAAGGTATAGCGTTTACAAAATAGGGGATAGTTTTATGGCATTTTTTTTATTCAATTTTTTTTATTATTAGTAATGACGGCGATCTGCGATTTTTATCGGGACTGCGACATTATGGCGGACAGATTTTTACATTTTTTACACTATTTTGGGACCATTGTCATTTATACAGTGATCAGTGATATAAAAATGCACTGATTACTGTGTAAATGACACTGGCAGGGAAGGGGTTAACCACTAGGGGGGCGATAAGGGGGTTAAGTGTGTCCTAGGGAGTGATTCTAACTGTGGGGGGGATGGGCTACTAGTCATATGACCACGATCACTGCTCTCGATGACAGGGTGTAGTGATCTCTATCATGACACAAGCCAGAATGGGGAAGTGCCTTGTTTACATAGGCACTTCCCCATTCTGAGGCTCCGTGACACGATCGCCGGGAGACCAGCGGACATCGAGTCCGCCAGTCCGGGGGGCACGGTCACGCTGTACGTGCGCACCTGCTATCCCCGGCTCATAAAGGGGACATACGGGTACGTCCATTTACCCACCACTGCCATTGTGCCGACGTATATCGGCGTGCGGCGGTCAGCAACTGGTTAAAAAGGAACTCCAGTCTTTTAAAAGTGAACTCAAAAACTCAAGATTTGTTACCTCATAGGGGACATCTAGAATTGTTAATTGTGCCTGCGCCATACCTTGAAAAATCAACTCTTTGTCTTTAATTTCTTCTAAAAAAAATTTCAGTGCACTTCCTGTGCCTAGGCACTGCTGTGCCTTGAACCTCGTGGGTATATATGAGGTGTAAATGAAGGAGTATTGTGAGCCCTGGCCAAAGTGATAGAACATGATGGTCTTGGCTTACAGGAAGTTTCTGCCAGGTCCCTTTTTGGGGTTTAGGTGTTTCCAGTGAAGGGTGCTGTTAATGCTGCAAACAAAGGAAGAAGTCGCACCAGCCTAGTGCATTACTGTATAAAAGCTAACATGTTTCGAGGGCCATGCCCTCTTTTTCAGAGCTCTAAAGAAGAGGGCATGGCCCTCGAAACATGTTAATTGTGTCCTACTCGATGGATTTCGTTTGGTGGCATTTGTTCATGACGAGCCTTTGTCTTTTTTCTTTTGTGAGTACATTTGACTTTTTATATTTCATAAACGTGTTTTACAGTATTGCACTAGGCTGGTGTGCCTTCTTCCTTTGTATCTCCATTGTGGTTACCTGGAACTGAAGAAGGCAGCAAGGCCCAGGTGTATCATTTGGTGGTTCCAGTCAGGGAATACCTGCAGAGGCCCATTTGGAGGTTCAAGATGCTAGAAGCGTCCGTCTTCCATAAGGCTGGCCATCTGAAAGAGCACCATACTTGTGGCACAGACTTTGTTTTCAATTTACGGTTAATGCTGCATACAAAGACTAACCTTTCTCAACAGTTTTACCCCAGAGGAACTCTAGAAATAAATTTAGCGAACCCCTACTAAAAATAATTTATTGGTGTCAGTAGTAACAAGGCCCCCTACATTGGTGGTCATTTTTAGGAATACCCCTTATATTGGTGATCGGTGGTAAGAATACCCCCTATATTGATCATTAGTGGTAAGAATGTTTCTTATATTGGTGATCAGTGGTAAGAATTACCCTTACATTGGTGATCAGTGGTAAGAATACCCCTTACATTGGTGGTCAGTGGGATGAATGCTCCTTACATTGGTGGTAAGTGATAAGACTACCCTTTATATTGGTGGTAAGAATTTCCCTTATATTGGTGGTCAGTGGCAACAATGTCCCCTTACAATAGTGGACAGAATGTCACCCCTACAGACAGCTAAAAGATCATTGGTGTCATGCCTCTGGCTCTGCCAAGTGGTGTTGGACCCAGAACTATTCAGACACCAACAGTCAGAAGATCAATCATCCTCAACTCATGGAACCCCTAGTAACCTCTGGAGGAACATTAAGGTTCCACAGAACCTTGGCTCATAATGGATGATTTGCACAACCTTTTCAACCTTGTGGTGACAGTATGGAGAAGACCTTTTTCTGTTTCAGCATGACTGTGCCGCTGTGTACAAAGCCAGTTCCATATAGACATGATTTGATGAGTTTGGTGTGGGGGAACTTGAGTGGCCTACACAAAGCCTTGACCGGCCTACACACAGCCTTGACCTCAACCCTACTGAACACTTTTGGGAAGGCTTGTGAGCCAGGTCTCTGTGCAAATTCTCTTGAGAAAAGCCTCCTTAGAAGAGCAAAGGGAGTTATGGCTGCAGAGCCCTGACCTGAACCTGACTGAACAGTTTTGGGGACGATTTCTACGTCAGGTCTCCTCATCCAACACCAGTACCTGACCTTACAAATGTTCTTTTAGCTAAATGGTAACAAATTCCCTTGGGGAAAGCCTCCTTAGAAGAGTGGAGGATGTTATAGCTTCAAAGGATACAGCTTTATATTAGGAACCATGGTTTTGCAATTCAATGTCCAACAAGCTTATATAGGTGTGATGGTCAGGTGTCCACAAACTTGACCATATAGTGTACTGCATGTATCTTCAAAACAGTAATAAGTTTCCTTTTAAGTCTTCAATATCTGGCGTGTAGCTCCAAATACTAAGTGACAGCTTGTTGCTTTACTTTTTACAGTCTAAATTTGGACACGCTACAAATAGCTAATTTGTCGAGTAGAGAGCTTGAATTAACAGGTCCCCCGGGTGATGCTGGGCTTGCCCGAAAGTTTTTCAGTGATGGCCAGCAGCTGTTTCTTGTCCATTACCGTGGACTCCTCCTGTGCACTGCTGGCAGGGGGGGAAGAAAGGCAGCACATGCTGAGACACAAGCTTTACTCTGTATAAACACTCTATGGCGTCTTTTAGCTCTTTATGTGTGAATTCAGAGTATAATCTGCTTCTTCTATAAGGGAAATAGTGTATAGGGAAACACATTACGATAAGAAAGATATAAACCAAATACAAGTTTCCAACTCCTTTCTTTGATGGTTTTGCAGCAGCATTTTCCCAGCAAAATTTGGAAGTCTCCTTATTATTTTGATTGAAATAGTAGCTCTTTTGTTATGCATACAAGACATTGCTACTAAGCTTGCTCATTGGACCTTAAGGCTTTGGTTGCCAGAAATATTGTGCATCTTTTAGGTCATTACAGACTGCAAAGAGTCTATTGTTTTTTTCAATCAGCGAGAGAGAATGATGTGGTCCAAGGCACCATAAGTAATTGGCCTCCATCCCAAATTTCTCTCTTTTTTTCTCTCTCTCTCTCTCTCTCTCTCGTTGTTTTCAATCAGGTAAGCCTGAAATTGAAATAAGCAAGGCACAACCACTGTACTGATCTACTAAGCAGGAAGCAGAACCTGTTTATGTAAAGAGCAAATATGACCTACAGTTGCATGCAAAAGTTTAGGAACCCCTGACAATTTCCATGATTGTCATTTATAAATATTTGGGTGTTTGGATCACCAATTTCATTTTGATCTATCAAATAACTGAAGGACACGGTAATATTTCAGTAGTGAAATGAGGTTTATTGGATTAACAGAAAATGCGCAATATGCATCGCAACGTAATTAGACAGGTCCATAAATTTGGGCACCCTTGTCATTTTGTTGATTTGAATACCTGTAACTACTAATGCCGCGTACACACGAGCAGACTTTACGGCAGACTTTGCCCGGCGGACTTTTCGACGGACTTTACGACGGACTTTCTTAATGAACGGACTTGCCTACACACAATCCACCAAAGTCCGTCGAATTCGTACGTGATGACGTACGACCGGACTAAAACAAGGAAGTTCATAGCCAGTAGACAATAGCTGCCCTAACGCGGCTTTTTGTCTGTCGAACTAGCATACAGACGAGCGGACTTTTCGACCGGACTCGATTTCGACGGATTGATTTAAAACATCTTTCAAATCTAAGTCCATCCAACTTTTGAGAAAACAAAGTCCGCTGGAGCCCACACACGATCGAATTGTCCGACGAAATTCCGTCCGCCGGGCAAAGTCTGCCGTAAAGTCCGCTCGCGTGTACGCGGCATTAGCACTGATTAATTGGAACACACAATTGGTTTGGTGAGCTCATTAAGCCTTGAACTTCATAGACAAGTACATCCAATCATGAGAAAAGGTATTTAAGGTGGCCAATTGCAAGTTGTTGTTCTCTTTGGCTCTCCTCTGAAGAGTGGCAACATGGGGGGGGCCTCAAAACAACTCTCAAATGACCTGAAAACAAAGATTGTTCTACATTATGGTTTAGGGGAATTATCGCAGAGATATAAGCTGTCAGTGTCCACTGTGAGGAACATAGTGAGGAAATGGAAGACCACAGGCACAGTTCTTGTTAAGGCCAGAAGTGGCAGGCCACATAAAATATTGGAGAGGCGAAGGATGGTGAGAACGGTCAAAAACAGCCCACGGACCACCTCCAAAGACCTTCCACATCAACTTGCTGCAGATGGTGTCACTGGGCATCCTTCAACAATTCAGCGCACTTTGCACAGGGAGAGGCTGTATGGGAGAGTGATGCGAAAGAAGCCTTTTCTGCACACAAGCCACAAACGGAGTCGCTTGAGGTATGGAAACGAACATTTGGACAAGCCAGCTTCATTTTGGAATAAGGTGCCGTGGACTGATGAAACAAAGATTGAGTTATTTGGTCATAACAAGGGGCGTTATGCATGGCGGCAAAAGAACACAGCATTCCAAAAAAATCACTTACTACCCACAGTAAAATTTGGTGGAGGTTCCATCATGCTGTGGGGCTGTGTGGCCAGTGCCGGTACTGGGAATCTGGTTAAAGTTGAGGATCACATGGATATCACTCAATATCAGCAGATTCTTGAGAATAATGTTGAGGAATCAGTCACAAAGTTGAAGTTACGCCGGGGCTGGACATTTCAACAAGACTGTGTCCTTTAGTTATTTGATAGATCAAAATGAAATTGCTGATCCAAACACCCAAATATTTATAAATGACAATCATGGAAATTGTCAGGGGTTCTTAAACTTTTGCACACAACTGTAACATGCCCATGTAATTGCAACCTACACTCAAGGTTTTTAAAACATGAAGGGCCTATTTACAATTTTGAACTGTGTTAATGATCGTTATTTCAAGCATTAACATATTTTTCATTAGGGCAGCCCATTGAAATAAACACTCCTGAAAATTGGACATGGCACACTGCAAGGCGTGTATATTGCCTCAGCATGTTAAAGTGTCAAAACAAATAGCACTATAAAGCAGGCATACATGTAATGTGCACTGCCCCCCGATTGTGGTAACGTGCACATTGATACGTGCTTTACCAAAAAGCAGAGATGTAAATGGGACCCAACATAAATGGTTACAATTACTTACAATATTCTTCTCGTTTTTATATCTGGGGAAAAAACATTAAGGCTGAAATGACAAAGTTGCGTTAACGCGCTTCCACAATGTGCAGCAGGTTTATTGGCAATGCCAGTCATTCTGAATTGCACCTCACCAATGCACTTACATTGCGCCACACCACAACAAGCTATAGCACACTACCATGTGGTGTGCTGCCTTATAAAAAAAATAGTGTTATCGCCTTTTTTGGTGTGTTTTGATACTTAACCACTAGCCGACCAGCGCCGCAGTTATAATGCGGCAGGTTGGCACGGCTGCGCAAATCGGCGCAGCTGTACATCGCTCCTTTAAAATGTGACAGCAGGCGAGCTCACGCATCCAGCGCAAGTCCCCGGAGCTGACGCTCGTGCCTGGCGGGCGCGGTGACCCCCGGGCACCCGCAATCGATCGTGACAGAGCAAGAACCGGGATCTGCATGTGTAAACACACAAATCTCGGTTCTCTCAGGGGAGAGGAGACAGATTGTGTGTTCATACTAAGTATGAACACAATCTCTCTCCTCCCCTAGTCGGTCCCATGCCCCCTACAGTTATAACACACCTAGGGAACACAGTTAACCCCTTGATCGCCCCCTAGTGTTAACCCCTTTCCTGACAATGACATTTATACAGTAATTAATGACTATTTTTAGCTTTGATCGCAGTTTAAAAGTCAATGGTCCCAAAATAGTGTCAAAAGTGTCTGATCTGTCCGCCGCAATACCGCAGTCCTGATAAAAATCGCTGATCGCCGCCATTACTAGTAAAATAAATAAATAAATAAATAAATAAAATTTACATACATCTATCCCCTATTTTGTAGACGCTATAACTTTTGCGCAAAAAGTCAATATACACTTATTGTGATTTTTTTTACCAAAAATATGTAGAATACATATCAGCCTAAACTGAGGAATTTTTTTTTTTTATTCGGATATTTACTATAGCAAAAACTACAAAATATTGTGTATTTTTCAAAATTGTTGCTCGTTTTTTGTTTATAACGCAAAAAATAAAAAAGACTGGAAACACAGGTAATCAAATACCACCAAAAGAAAGCTCTATTTGTGGGGGGAAAAGGACATAACTTTTGTTTGGGTACAACGTCGCACGACCGCGCAATTGTCAATTAAAGTGACGCAGTGCCGTATCGTAAAAAATGGCCTGGTCAGGAAGAGGGCAAATCCTTCAGGGGCTGAAGTGGTTAAAGCAGCTCATTCAATCAAATGGCCTGCCTTAATGAATTAATACAGCATGAATCCAGCCTTAAAGTGGTTCTGAAGGCAGAAGGTTTTTTACCTTAATGCATTCTATGCATTAAGGTAAAACGTTCTGGGTGCAGCCCCCCCCCCAGCCACCCCTATACTTACCTGAGCCTCATCTCGATCCAGCGATGTTCATTGGAGCAGTGGCTCACCCGGGTCTCTCGCTCCTCATTGGCTCACACAGCAGCAGGAGCCATTGTGGCATCAGTTCATAAAAGTCTTACGAAACATGCTCCTATCCTATAAATGTTTTCTAATATGTGTTTCCAGACTATGAATGTCTTCTGAAACGTGTCCCCAGTCTATGAATGTCTTCTGTAACATGTCCCCAGTCTACAACATGTATGAAAATCTTCTGAAACATGTCCCCAGTCTATGAAAGTCTTCTGGAACATGTCACCACTCACCAGTCTATGAATTTCTTCTGAAACGTGTCACCAGTTTATGAATGTCTTCTGAAACGTGTCACCAGTCTATGAATGTCTTCTGAAGCATGTCCCCAGTCTACAACGTGTATCAAAGTCTTCTGAAACATGTCCCCAGTCTATGAAACTCTTCTAAAACATGTTACCAGTCTATGAATGTCTTCTAAAAGGTGTCACCAGTTTATGTGTGTCTTCTGAAACGTGTAACCAGTCTATGAATGTCTTCTGAAACATGTCCCCAGTCTACAACGTGTATAAAAGTCTTCTGAAACATGTCCAAAGTCTATGAAACTCTCCTAAAACATGTCACCAGTCTATGCGTGTCTTCTAAAACATGTCACCAGTTTATGTATGTCTTCTGAAACGTGTCCCCAGTCTATGAATTTCTTCTAAAGCGTATCAGCAGTCTATAAAATCTTCTGAAATGTGCTAGCCTATAATTGTTTTCTGAAACATGTTCCCAGTCTATAAGTGGCTTCTGAAACATGTCCCCAGTCAATGGATGTACTCTGAAATGTTTTCACAGTTTATGAATGTCTTCTGAAACATTCTCCCAGTCTCTTAATGTCCTCTGAAATGTGTTCCCAGTCTGCACATGTCTTCTGAAATGTGTTCCCAGTCTATGAAGTTCTACTGAAACGCGTCCCCAGTCTATGCGTATTTTCAGAAACAAGTTCCCGGTCTATGAATGCATTCTGAAACGTGTTCCCAATCTATGAATGTCTTCTGAAATGTGTCCTAAGTCTATGCATGTCCTCTAAAACCTGTTCCCAGTTTATGAATCTCAAACATGCCCCCAGTCTCCAACAACTCCTACAGCAATGAGCATGTTCATTGAGAACATGCTCATAGTCCCTGACCATCTCCTGTTGCATTCTCACAGTCTCTGATAACTTTCTGTAGTATTACGTTCCCTGAATATTATGGTAACACCAGGGGCAGCACTTGAGGCCCCCTATATCATTAAAGTTGGCCACCACTGCTCTGACCAAGATATACTGTAATTAGTGTGGCCCATCCATTGTACTTTCTCTTCTCTATAAGGGCTAGTTTCAAAATGTGGTAGCTTTCTAAAGAGCGATCCACAAGGATTACTTTTAGAGGGTGTTTAACAGGCATAAAATAGGTGTTATATCACCTCCTCACCGCCTGTTTTAACACCTAAAGCCCACACCACTGTGCTACAACCGTGTGTGTTGCACTTGAATGGGTTGAGTTTGGCGTAACGGAGGGGGTTCATTTTTGCCATGCAAAGCATTGCAGCCACTTCATGTGTATTCTCCCATATGGTTGCCTTTGCAGCTTAAAGGGGGCAGTTGGGAAGCAGCAAAAAGTGTAGCTCAACTGCCTGTTTTTACAGCCCCCCCTCCCCCATCCACAAGTGTAAACTAAGCCTTAAAATAAAATGGTTGCCCACAAGTACATATATTTTTACAAAATATAACTAAAATCTGAAGCTAAAATAGTCTGTAAGTTGACTGATGGAACTTTGGGCAGGTAAGTAAATTGCCACCAGCTCCTTGATGCGGGGCGAATGAATTGAAAAATAATTTCGGGAACAGAGCTGGGAAATAGCGGTTGCGATAATTCAGATGTCGGAAAGTGTCTACAAAGCCTCAATCACCTTTCTGATGATACGCCAGACACCTCGGAGAACGAGTGTAAGAGCCTTTGTGCGTCCGGATGGGATCCGGCTCCCAGGAGCAATACATTACTTCCTTTCATTGCGCTATCACACATCACTGGGGTCGGGAATTAGTTTCTGCCTCTGATATATTCAGAATGGAACCGTGACATTGCTACGTATTACATTTGTCACTTTATATAACCCTACCTGGCAGATAGAATTCTGCAGCTGCTTAACCACTTCCTGCCTAGAGCTTTATTCATGTCAAAGACAATGTTAGAGACTGGAGCGTGAGGCCATTAAAGAGGACCTGTTAGGATGAAAAAATGGGAGCTTACAACCTGCTATGGAAGTTAAGTCTGACCTCAAGCCTTGCCTTCAGTCTTGCACAGTTGTACAGGCTCCTCTCCTGGACTGAAATGACTTACTCTAATTTTAAGGCACACTGTGAGCCTCTCATAATGTGCATTAGAAGCTGCAGCAAGTCAGATATCGCTCACCTCATTTCCTGTCTTGTGGACATCCAGCGTGATCTAGCCCTTTGCTCGCCAGTCTGGCTGTCCTTGGTCCGTCTCGTTCAGTAATTAGATTTCAGTTCTTTCAATCATGGAAGCTCAGCATCACATGTGGGCATTACCTGGGGCAGTCTTAGGGCACATCAGGGAGAAGTACCTCCAGGAGGCACATCATCTGTGGTTGGCCAATAAAAAGGAAATTGGACTTTGGACCTGGAAGAAGACCAGAAGATGGCACCGTTTATGGGCTTATTCTATAACAAGCGCCATTACAGGGCAAATGCAGGCTCTTAAAAAAAAAAGAAAATTCCCCCCCATGCCTTCAAGTGGGCCAAAACATATAAAATGTGTTTTATTCCCCTCCGTCTTGCCAACTTCCTCTACTACTACTAAGATGTGCATAACTTGCCCGTCAACAGATTCTGTAGCAAAGGCCAGCTGCAGCAGCACCGCACAAGGCTGGTGAATAAAGATACAAATATAGGGTGATTGGTTGGCTTTTGCCTCTACCTACGTCATTTATATGGCAGCATTGCCTTCTGAATGCCTGGCAGCCACTACTTTGCCATCCTGTGGAATGAGACCCACCGCAGAATGCTTTTCAGAGAGGCGTCCAGAACTGTCGCCTGTGTGAATGAGCCCTTAGAGTACCAGTTAGACATTCACTGCTTGAAAATTTTTTCCTAATATAATAAGGCCAGAGAACTAGCATTTTCTCAAGAGGTCTTTAACAGTACCCTACACATTGCTCTCAAAACAGCCTTGTTCAGGGGCGTTTACTGCAAGTCGTGTGCCTGTATGAAAGATCATATCTTGGGCCCTCCTGCCAGAAAAAAAGAAAGTGAGGCTCGCGCAGTGCATCACGACAAGAATTGGGTGCGGTTTTCATTGTGCTGAATATTGGCTGTGGCTTAAAGGGATGCAAAGTGCAGGGTTTCTTTGGTAAGAAATGCAAAGGCTCAGTAGTAAGTGGGGCAGAGTTCAAGGGTCAGGAGTAAGTAATACAGAATTCAGGGGTCAGGAGTAAGTGATACAAAGTTTAGGGGTCAGAAGTAAGTGGGGCAGAGTTCAGGGGTCAGGAGTAAGTAATACAGAGTTCAGGGGTCAGGAGTAAGTGATACAAAGTTTAGGGGTCAGAAGTAAGTGGGGCAGAGTTCAGGGGTCAGGAGTAAGTAATACAGAGTTCAGGGGTCAGGAGTAAGTGATACAAAGTTTAGGGGTCAGAAGTAAGTGGGGCAGAGTTCAGGGGTCAGGAGTAAGTAATACAGAGTTCAGGGGTCAGGAGTAAGTGATACAAAGTTTAGGGGTCAGAAGTAAGTGGGGCAGAGTTCAGGGGTCAGGAGTAAGTGATACAAAGTTTAGGGGTCAGAAGTAAGTGGGGCAGAGTTCAGGGGTCAGGTGTAAGTGATACAAAGTTTAGGGGTCAAAATTAAGTGGGGCAGAGTTCAGGGGTCAGGTGTAAGTGATACAGAGTTCAGGGGTCAGAAGTAAGTGGGGCAGAGTTCAGGGGTCAGGAGTAAGTAGTGCAGAGTCCAAAGGTTAGGCGTAAGTAATGCAGAGTTCAGGGGTCATTATTCAGTGATGCAGAATTCAGGGGTCAGTAATTAATAACGCAGACTTCAGCGCTCAGGAGTAAGTTATACAAAGGTCAGGAGTAAGTGTCGAAGAGGTCAGTAGTAAGTGGTACAGAGTTCAGAGGTCAGGAGTAAGTGATGCAGAGTTCAAGGGTCAGTAGTAAGTAACGCAGAGTTCAAGGGCCAGGAGTAAGATATACAGTTTATCAGGAGACAGGAGTAAGTGGCGAAGGGTTCAGTAGTGAGTGGTGCAGAGTTCAGAGGTCAGGAGTAAGTGATGCAGAGTTCAGGGTGTCAGTATTCAGTGATGCACATTTCAGAGGTCAATAGTAACGCATAGTTTAAGGGTCAGGAGTAAGAGATGCAGTGTTCATGGGTCAGGAGTAAGAGATGCAGTGTTCAGGGGTCGGGAGTAAGTGGCACTGAGGTCAGTAGAAAGTGGTACAGAGTTCAGAGGCCAGGAGCAAGTGACATAGAGTTCAGGGGTCAGCATTTAGTGACACAGAATTCAGGGGTCAGTATTTAGTGACACAGAATTCAGGGGTCAGTATTTAGTGACACAGAATTCAGGGGTCAGTAGTAAGTGAAACAAAGTATAGAGATCAGGAGAAAGTTATGCAGAGTTCAGTTTTCTTGTGCAGCTTTTCAGCTCCCACTCAGCTCCTTCCCGATCGCTGATCGTTGTAATTTGCTAAATCAGTGCAGTAGGCACAGAGAACCTGATTTCCTCCCCAAGAAGTGCTAAAATCTTTGTTGCAGCTGTGAGGGACAATTGTAGCTGCAGGAAAGCTACAAAATGGTGCAGCATTTCTGCATGTTAAGCAATGTGCGAGGGCACAGTGGAACTCATCTCATTTGGGGCCTGTGTGCACCATACACATTGCATCCATGGAAGATATTTTGCCACTGGGCCTGCTTTAAAGAGGAACTATAGTGCCCTTAATAATGGATCCTCCCCTCTCTACTGGCACTGCCATTTTTGATTTTCCAGTTGTAACAAAGGGCTTTACCTTCCTGGCCTCCTGCATTTGGAGTTCTACCGGGTTTCACATGTCCCCAACCTCCTTGACTATGCCATCATTGTACATGTGAGCTGAAGGTGTCTGCCAGGTTCAGAAGCCCTTAGAGCCCTTCAGAATATCTGCCTATGCAACAGCACCGGCAAAACAAAAAAAAAAGACAGTTAATAAAACATATATATAGATCAACACATAGCAAGGTGCCCACACATTGTCTTTTGGGATGAAGGTCAAAGGATTTTGCTTAAATGTTTAACAGTATCCATAGATAAAATTGGATCATATCCCCATGCAGCTGATAAAGTAAGAAATGTGTTCTCAGATCCATAAATGAATACCTGGGGGTTCCTCATACTGTTATCACTTCTGAAGTTACTGCGGAGTAATCATGTTATACTTTAATCTGATAGACAGCAAGAGACTTTCCCGCTGTAGGGAATCATTCCAGCAATGTATATAATATACAATGTACTACTGCAGAGTGTTTTATTACTATATACAAAAATAGAAGTCGGATAATTAGTTTTAGTATGGAAACTATTAATAATTGAAGAATAAAATGATTTGTTTGTCTACAGGGATCTTTATATTAGAGAGAAGCTGTGCTAATTCTCAGTGTGGTTCAAGAATCATGACAAGCTTTCTGGATAAAGCATGTACTGTTTATTAGAATCTAAAGGGTTGATTTACTAAAACTGGAGAGTGCAGCTGTGCATGGTAGCCAATCAGCTTCTAACTTCAGCTTCTTCAATTGAGTTTTGAAAAAAAAAAAAACTGGAAGCTGATCTAGTGGTCCTGGAACACATTTGCTGGCAGTCCTGGAACACACCTGTCAGTGATCCTGGAACACATCTGCTAGTGATGCATTAAAGTCTATATAAACCTCTCCCCACCCCAAAAAAAAAAAAAAAAGATGAGCATGCTAGACCTTACCAGTCCTTAGAATTGGCAGCTTCTTTATCCAGTTTATTTACTTTATTTTCACCTGGTACTCTTGCAATTGAACGTCTTGTCTATGGGTGGCTACACTTATTCTATTGTATGGAGGGAGCTCTACTGTATGGATGGCTTATGCCGCGTACACACGAGCAGACTTGTTCGGGCGGACCGGACAATTTGATAGTGTGTGGGCTCCAGCGGACTTTTTTTCCCCAAAAGTCAGACGGACCTAGAAATAAAACATGTTTCAAATCTTTCCGACAGACTCGAGTCCGGTCGAAAAATCCGCTCGTCTGTATGCTAGTCCGATGGACGAAAACCCACGCTAGGGCAGCTATTGGCTACTGGCTATCAACTTCCTTATTTTAGTCCGGTCGTACGTCATCACGTACGAATCCGTCGGACTTTGGTGTGACTTTGGTGTGATCGTGTGTAGGCAAGTCCGTTCGTTAGGAAAGTCTGTTGGAAGTCCGACGAAAGTCCGTCGGATAGACCATCGGACCAGTCCGGTTGAAAAGTCTGCTCGTGTGTACGCGGCATGACTCTATTGAAGGAGCCATGATAGCCACTCAGGCTGAACCTCAACAATGTCTTCCTCTTATAATCTCCATTTTATAGTATTATCTAGTTTACAAAAGGAATATAACATTCTTTGTGCTTTCAACTCCAGTTCTGGAGTGAACCCATGCTCCTCACTCACAATGAAGTTCAAAAAGAACGTACATGCACACCAAGATCTTCAGCGTTTCATTGCAAATTTGTTGTACCAGGAAGTACATGGACCCCATCAGGATCCTCACTGTTTTATGCCTTAAACCATGGTTGTCCAACCTGCAACCCTCCAGATTTTGCGGAGCTGCAAGTTCCATCATGCCTCTGCCTTTGGGAGTCAAGTTCCATCAAGCCTCTGCCTTTGGGAGTCAAGTTCCATCAAGCCTCTGCCTTTCGGAGTCAAGTTCCATCAAGCCTCTGCCTTTGGGTGTCAGCCTTGCAATGCCTCATGGGACTTTCCTTTCCATAGGTTGGACACCCATGCCAACAGGCTTAGTCATAGAGAACATCGAGATACCCAAGATCCCGGTGTGGCTCTTTTTTTTTTTTTTTTTTTTAGAATATTGACGTACCTAAGTTCTGTTTTGCTTTCAACAGTTTACTTTCAACAATTAAATTAAATTTTTTTTTGTTTTCATATGCTAATAACTCTATATTATTTTTATTTTTCAGGGTGAAAGAGGCTTGGATGGGTTCCCTGGGAAGCCAGGCTCTGAAGGTAAAGAGGTAAGCAATGTGAACTTAAAGTCCAGTTGCATCCAAATGTGATATTTCAGTTTTGGTTGGTGACTCGTGGATTGAATTATCCGCTGACCAGTGGCAGCTACTGCTTCATTTAACTGGGGGGCGGCCCAGTGTTACTGATTGAATTCAGGTCTGCAAGTCCAGAATGCTCATCACTGAACCATTGTGCTCTCCATGTCCTAATCAATCTGTAACAGAATATAACAGAATATAATACATATTTCTTTTTTTTCCTATCAGGGTCCTAAGGGCGGCATTGGTCTACCGGGTCTAAAAGGACTTAAAGGAGATCAGGTAACTGGTACCTCCGGCATTGCCCTTCTAAGCTTTTCTTTTAAAGTGAAAAAGTGAAAAAAACTAGAGGGGCCTGGGGTCAGTTTTATTTCAATAATTTTAAAGTTTATATATTTTAAACTTATTTTTGTATTTTTTTTACTATTTAAAAAAAAATAGTCTTGCTGGAAGACTAGCATTTGATTAGTGCATACAGCCAAACAGCTGCAGCACCGATCAGTGTATTCCGACGATGGGGAGACACAACAAAGAGGATTTCCCAATGCACCCCAAATTTCTGGATGGGGAAACCAGTGCATGTCCAGCCAAAGGTGGAAATTTCATTAATTTAAAGAGATTTCCCTTCATTTCCTGTTGTTTCTCAAGGCAGGAGGTGAAGGGACATCTTTCTAGTGGGACACAGGCAACAAAAATAACTCAACAGGGGTTCTAACCCTTCTCAACTCTATGCAAAATTACAATTAAAAAAATAATCTTCTTTATTTAAACTTTAAAACAGGATGTGTCCATTGCACAGGATCCACAGCACATTATGGGTTTTGTAAAAAAAAAAAAAATCAAATAAATAAATAACTAGCCTTCAGGCTCTCTCTATTTCTAATTGAAATTTGGTACAGGACAGGAGAGGAGTCACTAGTGTGTGTAAATTCCAGCTTGAGCTACTGAAGACTGTAAACAACTGGACCGAGGATAGAGTAGGTAAAATGTATGGATTTGCCCATGGCACATAATTCACAGCACACTATGGGTTTTGTACAAAGAAAAAAAAAAATACAAAAATAAATTGCCTTTTAACCGCTTGCCGACCAGCCGTGGCTGGCAGAATGGCACGGCTGGGCGAAACAACGTTACCTTACGTCGCTTCGCCTTTTGGCCATTAGGGGCCCGGGTGCGCCCACGGCGTGTGCCCAGAGCTAAAGCGAGTGCCCGGCGGGCACGATGACCACCGGGCTCCCGCGATCGCTTGTGACAGAGCGAGACCCGGGATCTGTGTGTGTTTCACACAGATCCCGGTTCTTTCAGGGGAGAGGAGACAGATCGTGTGTTCATACTATGTATGAACACCGATCTCTCTCTCTCCTCCTAGACAGTCCCATCCCCCTACAGTTAGAAACACACATAGGGAACACAGTTAACCCCTTGATCGCCCCCTAGTGGTACTGTGACATTGCGGCGGACAGATGGGACCCTTTTGACACTTTTTTGGGACAACTGACATTTATACAGCGATCAGAGCTATAAAAATGCACTGATTAATGTGTAAATGTCACTGTCAGGAAAGAGGTTAACACTAGGGGGCGATCAAGGGGTTAAATGTGTTCCCTCAGTGTGTGTTCTAACTGTAGGGGGATGGGACTGACTAGAGGAGGAGCCAGATTGCTGTTCCTACTTAGAAGGAACACACAATCTGTCTCTCCTCCCCTGTCTCCATTCTGGCTCTCGTGCGTGCAATCACGGGTGGCTGGTGGCGATAGCGCCCGCCGGCCACACACATCGGGTCCCCCGGTGTGCAGCGCGTGCGCGTGTCTGCTTTAGTTTTTAAAGGAGGCGCCGTACATATGCGATTAGCGCAGGATAGTCAACCTGCCGCCTTATATGTATGTGAGCGAAGTTGATTAAAAATGGACTTTAAATTATTATCAGGTAGATTACTTTAATACAGAATTTTCTCTATAGAGTCTTCAATGAAAAGCTTTTGTTTCTTTGAGTTAATTAATTTTTTCTATCTTTTGTAAGCAATTTAAGAAACCTTTGTGGTAATTTTCTTTCAAGCTTAAATCACATTATTTTGATCGGTTGTTGTGGGGCGCTTAATTGGCGTTGGGCACATAGGCCGGTACCTACTCTGCCTATTTGGTAATTTATCACTCGGCAGGAGAACCCATAGCGCTTCGGGAATCATATTTTATTTTGGAACATAGAAAAATGTAAATTAATGCATTTGGGTGGCAAAAATATCAATGCAATCTATACACGGGGGGAGAACCTCTGGGGGAATCTAGGATGGAAAAGGACCTGGGGTTCCTAGTAGATGATAGGCTCAGCAATGGCATGCAATGCCAAGCTGCTGCTAACAAAGCAAACAGAATATTGGCATGCATTAAAAAGGGGATCAACTCCAGAGATCAATGGCATCCCTATGTGGGGCCAGAGGGGACCCTGACCCCCCCAACATTATGCTGTGCCTCACCATGTCCCCCAACCCCCCTCCCCCCAATAAATTTTTTTTTTTTTTTTACAAAAAGGCAATGTCTGTTTGCATTCGTAGCAGATGCGCCGCATCTTACTCGGGCCGCCGCAGGGGTAACACAGTCCCTATTGAGAGGAGAGTGTCCCCAGTCAGCTCCTGCGGGTGATTCCTCCCCCCTCCCTCTGCTCGCTGACACTGCATAATGCACGCGCTCACACAACCACGGTGGCCCGATCTGCTCCTTCCCCTGCATCCTCATTGGCAGGGAGAAGAGCGAGTTGCAGGAAGGACTCCACCAGGACTCTCAGTTACTGAAAAAACAGACTGATTTCTCCCGTCCTTAGAACAGGAGAACCAGCCTGTAAATTCCAAGAGATGCCAGACCAGCGCTGTCAATAGCAGGGGCAGGACAGCAAGAGGAGGCTGGGGACACCAGGGCCCGGTGGCAAGACAACCTTTGCAACCCTGATAGTTCTCCCACTGCTTTGGACCCTTATATCTTTTTGGTATGCTGGTGACATATATCTCTTGTTTTCTACCACCCGGGGGGGGGGGGCCCAATACAGTAGGAAGAGAGCTCACTGCAAAACATGTGAAAGGGCCCGTTGTGGGATCGTAGTAAAGGGTCCCAGAAGAGAGAGAGAGAGAGAGAGATTTTATAGTTGCCCCTCTACTTTTGTCCCTGTCCCCCCATGTGCCCCCCACTGCCAGAGATAAAACGATAATTCTCCAGCTCTACAAGACTCTGGTCCGGCAGCACCTGGAGTATGCCGTCCAGTTCTGGGCACCAGTCCTCAGGAAGCATGTACCGTATATACTCGAGTATAAGTCGTTCCGAGTATAAGTCGAGGCCCTAATTTACCACAAAAAACTGGGAAAAACTTATTGACCCGTGTATAAGACGAGGGTGAGAAATGCAGAGGGTCAATAATGCCCATCTACAGCTGCATGCCTCCCTGTGTCCTGTGCAGCTTACCTGTACCCTGTGCATGTGTCTTGTACATGTGTGTCCTGTACATGTGTGTCCTGTACATGTGTGTCCTGTACATGTCCTGTGTCCTGTACATGTGTGTCCTGTACATGTCCTGTGTCCTGTACATGTGTGTCCTGTACATGTGTGTCCTGTACATGTCCTGTGTCCTGTACATGTGTGTCCTGTACATGTGTGTCCTGTACATGTGTGTCCTGTACATGTCCTGTGTCCTGTACATGTGTGTCCTGTACATGTATGTCCTGTACATGTGTGTCCTGTGTTCCTGTGTCCCTGTGTCCTGTGTCCTGTGCAGCCTCCCTGTGGCGATCTCCATCCTCCCTGTGGCGATCTCCATCCTCAGACGGCGGTCGGCGTGTGATGATACTGTTCGGCGGCCATTCCACAGTTCAAAAGCCGCGCCTCCTCCTCGTCTGTGATAGGCTAACCGCTGACTGCCTATCACGGACATTCTCTCATTCTCATACCACGGACGAGGTTGAGAGAATGTCCGTGATAGGCTGTACACTGACAGCTGTTCAGCCTATCACAGAAGAGCAGGAGGTGCGGCTTTTGAAAGCTGGAATAGCCTCCGAGCATTATCATCACACGCCGGCCGCCGTCTGCCTGCATGACACGCTGATCATGCAGACAGACGGCGCGGACTCGAGTATAAGTCGAAGGGAAACTTTCAGCCCAAAAAAAAGGGCTGAAAAATTCGACTTATACTCGAGTATATACGGTACTGGAAATGGAGCGAGTACAAAGAAGGGCAACAAAGCTAATAAAGGGTCTGGAGGATCTTAGTTATGAGGAAAGGTTGCGAGCACTGAACTTATTCTCTCTGGAGAAGAGACGCTTGAGAGGGGATATGATTTCAATTTACAAATACCGTACTGGTGACCCCACAATAGGGATAAAACTTTTTCGCAGAAGGGAGTTTAACAAGACTCATAAAATTAGAAGAAAAGAGGTTTAACCTAACCTATGTAGAGGGTTCTTTACTGTAAGAGCGGCAAGGATGTGGAATTCCCTTCCACAGGCGGTGGTCTCAGCGGGGAGCATCGATAGTTTCAAAAAACTATTAGATAAGCACCTGAATGACCGCAACATACAGGGATATACAATGTAATACTGACATATATTCACACACATAGGTTGGACTTGATCAACCTCACCTACTATGTAACTATGTAATATATATATATACAGTGCCTTCAAAAAGTATTCATACCCCTTGAAATTTTCCACATTTTGTCATGTTACAACCAAAAATGTAAATGTATTTTATTGGGATTTTATGTGATAGACCAACACAAAGTGACACATAATTGTGAAGTTGGAGAAAAATGATAAATGGTTTTCATAGTGCTATATATAGTGTATATATTTATAGTGTCAATCAAATTGGCCCCATGCCATTATTTTACCTTTTTTACCTATAAAATGTCATTGAGTGTGTTTTATGTCTTTGTATTTAGGGTATTAAAGGAGAAGCCGGCCCTCCCGGAATACCTGGCAGTGTTGTAAGATCTTTTCCATTTCCCGTTCTTTTGGTATGGAATAATTATCGTCAACGATGTTCATCACTTTCTGTACGTTTCTTTCTTTCGTTCTAGATCCAGAAGGAAGGACTGAAAGGAGAACAAGTAAGATTAGTTTGTCCCCAAAAAAAAATAAACGCTTTGTGTGAACTGACATTGACAAAAACTTTTTGTTTACAACAACTGATGAGCAGAAGATAACTTCTGGTAGAATAGTGAAATGGAATGTAGGTGCGGTACAAAGGAAGCGGTTGCATTTCATACTAATAGGGTGTGATGAATTGATGGATGTGATCACAAGTTCTCTTACCACAAACTCTATATTCGCTCTTTCGGGGTCACCGCCCTGGTTTGGGTTCACTGACAGCATTCAACCCCACAAACCTGTGATGGGGACCTTTCAAGTATCTCATAAAAACAGATAAAGCTTCAAATATATGTGGAAGTTCCATGCTGTGCACATAGGGAGGCCACCTTCTCTTCAAGTCAAACCCGAACACTTCACCATCGCACAGCAATTTTTTTTCATAGTATGCATAGATCAACTATGTATAGATGTTGCTATTAAATAAAATTTCTAATCATATGAAGTCAATCACAAGAGTTCCCCATTTACATCAAAGTCCACAGTGTTCCCCCTTTAAATCAGAATCCACAGAGTTTCCCCTTTAAATCAGAGTCCACAGAGTTCCCCCTTTAAATCAAAGTCCACAGTGTTCCCCCTTTACATCAAAGTCCACAGAGTCCCCCCTTTACATCAGAGTCCACAGAGTTCCCCCTTTAAATCAAAGTCCACAGAGTTCCCCTTTACATCAAAGTCCGCAGAGTTCCCCCTTTACATCAAAGTCCACAGAGTTCCCCCTTTACATCAGAGTCCACAGAGTTCCCCCTTTACATCAGAGTCCACAGAGTTCCCCCTTTACATCAGAGTCCACAGAGTTCCCCCTTTACATCAGAGTCCACAGAGTTCCCCCTTTGCATCAGAATCCACAGAGTTTCCCCTTTAAATCAGAGTCCACAGAGTTCCCCCTTTACATCAGAGTCCACAGAGTTCCCTCTTTACATCAAAGTCTGCAGAGTTCCCCCTTTACATCAAAGTCCACAGAGTCCCCCCTTTACATCAGAGTCCACAGAGTTCCCCCTTTACATCAAAGTCCACAGAGTTCCCCCTTTAAATTAGAGTCCACAGGGTTCCCCCTTTACATCAAAGTCCACAGAGTTCCCCCTTTCATTAGAGTCAAGTCAAACCCGAACACTTCAGCATCGCACAGCAATTTTTTTTCATAGTATGCATAGATGTTGCTATTAAATAAAATTTCTAATCATATGAAGTTAATCACAAGAGTCTCCCTTTACATCAGAGTCCACAGAGTTCCCCCTTTACATCAGAGTCCACAGAGTTCCCCTTTTACATCAGAGTCCACAGAGTTCCCCCTTTACATCACCGTCCAGAGAGTTCCCCCTTTACATCAGAGTCCACAGAGTTCCCCTTTTACATCAGAGTCCACAGAGTTCCCCCTTTACATCAGAGTCCACAGAGTTCCCCCTTTACATCAGAGTCCACAGAGTTCCCCTTTTACATCAGAGTCCACAGAGTTCCCCTTTTACATCAGAGTCCACAGAGTTCCCCCTTTACATCAGAGTCCACAGAGTTCCCCCTTTACATCAGAATCCACAGAGTTCCCCCTTTGAATCAGAATCCACAGAGTTTCCCCTTTAAATCAGAGTCCACAGAGTTCCCCCTTTAAATTAGAGTCCACAGGGTTCCCCCTTTACATCAAAGTCCACAGAGTTCCCCCTTTCATTAGAGTCCACAGAGTTCCCCCTTTACATCAGAGTCCACAGAGTTCCCCCTTTACATCGGAGTCCACAGAGTTCCCCCTTTACATCGGAGTCCACAGAGTTCCCTCTTTACATCAGAATCTGCAGATTTCCTTTTTACATCTGAACTCGAAGAGTTCCCTTTCACTGTAAGTGTGGACTCTACAGACTCTGATGTAAGGGAGAACTCTGGGAACTCTTACATAAGGGATGCTCTGGTGTACGGAGAGGACTCTGATGTGAGGAGGAACACTGTGGCCTCTGGTGTAAAGGGGAGCTCTGAGAACCCTGATTTACCTTAGTGTACTTTAGAGGCAGGAGAGAGAAGGGGGGAGACTTCAGTCACAGACAGGGATGGATGGTGAGCTCACTCACCCCTTGGCAGTCAGCACCTCTCATCCAGATGTATCTGAGGCTGCTGGACTTCAAATATCCCGTCCCACTTTCCTTTTCTGAGGTAGAGCGCTGGGGATTGGCGTGTGGTCCGACAAAGAGGGGTGGGGACGGGAGAAAGAGGTGCAGATTGAGTCCTCTCTCCTCTCCCATCTGTGCGTGTGTTTAGGGGGGGATAGTGCTGGCTTTGCACAGTGTGAAAGTAAGAGTAATGCCGCGTACACACAAGCAAAATTTCCGACAGAAAGAGTCCGATGGGAGCTTTTCATCGTATATTCCGACCGTGTGTGTGCCCCATCTGACTTTTTCTGACGAAAATTCTGACGGACTTAGATAGAGAACATGTTCTATATTTTTCCGACGGAACAAATTCCTATCGGGGAAAACTGATCGCCTGTATGCTGTTCCGATGCACCAAAAATGACGCATGCTCTGAAGCAAGTAGGAGACAGAAGCTATTGGCCACTGGCTATTGAACTTCTGTTTTCTAGTCCCGTCGTACGTGTTGTACGTCACCGCGTTCTGGACGGCCGGACTTTGGTGTGATCGTGTGTAGGCAAGGCAGCTTGAATGGAATTCCGTCAGAACTCCGTAGTAAAAACCTTCAGAGCTTATTCCGACGTGAAAACCGGTCATGTGTACACGGCATTACAGACACTCTCAGATTAGACAACTGCAGCCAGCAGCCCTGCTGGGAAGCCATAGTCCGGGTCTAAATAATGTGTCCGGGTCTAAGACAGTCTGAAACCCGGACGCATGATTCCAAACCTGAACTGTCCGGGTGAATCCCGAACAGGTGGCCACCCTATGTGCACAGATATCAGGCCTGCTTTGTTCTAAAGTTCATCTAAAAATATTCCTATATCCTATAGATAGCCACTTAAAGTGGTTGTAAACCCTTTACTACCACTTTTACCTACAGGTAAACCTATAATAAGGCCTACCTCTAGGTACCGTGAATATCTCCTAAACCTGCACAGTTTAGGAGATACTCACTGTATCCGACGTCATCGGCACATTCGCACTGAAGAAACGGCACTCTTGTGCTGTTTCTTCAGCTGCTGTGCCATTACCAATGGCTCCCGTGCGCATGCGCGGGAGTGACGTCATCGCGGCTCTGGCCAATCACAGCGCCGGAGCCCACGATACCCGGAAATAACTCCAGGCTTCGATCTAAGGTAAGTATTTCATAATGAGCTAGTATGCTATATTAGCTCATTATACCTTTGTCTTGCAGGTTTTTATTTATTTTTTTTTAATTCTGACACCTCTCTCCTACCTGTAAAGGTCAGTTATTATTATTTTTATTTTTTTTTGCTGTAATATTTATACCATTTTTTTTTTTTTTTTTTTTTGCAGAGGCCCTAGAGAATAAAATGGCGGTTGTTGCAATTTTTTATTTCACACGATATTTGCGCAGAGGTTTTTCAAACGCATTTTTTTTTTCTCAAAAAAAAAAGGATTTTATTGATATAAACCAAAGTGATATACAGGTTCATACAGAAAAAACAAAGAACATACATATCGTTCCAGTGTACCGTCAAATGCATTTAAAAAAAAAAAAAAAAAACTTGAATGAATTAAAAAAAAAAAAAAAAACAACACATAACCCAATTTTTTTATAAAATATGAAAGATGATGTTACGCCGAGGAGCAAATAAATACCTAACGCGTCATGCTTTAAAATTGCGCACACTCGTGGAATGGCGCCAAATGACAGTACGTAAAAATCACCATAGGCACCGCTTTAATTTTTTTTTTTTACAGTTTACATGTTTAGAGTTACAGAGGAGGTCTAGTGCTAGAATTATAATGCTTGTGGCGAGACCTCACATGTGTGCTGTGAACATCGTTTACATATGTGGGCGTGACCTACGTATGCGTTCGCCACAGGACAGGGGGACAGGGTGCTTTAAAAAAATGTTTTCATTATTATTTATTACCTTTTTTTTCACTGTCCCTTTATATACTGTATATATAGATATATCTATATATATATAGCACATTGAAAACGACATGGTTTTCCATGATTTGACCCATCAAACTCTGCACCCCGTGTCAAAAATGTTGCAAAGCAAGACAGCGTGGTTGTGGCATGTATGCAGCCCTATGCAGCTGTACGGGGACAGATCGGGTGGGAGTCTAAGGGCGGTAAAACCACAGCTCAGTAATGTACTGTATCCTCCAATCATCTCTATATGTGCAATGATGGGGATTACAAAATGTATAAAAACACATGCGACTTTCATTTCCACTGTCCACAGTCACAGTACTAACATGGCATGCACAAATTAGTATTACATGATAAACATTAATAACTGTTACAGACTCCAGTCTCAATTCACAAACCACAAATAAAGATCTTTATTTTAGACTGTAATTTTCAAATCTCATTGGACTAAGCTGAAAATAACTGTCACTTTTTTAACGAGAGCAATCCTTATCTCGGTGTGTTAGCCCTGCAAATTGAGCCTTATGTGTTTATTGTATATAGATTTTAGATTCTGTTTCATTTTAAGTCTATTTTATTATTTTTTGTGTTATCCGGGTGCAGTTACATAACATCGGCTTTCTCTATTGATTAACTTTGTTTGTCTTCCTGGTACAGTATCCTACAGTTGTTCAGTATACTGTTTATTATATAATATTTCTTTCATGTCTTTACAGGGCGCTCCTGGGCCGCGAGGACCTCAGGGGCCTCTGGGACCCCCTGGATCGCCTGTAAGTGAATAATAAAAAGTGTTTTAATCAATTTATAATCAAAGCTCATCAGTGGGTGGACCGCCAGTGCAGCCTCATCAGTGGGGTGGTCTGCCAGTGCAGCCTCATCAGTTCGGGGCCTGCCAGTGCAGCCTCATCAGTTAGGGGCCTGCCAGTGCAGCCTCATCAGCGGGGTGGTCTGCCAGTGCAGCCTCATCAGTGAGGGGCCTGCCAGTGTAGCCTCATCAGTGAGGGGCCTGCCAGTGTAGTCTCATCAGTGAGGGCCCGCCAGTGCAGCCTCATCAGTGAGGGCCCGCCAGTGCAGCCTCATCAGCGAGGGAGCTGCCAGTGCAGTCTCATCAGCGGGGGGCCCGCCAGTGCAGCCTCATCAGCGAGGGGCCCGCCAGTGCAGCCTCATCAGCGAGGGTCCTGCCAGTGCAGCCTCATCAGCGAGGTGTCTGCCAGTGCAGCCTCATCAGTGGGTGGCCCGCCAGTGCAGCCTCATCAGCGAGGAAGCTACCAGTGCAGTCTCATCAGCGGGGGGCCCGCCAGTGCAGCCTCATCAGCGAGGGGCCTGCCAGTGCAGCCTTGTCAGCGATGGGCCCCGCAGTGCAGCCTCATCAGTGGAGGGCCCCCCAGTGCAGCCTCATCAGCGAGGGGCCTGCCAGTGCAGCCTTGTCAGTGATGGGTCCCGCAGTGCAGCCTCATCAGCAGAGGGCCTGCCAGTGCAGCCTCATCAGCTTTCAACTTTCACTTTAATTTCTTTTTTTTTTTTTTATCACTTTTGTTCCTATTACAAGGAGTGTAAACATCCCTTGCAATAGAAATAGAGCAAGATAGATCCTCTTTATAGAGAGATCTGGGGTCTATAAGTCCCCACATCTCTCCTCTAGGCAGAAAAGGATGAGATAAAAAAAAAACAAAACAAATACAACAGTATTTACAACTGCCAGGCCGGACGTGACTTTATAACATCGCTCCTGGGCCTCCGAAGATAATAGAGACTGCCGGAGACCATCTGGTCACCGGTATTCTCTACTGTGAACTTCCGCTGCTAGCGGATTCCTTCTCCAGCTCGCCGGTCGAATGGGTGAGCAGGTAGAAGCACCGGAGTGTGGCGGGAGGGGGAGCCCTCCTCCCGCCGCCTGTGAAAATGATAAATCTGCTGAACTGCTGCTATGATTGTTCTTATGGTGCAGGGAATCACCGGCTGACAAGATGATATCTGAATGATGTCTGCAGCTGCACCCATCATTCAGATATCCCCACTCAAAGTCCAGGACTTCATATGACAGCTTTGGGCGGGAAGTGGTTCCATTTCTTCACTGTCACCATCCAAATCCTGTGTTTCTGCATTCTTCATTGTCCCCACCAAACTACTGTGTCTCTGCTCTCCCTCACTGTTCCCAACCCAGCTCCAGTGTCTCTGTCTTCTTTACTCTCTCCTCCAGAGTCCTGTGTCTCTGCTGTCCATCACTGTCTCTGTCCACCTCCTATGTCAGTCTTCTTCACTGTCTCCTCCCAACTACTGTGTTTCTGCTCTTCTTCCCTTCCCCACCCAATGCTTGTCTCCTCCAATGTACCATCTTTCTTCACAGTCCCCCAAAGGACTTGAAGGTATCAGTAGAGGGTTCTCCAGCCTTGGGAGGATGTTCTTGATCTTGATTCCTCTGTATAGATCTTAAGTCATCACTAGAGGGGCAACCAGCAGGGGGAAGGAGGTCCTGATTCCTCTATATAGATCTTTATATCACTAGAGGGATCACCAGGAAGAGGAAGGAAGTCCTGATTCCTCTATATAGATCTTTATATCACTAGAGGGATCACCAGGAAGAGGAAGGAAGTCCTGATTCTTCTATATATATATCTTTATATCACTAGAGGGATCACCAGCAGGAGAAAGGAGGTCCTGATTCCTCCATATAAATCTTTATATTACTAGAATTATCACAGGGACGAGGAAGGGGGTCCTGATTCCTTTAACAGATCTTTATATCACTAGAGGGATCACCAGGAGGAGGAAAGAAGCCCTGATTCCTCTATATAGATCTTTATATCACTAGAGGGATCATCAGCAGGAGGAAGGAGGTCCTGATTCCTCTATATAGATCTTTATATCACTAGAGGGATCATCAGCAGGAGGAAGGAGGTCCTGATTCCTTTTAATAGACCTTTATATCACTAAAGGGATCACCAGGAGGAGGAAAGAGGCCCTGATTCCTCTATATGGATCTTTATAAGACTAGAAGGGATCATCAGCAGGAGGAAGGAGATCCTGATTCCTCAATATAGATTTTTAGTTAGACCTCATTTAGAATACTGTGTCCAGTTCTGAAGGCTTCACTTACAAACAGATATCGATGATCTAGAATGATTCCACAGACGGGCAACAACAATGGTGAAATGTCTGATACCGCGTACACACGAGCGGACTTTACGGCAGACTTTGCTCGGTGGACTTTTCGACGGACTTTACGACGGACTTTCTGAATGAACGGACTTGCCTACACACAATCCACCAAAGTCCATCGAATTAGTACGTGATGACGTATGACCGGACTAAAACAAGGAAGTTCATAGCCAGTAGCCAATAGCTGCCCTAGCGGGGCTTTTTGTCTGGCGAACTAGCATACAGACAAGCGGACTTTTCGACCGGACTCGATTTCGAAGGATTAATTTAAAAAAAATTTAAAATGTTTCAAATCTAAGTCCGTCCAACTTTTGAGAAAACAAAGTCCGCTGGAGCCCACACACGATCGAATTGTCCGACCAAATCCCGTCCGCCGGGCAAAGTCTGCCGTAAAGTCCGCTCGTGTGTACGCGGCATTAGGGATAAAACATATCAGTAGAGACTGCAGCAACCTAATATGTACAGTCTAGAGGAAAAAGGGAAAGGGCAGACGTGACTGAAACCTTTAAAGACAAGAGAGGTGTGAATAAGGTTCAGGGGGGCAGTATTTCCAGGATAAAGCTAAAATCGAGAACACAGGGACATGACCTCAATCTAACAACAGGAAAGTTCAAAACTAACGTTAGAAAGTATTATTTTACTAAAAGAGTAGTTGATGCTTGGAATAGACTTCAAGCGTAGGTAGTGAGTCAACAGTAGGTGGATTTCAACATGCTTGGGACAAACATAAATGTACATGTAGACAAAAAAGGTTAAACATGAAAAAAAAGTAAAACAAAATAGACATCTTGGTCCTTTTTGCAATTGCTGTTCTATGTTTATGAGATTCTTTAAGTACCATATTGTCAATAAATGAAAACCATGATTTCTGATAAACTTTTCAAAAATGTCCCTAAAGCTGTAAATGAACTCTCTCCCTATAGGGACCAGAAGGCTCCAAGGGCAGTGCCGGTCTCCCAGGACTTGAAGGACAGCGGGTAAGTCAAACTCTTTTTTTTATATCTATCGTGGCCACCTGTTCATCAAAGTGGAACCGACTAGTAGAAGATAAGACTGAGCAATAGCGTGCAATGTCAAGCCGCAGCCAGAAAAACTCAGCTGACTACTAGCATGCATAAAAAAGGGGATATACTCCAGAGATGAAACTATAATCCTGCCACTTTATACAATTCTGGTTCGGCCATATCTGGAGTATTCCATCCAATTCTGGTCACCAATCCTCAGGAAGGATGTGCTGGAGCTGAAAAGAGTCCAGAGAAGGGCAACAAAGTTAATAAGGGGACTGGAGGACCTCAATTATGAGGAACGACTACAAGCGCTAAATGTATTCTCCCTGAAGAAGAGATATGAGAGCGATATACAAACATCTCAATGGTGATCCCAGCGTAGGTAGGAAACTATTTAGTCTCAGGGAGTCTAAGTAGATATGGGGCCACACAATGAGATTGGAGGAAAATCGGTTTAACCTTAAGCTGCGTAGGGGGTTTTTCACTGTCAGGGTTGTAAGGATGTGGAATTTTCTTCCACAATTGGTGGTGTCAGCAGGAAGTATTGATAGTTTTAACAGACTCTTGGACTTGCATCTTAGTGAACACAATATACAGGGATATGGGAAATAATTATGGACATGAACACACACCCACCAGGTTGAACTGGATGGAATAGTTTCTTTATTCAACCTTACCAATTATGAAAACTATAAGTGTTTTTACTGTGTAATTTTTGGGTTGGTTAGGTTCCTGAAAAATACTTTAATTGTTATCAGGCAAGAAGCTCCATCCAAAAATAATGCCTTTATCCCATGGACAGGTGGACCCGTAAAGTAATGAGCACGGATGGCAATCCATAGGCACATTTATATTTGCAAAAAACATGTTTTGAATAATTTAACAATGATTAACCACTTGCCGACCACTGCACGCCGATATCTGTTGGCACAATGGCAATACCTGTACGGCAAATGGGCATACCTGTATGTCCCCTTTAAGAGGCGGGGATAGCAGGCACGCGCGCCCGCCGCGTACAGCGTGACCGTGTCCGCTGGTCTCCCGGCGATCGTGTCACGGAGTCTCAGAACGGGGAAGTGCCTATGTAAACAAGGCATTTCCCCGTTCTGCCTTGTGACATGACAGAGATCTACTGCTCCCTGTCATCGGGAGCAGTGATCGATGTCATGTGAATAGTAGCCCCTCCCCCCCCACAGTTAGAATCACTCCCTAGGACACACTTAACCCCTTGATCACCCCCTAGTGTTTAACCCCTTCACTGCCAGTGTCATTTACACAGTAATCAGTGCATTTTTATAGCACTGGTCACTGTATAAATAAATGACAATGGTCCCAAAATAGTGTCAAAAGTGTCCGATGTAGATGTGTCCGCTATAATCCCGATAAAAATCCCAGATCGCCGCCACTACTAATTAAAAAAAAATGAAAAATAAAAATGCCATAAAACGATCCCCTATTTTGTAGACGCTATAACTTTTGCGCAAACCAATCAATATATGCTTATTGTGATTTTTTTTTTACCAAAAATATGTAGAAGAATACATATCGGCCTAAACTGAGGAAAAAAATAGTTTTTTTTATATATTTATTTATATTTATTATAGCAAAAAGTAAAAAATATTGCGTTTTTTTTCAAAATTGACGCTCTTTTTTTGTTTATAGCGCAAAAAATAAAAACCGCAGAGGTGATCAAATACCACCAAAAGAAAGCTCTATTTGTGGGGAAAAAAAAAGGACGTCAATTTTGTTTGGGTGCAACGTCGCACGACCGTGCAGTTGTCAGTTAAAGCGCCGAATCGCAAAAAGTGCTCTGGTCAGGAAGGGGGTAAAATCTTCTGGGGCTGAAGCGGTTAAAGTTGAACTAAACACTCAATAAATCAAACATAACTTTTATAAGTGTAGTGTTAGTAAATCTGTGCCACCGTCTTTATTTATTTATTTATTTTTGAAGGAATAGTAGACAAATAAATGCAGCTCCACCATTCATTCATTTATTATTAAAACTGAACCCCTTGGTCTTAATTGTATAATTACATTGTTCAAGCTTGGCGCAATGCATCTATGCATATCTCATGCCAGAGGGACCGCTGGCAAAGCTGACAATCACTGTAGTAGTCTGCCCTACTACAGTGATCACCACAATCTTTCGGGTATTGCGCTTCGTCCAATCGGAGAACGTCTTGTATTTAATGAAACCCAAAATACAAGACTTCTTGTGAAGTGTGGCTGAATAAGTGACCTTCTGTAGTCCAGATCACAATATAGGATGACAACGCTTTTCTACATAGAGACACACTTAGTAAGCGTTGTCACCCTATGACAGGAAGTGCATGAGAAAGTTCTTTCTGACAAGACCAACAGGTTCAATGTAGAAAAATGTAAAATAATGCATTTGGGTGGTAAAAATATGAATGCATTCTATACACTGGGGGGAGAACCACTGGGGGAATCTAGAATGGAAAAGGACCTGGGGGTCCTAGTAGATGATAGGCTCAGCAATGGCATGCAATGCCAAGCTGCTGCTAACAAAGCAAACAGAATATTGGCATTAAAAAGTGGATTTTTCCAGAGATAAAATGATAATTCTCCTGCTCTACAAGACTCTGGTCCGGCCGCACCTGGAGTATGCTGTCCAGTTCTGGGCACCAGACCTCAGGAGGGATGTATTGGAAATGGAGCGAGTACAAAGAAGGGCAACAAAGCTAATAAAGGGTCTGGAGGATCTTAGTTATGAGGAAAGGTTGTGAGCACTGAACTTATTCTCTCTGGAGAAGAGACGCTTGAGAGGGGATATGATTTTAATATACAAATACCGTACTGGTGACCCCACAATAGGGATAAAACTTTTTCGCGGAAGGGAGTTTAACAAGACACGCGACCACTCGTTACAATTAGAAGAAAAGAGGTTTAGCCTTAAACTATGTAGAGGGTTCTTTACTGTAAGAGCGGCAAGGATGTGGAATTCCCTTCCACAGGCGGTGGTCTCAGCGGGGAGCATTGATAGCTTTAAGAAACTATTAGATAATCACCTGAATGACCGCAACATACAGGGATATATAATGCAATACTGACACATAATCACACACATAGGTTGGACTTGATGGACTTGTGTCTTTTTTCAACCTCACCTACTATGTAACTATGTAACTATGTAACTATGTATGATTACAGGAACTACAATCCTCCAAAAATAAAAAATTAAAAAAGACCTTAGACCTAATTCACAAATCTTTATACAATTTTAACCACTTGCTTACTAGGGCAATTTGTTTAATTTTTTGCACTCATGTTAAAATGTATTTTGCTAGAAATAACTGCCTGGCAACAATATGAACAAGCCAGAAGTGAACTGGACCTACAATGGTATTTTTTCCAGATAGCACAGGTCTTATCAGCAGCTTGTTTGGCTGCCAGTCAAGCCCCCGATCAAGGGGGCTCTTGGACCCCCCCCCGAAACACGCGTGGTGCTTCAATTTCAATCCTTATTTTCACTTGGGCCAGAGTCCTCCTTTAACTGTATTGAGAAAAGCTGCAAAGCATGATGTCTTATGGCACCTGTAATACGGCTGAAGTAGGAGAGCTGATTAAACTCGCTTTTATATCTTTTTTTTATTACTGAATAGGAAAGGTCTCAGCCTAAAAGATAAGACAAATGAATTTCAATCCGCTTATTCAAGTGGAAACTGATTTCGGGCCTCCTGGCCGCCCAGCTCGCTGCCTTCCGCTGAAATTTTCCCGCGCTGAGAAATGTGTGTTGAGTGCAGAGTGCGGGGGATACGACCGCCGGTAATGGGCCATACGACTCCATTGAGCTCTCGTCTGTGTTTTTGGCACCCTGTTAATGGATGTCATTACGGGATAGATACGGCGTTGTCTAATGAGGTTTTTTTTTTTTTTTTTTCTTTAGCACAAATAAGTGGTGGCTGGCCGAGTTTCAATTCTGCCCAGTCTGTGAGCATTCTGGATCCTGGCGGCATTTACAGGATCTTTTGTGTTTCTAATTGAAATTTCGTGTGTCTCAGATGACTGCTTTATGAAAAAGAGATTTTAATGTCCCTTTCTTGTTCTGATATTCCATATCTGAAATGATTCTTTTGTTATCTGGGAACAGGTTATAGGAGCTCCATGATCCAAATAACGCAAAAAAGTATAAAATGCAATATATCATCATAGAAATCTTCCTTTTCATCTAAACTGGCAATAGTATACAGTGCCTGCTGAGCTTACATGCTGAGCTTCTCCTGGAACACGATGTCACTTCGGGACTGTCCTACATCAATAAGAATAAAGTTAATTCAGTGCTCCCCCCCTGCAGGAGCTGCTGGTACCTGATTGGTTCTCCGACTGCTATCAGCGGTGACCTGTCCTGGGCTGGACCTGACAATACACCAACAGACCAATGGCAGCTATTGAGCTTTGGTCACCTCAGTCCTTTTTTTGTATGATTTATTTGTTCTATACTGTAAACTTGTAGAGGGTAGGGGGCACAGGTTACTCAAAAATAGCAAATATCCAAGGTCTTCAAAAAAACAAAAAAAATGGTGGCTCTAATTTCTTTAGTAGCAGCCTCCCATTAATAACAAATGGGTGGTGGCTCGAACATTCAGTAGGAGACTCCCAGTAACACCAAATGGATGGCGGCTCAAATAATCAGTAGTAGCTTCCCAGTATTAACAAATGGATGGCGGCTCGAATGTTCATTAGCAGTCTCCCAGTAATAACAGATGGATGGTGGATCAAATGTTCGGTAGTAACGTCCCAGTAGTAACAAATGGATGGTGGCTAGAATGTTCAGTAGGAGCCTCCCAGTAATACCAAATGGATGGTGGCTCCAATGTTCAGTGGCAGCCTCCCAGTAATAACAAATGGTTGGCGGCTTGAATGTTCAGTGGCAGCCTCCTAGTAATATCAAATAAATGGAGGCTCGAATGTTCAGTAGCAGCCTCCCGATAATAACAAATGGATGGTGGTTTGAATGTTTGGTAGAAGCCTGCCAGTAACAACAATGGATGGTGGCTCTAATGTTCTGTAGCAGCCTCCCAGGATTAACAAATGGATAGTGGTTTGAATGTAAAGTATTAGCTTCCCAGTAGTAACAAATGGATGGCGGCTTGAATGTTGAGTAGTGGCCTTTCAGTAATACAAAATGGATGGTGGCTCGAAAGTTGAGTAGCAGCCTCCCAGTATTAGCAAATGGATGGCGGCTTGAATGTTCAGTAGCAGGCTCCCAGTATTACCAAATAGGTGGTGGCTCGAATGTTGAGTAGCAGCTTCCCAGTATTAACAAATGGATGGGGCTTCAAATGTTCAGTAGTAGCCTTTCAGTAATACCAAATGGATGGTGGCTCGAATGTTAAGAAGCAGCCTCCCAGTATTAAGAAATGGATGGGGGTTAGAATGTTCAGTAGTAGCCTCCCAGTAAGAACAAATAGGTGGTGGCTCGAATATTCAGTAGCAGCATCCCAGTAATACCAAATGGATGGTGGCTCGAAAGTTGAGTAGCAGCCTCCCAGTAATAGCAAATGGATGGCGGCTTGAATGTTCAGTAGCAGGCTCCCAGTATTACCAAATAGGTGGTGGCTCGAATGTTGAGTAGCAGCTTCCCAGTATTAACAAATGGATGGGGCTTCAAATGTTCAGTAGTAGCCTTTCAGTAATACCAAATGGATGGTGGCTCGAATGTTGAGAAGCAGCCTCCCAGTATTAAGAAATGGATGGGGGTTAGAATGTTCAGTAGTAGCCTCCCAGTAAGAACAAATAGGTGGGGGCTCGAATATTCAGTAGCATCATCCCAGTAATACCAAATGGATGGCGGCTCGAATATTTAGTAGTAGCCTCCCAATATTACTGTGACAGGAGTCACTTTTGGGCACAGGGTGACTAAGAAAATATATCTTGGATTACTTAAAATGGGACAGTAATATTTATCCACAATATCTCCCAGGATATATGTAAAGACTATTCTTGGTTTGTTTGATGCTGAACTCAACATGTTAGTTGAGAGAGCTGATCACATTGGCCTCTAGAACTGGGTAGGAGCCGGACAGTCTACTCATACTATAGTTTGTTGCCTACTAAGCTGAGGAGGGGGGGAGATCACTGTTTGTATTGTCAATTGTAATTAGCTCCTGCTATTGTGAGAAGGTGTCCTGTATTTATACTAATGTGTGAGGCTCGGTGACAACAAGTCTGACCTGTAGTGAAATCCTGATTAATCATACAATGCTCAGGAGGGCACAGAGTCACATCGGCTGCTTTAAGGGGTTAATTAATTAGTCCATGTTAATTCTGTTTCTGGTTACAGTTTAATTGTTAGAGTAATATGAGCAGGAGGGGCGCCTCCTCTTCTACTGTATATAAGACTGTATTCTGGTTCTAATAAAAGAATCTGATTTCCTGTTTGACCCTCAACACAGAGCCTCGTCTCGTACTTGGGGGGAGAATTATTCGTATGGGTTTCTTGTTCGGCTGGTTGGAGTGTTCGGTAGCTTCCTTTGTGTTCGAGTATGGAATGTCCTAAACGACTTTAACCCCTTTCATACTCGGGGTGTCGTTACAATTACCAATTGGATGAGGGTTAGAATGCTCAGTAGTAGCCTCCCAGTAAGAACAAATGGGTGGTGGCTTGAATGCATTTTTTTGCACCTGTTAAAATGCACACTTTAGGCCTGAAGACTAGTTAAAACCCCCAAAATCGTATATATTATTTTTGAAAGCAGAGACCGTGGAGAATAAAACGGTGGTTGTAATGTTTCATGTTACACATTATTAGTGTACCAGTTTCATCAAACAGATATTCTCAGTCTAAAAAATACATCAATGTAATTTTAGTGCACACAAGCAACAATATGATACCCAATGTTTTGGTATGATGAGGTTGTGTCAAGTGAATGGATACCAAACACGTTAAGCCTTTAAATTGTGTGTGCCCGTGATTTGGCAACAAACTTCAGCACACAACATTGTCCATAGATGATACTTTAAAAGGCGTTCCAGGTCATCAGTTTAGAATTAACTATAAATGATGATCTTACTCCAGTATACATGGCAAACTACTGTGCGTATCACAGATGATGTTTTTGTACATAGCTGCACCTGATGTGTTTATGTATGTATTTGGGTTTATATAGTAGCAAAAGAAGGGTCAGACAGAGGAAGGAGCAGAGTCCTCTAGCTGCATTGAGTAGGGGTTTGAGGCTCTAGCACTGGTTTAGTTGGTAATTTACTTCTGAATGAAATTTAATGTGCGGCCTCCCTGTCACATTCCGTTTTACACCTGAGTGGCAGGGGAGCCGGGGGTGGCATATACAAGAACTAATCCCCTCCATTTTCCTCCTGCAGCCATTGTAATCCGGTTTCTCGTCCACTCCCTGCCACTGACATTCAGTGGCTGCAGGAGGAAAGGGGATCAGTTCCTCTATATGCTGCCCCCCGCTGCCCCTCCTGTCCAGGTTACTCTTATTTCCTGCTGTCTGGCCACCTATGTGCTCCCCTGTACCCCCAGTTTCTGATGTTTTGGGATTTATTATGCTTCAGTTTGTGGATGTACGAGAAGCTCTGTACAGAGCTTTTCCTGTTCATTCATTCTGTTGAGGCTGCAGGGATAGAGGATGAGGGCTGTGTCCTCAATCTCCTTTCTCTGTCTCAACAGTGAGACATCAGACATCAGGTCTGTTTAGACCCTTGGTATTCCACCAAACCTCCCCAACAAGGTTGCTAAAAAAAAATTTTAAAACTATACAAAATAAAGTTGTAAAAAATATATAATAGTAATATTATAAAATAGTAAAAATGGAAAAAAAAAACAAAAATAAAAAGCTACTGACACCGTCCACTGCCCTACTGACATCATCCACTGCTCTACTGACCCTATATTCTGCCCTACTGATACCATACACTGCTCTACTGACTTACACCTTCCACTGCCCTACTGATACCGTCCACTGCTTTACTGACCCTATCTTCTGCCTTACTTATACCGTCCACTGCTCTGCTGACCCTATCGTCTGCCCTACTGATTCCCTCCACTGCTCTACTGAACCTATCTTCTGTCCTACTGATTCCGTCCACTGCTCTACTGAACCTATCTTCTGTCCTACTGATTCCGTCCACTGCTCTACTGACCCTATCTTCTGGCCTACTGATTCCGTCCACTGCTTTACTGACCCTATCTTCTGCCCTACTGATTCCGTCCACTGCTTTACTGACCCTATCTTCTGCCTTACTTATACCGTCCACTGCTCTACTGACCCTATCGTCTGCCCTACTGATTCCCTCCACTGCTCTACTGAACCTATCTTCTGTCCTACTGATTCCGTCCACTGCTCTACTGAACCTATCTTCTGTCCTACTGATTCCGTCCACTGCTTTACTGACCCTATCTTCTGCCCTACTGATTCCGTCCACTGCTTTACTGAACCTATCTTCTGGCCTACTGATACCGTCCACTGCTCTACTGACCGTATCTTCTGCCCTACTGATTCTGTCCACTGCTCTACTGACGCTATCTTCTGTCCTACCGATTCTGTCCACTGCTCTACTGACCCTATATTCTGCCCTACTGATTCCGTCTACTGCTCTACTGACCCTATATTCTGTCCTACTGATTCCGTCCACTGCTCTACTGACCCTATCTTCTGTCCTACCGATTCTGTCCACTGCTCTACTGACGCTATCTTCTGTCCTACCGATTCTGTCCACTGCTCTACTGACCCTATATTCTGCCATACTGATTCCGTCTACTGCTCTACTGACCCTATATTCTGTCCTACTGATTCCGTCCACTGCTCTACTGACCCTATCTTCTGTCCTACTGATTCTGTCCACTGCTCTACTGACCCTATCTTCTGCCCTACTGAATACCGTCCACTGCTCTACTGACTGTATCTTCTGCCCTTCTGATTCCATCCACTGGTCTACTGACCCTATCTTCTGCCCTACCGACACCGTCCACTGCCTTATTGATACGGTCCACTGCTCTACTGACTGACACTGTCCACTGCTCTACTGACCCCATTCTCTGCCCTACTGACAAAGTCCACTGCCTTACTGACACCATCCACTGCTCTATTGACCCCATTTTCTGCACTACTGACAATGTCCACACACTGTCCACTGCCATACTGACACCATCCACTGGCCTGCAAACACTTTCCACTTTTAAGGTAGGCTAAGTTCATATTTTTACAGGGACGTTTGTTTTATTATTTATTTTTATATATTTTTTATATTTTTCTAAGTTTTCCTTACTATTTACTGTAGTTAGACCTTGTTGCTAGTTAATAAGGGTACCGTAGCCTGGTGATCTCTTTCACATTGTTCAGGTAAATCTCCACTTCTCAAAGGCTGCTTACCCCTGCTCCAGGGTACTCAAATAAAATTGGAGAGGTCCAACATGTCAAAATGTGGAGAGTTTCTCCAAAATCCTTTGAATTACCATCTCAATATGTAAAGAAAGATCTGAAATACCGGTAACTCTTTAGCCACTTGCAGTATCTTGGCACACGGTGAAACCGGCAGGTGGTAGGGTGGTATTAGGGGGGCCCCCAGGTCAACTTTTGCATTGGGGCCCACAAGCTATCAAGCTATGCCTCTGTGTGTATGTGTATATATATATATATATATATATATATATATATATATATATATATATATATAATCTTTTTTTTTTTCAATGTGTTGAAAATCTAAACATTTTTTTTGTTTGTCAGGGAGAAAAAGGAGAAGGTGGTCTGCCTGGAGTGGATGGGGAACCGGGTGTTGCGGTAAGTGACAGGAAGCCTCTTCTCATGGTGTCACAGCACTTACATGTGTATACAGATGGTAACTATGAATATATTCATGTTCAGGCTTTCAGCAGACAAGGTTCTGTGTGATAATTGTCCCCGTGTGAGCTTAGCATGACCCGTCTCCACGCTATACGTGGCTTTTTGATGGGAATGACACAATGTACAGCATGTTCATAGCCTGACTTCACACCGCCCGATCATACATTACAGTATATGATACAAGGCGAATACGTCACTCTATTCCTTCCACCTTCCAGTGATATTTCATGTAAATAAAAAACACTATTCCCACAATGCTGCATTGAAATATCATAATACAGCAAGGAAAAGGTCCACTCCACCCAAAACTGTGTAATATTAGCAGATTTGCCCTCCCACTAGGTGGTGTAATTCCTCACATGCAAAGGGCATGGAGGTTCCAGTCTTCCCCTTGGATCCTCTGTCTCTGGCTGTTTTGACTGTTGCAGTCGTGCGTCTGGCCGGCGTATGTTTGGCCTGAAGATAGAAGCACTAGAAGCTCGGCCAGTCGCAAGGACTTCCCTCACTTTAAAATGATTGTTGATAGCTTTTGCTCATTTTATACCTGTGGATTCCATGCGCAACTCAGGAGTATATTTTTAAAGCTACGCCCCCAAGTGTTTACCTCCGGTACAACTGTCCTATGGTTCTTAGGGCTCGTTTACACTTGACCTTAAAGGGGTTGTAAAGGCAGAAGGTTTTATTTACCTTAATGCATTCCATGCATTAAGATAAAAAACATTTTGTGTGTAGCACCCCCCCTAATTACCTACCTGAGGTCCCTCTCTCTCCAGCGATCCCCTCAGCCATCCAGGACACTCCTCCTGATTGGCTGAGACAGAGCAGCGGCACCATTGGCTCCTGCGGCTGTCAATCAAAGTCAGTCAGTCAATCAGGGGGGGGAGGAGGAGGGGCCAGTTTGGGGCTCTGTGTCTGAATGGATACACAGAGCTCTGACTCGGCTCGGGTGCCCCCTGTAGCAAGCTGCTGGCTGAGGGGCACTCAAAGGAGGGAGGGGCCAGGAGCAGCAAAGAGGGACCTGAGAAGAGGAGGATGCGGGCTGCTCTGTGCAAAACCAACTGTACAGAGGAGGTTATTTATTTATTTATTTGTTATTTTATTTTTATTTTTTTTTACGAGACTTTACAATCACTTTAACATATTAAAGCACTTACCGCTTCAACATGCTTTTTTGATGTGTTTTTTATGCTTCTATGAGGCTTTCTTTAATCTATAATGAAGTAAATTGCTTGTATGTGTGTTGATTTTCTATTTGTTTAAAGGGGCCCAGTAGAACCCCAGTTCAATAGTACCCCCCTTTAGCAGATTCCTAGCTCATTAGTACCCCTGTTCAGCAGACCCTCAGCTTTTTAGTACCCTTGTTTAGCAGATTCCCTGCTTTGCTGATGCCCCACTCAGTAGTAACCCCCAGATCTGCTGATTCCCCACTCAGTAGTCACCCTCCACCTTGCTGATTCTCTGCTCAATAGTAACCCTCCACCTTGCTGATTCCTTGCTCAGTATTAATCCCCAGCTCTGCTGATCCCACTCAGTAGTAACCCCCAGATCTCTTGAACCCCCGCTCAGTAGTAACCCCCAGCTCTGCTGATCCCATATTAAGTAGTAACCCCCAGATCTGCTGATCCCCCCACTCAGTAGTAACCCTCCACCTTGCTGATTCCCTGCTCAGTAGTAACCCCCCCTCTCCTGATCCCCTGCTCAGTAGTAGCCCCCCCTCTCCTGATCCCCTGCTCAGTAGTAGCCCCCAGCCCTGCTGAACCCCTGCACAGTAGTAACCCCCAGCTCTGCTGCTTCCCCATTCAGTAGTAACCCCCAGCTCTGCTGATCCTTCACTCAGTAGTAACCCCCAGCTCTGCTGATCCCATATTCAGTAGTAACCCCCAGATCTGCTGATCCCCCCACTCAGTAATAACCCTCCACCTTGCTGATTCCCTGCTCAGTAGTAACCCCCCCCTCTCCTGAGATTCCCTGCTCAGTAGTAGCCCCCAGCTCTGCTGAACCCCCGCACAGTAGTAACTCCCAGCTCTGCTGCTTCCCCAATCAGTAGTAACCCCCAGCTCTGGTGATTCCTTGCTCAGTAGTAACCCCCAGCTCTGCTGATTCCTTGCTCAGTAGTAGACCCCTCAGCTCTGCTGAATCCTTGCTCAGTAGTAACCCCCAGCTCTGCTGATCCCTCACTCAGTTGTAACCCCCATCTCTGCTGATCCTCTGGTTTTCTGATTTTCCTTTCTCTCTAGTACCCACTATTTTCCTACTATATTGCTCCCACTTTACGCACCACGTGGGACATCTGCTAGTTTCTCCTGCTCTGGTCCCCCAGCTCTGCTGATTATCTGTTGCTCAGTCCTCTCTCTCCAGTCCCTGTTCACATTTCTGCCGCTCTTTGCTGCACACCAGATGTGACGTCTGCACCAGACACTCCCACAATATGTGCACATGAACCGCAAGTGACTGCTGATGATGTCTTTACAGTTCGCTTGTTAGTTTACCAATGTACCCTGGGCTATCTCATACCCACCTGTACCTCCAAAATAAAGCGAAGCTAATGCTGAATGAAAACCTCTCAAAAGCTTCAGGTGCTGCAAGCGGGTGTTGTCATAGACTCCTATGGAGGCTTTAAAGATGCTTTGAAGCACCAAGAAAGCAACATGGGGTATCATTTTTGAAGTTAAGCAAAGCAAACAGTGTGAACAGGATTGTAAGGTTTCTTATTTAGTGACAAGGGCTTTGATTGGCATTTAGAGCGCTTTATAAAAAAGCGTGCCATATGCCACATTTTTTAGCAAGTGTAAATGAGCCCTTAATGTGTTTTATCATGTGGGAATATCTCTCTATTTTCATCTACATTTACAATGTATCCATCCGGCCCGGGAATTTCTCTCCTTACCCTTGTGCTCCCTCTAGTGTTCAAAAATCAGAATGCTAGAAATCCTCCTTTCACCACCCTCTGCCATTGTAAATAATGGAATAATTATCCTCCCCTCGCTGTGACTCACTGTTTTATGTATGCTCATCCCGCGGCAATTAAATCTTGATTTTTGTATTAATCACACATTTCTAATGATAAATGGGTAGTATTTATTTTAAAACTGGAAGACGTGAAATGTTTAATCATTTTAATTGCCGTCATGTCGGTCTATGGTAGGTCGTTTTCTGAGTCACACAAATACTAATTTTACTGCTGCAGAAGCTTGTAAATGCCGTGTTACTGAAGGAATGTTTTATTTCTAAAAGAAGGCTTTGAGTTATCTAGAATTAACCAAGGGGGGATTCCTAATGGTGGCGGGGCAGGGGGTAGAATACAATGATAGATAGATAGATAGATAGATAGATAGATAGATAGATAGATAGATAGATAGATAGATAGATAGATAGATAGATAGATAGATAGATAGATAGATAGAAGTGAGTACATCCCTCAAATTTTTGTAAATATTTTATTCTATCTTTTTTATGACAACACTGAAGAAATGACATTTTGCTACAATGTAAAGTAGTGAGTGTACAGCTTGTATAACAGTGTAAATTTGCTGTCCCCTCAAAAAAAGTCACACAGCCATTAATGTCTAAACCGCTGGCAACAAAGGTGAGTACACCCCTAAGTGAAAATGTCCAAATTGGGCCCAAAGTATCAATATTTTGTGTGGCCACCATTATTTTCCAGCACTGCCTTAACCTTCTTGGACATGAAGTTCACCAGAGCTTCACAGGTTGCCACTGGAGTCCTCTTCCACTCCTCCATGATGACATCACAGAGCTGGTGGATGTTAGAGACCTTGCGCTCCTCCACCTTCCATCTGAGGATGCCCCACAGATACTCAATAGGGTTTAGGTCTGGAGACATGCTTGGCCAGTCCATCACCTTTACCCTCAGCTTCTTTAGCAAGGCACTGGTCATCTAGGAGGTGTGTTTGGGGTCGTTATCATGTTGGAATACTGCCCTGAAGCCCAGTCTCTGAAGGGAGGGGATCATGCTCTGCTTCAGTATGTCACAGTACATGTTGCCATTCATGGTTCCTTCAATGAACTGTAGCTCCCCAGTGCCGGAAGCACTCATGCAGCCCCAGACCATGACACTCCCACCACCATGCTTGACTGTGAGCAAGACACACTTGTCTTTGTACTCCTCACCTGGTTGCCGCCACAAACGCTTGACACCATCTGAACCAAATAAGTTTATCTTGGTCTCATCAGACCACAGGACATGGTTCCAGTAATCCATGTCCTTACTCTGCTTGTCTTCAGCAAATTGTTTGCGGGCTTTCTTGTGCATCATCTTTAGAAGAGGCTTCCTTCTGGGACGACAACCATGCAAAACCAATTTGATGCAGTGTGCAGCGTATGGACTGAGCACTGACAGGCTGACCCCCCACCCCTTCAACCTCTGCAGCAATGCTGGCGGCACTCATACGTCTATTTTCCAAAGACAACCTCTGGATATGACGCTGAGCACGTGACCTCAACTTCTTTGGTTGACGAGGCCTGTTCTAAATAAACCTGACCTGTTAAACCGCTGTATGGTCTTGGCCATCGTGCTGCAGCTCAGTTTCAGGGTCTTGGCAATCTTCTTATAGCCTAGGCCATCTTTATGTAGAGCAACAATTCTTTTTTTCAGATCCTCAGAGAGTTCTCTGCCATGAGATACCAAGTTGAACTTCCAGTGACCAGTATGAGAGAGTGAGAGCGATAACACCAAATTTAACACACCTGCTCCCCATTCACACCTGAGACCTTATGACACTAACGAGTCACATGACTCCGGGGAGGAAAAATGGCTAATTGAGCCCAATTTGGACATTTTCACTTAGGGGTGTACTCACTTTTGTTGCCAGCGGTTCAGACTTTAAGGCTTGGTTCACACTGGGACCAGCTGCAGATCGCACAGGAACGCTGTGTATTTCCATTCTCCATTTCAGGGCCGAATCTTTGCCTGAATTTGGCCTTGAAACTTAACCAAAGATGCACAGTGTTTCTGTGCAGTGCGCTCTGCAAGCTGTCCCAGAGATATGTGAACCGGCTCCATAGAGATTGATAGATAAACATTGATACAGGATTACACACACTTCAGAATGATTCAGGCAGAATGACTACATCTACTCTCCTGATTCATAAGCTGGCCAAACACGGATCAAAATTTGGTCAGTTCCGCAGGAACCTGTCCAAATTCCAATCCATGTATGGCCGTTCCTGTTCATGTGTTGTGTTGAGTGCTATCTCCCTGTCCAATGTGGCCTTTTAGATAGTGGAGGCATCCATCTGGATTAGTCAGTTGGCCAGATACCTGTGACCTCCTTACATATTATTCTCCATGATGTCACATGTTCATGATATACTGTACCATTGTACCAACTTCACCACAGATGTTACCTTCAAACAGAGACGATATTTTAGTGGCCAGACCTAGACTGAATATGAGGAAGAACTTTTGTGAAGTTCATATACTGCTGTCTGTGTCCTCCTTGTGGATTTTTCCTTTCACTTCCTGTCCAAATGACCAAAGGGCAGGAAATGCGAGGGTGTGAATGTCACTGGGACATAAATTGAGGGGGAGTGGGGTTAACCCTGTTCATCTGGGATACACACATGGCAGTAAAAACAAGACAGAGGTTCTGAACACCCCCCTCTGTGTGGTTGGGAAAAAATATTGTAAGGTCGATATTTTATGTCATAGAATTGGGGGCAACCTCTGGCCATCTCTGCTCAGTTGAGAAGTCAATGCACTATAACTGTAATAATCAACTCCTTCTTTCATTTCAGGGTCCCCCTGGGCCAGTTGGCATTGCTGGACCACCGGGTGAAATGGGTCTCCAGGTATGCATGAATTATTATTATTATTATTATTATTATTATTATTATTATTATTATTATTATATAATGATCTGTGCTTCAGTGCATGAAAAGCTGTCCATGTCACTGGTCAACTGGCCCAACCCTGAGCCCCATGTCTCCTCCCATCACCCTGAGACCCAATCCAGCAATAGGTTCTGACCAGTCAAGTAATGCATTGGGTCCTTTTCCACTTCAGTCTTCCCTCTGTGCTGAATAGTTCTGGATGAAGCCTGCTCTCTGCATTAATATACTTTAAGGGGGCGGAGCCATGACACCTTACTCTCAGTCTTTTCTCAGTCTTCCAACTTGAGTGACATGGAGTGTCATTCAACTTGGAAGTCCGAGGACATCTTGTGGTGAAGAAAGAGTACTGCGGAGGATGGATCAGGTGAGTATTGCAGCCAAGCTGTGTTTTTTTTTTAATTTAAACTTTGAGGGTGGCTTAAGAAATAGTTGGGTCTTGGCAACTGTTGATTTATTGTAATTAGTAATTAAAACCCAAGTTGCAGAAATAGATATGCAGTTAGGACCTTGAACTAACAACCTACATTTCCTACATTTCCTATCTCTAGCAGTTGTGCAGGATATTTAAACATGATGGTGCAAACCAGTAGGCACCAAAGTTAGACCAAGTGATCTAACTAGCTCAGACCTTTTTACCTTCTCTGCAAAACAAATGTAAGGACGTTTGTCCTGAGGGGTGTGGCTGTTACTCTGCTCTGCACAGCACAGAACACTGCAGTGTGAGAACAGGATGAAAAACTGTCGCTGAGAAGAAAAGGTATTTAAAAACATTTCCAGTCACTTGCCAGCAATTCCCGACTGTCAAAGTGATAACCAGGAGTTGCTGTATGAAAAGGACCATCTGACCCAGTGTTACTAAACATTGTTCATAAACAAGACAGAGAGATACAAAGTAACATTTTTACTTTTGTATCTTCTCTGATTTATTTATCTGCAGATCAAAGGGATGAGCTTCGATCTGTGTATGACGCCAGTTAAAGCAACCTGACACATAAAATATAAAATGTTAAATATAATATATAATAATAATACAATAATAAATATTATAATTAAATAATAAATATTAAAATAAAACCTTAGTCTACTTCTTCCCCTTTGTTCTGTGTTTTTTTTTTTTTTTCATTTTATATTAACCAATATGATTTAAACTTTTATCATTTATTATTATTATTATTTTAATATACATCTAAAAAAAAAGTGTTACAGCAGATATTGTGTTACTGCACTTTATTTTATTACACTTTTTAAAAATAAGCATGATAGAATAAAATGCATACTTTTTATCTACAGTAACACTTTTTTTTTTTTTTTAAACTAGCACTGATCAAAGTAGAAAAGAAAATGTGTTGTTATTAGTTTTGTTACTTTTTTTGTCTATGGATTGCCTAAAACATGAATTTTTTTCAAGACAATACCACCAAAAAAAAAACAAAAACCCCATTGTATATACTGTAGTATTTGTAGGTGAGGGGTCTGTACTACCCGAAATACCCAGGGGTTTAAAAGTTTTTACCTTTTTTTTTTAGCTGTGTTTTATATAATATAATTAAGCTATATCAAGAAAAATAATAATAATAATAATAATAATAATATTAATAATAATAATAATAATAATATTATTATTATTATTATTATTATTATTATTGTTGTTGTTGTTGTTGTTATTATTCAGGATATTATTATTGTTATAATTTTCGTTGTTATTATTATTCAGGATTTATATAGTATATAATTCTACTTTTGATTTATTTTGTTTATTGATTGGTCACCTACGTAGTACACATTAATCAAATCTTTTCTTATGTTTTTGGGTTGGGAAACACATTATAGTTTTATTGGTGGTGGTGTTTACAAGCTGAGGCTATGACGTATGAGATTCGGACATATTATTAAAAACACTTGGCCTCTACCAGAACCCAGCTGCACAGAGATATATTAATACATTACAGGCGTCAAACTCCCACACATCTGATTCATACAGTAGATCATTCTCTGAGGACGTGGCTCTACTGTTCACCTGTATGGACTTATCTCACATTGTGTGTTTGAGCTTCAAACTCTGTAGTGTGTATACAGTGCATCCGGAAAGTATTCACAGCACTTCACTTTTTCCACATTATGTAATGTTACAGCTCCATTCTGATATGGATTAAATTCATTATTTTCCTCAAAATTCTACAAACAATACCCCATAATGAAAACGTGAAAATACATTTGATTGAAATCTTTGCATATTTATTAAAAATAAAATATTTAAAAATCTCATGTACATAAGTATTCACAGCCTTCGCCATGACACTCAAAATTTAGCTCAGGTACATCCTGTTTCCACTGATCATCCTTGAGATGTTTCTACACCTGTGGTAAATTCAGTTGATTGGACATGATTTGGAAAGGCACACACCTGTCTATATATTAGGTCCCATAGTTAGCAGTGCATGTCAGAGCACAAACCAAGCCATGAAGTCCAAGGAATTGTCTGTAGACCTCAGAGACAGGATTGAATGGAGGCACAGATCTGGGGAAGGGTACAAGAAAATGTCTGCAGCACTGAAGGTCCCCATGAGCACAGTGACCTCCAACATCCATAAATGGAAGAAGTTTGGAACCACCAGGACTCTTCCTAGAGTTGGTCGTCTGGCCAAACTGAGTGATCGGGGGAGAAGGGCCTTAGTCAGGGAGGTGACCAAGAACCTGATGGGCACTCTGTCAGAGCTCCAGCGTTTCTCTGTGGAGAGAGGAGAACCTTTCAGAAGAACAACCATCTTTGCAGCACTCCACCAATCAGGCCTGTATGGTAGAGTGGCCAGACGGAAGCCACTCCTCAGTAAAAGGCACATGACAGCCTGCCTGGAGTTTGACAAAAGGCACCTGAAGGACTCTCAGACCATGAGAAACAAAATTCTCTGGTCTGATGAAACAAAGATTGAACTCTTTGGCCTGAATGGCAAGCGTCATGTCTGGAAGAAACCAGGCACCGCTCATCAGCTGGCCAATACCATCCCTACAGTGAAGCATGGTGGTGGCAGCATCATACTGTGAGGATGTTTTTCAGCAGCAGGAACTGGTAGACTATTCAGGATTGAGGGAAAGATGAATGCAGCCAATTTACAGAGACATCCTTGATGAAAACCTTCTCCAGAGTGCTCTGGACCTCAGACTGGGGTGAAGGTTCATCTTCCAACAGGACAAAGAAGAATGGGAGAAACTGCCCAAAAATAGGTGTGCCAAGCTTGTAGCATCATACTCAAAAAGACTTGAGGCTGTAATTGGTGCCAAAGGTGCTTCAACAAAGTATTGAGCAAAGGCTGTGAATACTCATGTATATGGGATTTTTCTGTTTTTTTATTTCAAACAAACTTCTTTCACGTTGTCATTATGGGGTATTGTTTGTAGAATTTTGAAGAAAATAATGAATTTAATCCAATTTGGAATATGGCTGTAACATAACAAAATGTGGAATAAGTGAAGTGCTGTGAATGCTTTCCAGATGCACTGTACAAGTCTACAGGTCCCCCCAAATGTCCGACCCTTCAGAAAATATTACATCAGCATGGTGTATAGAAATTGTTACTATACCAAATGGTTTGGGCAAAAATTTGAGCATAACTATAAGCAAAACTTGAAAGTACTTAGAGCCAAGCCCAAATGCCATATTTTGTTTTAAATAGCCCCCATCCCACCACAGAACAATCAAAGTTTTTACAGCAGTACCGCACTCTCTGAAAATTGCATTGCGTTCCACATCCTCATTGTCCAGTCTTGGTCCTCTTCTATATTAAAGGGTGCCCAGAGTCATGAATCCATGGTGTCATGGACTCACCCCCTGGAGGTGTATAATCATCCTGGCCTGGGCCCAGAGAAGAGTGATGGTAGTATCACAGTTTATCCATTTGTTTACATGGGGCATTCGTTATTTCGGATAATTTGTAACTTCAGGTAAATTCGTTACATTCACTAACAGCCAAATTTGAAAGGAAATTCCAATACCTATAATTTGATAGTTATCATTAATTAGTCAGTTATTCTTTAGAATTTTTGGATTTTCTTTCTTATTTTCGGATTTTCGAATTTACGAATTGCGATCATAACGAATGACCTGAAAAACGAAAAAAAAAGGAATGAAACGAAAATGAACACATTTTTCGGCAGTGCACATGTCTAGTGTGAATGGAGCCTTAAAGGGGTTGTAAAGGTAAACATTTTTTCACCTTAATGCATTCTATGCATTAAGGTGAAAAAACTACTAACCATACCGCCGTCCCCAGCCCCCCCGTTTTCCTTACTTGACCCCTCGAAATTCGGCTGCTCGTTCACGTCCTCCATTCTGCTGCTCAGCCTGGCCGCTGATTGGCTACAGTGGATGGATTGGAAGCAGCGCAGCCATTGGCTCGCGCTGCTGTCAATCACATCCAATGACGCCGCGCGCTGGGGGGCGGGGCCGAGTGATACAGCGAGCAGCTATAGCCGCCGGCTGTATCACGGGAGCGCGCCCGCAAGAACTAACCACCATGCGAGGGAGCTCGCATGAAGGTGGTTAATTATTGCGGGGAGGAGCTGAGACAGCCGCCGAGGGACCCCAGAAAAGCAGGTTCGGGGCCACTCTGTGCAGAACGAGCTGCACAGTGAAGGTAAGTATAACATGTTTGTTATTTTTAAAAAATAAAAAAAATACCTTTACAACCCCTTTAATGCTTTTGTTTTCAATAAAGAAAAAAGTACAATGTAACAAGTTTTATTTTCTCCCACTTCTTCTCTAGGGGTTGCCTGGTGAAATTGGCTTTCCTGGCAAGCCTGGCAAAATTGGACCTCCGGTGAGTGTTGCAGATGATGGTGAATTATTTGTGCTGTAAAAAAATAAATGTAATTGAAGAAAAGTTTAACCACTTGCTTACTGGGCACTAAAACCCCCCTCCTGCCTAGACCAATTTTCAGCTTTCAGTGCCGACACATTTTGAATGACAATTGCACAGTCATACAACACTGTACCCAAATGAAATTGTTATCATTTTTTTCACACAAATAGAGCTTTCTAATGGTGGTATTTAATCACAACTGGGATTTTTATTTTTTGCTAAACAAACAAAAAAAGATGGAAAATTTTGAGGAAAAAAAATCATGTTTAATAGTTTGTTATAAAATTTTGCAAACAGGTAATTTTTCTCCTTCACTGATATGCGCTGATGAGGCGGCACTGGTGGGCACTGATAGGCTGCACTGATGGGCACTGATAGGCACAGTTAAGGTGGCACTGATGGGGACAGATAAGGCGGCACCGATGGCCACTGATAAGATGGCACTGATGGGCCCTGATGGGTGGCACGGATGGGTGGCACTGATGGGTGGCACGGATGGGTGGCACTGATGGGCACTGATACATGGGCGGCACAGTGGTGCAGTGGTTAGCACTCTCGCCTAGCAGTAAAAAGGGTCGCTGGTTCGAATCCCAACCACGACACTACCTGCCTGGAGTTTGCATGTTCTCCCTGTGCCTGCGTGGGTTTCCTCCGGGTACTCCGGTTTCCTCCCACACTCCAAAGACATGCTGATAGGTTAATTGGCTTCTGTCCAAAATTGGCCCTAGTATATGAATGGGGACCTTGGATTGAGGGTAGGGACTGATGTGAGTGTGCGATGTACAGGGTTAGGGACAAGGGTCAGGGTTGTAGACACACACTCACTCAGGTTGAACTGGATGGACTGGTGTCTTTATTCAACCTTACTAACTATGTAACTATCTAACTATGATAGGTACCACTGATAGGTGGCACTGATGGGCACTGGTAGGTGACACTGGTGGCACTGAAGTGCAGCACTGTTGTTGAGGCACTGATTGTGGGCACTGATGGGTGGCACTGTGGGCACTGATGGGTGGCGCTGGTGGGCACTGGTAGGCAGCACTGTTGCCTATTGCTAGGTGGCACTGTCAGGGGGCACAGGTGGGCACCGATGATCTGGCAGCAGCTTGCCGTGATTGGGACTGATGTCCCTCATACAGCCGCCATCGATCGGATTTTTTTCTCTCCTCACGCTGTCAGCGCAAGGAGAAAAAATAGCCGATTACTGGCTCTGTTGACATCACATGATCAGCTGTCATTGGCTGACAGCTGATCACGTGGTAGGGGGTCGGGATCGACCCCTTACTCCGATCTGTGATCCAGCGAGTCTCATAGACTCGCTGGATCACAGATCAATAGACATAGTCCCGGCAAAGCAGGTCCGCGCTGTAGCTTTCATTCGGCTATAGCGCGGATCTGAACTGGTTAAATAATAATAAAAAAAGATGACTTAAAAGAGATTAATGGCAAAAGCTTTGTTGCTCTAGGGTAGGGATATGCAATTAGCGGACTTCCAGCTGTTGCAAAACTACAAGTCCCATCATGCCTCTGCCTCTGGGTGTCAGGCTTGTGGCTCTCAGAGTCTTGCTATGCCTCATGGGACTTGTAGTTCTGCAACGGCTGGAGGTCCGCTAATTGCATATCCCTGCTCTAGGGTCTGACAATAATGTTGGGATCCATCCAGATGCCTGACCTGCAGCTGGCTCAGCCAGCTGCTCCCACCTCCTCCACTGAGCACTGGAGGGTTAGAGCAGAGAACTGGTGACTGACAGTCGCCCCCCTGAGCGATTGTGACCCCTGCAACCCCTTATGCTACGCCCATGCCATACAGGTTATGGTGAGAAGGGACAAAAGGAATCAAAAAGCCCTCCAATCAAATCAGTGCATAGAACAGTAAATCCTTCTTAGAATAGAAGGATTTCACGAGTCTCATTCCATCACATATCCCAAAAATTAGAAGGATATTCCTCCTTTCAGGACAGTGGGCGGGGCCATGACATTTGGTTATACTGTCTTGTTGGGTCCCAAGCCCTACTTTATGGAATCTGTGCACTGCACTGATGATGACCAAAATGCCTGAAACAACTATATGGAATTTGCAATAAATGCCTCTGTATTATTACGTTATATTTGCACCATACACCAGCAGTTCTGGATATGCATCTGGACAGTGGGGCATAAAGGAATGGTTGGCAAGACTCCCCCCACCGTCCTGAAATGAGGGTTGATCCCCTTATTTTTGGGATATGTGATGGAATGAGATATGTGAATACCTTCTGCTCTAAGAAGGCTTTACTGTGCTCAGCTCCTACCTAAGATCTGGTATCCCAAGGAGTTCCATTACCTTTCTTACAATGGAATCAGTCTTCTGTGCCCCTCTCTGATTACGTTTCCCATTTTGCAGGACCTGACAACCCTAACCTTAGAGCTGATTGCCTAAGTAATGTGACCACAGAGAAGGAAGAGAATAGTGGTGCTGGGAGAAGGGGAGCGGGCACCCTCTGGTGGTGGGCGGGTTGCAGTGCAGGTTTTGCTGGCTTGCTCTAATGCCGCCCACCGCTCGTCATGTGGCCTGGCCCCCAACAAGTGATGGACAGGCACCAGTTAGCTCCCGGGGGGGGGGGGGAATTGGGGACCCCTGTACTAGAGAATTATTGAGCATACAGTAAGTCATGGAAGTCTGGCTTCTGTAACAAGGTGAAACTAAATCAGAGTGGGGCACATTGAAGGGTTTCTGACTAATGAACAATATAGCGGGTGCCTGCTCTTAGGCAGGACTTTCAGTTTTATGGGTTCCACCATTTATTTGGAATGGGAACCCAACGCTTCAGTGCAGGAGGTGCCAATGGACCCACCAGAAGATAGGTTGCTGCAGGAGAATGTATTTGTCTATTGTCCTGGCTTGTCAGCCCCTTCAAAATGAAGTCCTTAGGGGTTCCCTCTGAACTTTTCTCTCATCTGTGTCCCCCAGCAGTCATTCTGGTAATTGTTTCCGTGGTGGTCCCAGGCTCCAGGGGGGGTTCTCTTGCTATTTCTGCTGCCAGTAAATGTGATTAGGAAGCTTTACAGTTTACAGCCAACTGATACATTTTTAAAGCAAGCTCATGGTTGCTCGTTGTGAGTTGTTTTGAACCCTTTCAGTGCCATTATGTGTGGTATATGTCACTGGCAATAGAAGGGTTTAATAGGCCGTCTTTAATGCAATGCACTATAATGCATGAAATACCATGCATAAATGCACCAGCACCATGGACCACAAAGGCCGGAAATGGGCCTCAATGTTTAAAAAAGGCTCAAGAGTTAAAGTATAACTAAAGGCATAGGGTGGAGAGGGATTAGAACACCTGACAGTTTTTATTGCATTCTATGCTACCGTTAAGGAGATTCACCCCCACCATTGGTCCTGCTTACATTATCATTGAAAGTGAAAGTAAGAGAAATTACCCAAATTTTGGGTTGTCCCCAGAAAAGTAATAGTGGGGAAATCCTTCAATGGGGACAGTAGTTCTGGTGACCTGGGGAGTCCCCAAGGAATTCCCTTAATTTGCAGGGATTTCCTCTCACTTCCTGTTTGGCTATGGGACAGGAAGTGAAGGGAAATCTCCGTAATGGGACCCAGATGTCAAAAAAAAAAAAAAAAAAATCTGACAGGCGTTATAACCCTTCCTTGCTCTATCCAAAATGAAAAAAAAAAAAAGTTTTGCCTATAGTTCTACTTTAATTTTAAGAAGCTGTTTTACTTTATCTTTCCAGCAGAGGGCGCACCTGGTTAAGTCTATATATCATGATTGCTTTAAACACTTTATTCTCAATGTGTATGGATGAAAGCTATAGAAATAAGACTGAGAATTCATCGGTTGTTATTGTGGGTATATATAATGTTCAGAAGTCCTGTCCTGGATACATATAGAAGATGATAATGGAGCAGATAGAAAGGAACCAGAACATGAGGACTAATAGCAGGACGGATTTAGTCACATAAGCTGGATGAACTGCATTCTGCATTACTAGTAAACTTTGCATGAGCTCAGCCATGATAGGGTTTTTTTTTATGTATTTAGGTTCACTTGTATGTTGTCCCATGTAAATGATATCAATTAAAGATTATATAAAGATATACGTATATGCTATACCTATCAAATATATAATCATTGGAATTGTTTACTTTTAGGGATCTACTGGCAAAGACGGTACAGATGGTGTCGATGGGAAACCGGGACAAAAGGTGAGTTGACATGGTTTTTTGATAATAATAATAATAATAATAATAATGATAAAGAATTAAGTAATGTTATAGCATAATTGTACTTCTTTTTTTTTTCAACTTTCAATAGATTTGTATTGAAAAAAATGTAAAGGTACAAAACATGGCATATGAGAACTGTTTGAAATGGTCAAGAATATAGTAGAAAGCTAGAATGTAGCTGCCGATAATGTAAAAACATCCAACAATATAAATTGCATAATAACAAACAAAACACGTAGACTGTATTGATGAGCCAGGTAATATTTCCACAGGCCGCAACACAATAAGCATACCTCCCAACTTTTTGAGATGGGAATGAGGGACACCTACAGTATCAGTAAAAGTATGCAGGCATAGGACACACCCCTTGCCACGCCCCCTTAAAGGAGAATTGTACATAAAAACAAGATTTGTAAAACCCACACGTTCTTTTTTTTACCACTACTATTCCTTTATATTGGCTTTTGGAATGTACAAATGCAGCATTTAGAAATCAGATGAAAGTTTTAGTGCTGGAAAACACTTTTTTGATAAATAATAAAGTGCATTTTATATACAACTATATAGATCAGACCAACATGAGGGACAGATGAGGAGGAATGAGGGGCAGAGGGACATTGCTCCAAATCAGGGACAGTCCCTCCAAATCAGGGACAGTCCCTCCAAATCAGGGACAGTTGGGAGGTATGCAATAAGCAGGTCCAGACGTCAAGTCTGAATCGACAACAAAATCTGCAACAAGGAAAGAAGAAAAGAGAAAGGAAGGATGTCCACAGTAGGAGGATGGGAGATAGAGGAAGGACAAGGGGAAGGGGAGTGAGCGTCGAGGATGGCCAAAGCCAGCACCCCAAATCTGGACTACTGTAGCAAACCAAGAACAATGACGGATGAGCATATTGAACCTACGGGCTCCATATCTGGGAGAATTTATTTTGCGTGTCCAATAGGATGCTGGTCAATTTCTCATTAAGAACCCATCGATCTGCTGATGACCTTCCAGAAAAGAAATAAATTGTTTCTACCAGGCTTTGGCAATGGTCTGTTTTGCCGCTAACAAAATGTAGGACACCAATTTGAATTTGGCTTTAGTAAAATCGAATCGGTGGGGATTAGGGTGTAATAATACATACCAAGGATCTCTGGGGAGAGGACAATTAAACAAAGAATGAATGAGCTTCTGAACCTTGGTCCAAAACGAGCGAGCATGGGACATGTCCACCAGGTATGTAAAACCTCACACTGGCATTGGGCAGCCATGAAAGCACAGTCCATTATGGGAAGGCTGAATGTGGGCTACTCCTGATGGGACCTGGTACCATCTGGTAACTGTTTTGAATGCAGACTCGATAGTATTCACATTAATAGAGCAAGAGGCTGTTGTGGCCCAGATTTGCAACCAATCTGCTCTATCTCTGGTGCATCGGAGGTCTGTCTCCCACTTGGAAACCTAAGCGTGATCGGTGTGGTGGTTGGAAGTATTCAATTGAGAGTAGAGAATAGAAATCAGAGAGAGAGGGGCACGGTGGCATATATGTTCAAATAATGATAGCTGACTAATAAGGTCTTTTTTAGTGAATATGATGTACTTCTTTTTTATTATTAATTGAATAATACATAAAAAAAATTAAAAAATATTGCACCTCTGTTAAAAACGGATATATTGTATATGATTGCATTACAGGTGAACATTAGCTTTGTATTTTAGTCTGCAGACGGCCATACATTTTCTACAATACCCCAAAAACATCTAATTTTCTATATGGCATCAACTAGCTGCAAACTACATCTCCCAGGCTCCCAGAAATCTCATCAAATTTTTTTCACACCACTGTGCACAGCATGAGGTCAGACATGCAGCCTGTTGTGTGTAATGTGGCAGGCCCAGCACCTCTTACATGTGAACAGTTTTAAACATCCCAGAGCAATAACTTTACAATAAACCAAGGGTCTCCAAACTTTCTAAATAAAGGGACAATTCATTGTCCTTTAGATTTTAGGGGGGTTGGACTGTCACCAGTGGGAGTATAAAACAGGTAAAATAGTGCCCCATCCTTGGTATCACGGTTAGGAATAGTGCCCCATCCTTGGTATCATGGTTCGGAATAGTGCCCCATCCTTGGTATCACGGTTAGGAATAGTGCCCCATCCTTGGTATCACAGCTCGGAATAGTGCCCCATCCTTGGTATCACGGTTAGGAATAGTGCCCCATCCTTGGTATCATGGTTAGGAATAGTGCCCCATCCTTGGTATCATGGTTCGGAATAGTGCCCCATCCTTGGTATCACGGCTCGGAATAGTGCCCCATCCTTGGTATCACGGTTAGGAATAGCGCCCCATCATTTGTGTTACTGGGAGAAATATGCCCTATGTTTAGTGTTAGTGGAAGGAATATTGCCCTACTGTTGTATGGTGGGAGTCGCCGGAATTATACCCCATAGTTGGTGTCATTTGAAGAAATGGATGGTGCCTCATTGTTGGTGTCAATAGGAAAAATAGTGCTTTGTATCAGTGGAAGGAATCGTGCCCCAAGGGCCGGAGAAATGCAAAGCAAGGAGCTACATCCGGTAATATTTACTGCAATAAAACAGTAAAGTATTTTTTTTTAGAAGTACGTGTAAAGATGACAGTCGAGTCAGTGAAATGTGAATTGCTTATGTTTAGACATGTGGCAAGGTTTCCACACCCAAAAAGTAATACTGAGTTCAGATTGCCAGAAGTAACCCGTAACTGCCATACAAGAGCACCGCAACTGCACGTTTGTGCCAGGTCCATGATTGTCTGAATGGGTCACGCTTGGTGCAGAAACCTACAGGAGGGGGCGGAGACGAGACCAGTCACCCTGCACATTTTGGTGGCAGCAGTGAGAGGTCTTTATGACAAGAAGCGTGTACTAGGGGACTAGGATTGGTCAGGCATTGGTGCCAAACTGTACTCCACCCCTCCACTGGAGGGGTTTTCCAGTGGGTAGGGACCAAGCTGAGCCACTTTTACACAGTTTGTGACTGCGATAACCTGTGCAAGTCCTTCACTCTGCTTCTTCTTGGATAAGACAGCCACTTACCTTTTTGTTGAATTAACCTTCCACGATGTTGTGTCATACGTCAGGTCTGAGGCACGCTCATGATATCCCCGGCTCGAGACCTAACATATTAGAGAATAAAGGGATGTCCACACAGTAAAGTGCATTGTCTCACGCTGTACTGTAACTTTTCCATTCCATAACATATCGCATGGACATACTACCAGAGTCTCTGGCGCAGAATGCAAAACATGTAAGGTTTACAAACTGTATTATTAAGCCACCAAACTGGATGAAACGTGTTGGGGGTGGAGACCAAGAAAAAGCCACTTTTACACAGTTTGTGACTGTTGGTGTGCCTTAACAGTTGTTGTGAACCTAAAACCATGCAATGGACCAGGGTTTCTCAACCAGAGTTCCATTGAACCCTAGGGTTCCTTCAGAGGTTTCTAGGGGTTCCTCAAGCAATGAGCGATTTCTGCCTCTCGGATAAGTTCCCACTGACACCATTGATCTTTTCAGCTATCTGTAAGGGGGTAATTCTTTCCAATGACTACAAGTGTAAGGAACATTCTTCCCACTGATCATCACACTAATATATCATGAGTTGTAGATATACTCACTTTTAGCAAGGGTTCCCTGGGCCCAGAAAGTTATTTCAAGGGTTCCTCTGTGTTGAAAAGGTTTTAAAAGGCTGCTCTGGGCATGTAATATTTAAATAATAATTCCATGTATAGATATTTTTACATTTTTCAATTGGTCCAGCTTGGTGTCTAGCAGTCATTTCAGGGCAGAGCACAAGTACATATTTTTGAAGCCACTTCCCTCTACACCTCCATTCCTCTCCTGGGAAGCACCACAGAATTGGGAGCACCTCCCTACATGTACTAAGTCCAAAGCATATGGCTTCCATCACCAAGTCACATGACCTGCAGTTGAGGGTCAAGGAGAACAGGGTGCTTCTGTTAGTATTTCAATCTCTTCCCAATGTCCCTTCTATAGTTCTGCCCTGCCAGGCCCGCTCCCCTCCAAAATGGCACTCATTCTTAGTCTTCCACCATTACTCACAAGGAGGATCCTGTACAGTCCTCCAAGGCCTTAGGCATCCCTCTGCAGAGGGGGACAGAGACTACAGCTAATTCTCCCATGCCCTGTACCACCTCACTTGGGACTTAAGCCCTGCAAAGTGCCTTTTCGATCAGCATTGCAGCATTGCAGAAGACTACATCTTGATGGCTCAGGGGTGTTTGGCTCCCATGATAAGCGATGATTGGCACTCAGGATGACAGCCAAAAAGTGATTTTCCTTTATTGAAAAAATATGTACAATACTGCAAAAACAGCCTATGCGTTTCGGACAGTAGTCTTTAGTCATGGCTTTTACAGCATTGTACATATTTTTTCAATAAAGGAAACTCACTTTTTGGCTGTCATCCTGAGTGCCGACCATTCCTTTTCCTTATGAAAAATAAACCCCACCGCTCAGGTAGATCCACCGAAACAAGTCCTTAACCTCCAGAGAAAAAGAGCCCCAGGTGCTGGCTAATCCATATGTAGATGAAAATGGACGAGAAAAATCTGAGTAATCACGAGTAAGCACTTAGTGTAAGTGTGAAACGCGTCAACTGTTGTACTGTGCCACTCTGCTGTTGTGCCTTGTGTACTTTGTGATCCTGGTTTACGAATAAAGGCATAAGAAATTTTTACCGGAGTGCAGCTGTCCAGATTTTTCTCATCCATTTCCATCCCTTTCCTTATCTTAGTATGCTGAAGGTGTCGGTGGCCTGAAGGTCTAAGCACCAGGCGGAGCTGTTATGTGGGAAGGCCTACACACCTGTTTTTCCTTGATGTTTGGCTCCTATTCCCCATCTACCCTGGGCTTCACTCACTGCTGGCATTTATAAGGGCATTAACTCCACCCATTACATCACTAGAGGAAGGATTTCTCTAAAAGGGGAGCTAACACCCAATTACAACTTTTCATTTACCATACTGTAATGGGAACAGAGCCATCTAGTGCCAGGCAAGCTAACTGCATCTGCCATGAAGCTCCTGCACAGAGGTAAAGTGTCACACTGGATTACTGCACAGATGTGAAAGAAATACACAAGGTACACCAAAATTCAATGAAGAATACACACAATGAATGGATTTAGACAATATTTGATCATCCCGGAGTTCAGCTTTATCTGTTGCATTTTCTAGACTTGGATGTTGTGTTGGCAAAACTGTCTCACTGACATCTGTCTGTCTCCCTCACAGGGTGAACAGGGTGAGCGCGGCCTGGATGGAATTCCTGGACAAGTTGGCCCTAAGGTAACCATATCTTGTGTGATAAAACATGAAAGAAAATGGAAATTGTCTCCCCAATTCTGGTTATCAGAAGTGTACACAGCGGAGCAGCTTAAAGCCCAACTTTTTTCTTAGGGTGCGTTCTCACATGCACTGCACCCCGAGCCCACCCAGTTGTGTGACAATAGCAAATGAATACTCGCTATTGTCACACTAAAGTTCCTCCCCGGGCCAATCAGGAACTGGGTCTTGAGACCCGTTTCCTGATTGGCCGAAAGGAGAAGAGATCCTGTTGGCCAAGGAGGAGGGACAAGGAGGGAGGAGAAGGGAGGAGGAGGGAGGAGACGCATGGTTGCCATGATGCAGGAGAAGCCGCACCGCCCAGAGGGAAGCACTGTCAGTGCCATCGATGGGGTAAGTGCCGGGCTGGTAACATGTCCAACCGACCTCCCGTGGGTGGCTGTTGGTGCATTGTTTGCCACCCCCCCAAAAAAGCCCAGCTTTTTTCTTAGGGTGCATTCTCACATGCACTGCGCCCCGAGCTAACCCAGTTGTGTGACAATAGCAATTGAATACTCGCTATTGTCACACTAACGTTTCTCCCGGGCCAATCAGGAACTGGGTCTTGAGACCCGTTTCCTGATTGGCCGAAAGGAGAAGAGATCCTGTTGGCCAAGGAGGAGGGACAAGGAGGGAGGAGGAGGGAGGAGGAGGGAGGAGACGCATGGTTGCCATGATGCAGGAGAAGCCGCACCGCCCAGAGGGAAGCACTGTCAGTGCCATCGATGGGGTAAGTGCCGGGCTGGTAACATGTCCAACCGACCTCCCGTGGGTGGCTGTCGGTGCATTGTTTGCCACCCCCCCCAAAAAAAAAACACAAGCTGCCACTGATATACTGTATGTAAAGTGCTGTGTAATATTGACAGTGCTATATAAGTACCTGTAATAAATATAACTGTTTCTTTTTCCAGGGCCAACCTGGTGAGCAGGGCCTCCCCGGTACCCATGGACGGAAGGTAACATTTGTCAGTCTTTGTTCCTATTCTGTTCTCTATTTCTTACAAGGGGGGTGCTAAGGAAGGGGGGCAGGGGGTGTCATCATCTTCTGATCGGCTCATTACATAAAATCCACCTCTGAGATACGTACAGAAATATATACAATTCAAAGCCTTTTCTTATATTGGTTAAATATGTGAAAAATATACCTCTTGATCCTGCCAGAAATACAGCTGCGTCCTGTGCAGTGTTAGATAGTTAGGTTAAAAGAAGACACAAGTAAAAAACACGTTATAGCTCCACTAATCAGCATAAACTAACCAGAAAGCTTCCCACTCTATACAGTCCAGGTTGCACAAATCATCGCATCTGAAATAAGTATATAAAGGGTTAATTCAGCTAGTTTATTTAGTAGACCTAATGCTGCGCCTCAGCAGTTAGGAGTACCTGTGATAGCACAAAGAGACACAAGAGGGCGCAATCTAAGTGCTATAAGTTAGTCTTTATTAATAAGGGCAAAACAGTTGGCCACTCACATGTTGTTGAGTAAAAAGTGTCTGTAGAAAACACCAAAGCTGTCATCCACTGGACTGATCACCATGTGGTCAGGAGTACGAGCCAAAGGGAGAAGATATGTGGCAGCAGGAAGGTGCTCTCAGCCAAGGCTTGGATTGCACCCTCTTGTGTCTCTTTGTGAAAGGAGACACACCAGTCCATCTAGTTCAGGGGTCTCCAAACTTTTTAAACAAAGGGCCACTGCTGTCAGTGGGAGAAGAAAACATCCTGCTGTCAGTGGGAGTAAATAAACCCCCATCATTGGTATTGGGGGGAATAATAGTGCCCTATCATTGGTTTCTATATTAAAAGTAGTGCCCCATCATCAATGTCAGTGGGAGGAATATTGCCCCATCGTTGGTATCAGTGGGTCAGTGGGAGGAATAGTTCCTCATCATTGGGGTCAGTGGGATGAGTAGTGCCCCATCATTGGTATTAGTGGGATGAATAGTGACCCATCATTGGTGTCAGTGGAAAGAATTGTGCCCCATAATTGGTATTAGTGGGAGGAATAGTGCCCCATAATTGATATTAGTGGGAAGAATAGTGCCCCATCATTGGTAATAGTGGGAGGAATAGTTCCCCCATCATTGGTGTCAGTGGGAGGAATAGTGCTCCATCATTGGTGTCAGTGGAAGGAATAGTGCCCCACCCATCATTGGAGCACAGGTGTGTCAGGAGGAGGCTGTCTCTCTGGAGCTGCTGCAGATCCGTGTGAGAGGGGACTGGTGAGGAAATCTATCCCAGCTCTCCTGGCCCCTTTCTGGGGAAGCCATGGAGGCCAGCAGGGCCTCTCCTGCTGGAAGCTCCCAGCCATCTCCTGGGCCATCAGGTGACATGCCTTTCTCTGTACAAACCATGGCTTGTGATCTCTCTGCCCCTGGTAAGGATGAAGGCTCAGAGGCAATTCAGGAGCGAGTGGTGGCCGGGATTAAAGCCCTGAATAGAGAAAGAGACAAGCTCTATAAACTGAGAGCGGAGCTGAAGCGCCTGAGAAGGCAGCGTGAGGGCTTGCATAGCCAGAAACGAGGGTCCATGGATCCGGAGATCCAACTGGCCAAGGTCCGGGTTGAACACCAGGAAACCATTGTGTCCATCATGGAAGGCAGAGATGGGCCATTTAAGGAAAAGTTTTACAATGAAAAAAGGTTTGCGAGGATGACAAAGATGGAGGTGGAGGAGGAGACCCCCAGTTCTGACCCCCTGCCCCCTCAGGTAGAGGTAAGCAGCCCCATGCCTTCCCAGGACTCAGGAGGCATGCTCAGGGCCATCCAGGTAATGGAGTCTCCTGTGCGGGGGGATCAGCTGGCGTTTGGTGATAAGGACATAACTGATAATGTGCCTGATAATGTCAAGCCCCAAGCAGGGGATGAATCTGTTTTTGTGTCATCTAACACCATGAGCAATGTTGAAAGTGTGCCCAGTGACACTCAAGTTTCTAATGCTATGTGTAGCAATGTTGTACCTGCTAATGCTGCAGCGCAGCAAGAGCTGCATTTAAAAAATGACATTTCTGAAAAGGAACTACCGGTGTCAGCAGAGCCTATTAACTCTCCTTTGGCTGAGTCTAAAGATGTTTGCCCCACAGCTGCTGGAGACTCTACAGTGCAGCATCAGGAGACAGCTGGTATTGCAGCAACTGTGACTATTCCTGATGGGAAATTGAACGTGTGTGTGACTGATAGCAATTGTACAAGTGTGATGGACAATCGTCCCAGCTCAGTCCAAGCAAATAATAATAATAATGTACAGACTACTGTGACTTCAGTGTGGGGCCTTTGCCCTGATAAACCCACGTTTGCTCAGGTGGTACGCTCTGCTCCTGGTGGCTCCGCCCCCAAGCGGGGTTTCCCCCTGCAGCCTACCACTTTGGGCACCCCGGGATCTGGTCTTGGGTCTCTGGCTTCTGCTGGGGGTCCGAGAAGAAATGTGGTAATTCTCAAATGGGAAGGTGGTGCGATCCCTCCAGCACGGCGTGCAGTGGTGGATTTGATTTTGGAGATGGGTTTTGGGGCAAATGACCTGTATGCCTTTATACATGTAGCTGGGACACGGGATTATACCATTAGTTTCACCAGGCCAGAGGGTCTTGACCTGTTCTGGGAGCGATATGAGGCTCGGTGCAGGTCAAGACCTGAATGGGAAGGTCTGGCCCCAGTTGCGGTTTCGCAAAGGTCAACGGTGAAAAAGATAACCATCATACTCACCAATGAGAGTGTTCCTGCTCGGGACCTAGAGGTCTGGTTAAAGAACTATGGTGAGGTTTTGACTAAGCCCAGCAAAATCCTTGATGAACGTAACATCTGGACTGGGGGTTGGTCGGTTACAGTCAGGTTGGCCAGGGATGGGAATGTTGTCCGTCACCTGCCCTCCTCAGCTTTTATAGGGAGGGATAGGATGACTATTTTCTACCCTGGTCAGCCGAAGCTGTGTCACCGCTGTGGAGAAAAGGGGCATTTGAGCTCTTCCTGTTCAGCCTTGATATGTTCAGTGTGTCGGGGTCAGGGTCATATGGCCAAGGACTGCACCGAGATGATCAGGTGCAACCTGTGCCTGCGCCTTGGCCACCCCTACAGCAGATGTCCTGAAGCCTGGCACAATATGGAGAAGGAGGTACTAGATGACTTGTCAAGGCTGGACAGGATGGAGGGTGATGCCCCTGGTGTACCATCCTCCTCTGCGGTGACTGACTCCCCTGGTCCTGCTCAGGATCCCTCTCCAGTTCCTGTGGCCACCCCTCCTGTGTCTGTAAGTATTCCTTCTGTATCTGTCTCTGTGTCCCCCCAGCCTACTGTATCCCCTCCTCTTGTGTCAGAACCTTCCAAGTCTGTGCCCCCCGAGTCAGTTACCCCCGAGTCAGTTACCCCCGAGTCAGTTACCCCCCAGGAGTCTACCCCTCCTAAGTCTGATTCAAAGGGAGCAACCCCCCCACCAGGAGTGGTAGTGGGTATTAAAAAGGTCGCTTCTGCCTCTCTAAAGGAGTCTTCTGTAAAGACTTCAAAGAAAAAAACAGGAGATAAGGGCATCTCTGAAGCTGACCTGCAGTACCTGGAGGAGAGAAGGAAGGTTGGGAAGCGGAAGAAGCAGGTGGTGAGGACGGCTCCAGTGCCTGTCTCCAACCGTTATAGGTCCTCTAAGTGGGAGATTTCCTCATCTGGAGCTTCTTCGGAGCGAAGTTCTGATTCCGAGATGGAGTTTGAGGCGGCCTCAAGAAAGAGAGAGGCTTCTGGTGATGAGCAGCAGAGGGGAGCTAAGAAGCAATCCACCCAATAACCCAAATGGCGGTTCCCCCTCCGTTAAAAGTGGTGACAATAAATGTCGCCAGCATTAAGTCAGTAAGAGCTCGTTCTATGGCCTTCTTTTTGTTCAGCCAATTAGATGCTGAAATTTTATTTTTGCAAGAGACTAGGCTCACCTCCTTGGCAGATATTCATATGGCCAAGAGAGAGTGGAGGTATGGTCCATCTTACTGGTCTCTTGCGGCCAAACCTTACGGCGGTGTGGCGGTGTTGTTTAAAACCGGCATGGTAACTATCCGGCGGGTTATTGAGGTGGAGATTGGGAGATGTATGGTCTTAGACGTCCTTGTGGGAGGGCAGATCCTGCGCCTAATTAATGTCTATGGGCCGCACACAAAGTGGGACAGGAAATGCCTTTTTACAAGGATCAAGCCATTTCTTTTTACATCCCGGCAAGTGGTCTTTGGAGGTGACTTTAATACAGTAACTAGGCCCAAGGACAGGAAGGACTTCAAGGACAGGCTGGGATATGATAGCGTTTTTTTAAATAGTATGGTTAGGGATGCTGGTCTTGTGGATGTGCACATTAAGCACCTCCCGGATGACACTTGGTTCACCTTTCATCGAGGTAATAGTCAGAGTAGAATAGATAGGTTTTTTTTGAAGGAGACCTCTGCTTTCTCACCCCCAGTGGTGCAGGCAGTAGAGTTCTCTGATCACTGTATGCTATCTGTGGTCCTGAATGCTTCAGACGCCCCTCAGAGGGGTAAGGGCATCTGGAGATTGAATTCGACTCTACTCAAGGAAGAACATGTTAGACAATCCTTTGAGGAATTCTTTCAGGCACAGGTGACCATCCTGGACTTTTGTAGCAGCAAGGCTGAGTGGTGGGAGCTGACCAAAAAGAGGATCGCTGGATTCTTCAGGGGCCTAGCCAATAGAAAACAGTTTAATAAATACATGACCTACCAACGTTTACGGAGGAAGCTGGATATTCTTGTCTCGAGAGGTGGAGATCCTGGGGAAATCTCCGAAGTGAAACTCCTTCTCAGGAAGTGTCAATATGACCGGCATGCCTCTTTGGTTCTGGAGAGGGACTATGGGAAGTACCACTCGCCTGACCCTTACCAGAACTGCAAACAAGGTGTAGCTGTTAAAACGGTCGTTGGCCTTAAAGACAGTACAGGTTCCTTGACAAAGTCCAGGTCAGGGATTCTGGAGGTCGTGAGGTCCTTTTATGCTGACCTTCTTGGGAGGAAAGAGCTTGACCGTGACAAGATGGAAGGCTTTTTGGACTCTACTCCAGGTCTAAATGATGAAGATGTCCCATTGATGAATTTGACAGAGGAGATCACAGTTGAAGAGGTGATGAGGGCAATTGAACAACTTGCCATCAAAAAGTCACCTGGACCGGATGGCTTGACGGCTGAGTTTTACAAAGCCTTTAAGTCTATTCTGGCCCCACATTTGGTAGAGGTTTTTAACAGTTGCCTTGCTGAGGGGGTACTTCCCCCTTCCATGAGGCACTCGGCTGTGATTCTTCTTTCAAAGGGTAAAGATCCTTCGATGATTGAGAATTGGCGCCCCATCAGCCTTCTTAATGTCGATAGAAAGATACTGGCAAAGATATTTTTCTGGCGCCTATCGTCAGTAGCAGAGTCTTTGCTTTCTCGCCATCAGCACTGTTCGGTCCAGGGTAGGTGCACCTTCACAGCGGTTTTAGCTGTCCGGGAGGCCTTGGAGCGGTGCAGGGCTGCAGGCTGGGGAAAGTATTTGCTGACATTGGATCAGGCAAAGGCTTTTGATCGTGTCAACCATGAGTACCTGTGGTTGCTCCTTAGTAAGTACGGTCTGCCGGGTGGTTTTGTCGATTGGTTAAAAGTCTTGTATAAGGGGGCAGAAAGCTTTCCTCTTGTTAATGGTTGGGTTGGGCAGTCCTTTGAGGTTGGCTCCGGGGTGCGCCAGGGTTGTCCCCTGAGTCCCCTGCTCTATGTGTTTGCAATCGACCCTTTCATCAGGAGGCTAGAGAGCGGCATGTTGTGTGGGGTTCCAGTGGGTCTCCCGGGTGAGCCGCCTTTGAGGGTTGTTGCCTATGCGGACGATGTGTCGGTGATTGTCACCGGGGCGGATGAAGCAGAGGAGGTGGTCTCTCTGACATCACGGTATTCTGAAGCATCAGGCTCCAAGATCAATCAGGAAAAGAGTGAAGTCTTCTGGATGGGAAAGGAAGGTGAGGGTTTTGATCTCCCGGACACCTTTCCAGTGCCCCAGGAAAGAATTAAGATTCTAGGCATTGAATTTGGACCCGGCGATTATGGCCTCAAAAACTGGGAAGGCAGACTGGAAATTGCCAATACTAAGGTGGTCAGCTGGAAGAGATGGAAGTTATCTATGAGGGAAAGGGTTGATCTGATTAAGACTTACCTGATTCCGATCTTTTTGTATGTCAGCTTTGTCTGCATCTTGCCAGTGTCTCTCTATGCTAGGGTCAGTAGTGTGTTCTTCCAGATGTTGTGGGGGAACAGACTGAACCCCATCAAGAGGAATGTCACCTATCTATCCAGGAGGGAGGGTGGCTTAGGTATGGTCAACCCAGTTCTTTTCTTTTCACTGCTTTTTCTCAAGTTTAATATTGGTAATATGCTTGCAGTGGAACCTCCTGGATGGGCAGGCATTTTTAGATCTTGGTTTAGGCCTTTTCTGCGACTTTGGGAAGAAGGTGGCCAAGTGAAGAATCTCAGGGGTCATCGTGGTCAGCTACCAGCCTATGTCGCTCCGTGCCTGAAGTTATTACGGCAGTGGCGATTGTCGGCTGAAGATCTCAGATCGGTTCCGAGAAAAGTCCTTATGAGTCGAGTCTTGAGCGAAGTCTTTCATGACCCACTGGCCTTAAGGGATTGCCCAGGCCCAGTTTTGAGGGCAGGGTTAAGACTTATTAATTTGGACAGAGTACCTCCTAAATTTAGGGATCTGGCCTGGATGTGCTTCCATGGGAGGCTCTATGTTAGGGGCAATTTGAAATTCCGCAGTGGGATGGATCGTAGCTGTCCTCGGGAGGAGTGTGCAGGTGAGGAGGAGACTATGGACCATTTTCTGCTTCATTGCCCTTTTAACATAGAGGTGTACAAACAGGTGGGGCGGGCCCTCGGTATCCCTTTCCTCTCCAGGCTGGGTTATGCTGAGTGGGTGTATGGAGCATTCAATACTGGTGGGGTTTTTTGTTTAGATACACTTTTTCTAGTTAGCCTAGTAGTCCGTTATTTCACTTGGAACGCGCGGTGTCAGGTCTGCATTCGGCGTAAAATCCTTCCTGTTCAGGTGGTGGTGTATGACATTCTGCATGAGGTGGAGAAGATTCGGGTGCTTGAGAGGGACAAGCGGAGTCAGGGGGCTTGGTTGAAGGCGTGGAAGGGTTTCAAGCCTCCCTGACTGCCAGGAGTCTTTCCCGGGTGTGGCTGTCTGTCTCTTATCACCCTAGATTATTTTTTTTTTGGATTAATTTTTGATAAATGGCTGCGTACATAGGTGATGGGTTGTGCCTCTTAGGCCCTCTCTGCTGCTTTATGTAAATAATTTTGGTAGTGGATTATGTATATATTGTATATATTCTGAACATGGATGTGTATTCCTTGGATTTCTGTTGAAGTTTTGTACTATGGTTTTGTTTTTTACTTTTGTATAAAATTGGTTGCTTGATTCTTTTAATAAAAGATCAATAGTGCCCCTATCATTGGTGTCAGTGAGAGGACTAGTGTGCCATTCTTGGTGTCAGGAACTATGCCCTACTGTTGCCTTAATACCCTAAGGGCTAGATAAAAGCAGGCAAAGGGCCGCATCCTGCCCCCTGGGCCACAGCTTGGAGACCACTGATCTAGTGCAAACATTTTGTTACTGATAGTTACATGGTGTTATATCAAGCAGTGCTATCAGAAAGTTCTACAGAACACCTCCCCTATGTTATGGAAATATGAAGGTGCTGGTGACAAGACACCTAGGGCGAAGAAGTGTGTTACTGGCAGGATCACCATCTGAAACCAAATTAAGAACAAAAAATCTGCCAAAAAAATGCAGCAACCTTGTTTAATAACGGGTAAGCTGCCATATATTATAAGATACATATATTATAAGATACATTATAAGCCCCATTGAGAGAACATTGCACCAGAGAGGAGGGGCAAGTCTCTTCATACAGTAAAGTTACTCAATGGTGGATTTTATTTAGGTAGCAGGTCTGTTTGTTGGATGCATGTGAAGGTTGAGGTTGGAAACCTTGAAGATGCCTGTTGCTGGCTGATATGGATTATAGAAGGGACCTGGAGGGATGCATCACTGTTTGGATTGCATAACCTGAATACTTTTGAGAGGAAACAAGAGCACTCCTCAGAAGTTCTAGTCATAATCAACACTAATGGCAGGGCCACACAATGAAGATCGCTGGATAGAGAAGGAAGGTATTTGAGTTAGTTGACTGCACTGTTGTCTTTTAAAGTGCAACTTCTATACACTGGTATTTCATTTGTTTGCTACATGTCAATGTTAGCTTCAAAAGTAATAAGTACAGTTCATTGTCAAGGCTATTTACTGACATGTACACTATATACAGTATAGCTGTAAGGTTGTCATATTTTCAGGTCAGGGTACATCTAGTAGTAGTTCATCACATCCAACTAGACTTGTTCTGTAACTTTAAATATATGCTTCATAGCTTATCCAAGTCACATCTTAAAAACTGAAGAATAGGCTTGGAGAAGCTACGAAAAGTCTTGAGCCTATTACAGGACAAGTCCATATGAATGTCACTCACTACTAGTAGTTTGACCCCTTGTTTTTTTCATAATTAAAGAGTTACGGTTTGTTGGTTTGTGTATGGGATGGGTCCTTCAGTTTTGCCCACATAACAGAACTTTCTTTTTTTCTTTTTTTTTTTTTTTTTGTTTATTAAATTTTTATTAAAGGAAAATATAACAAAGATATAAATTAACAGAACTTTCTAAAATGTTCATGATGTTGAGATGGAGATCATTTTTCCTGAATTATCATTTTTTAGGGAGATGTTGGCCCTCCCGGATTGGCTGGTGCAGCTGGCTTGAAAGGCGAAAAGGGAGACATGGTAAGAATTTAAAGGACACCATCACTAATGCAACAATATTACAGTATACAGTATGTTTTATGTGCAGGGCTTTCTTTCTCAGAGAAGTGCAAGTACTTCCCCTTTCCGAGTCACCCCTTTTCTCTGAACCCTACCCACCTCCAAGCACCATCCTTTGGTTCCTCCCCCTACCCACTTCCAAGCACCATCCCTTGGTTCCTCCCCCTACCACCCTCCAAGCACCATCCCTTGGTTCCTCTCTCTACTCACCTCCAAGCACCATTCTTTGGTTCCTCCCCCTACCCACTTCCAAGCACTATCCCTTGGTTCCTCCCCTACCCACCTTCAAGCACCATCCCTTGGTTCCTCTCTCTACTCACCTCCAAGCACCATTCTTTGGTTCCTCCCCCTACCAACTTCCAAGCACTATCCCTTGGTTCCTCCCCTACCCAACTTCAAGCACCATCCCTTGGTTCCTCTCTCTACCCACCTCCAAGCACCATCCTTTGGTTCCTCCCCCTACCCACTTTCAAGCACTATCCCTTGGTTCCTCCCTCTACCCACTTTCAAGCACCATCCCTTGGTTCCTCCCCCTGCCCACCTCCAAGCACAATTCCTTGGTTCCTCCCCCTATCCACCTCCAAGCACCATACTTTGGTTCCTCCCCTACCCACCTCCAAGCACTATCCCTCGGTTCTTCTCCCTACCCACCTCCAAGCACCATCACTTGGTTCCTAACCCTACCCACCTCCAAGTACTCCTCTTTTGGAGAATACAGAACCAAGTATCATTTTGTGGTGCTATGGAATTTGGTAGCCAGCAACAATAGGTTCCCCTTCCCTGAACAATAGACCTTCCTGTAACAAATTACCCCCAAGCAACGATAGGTCCCCCTCCAGCAACAATAGACCCTCCTGCAACAAAATACCCCCCACCCGAGAAACAATAGGCCCCCCTCCAGCAATAATAGACCCTCAAGCAACAAAATACCCCTCAAGCAACAATAGATTCCAACTCCAATAACAAAAGATTCTTCTGCAACAAAATATCCCCAGAGCAACAATAGATTCCCCATCAACAACAATAGACCCTCCTGCAACAAAATACCCCCAAAGCAAAAAAAATCCCCCTACAAAAACAATAGACCCTCCTTCAACAAAATAACCCCCACCCGAGAAACAATATGTCCCCCTCCAGCAATAATGGACCCTCCTGCAACAATAGATCTCTCAGCAACAATAAACAGCCATTAGCAACAATAGATCTCCCAGCAGTCAGCATCAGTAGATCTTCCAGCAGCTGGTAACAATAGACACCCCCCAGTATCCCTCCCGGACACAATTGAACCACCCTTCACATTCTCCAGCAACAATAGATCTGAATGCTGACAAAAGAACCCCCAATAGCCAGTAACAATAGACCTTCCAGCACACCTCGGCACATAGATCCAGTGCTGAAGGTGCTGTTCCCCTGCATTCCTGCTGAACAAAGCCCTTGGTTATGTGAAAGAAACTACTTATACTTCTGTGAAGGTTCTCATGTGTACAGGTCATGGCATCATTTGTGGTAGTTGGCCACATTAACTGGACTTGTTCTGTAGAGTTGAAGATGTTTCACCTGTTATCCAAGTGGTGGCCTTGGTTCTGAACTAGAACTGTGGGAGCACCTTGAATTAATAGTGAAACACCTTCAACAGAACAAATCCAATAGATTGTCATACCAACAAGTATGCCCACTGCTACTAACTTGTGAGCAAGGTGCATTGTGGTGTGGCAGGCAGTAAACACACAGAGTCTGAGTTAGGCAATACATTTATAATGTAGGGAAGTCACAATGCAACTTTTCTGTACAGCGTTCTTTTTTTCTTTTTTTTTTCGTAGTTTTTTGCAACATGCTTATTTTGCTTTTCTTACCTTTATAATGTCTTTTTTTTTTTTTTAATTTAGGGTGAAAAAGGAAATATTGGATCTTCAGGGCTGAAAGGTGAAAGAGGAGATAAGGTATGTCATTTTTTTTTTTTTTCAAACACCTTTGTCACCTAAAGTCTAGACATTCTTGGTTGATGTGGTTTGCATGCCAGCATATGCTCTAGAACAAGGGTCTCCACGCTTTTCAAACAAAGGACCAGTTTATTGTCCTTCAGACTTGAGGAGGGCCGGATTGTGGCCAGCAGGGGCAGAAAATGTCACGGGCCCGGCATGAGTAAGAATAAATATGGCCTTAGGGTTGGTGGTCAATAAGAGTAGTGTCCCTATTAGTAAGAGGAATAGGATCCCATCACTGATATCAGTGGAAGAAATAGTGCCTCATTGTTGGTGTCAGTGGGAGGAATAGTGCCTCATATTAGTGAGAGGAAAAGTGCCCCAAGGGCCGGATAAATGCTAGCAATTGGCCACATCGGGCCGCAGTTTGGAGACCCCTGCTCTAGAAGTACAGAGCTCCAGTAACTGATGCTTATTGGGTCTGATTTCTGAACAGCAGCTTTACCTTCAGACTGTGTATCTTGAAACTTCAATACAACAAACATTGTTGTGGGGATAAAAGGTAAATATTTCAATGTGCCTATAGAGCTCAAGATCAGAGTATCTTTTAGGAATACATCTCTTTAAGTCTCCATCTAAGAATATAGTTGAGGAACAAAAAAAAAGGTTGCATTGCCTACCTTACTCCCAGTCTTGGTGTAGGAGGTCAAAGTAAATGTTGGTATCTTAAGGTGGTGCATTCAAAACAGGACCACTGACCATGAGCAATAATGGCCCAGCTTAAAATGACCCCATCAGCACATGGCCACATTTACTCAACTGTAAGGCCCCATTCACACCTCAGAGTTTTATAGCTTGAAGCTTGAAGCTCCAAAACGCTGGAGGAGAAAAAAAATTAATTATTCTCAAACGCATTGAAACTTTCAAATAAGCCCCCTGGCTCTGGTGAGGCATCTCTCAACAAGAAGATCTCCCTTGATGAGTACCTAGATTTGTCTCAAAGTATACATATACAGAAATGGTACCAAACCAAAAGGTCAAAAAAAGGTCCAAGATTCTTTTAATTTTTCATAATTAGATCACATAAATCCAACACATTTCGGGGGGCAACAGCATGCCACCTTTTTTCAGGGCGTAGAAAAATTCAAGGAGTACTTGAGTAGAAACACGAGAAATTTTAACCAAAGGGACTCTCCTTTTTACTGCAATCACCCACTGCCGATAATTGCTAAGGTTTATATCCAACCCAATATAGATCCCTTTGGTTTTTATTTCTTGCAAGTCCATTCATTTTATTTTTTCTAAGTCCTGATGAAGGGGGGGGGGGGGCTGTTGCCCCTGAAATGCATTGGCTGTTTTTGCAATCTAATTATAAACAATAAAATGCATCTGGGACCCCGTTTGGGTTGGCACCCATTTCTGTATATCTATAGTGTGAAGAACAGACACAGACAACCAGGATACACAAACAGAAAGGAAGAACATTCAAAGCCAAGAAAGACGGATAGACAATCAGGTTCAGAAGTAAATATAGGTCACATCAGGGTATACAAAACAGAAGGCTCTAGCTATAATGCAGACACAGAGGCTGAAGAACTAGAATCAGTACGGACTAACTCAGAAAAATACCTGGTAAGAACAGAAACCCAATAGCATACACACAGGAAAGCCCAGTTTATTTGAAATGTGTCCATTCGTGTGAATCACAGGTGAGGCAGAAGAGTTATCCGTCACCATCCAGAGCTCCTTCGAGGCCCATTTGTGTCAAGAATTCTGAATTCTAACAACTGAGACTGTATTCTCCGTTTGAAGTCTAAATAAAAGCTTTGAGTTGAAAACATCTTCCCGTTCTAACTATATGTTATTGTTAGTATATACAATGTACAGTCTATCTCTTGTCTTGCAAAGTCTCCCAGGACAGATGGTCCTGTTTGCTATGGGCTTTCCCGAGGCTTGTGTAATTTACATGGGTGATGTCAACATGGTTTATAAAACCAGCCTTGGGCAGAAGCTACAGTGTCGGCAACCTACTTGCTCAAAACTTAACTTGGATATCTGATAATGGCTATTGTAAAAAATAAATAGTTCAAAGGTAATTGTCTACAAAATGTTGTTAAGCTGTATTTACTTTTATAGTGTATTAAAATCTGTTTTTACCGAAATCATTATTTTTCTTTAACAGGGTATTGCCGGTCCACCTGGTTTACCAGGAACAGCGGGAACGGTATGTAGTACTCAAAAATGTATTTAAATACCATAGATCTAGGGGGGAACTAGCTGTATTGCAGTTCATGCAAAAGGTCTCATGGTGAGGTGTTGTGGCCAGGAAGCCTTTGGTCACTGCCAGGGCTTACAATGACATGACTTGGAAAGTTATCATTAGTGCTTCATTGTAGTGGCAAGATAGGATAATGGAGAATTTGCTGTAAATGGTAGAGTTTAGCGTTTGGCATCTCGAGTTGTTGTGTGCAGTAGGTAACGGGGTGTTTACCCCTGTGGTCTAGAAAATGACCTATGCGATGGAGGCCCTTTTTCAGCCACCATTGAAATTCTTGTGGGCAAAGACCAGGTGGGAATTCCAGGTTATTAAATATTGGTGCCACTGGTGAGTGAGGGGAGTGGAACAAAACCTACTTTACAGGAGGAGTCCCACAGGTGTAAAGAGTGGGATAGAGTAGGGCAGAGAATTGATTTCCGATCTTTGAGGGAGACCCTTATCAAAAGGTCTATAGGCACCGGCATTGGCTGGTGCCTCCAAGGCTATTCAATCTGGTTTATAAGATGTAGAACACAAATGGGACAGTTTTTTTTTTATCTGAGTTTGCCTTATAGTATTTCCTAAGATTTCAGACCCTCCCAACCTGCCGGATTTGAACAGCGTTTATAACGTGCGGTGCGTCACTCTGTGACCTCTGAGGCCCCAAATAAATTATAATATTCTGTTCTGAAACCTGTGAAGGTCAGTTGCAAGTTCAGCCACTGGCAACGTATGGACTAGAAAACATTGCCATTCAACAGATCCTGCTCCTTCTCCTCCAACACGTTCCAGTCCAGAAGCTATAGCCTACAGACAACAATGGCATTCAAACTACCATCTTTCATCAAAGCAGTGTAGGATTTGCATGGTTGCTGTCTAGTAATATAGGCAGTTTTTATTGACACTTTGGTAGACAAGGCTGATTCATGTGTTAGGCTAAGTTCACATCAATGTGTGTCTGGAAAATGCGCAAAATTGAATTGCCATGTAGCGGCCGAATGACAGTGCAATTAAATGTTAATGGCACGCCCAGGCATCTGTAAATGCACCCCACAAACCGCATGATGCCTTATTTTCCATGTTTCTCGTGCATAGGGCAGCCCATTTAAATAAATAGTGTGACCTTCAGGAACGCACCAAAAGCGTGGAATGGTGCCAGTGCTTGGCCGCACCTGTAGGTGTAAACCATGCCTGACTGTGTTGATTTCAGACTGTTTACGGACAAACTTTAACAAATCTGTTTTCTTTCAGACAGAAACGGTAGTCGGCGAGCCTGGAATTCCGGTAGGTTTCCAGAATACTTTACTATTTTATTTATTTTTTATTCCCAGGCACATTCTAGTTACACAGGTTAAAAAAAAAAAATCCAAGGCCGTCGTTGTCCACAGCGGTGAAAACCTGCACGCCAGTTGCTGTGGCAACCAGTATGTCATCTTCACCGAGAGGCATCCGACGGCAAATAAGTTAATCCTGACAATGGTTAATGAGGCGGAGGGAGGAAAACAAACAGTTTAATTAGCCCTGGGCTGAAATGGATGGATTTCCTGCTTCACCTCCTCCTAACAACCCATCCGTCCATCATCGTGGCTTACAGAGCTCAGCAATAAATGATGATCCAAAGCTAATCACTGAAATCTTATTTATTGTCACTTCAAAATTTATTTTAATCCCTGGTGATACTGCCATGGAGATCTTTTCTCAGGTACTTCCTGTTATGGGGTGACAACTGTCTCCCAGTTGTGGTCCTGTGCAGTGCTGTGTCTTGGCCTAGGCCGACAAGACCCAGTCCTAGGGCGGCACTTTGCAGGAGGGGCAAAAAATCTGCCCAGCATGAAACCCCTCCCCCCCGAACCGTTCTCCCTCGGCATGCTGCTGTAACCCCTTGTTAGACAAGCTGAAGTTGGCAGGCACACTGTAACTAGCGGAACTTGTCCGGGCATGTCGCTCAGCACTGACTGTGCCCAAGCAACTGTGAGCAGGTAACCGCTGACTTTTCCGGTGGTTGCCGATAGCAACAATCAAGTTTGTAGCCCATGCCTCACTGAAAGTAACACTCTTAGCTCAGTCCCGCCTGCAGGCACCCGCAGGCTTACCCTGATCACCCTGAGCAACAGTAGACACTTCCAGGCACACTTTACTGTTTAAAGCAGGAGTTTTAAGCATAAGTTCAGAATGTGCACCAATAGCAGATCGCTGGACATATTTTAATCTATGGGCCTTGATCGCCCGCCGTGGTTGCAACGGGTGACAGCACATTTCAAAAGTTACTGAATTGCAGGTTTAAAACATAAGTATCTGTCCCAGCCTCGGTTGGGCAACTGGGTAAGCAGGTATCAATATTTGAACTTAAAGGCAGCTCCCGCTGGTTGCTATGGACAACAGCACTCAAAGCTGAATGCAGGCATAGCACACAGATCCTTCCCCTAAGTTTGATTCCTCAATGGTTGGACAAAGAGCAGTTCCCCTCGGCTCAATCAACTTGGTTGCTAGGGGCAATGGCTGGCAGGTTACCCGTGAACAGGTGGCCCTGGAACGAGCCCCCAAATGTAGCGGTACCCTCATGAGGGCTGCTGAGTATAGTAGTCCACCTGTCACCCTGCCCAGCCAGGCACACGATTTCCAGTCACTCTCAGACAGAAACAGTCCATGCACTTTGTTTTTATTTTATTGAGGGGAATTAACTTGAATGGGGATGGGGAACTTATGAGATGCCCAGGTGATCAAAAGCCAAAGTTGGGACTACTATATACATTGCAGTATTTGGAAACTCCTTCTCTCCTCCTGCACATTGCTTCCTTTCTTCCAGACCAACTAGCACTGATTTATAGGCCTAGCACCCTCATGGCTGCAGCTGCCTCTTCTCCTGCCCATCCATCTACAGTCCACTCTTCTGGTTCTACACCCATTCCAGACTGCTCTCTCCCAATCCTCTCAGACATGCCTCCCCAGTTCTCCTGACTGTGCATCACTCACCAGCCCTCCCAGCTGTGACCTGTTGTTCCTCCCTGGAGACTTACCTGGCAGTGCTCTCTCCCGCTGTCTTCTCCTTGCTCAAGTGCCTCCAGTCCAGGACACCTCCACGTGTTCTCAGAGTGTACCATCTGCACCCAAGCCCAGGCCCGAGGCCCCACCCCCTAGACTGGGGAGCTCCCTAAAAAGCCACCAACAGCCTAGCAGTCCATCTCCAGCTTCTTCCTGAACAACTCCTCCCTAGCTGGGCTGACCCTGGGTATTTAAGTAGGCCTGTCCCCTGCCAATCCAGTTTGGGGATTGGACAGGACCCCCCAGAATACTCCAGGTGACTCCACCTCCCTGCCAGCCTCTCTTTCCAGAAAATGCTGGAAGATTCTAGAAAGAAGTAGGAGGTCCTAGTGATGCCACCCGTGAGTCACCCAGCACTGCCCTGACCCACTCCCAGCCAAGATCAAAACACACCCAGGCTTGGTGGCCAGCCAAGCCTGGAAATTTACCTTCTCTCAAAAAAAGTCTATCTTACTCTTCTAGCACACTAGAGGGTGGTACACTAAGCTATTGCTAGCCTTGCCAGGCTTTACAAGTTTTGTTACCCAATTGCAGCAAATCTGCATTGCATGACTCCAGATCAACTTTCTTTGCAAACATTCTGCAAGTCTGCTGCTAGTTCTGGTTCAGTTATGTTGTGCAATAATAGTCATTCCACCACAGGGGGCACTGTAGCTGAATTTTCTTGCTGTAGACTCACCACTGCAACTTTGCTCTTGCTAGAGACTTGCCATGCAAATTTGTTACAAATTGGAAAAGTGTCAACTAGAACTTGGGCGGGTCCGCTGGAACCCGCCAGTTACACAGGACACAGGCAGAACGACAATCAGCCTATGTAAACAAGGCAGATTGTCGTTCTGTCAGAAGGGAAGGCATAGATCCTGTGTTTCTGCAAAGCAGGAACACAGACCTTTGACTTCCCCTAGTCAAAGTACCTCCCCCACAGTGAGTAAGCAAAACCTAGGCATATAACCCTTTGACATGAGGACTGTATTTGTTATCAAGGTTTTCACACAAGGATTGTATTTATGTCTTATAAAATTATATTAGCGCAGCACTTTATGTATAGATATTTCCTCTATTGGTCGAATTCTCTTTACCTCTTTTGGTTGAATGTTCTCAAATTTTGTCTTTAGAACTGAATGTTTAGTAATGTTACATTCACCCTGAGAATGGCAACAAATAGAAACTGACATTTCCCACATACTACATTACATATTACTTTCAAGTGAATGTCAAAACATTTACACAGCACATTTTCTGTAAATAAACCCCAATGTGAGCTGTTTTAGCTATCTAAGCCCAGTCACACCTGCTGGATACAACATATGGGATCCAACCAAGTACTAGTCTATGAATGGCCTTGGTTCAGTTTATTCCAGCCATCACAATCAAGGCTGCAACTCCTCCTTCCCTCCACTAGATGGCACTCGTAACACTGTTCCCTGATCTATTCACTGATCATTTTGAAAGGGCCAGTAACATTAAACAGATTTATAACAGATTTATATAGCGCCAACAATTTACACAGTTCTGTACATATTGTACTTTACCATCAGTCCCCATATTTAAAGAGCTTACAATCTAAGGTCCCTATCTCACAGGTGTGTGTGTGTATATATATATCAGGGATATGTAATTAGAGGACCTCCAGCTGTTGCAAAACTACATAAACTACATGCCTCTGCCTCTAGGTGTCATGCTTGTGGCTGTCAGAGTCTTGCTATGATATCCCTGATATATGTATATATATATATATATATATATATATATACACACACAGTATCTCACAAAAGTGAGTACACCCCTCACATTTTTGTAAATATTTTATTCTATCTTTTCATGTTACAACACTGAAGAAATGACACTTTGCTACAATGTAAAGTAGTAAGTGTACAGCTTGTATAACAGTGTAAATTTGCTGTCCCCTCAAAATAACTCAACACACAACCATTAATGTCTAAACCGCTGGCAACAAAAGTGAGTACACCCCTAAGTGAAAATATCCAAATTGGGACCAATTATCCATTTTCCCTCCCTGGTGTCATGTGATTCGTTAGTGTTACAAGGTCTCAGGTGTGAATGTGGAACAGGTGTGTTAAATTCTGTGTTATCGCTCTCACTCTCTCATACTGGTCACTGGAAGTGCAACATGGCACCTCATGGCAAAGAACTCTCTGAGGATCTGAAAAAATGAATTGTTGCTCTACATAAAGATGGCCTAGGCTGTAAGAAGATTGCCAAGACCCTGAAACTGAGCTGCAGCACGGTGGCCAAGACCATACAGCAGTTTAACAGGACAGGTTCCATTCAGAACAGGCCTCGCCATGGTCGACCAAAGATGTTGAGTGCACTTGCTGAGCGTCATATCCAGAGGTTGTATTTGGGAAATAGACGTATGAGTGCTGCTAGCGTTGCTGCAGAGGTTGAAGAGGTGGGGGGTGGTCAGCCTGTCAGTGCTCAGACTATACGCCGCACACTGCATCAGATTGGTCTGCATGGCTGTCATCCCAGAAAGAAGCCTAGAAGCCTCTTCTAAAGATGATGCACAAGAGCCTGCAAACAGTTTGCTGAAGACAAGCAGACATTACTAGATTACTGGAACCATGTCCTGTGGACCAAGATAAACATATTTGGTTCAGATGGTGTCAGGCGTGTGTTGCGGCAACCAGGTGAGGAGTACAAAGACAAGTGCGTCTTGCCTACAGTCAAGCATGGTGGTGGGAGTGTCATGGTCTGGGGCTGCATGAGTGCTGCCGTCACTGGGGAGTTACAGTTCATTGAGGGAACCATGAATGCCAACATGTACTGTGACATACTTAAGCAGAGCATGATCCCCTCCCTTCAGAGACTGGGCCTCAGGGCAGGATTCCAACATAACGACCCCAAACACACCTCCTAGATGACCACTGCCTTGCTAAAGAAGCTGAGGGTAAAGGTGATGGACTGGCCAAGCATGTCTCCAGACCTAAACTCTATTGAGCATCTGTGGGGCATCCTCAAACCGAACTTGGAGGAGCACAAGGTCTCTAATATCCACCAGCTCCGTGATGTCGTCATGGAGGAGTGGAAGAGGACTCCAGTGGCAACCTGTGAAGCTCTGGTGAACTCCATGCCCAAGAGGGTTAAGGCAGTGCTGGAAAATAATGGTGGCCACACAAAATATTGACACTTTGGGCCCAATTTGGACATTTTCACTTAGGGGTGTACTCACTTATGTTGCCAGCGGTTTAGACATTAATGGCTGTGTGTTGAGTTATTTTGAGGGGACAGCAAATTTACACTGTTATACAAGCTGTACACTCACTACTTTACATTGTAGCAAAGTGTAATTTCTTCAATGTTGTCACATGAAAAGATAGAAGAAAATATTTAAAAAAATGTGAGGTGTGTACTCATTTTTGTGAGATACTGTGTGTATATAATATATATGTATATATATTTACAGTATATACATGGACCAATTTAAACAGAAGCAGTATACACAGAGTGCAGTGAATTCAGAATAAGCAATTACAATACAGTAGACCCGTCAAATCATGATTATGACCAAAAAAATCAGCTCATGTTTAGCCACTGAGACACAGGCTCAGGAATCCCTGAAAAGTATTCAGTTTATCAATACCCATGTGATATGTAAATTATATTATACCCCTTTATGCGTGTACAGGTTATAAACCGACTAAATGTGTATGGAGAAGATAACAGTCAAAGGCAGCATCAAATATTCATGCCTCCAACTGTCATATTAAATATTCAAATATACATAGATGAGTCTGCTAACACAATACTATAGGCTCAATTCACAAAGCTTTAGAGTGTATGTAACTCTAACAATAAATGTCTCTTCTTGGCCCCCTTTTGTTCTGTTATTTATTCAATTAAAAGTTTTATGTTATATCTGTTCAATAAGAGATAAAACAATCTGTGATGCTGCCAGAAATCTTGCGAGTGGATAACTTCCTGTGCTCCCTGCCTCTGCTGCACATTAGTTACTACGGAACACCTCCCCCTATGTTATAGGAGTCTGTGGCCCTGTCCTAAGATGACATGCTGCTCCTCCATAAATGCAGTATATTGAGTAAGTGTTATCATGTTAGGAAGTATGTAATTGGCAGGCTCACCAGGTGAAAATAAGGGGGAAGAAAAAAGAAAAAAAAGAAAACAAATGCAGCCACCACTTCTAAGGACTGGTAAGCTGCAATCTTCCTCTTTTTCATGGCTCAGATGTTATATGTAGTTCAAAAGACTCAAAAATTGCAGTCGCCATAGTTAATGCATATCTAAGCCAAAAACAATGTATAATTTTATATCAGGCTGCTTTTAGTTTATTTCCTGAATCCTGTTGTTCCTTTGGGGACCAAAGACTTTTGGTGGGGGGAGTGTGTAGCCAGGTTTGTAGTAGTTAAAGCGGAAGTAAACCTTGGTGGGGTTTTCTTCCTTTCTTCATCCCTGCAAAGTAAAGGCATAATGTGCTAGTATGCATTGCATACTAGCACACTATGTGACACTTGCCTGCAAATGAAGCCCGCGTCGTTCCCGCTGCAGGCCGCATCCATCTTCGCCTGTCTTCCTCCTGGGGCAGTGGACTTCGGCTGTGTGACTGGCTGGAGCCCCGTGACATCACTCCTGCACATGTGCGTGGGAGCCGCCAGTCACGGCACACGCTCCTGAAGAAACAGCACGGGCGGCCGTTCCTTCAGCGCGCATGCGCCGAAGACATCATCGGCACAGTATACAGTAAATATCTCCTAAACGGTGCACAATTGGAGATATTTTTCTTTTCTTTCCTTTTCTTCTAGGCTTATCTATAGGTACAACTTACACAGGTTACACAGGGAGGTTTACAACTTCTTTAAAGTGATTGTAAAGCTTCAAAAATATTTAAATAAAAAAAAACAAGCATGTTATACTTACCTGCTTTGTGCAATGGTTTTGCACAGAGCAGCCCCGATCTTCCATTTCTCAAGTCCCTCGCTGGTGCTCCTGGTTCCTCCCCCACTACCAAATGCCCCCAAAGAAAGGCGCTCGCTATGGGGACACTCGTGCTGGCTTGCTCCTGAGCTGCCCTGTCTGCATCTATTGACAAACACAGGGTGGCTCGACCCTGCCCCCCCCCCCACTCCCTTGTCACAGAATTTGATTGACGACCCTCCAACTACTACTTCGTCTGGACAGCTTGGTCTGTTAAAGGAAGTTGAGATTTACTGGTCAGATCACCAGGTGAAGATAAAAGGAAAAAAGCCTAAAAAACTCCCCAAGACTAATGTTACTACCACATCTAAGAATTAGTGAGCTGCAATAAAATAATATTTTTTTTTTAATGTAGATACGCTTTTAGGCCTCATTCACACCTAGGAATATTGAGAATTGCGTTGTGTTTGTGCGCGTTGTAGAGCTATGCACATAGGGCAGCCCATTAATTTCAATAGAATGCGCTACACGCAACAAACTTAGCAAAGTAGCTTGCATAACTTTGCCATGTTGAGGCTTGCCCGTTTTGCCACTTTTGTTGTGCGGTTTTCCGCACAGAAAAAATGCATATCAGCTTGCTGTGGTTCAGTTGCCATTACCATTGAATGTCACACGCTTTGTGTAAATGCCTGCAACAACGGGCATTATTGTGCTCAGGTGTGAATAGAGCCTAATGATCTACAAGGTGAACAAATAACTTTGATGACCGTCGTTTTTTAGTCCTCCTACCTTTTGTATTTGGTTCCTTTAAGGATTTTTACATTTTGCAGGCAATTGTACAGGAGTGACTGACACAAAATCACATACCGGAGCTTGACAGTCTCATATTTCAGGCAGTGGGGTAGGGAGGCACTTAAGGTGCCATACATGATTTGAAATTGTGGGAAACTATAGTCACACAATATTTTGCACAGCAGAAATCAGAGAAGAAGCGGCCATATACTGTAGGATGATCCAACCCCCCACAGTGCTGCCAGCCTTACATGTTTCAGACACCGGCAGCTGGAGGGAGAAGTGTTTAAGCCCCCCATTCAACAACCTATTAACCTTTAGATTTATAGGCACATTGATCTTTATTTCACATTTATTTTTTAGGGTCTTCCAGGAGAAAAAGGAGAGAAAGGAGAACAAGGAAATGAGGGCGATACAGTAAGTAGCTTTTTCAGTACTAGTTGCTGTGATTTTGTCGCTCAGTGTGATGATGGAGACAAGCTGTTTAGGTTATTGTTACAATGATTAGCCTAATCTCTCTCTTCCTATTGTAGCTGGAATGTGTAATGGTGGAGACATAGGCTATGGAAATGCCTGCTCTCATATATGATAAACATTGATCAATGGGGGCCATGCACAGCCCATTTCCCTTTGGAGCCAACAGTATTTGCCAGCTCTCGCCCCACTACACTTGTGCTCTTGGGGTTACTAGAGTGCACATGGACACTAGGGAGACCCTGGAGTGCACAAGAACACTAGAGGCCCTGGATAAACTTGGGTCACAGGAGGTACAGCAGCACTAGGGGCACTGGGGTGGGGACATTCTAGTGCCCATGAGCACTGGAGTCACTGGAGTGCACAGGATCACTGGGAGACACTGGGGTCACTGGAATGCAGAGGAGCATTAGGGGCACTGGAGACAAGGGTCACTGAAGTGCACAGGAGCAATAGGGGCACTGGAGTCACTGGAGTGCACAAAAGCACTAGGGACACTGGACACACTAGGGTCACTGGAGTGCACAGGAGCACAAGGGGCACTAGAGACACTGGGGTCATTGGAGTGCACAGGAGTATTAGGGGCACTGAAGACACTGGGATCACTGGAGTGCACAGGAGCACTCGGGGGAACTGCAGACACTGGGGGCACTGGAGTGCACAGGAGCACTAGGGACACTGGGTTCACTGGAGTGCACAGGAGCATTATTAGCACTGGGAGACACAAGGGTCACTGGAGTGCACAAGAGTACTAAGGGCATGGGGACACTGGGGTCACTGTAGTGTACAGGAGCATTATGGGCATTGGGAGAAACTAAGGGTAACAGGAGTGCACATGAGCACTAGGGACACTGGAAGACACTGAGTCACTGAAGTGCACAGGAGCACTGGGGTCACTGGAGTGCACAAGAGCACTAGGGACACTGGGGCCACTGGAGTGCACAGGAGCACTAGGGGCACTGGGTAACACTGGGGTCACTGGAATGCATAGGAGCACAGGGAAGCACTAAGGTCACTGGAATGCAGTAGAGCACTAGGGGCACTGGAGACACTGGGATTCACTAGGGTGCACAAGAGCACTAGGGACACTGGAGACACTGGTCACTGGAGTACACAGGAGCACTAGTAGAACTGAGAGACACAAGTGTCACTGGAGTGCACAAGAGCACTAGGGGCATGGAGACACAGGGATCACTGGAGTGCACAGAAGCACTGAAAAAACACTGGGGTCACTGGAGTGCACAGGAGCACTGAGAGACTCTGGGGTCACTGGAGTCCACAGGATCACTAGAGACACTGGGGTCACTGGAGTGCACAGGAGCACTTGGGGCACTGGGAAACACTGGGGTCACTGGAATGCACAGGAGCACAGGGAGGCGCTGAGGTCACTGGAATGCAGTAGAGCACTAGGGGCACTGGAGACACTGAGGTCACTGGAGTGCACATGAGCACTAGGGGCACTGGAGACACTGGGGTATCTGGAATGGATAGGAGCACTAGGGGCACTGAAGACACTGGGGTCACTGGAGTGCACATGAGCACTGGTAGACACTGAGGTCACTGGAATGCATAGAAGCACTGGGGGACATTGTGGTCACTGGAATGCTGAGGAGCACTAGGGGCGCTGGGGTCACTCTAGTGGATGGGACAGTGGGTGACACTGGGATCACTGAAGTGCACAGGAGCATTGGGAGACACTGGGGTCACTGAAATGCAGAGGAGTACTAGGGGCACTGGAGACACTGGGGTTACTGGAGTGCACAGGAGCACTAGGGGCACTGGAAAACACTGGGGTCATTGGAATGTACAGGAGCACAAGGAGGCACTGAGGTCACTGAATGCAGTAGAGCACTAAGGGCACTGGAGACACTGAGGTCGCCGGGGTGCACAGAAGCACTAAGGGCACTGGAGACACAGGGGTCACTGGGGTGCACAGGAGCACTAGGGGCACTGGGAGACACTGGGGTCACTGGAGCACTAGGGGCACTGGAGACACTGGGGTCTCTGGAGTGCACAAGAGCACTAGGGACACTGGAGACACAGGGGTTACTGGAATCGAGAGAAGCACTAAGGGCACTGGAAGACATTGGGGACAGGGGAGTACAGAGGAGCACTAGGGGCACTGGAGTGCACAGGAGCACTAGAGGCACTGGGGGACATTGGGGTCACTGAAGTGCACAGGAGCACTGGCAAAAACTGGGGTCGCTAGAATGCAGTGGAGAACTAGGGGCACTGGAGACACGGGGGGCACTGGGAGACACTGCGGTCACTGAAGTGCACAGGAGCACTGGGAGACACTGGGGTCACTTTAGTGCACAGGAGCACTAGGGGCACTGGGAGACACTGGGGTCACTGGAGTGCACAGGAGCACTAGGGCCACTGGGAGACACTGTGGTCACCGGAGTGCAGAGGAGCACTGGGAGACACTGGGGTCACTGGAGTGCACAGGGGCACTGGGAGACACTGCAGTCACTAGAGTGCGCAGGAGCACTGGGAGACCCTGAGGTCACTGAAGTGCACAGGAACACTAGGGGCACTGGAGACACTGGGGTCTCTGGAGTGCACAAGAGCACTAGGGACACTGGAGACACGGGGGTTACTGGAATCCAGAGGAGCACTAGGGGCACCGGAAGACATTGGGGACACGGGAGTACAGAGAAGCACTAGGGGCACTGGGGTCACTGGAATGCAGAGGAGCACTGGGGCACTGGGGCCACTGGAGTACATGGGAGCACTAGGGGCACTAGAGACACTGGGGGTCACTGGAGTGCACAGGAGCACTAGGAACACTGGAGTCAAGTGTCTCCAGTGCCAATAGCAGCAAGTGGCTCGGCTTAGGTGTAGATTCTTCCAAAGTCATTCACACTTCATTGATAGGAGCATTTGACCTGCTTTTAGCTGCTTTTTGACCTGCTTCAAGCAGGTTTGGCATTCCCATAGACTTATATAGGTATGCAAAATCTTTTAAGGCAAACAATATCCAATCAACACAGATCCTAAAATATCAGTTGTCTGTTTTCTTTTCAGGGACCCAAAGGGCCTCCGGGAGACATAGGACCTATCGGGCCTGTAGGACCACAGGTATGCAGTTTATTTTTAAGTTATTTGTATCCTGATCTTTTAGTTTTGGAAAATGTGAGTCCGCTCCCCTTCCCCCAACATGACAGTACAGATGCCTGGCAAGTTTTATGCTAGGCACCCAACACTGTTACATGGGGGTGAAGAGAGAATCCTTAGTATAATGCAGGCTCTGAGTAGGATGGACTTGGAGCTTACACAGCACCTCTTCTCCTCACTGTTGTTGGTTGAACATGAGTGTTGGGGTAACGGAGAGGGGGGAAGAATTAGCCCAGGGCTACACATGTAACAAAACCTTTCCACTATTGAGAGATTTAAAGCTGACGTTTAATCTGTTTATATTTTGTCTTCCCTGGTTCCTCCTTTCAAATATTGCCACCTTTCAATTTGTCTCCATAATGAGTTTCATATATTCATGTTGATTAAGTCCTCAATTGCCACTGAGGGAGTAAGGGAGAGGCCAAGGCTTTCTATGCATTTCTTGACTCAAAAACCATATCATCAGGACATGAGATCCTGTAATTGTCACAGAGGGAGTAAGGGAGAGGCTGCGGCTTTCAATGCATTTCTTGAGTCAAAGTTTATTTAATCAGGAGATGAAGTCCTCCACTGTCACAAAGGGAGTAAGGGAGAGACCATGGCTTTCTATGTTTCTTGGATCAAATGTAGGATGTCCTCAGTTGTCACATAGGGAGTAAAGGGAGAGGCCAGGGCTCTCTATGCTTTTCTTGGATCAAAGTCCATTTCAATAGGAGATAAAGTCCTTCAATGCCACAGGGGTAGTAGGGAGAGGCCATGTCTCTCAATGCATTTCATGGATTAAGGCTCATTTAATCAAATAGAGGATGTAAAGGAGAGGCCAGGGCTCTCCCTGCATTTCTTGGATCAAAGGCCATTTCATCACGAGGAAAATTTCTCAATTGCCACAGAGGGAGTAAGGGAGGGGCCAGGGCTCGCTATGTGTTTCTTGGATCAGAGTCCATTTCATCCAGGGAAGGAAGTCCTCATTTGCCACAGAGGGAGTAAGGGAAAGGCCACGGCTCTCTATGCGTTTCTTGAGTCAAAGTCCATTTCATGAAGGGGAAGAAATCCTCAATTGCCACAGAGGGAGTAAGGTAGAGGCCAAGGCTTTCTACGCATTTCTTGGGTCAAAGTCCATTTAATCAGAAGATGTGGTTCTCAATTGCCACAGAGGGAGTAAGGGAGAGGCCAGGGCTGACTTCCCAGTCATTTTATAAGCTTGACGATGTCATAGGAAGTAAAAAAAAAACTGTTTCTCACTTACAGGAACTTAAAAAAATACTGTTGGGACATGATCTAGAGAGGAAGAGGGATGTTAGGGGGGAAATTTGGGTAAAGCCTTGACATACATTCTACAATAGACAGGTGACAATTGAGCTTGCCTGCATTCACCATCATGGCCAGAAGGTGGTGCCAGCTGATACACCGTATTCATTCTATAGTCTCATCCACATTATGTTGGTTGAAGCAGATGCTTTTCTAACCGTCTTTGTAGCAATGCTATTACTTAGGAAAATGTGACCTTGCCTCTATTATTCCGTATCTGGGCAGCATAACGAGGTTGTGAATGAAATGCACCAGCTCAGCACTTTCTGCACACAGAGCAATCACGTTGGCCCCATCACTTTGCATGACAGTAGCTTCCCGGTACAACGCCTGTATTCGAATCTGCTCCCGAAAGAGGACCCTCGGGGGAGACAGATAAATAAGTCAGTGGTAATAAAACCTGAAACCTGTCAGATCTATACATCCAATCTACCTGCCCCTTTTATTATAGTAATGAAAAATCCCTGTCACATGGTCCCCTGAGTATGCATATTTCAGCCATAGGCCAGCTTTGCTTTACCATATTCCTTTCTTTGTCATGTCGGCTGTGTATGCTTCATTATTTGGTTATATGTAATGGGAACCTCCCAGAATAGAGACATGGAAGCTGCCACTGCTGATTTCATGTAAAAACTGCAAGTTCAATTTTAGGGCCAGTGACAAGGGGTGGGCAGAAGGGGAAGCTGGACACTGCAGTATCATGTCAGGTTTGGGGGGCACCACGAGGAGATTGGGGGGGGTAATTTGTGTTGTGAGGGCTAATTTGGGGGGGACAGCAGGGGGTAAGAATTGTTCTAGGATTGTTCTAGGAGAGGAAATTTGGGGAGGTGTGCTAGCACTGGTGATTTGGGGGATTTGTGTTGCAATGGGGGATGGGGGAAGAGGTTTTGTGCTAGGAGGGGGGATTTGTGCTAAGAAGGGAATTTTTTTTGGGGGGTGGGGGATTTAGTAGAGATGATCGAGGGGTATATGTGCTAGGAGTAGGGATGAGCTTCGAGTTCGAGTCGAACTCATGTTCTACTCGAACATTGGCTGTTCGCAAGTTCGCCGAACAGCGAACAATTTGGGGTGTTCGCGGCAAATTCGAATGCCGCGGAACACCCTTTAAAAGTCTATGGGAGAAATCAAAAGTGCTAATTTTAAAGGCTTATATGCAAGTTATTGTCATAAAAAGTGTTTGGGGACCCGGGTCCTGCCCCAGGGGACATGGATCAATGCAAAAAAAAGTTTTAAAAACGGCCGTTTTTTCAGGAGCAGTGATTTTATTAATGCTTAAAGTCAAACAATAAAAGTGTAATATCCCTTTAAATTTTGTACCTGGGGGGTGTCTATAGTATGCCTGTAAAGGGGCGCATGTTTCCTGTGTTTAGAACAGTCTGACAGCAAAATGACATTTGGAAGGAAAAAACTCATTTAAAACTACCCGCGGCTATTGCATTGCCGACAATACACATAGAAGTTCATTGATAAAAACGGCATGGTAATTCCCCACAGGGGAACCCCGAACCAAAAAAAAAAAAAAAAAATGATGTGGGGGTCCCCCTAAATTCCATACAAGGCCCTTCAGGTCTGGTATGGATATTAAGGGGAACCCCAGCCAAAATTTAAAAAAAAAATTGACGTGGGGTTCCCCCTAAATTCCATACCAGACCCTTCAGGTCTGGTATGGATTTTAAGGGGAACCCCGCGCCAAAAAAAAAAAAAAAAAAAGGCGTGGGGTCCCCCTAAAAATCCATACCAGACCCTTATCCGAGCACGCAACCTGGCAGGCCGCAGGAAAAGAGGGGGGGACGAGAGTGCGGCCCCCCCCCCCTCCTGAACCGTACCAGGCCACATGCCCTCAACATTGGGAGGGTGCTTTGGGGTAGCCCCCCAAAACACCTTGTCCCCATGTTGATGAGGACAAGGGCCTCATCCTCACAACCGTGGCCGGTGGTTGTGAGGGTCTGCGGGCGGGGGGCTTATCGGAATCTGGAAGCCCCCTTTAACAAGGGGACCCCCAGATCCCGGCCCCCCCCCTGTGTGAAATGGTAAGGGGGTACTTACCCCTACCATTTCACTAAAAAACTGTCAAAAATGTTAAAAATGACAAGAGACAGTTTTTGACAATTCCTTTATTTAAATGCTTCTTCTTTCTTCTTTCTTCCTTCATCTTCTTCTTCTTCTGGTTCTTCTGGCTCTTCTGGTTCTTCCTCCGGCGTTCTCGTCCAGCATCTTCTCCGCGGCGTCTTCTATCTTCTTCTCCTCGGGCCGCTCCGCACCCATGGCATGAGGGGAGGCTCCCGCTCTTCTCTTCATCTTCTTCTCTTCTTCATCTTCTTCTTCATCTTCTTCTTCTTCTTCCTTCTTCTCTTCTTCCTGTCTTCTCCGGGCCGCTCCGCAATCCATGCTGTGGCATGGAGGGAGGCTCCCGCTGTGTGACGGCGTCTCTTCGTCTGACGGTTCTTAAATAACGGGGGGCGGGGCCATCCGGTGACCCCGCCCCCCTCTGACGCACGGTGACTTGAGGGACTTCCCTGTGACGTCACGGGGAATGCCACAGGAAAGTCCCGTCATGTCACCGTGCGTCAGAGGGGGGCGGGGTCACCGGGTGGCCCCGCCCCCCGTTATTTAAGAACCGTCAGACGAAGAGACGCCGTCACACAGCGGGAGCCTCCCTCCATGCCACAGCATGGATTGCGGAGCGGCCCGGAGAAGACAGGAAGAAGAGAAGAAGAGAAGAAGGAAGAAGAAGAAAAAGAAGAAGAAGAAGATGAAGAAGAAGATGAAGAAGAGAAGAAGATGAAGAGAAGAGCGGGAGCCTCCCCCCAAATGCCATGGGTGCGGAGCGGCCCGAGGAGAAGAAGATAGAAGACGCCGCGGAGAAGATGCTGGACGAGAACGCCGGAGGAAGAACCAGAAGAGCCAGAAGAACCAGAAGAAGAAGAAGATGAAGGAAGAAAGAAGAAAGAAGAAGCATTTAAATAAAGGAATTGTCAAAAACTGTCTCTTGTCATTTTTAACATTTTTGACAGTTTTTTAGTGAAATGGTAGGGGTAAGTACCCCCTTACCATTTCACACAGGGGGGGGGCCGGGATCTGGGGGTCCCCTTGTTAAAGGGGGCTTCCAGATTCCGATAAGCCCCCCGCCCGCAGACCCTCACAACCACCGGCCACGGTTGTGAGGATGAGGCCCTTGTCCTCATCAACATGGGGACAAGGTGTTTTGGGGGGCTACCCCAAAGCACCCTCCCAATGTTGAGGGCATGTGGCCTGGTACGGTTCAGGAGGGGGGGGGGGCCGCACTCTCGTCCCCCCCTCTTTTCCTGCGGCCTGCCAGGTTGCGTGCTCGGATAAGGGTCTGGTATGGATTTTTAGGGGGACCCCACGCCTTTTTTTTTTTTTTTTTTTGGCGCGGGGTTCCCCTTAAAATCCATACCAGACCTGAAGGGTCTGGTATGGAATTTAGGGGGAACCCCACGTCAATTTTTTTTTAAAATTTTGGCTGGGGTTCCCCTTAATATCCATACCAGACCTGAAGGGCCTTGTATGGAATTTAGGGGGACCCCCACATCATTTTTTTTTTTTTTTTTTTTGGTTCGGGGTTCCCCTGTGGGGAATTCCCATGCCGTTTTTATCAATGAACTTCTATGTGTATTGTCGGCAATGCAATAGCCGCGGTAGTTTTAAATGTGTTTTTTCCTTCCAAATGTCACTTTGCTGTCAGACTGTTCTAAACACGGGAAACATGCGCCCCTTTACAGGCATACTATAGACACCCCCCAGGTATGAAATTTAAAGGGATATTACACTTTTATTGTTTGACTTTAAGCATTATTAAAATCACTGCTCCTGAAAAAACGGCCGTTTTTAAAACTTTTTTTTGCATTGATTCATGTCCCCTGGGGGAGGACCCGGGTCCCCAAACACTTTTTATGACAATAACTTGCATATTAGCCTTTAAAATTAGCACTTTTGATTATTCATGTTCGTGTCCCATAGACTTTAACGGCGTTCGCGTGTTCGAACGAATTTTTTTCCTGTTCGCATGTTCTGGTGCGAACCGAACAGGGGGGTGTTCGGCTCATCCCTAGCTAGGAGGAGAGCATTTGGGGGAGGGAAGATTTGTACTAGAAGGTTGGGGGGGGGGAGTGAGGAGGAGAGGATTCTTGCTCAGAGAGAAATAGTATATAGTATATCTAAATAAAAAAGAAAAAAAAAAAAAAAAAAAAAAAAAATATATATATATATATATATATATATATATATATACTATAATGACAGTCTGCAGAATCCTGGCATTGCACCCGCCATCTGCTGATGGCAGGTGCAATGCTTTACAGACAGTATTGTAAATAAATAGTAGATGCACATTTTTTTTTTTAACTGCAAAATTATATGCATTTATTATTTTTTTCTTACAAAAGGTGAACTTATCCTTTAACCACTTCAGCCCCGGAAGATTTTACCCCCTTCCTGACCAGAGCACTTTTTTTTTCAATTTGGCACTGCGTCGCTTTAACTGACAATTGCGTGGTCATTCAAGGCTGTACCCAAACAAAGTTTGTGTCCTTTTTTCCCCACAAATAGAGCTTTCTTTTCGTGGTATTTGATCAACTGTGCGGTTTTAATTTTTTTGCGCTATAAACAAAAAAAGAGCGACAATTTTGAAAAAAAAAAAAACATTATTTTTTTCTTTTTGCTATAATAAATATCCCCCAAAAATGTTTTTAAAAAAGAAATTTTTTCATAAGTTTAGGCCAATATATATTCTTCTACATATTTTTTGGTAAAAGAAAATCGTAATAAGCGTATATTGATTGGTTTGCGCAAAAGTAATATTTATTTAAATATTTATGTATTTATGGCATTTTTATTTTTTTACTAGTAATGGCGGTGATCTTCGATTTTTTTAGTGATACTGTGACATTGTGGCGAACAGATCGGACACTTTTGACACATTTTTGGGACCATTGACATTTATACAGCGATCAATGCTATAAATATGCACTAATTACTGTATAAATGTCACTGGCAAGGAAGGGGTTAACACTATGGGGCGATCAAGGGGTTAACTGTGTGTTCCCTGAGTGTGTTCTAACTGTATGGGGATAGGACTGACTAGGAGAGGAGACAAATCGTTGTTCCTACTTAGTAGAAACACACAATCTGTCTCCTCTCCTCTGACAGGACAGGGATTTGTGTTTACACAGACAAATCGCCGTGATGGCCCTTGTGCACACAATCGCACATGGCCATTGGTGATAGCGACCATGCATCGGGTCCCCCGCCGTGCAGTGGGGGCGCACGGGCGTGCCTCTGGCGGAGCGCATACGCTCTCTGGTGGCTCTTAGAGGGAAACCCATATATGTACAGGATTTCACCCAGGAAAGCCATTGTGTCGCAGTAAGTCATTGATTTCTCTCTGGCTTGTGTAGCAATATGTAAGACAAATGGAATTAAATTTCTAGGCACCTCTTACACATGTGTTTATAGAACACTCCTGATCACCGCCCACATACACGCCCAGGACGCCATTGCATTTCCCATTGATTTACTGGAATTGTGGTTCTAATTTACCCCCAAGTAATGACATCAGATGTGAAGGTGGCATCTCCATAGATCCTTCCTAGGCATTCAGCCACAGTACAATTTTAGCGAGCAAATGATGACATCACAAAGTAGAAAAAGCACGATTACGAAAAAAAAGTAAAATTCTCATTTAAAAACTGTTGTAGCATTTTGAATGGGGACCGAGAGTTATGCCCCGTTCAAGCGGTCGGACTTTCCGACGGCAAATGTGCGATGGGAGCCTGTTGTCGGAAATTCCGACCGTGTGTAGGCTCCATCGGACATTTTCCGTCGGAATTTCCGACACACAAAATTTGAGACCCGGATCTCAAATTTTCCAGCAACAAAATCCGTTGTCGTAAATTCCAAACGTGTGTACACAATTCCGACACACAAAGTTCCACGCATGCTCGGAATCAAGCAGAAGAGCCGCACTGGCTATTGAACTTCATTTTTCTCGGCTCGGTGTACGTGTTGTACTTCACCACGTTCTTGACGTTCGCAATTTCCGACAAGATTTGTGCGACCGTGTGTGTGCAAGACAAGTTTGAGCCAACATCCGTCGGAAAAAAAAACATGGATTCTGTTGTCGGAAAATCCTATCGTGTGTACGGGGCATTAGAAGTGTAACGTTGGACGGATCCTGGAGTTCAGCTTTAATATTCATCAGGGACTCTGTCCGATGCGTTTTATCATTCTCTGGAAGCAGTAAAACCTTTGTGAAGGTGGATGGTGTGCTGAGGTTGCTGGACTGAGCAACACACCATCACATTCACACCGATAACAAATGACTTTTATTGCTATGCTAAGAAGACCGCACATCGCTGAAATGCTCCGCAGGTTTATTACCCGGCTGGTCTTTCTCCTGGGGCCCTTTTTAAAGATGCTGAGTAATGAAGATTTTTTTAAAGCTGAACTCCAGGCAAACAGCCAGATATAGTTAAAATAATATATATTGGAGCTGTTTTATCTGCCAAAGGATTTGATTTTCTGGCCATTTGGTCCTGAATTTTGCACAGCCCTACCAGACTGTAAAGCCAACTTTATGACCCGAAAGAGCGAAGTCACCTCCACCTCCAACGTGTGATTGAAGAATGAAGGGGCAGCAACTGACTGATGAGGTCATCTCTCTGCTCCTTCATATATTCAGCATGTCCCCGGTCAGCTCATGTGCGTGAGAGACATTGGACTGATCCAAAGTACAGCCCCTTCTTCTACCAATCTGAGTACTGCTATACAGGGGATGATTATAGGCTGGGAAAAGTCCAATTCAACATATTTTTACTAGATGCAATTAAAATACATTTCATTATTTTGTATACACAGAAATACACATTTACATTTATTGTTGAAAAGCGAGTCACATAGGGATTGTTCTGGCAGGTAACACTGTATGTAGTGGCAGAAAGGGGGGGGGGGGCTGTTAAGTGAACCTGTTTCTCTGCCATTCATGGGTAAAGCACATGTTTTACACATCCTTTACTTTCAATTCTTCTTTACCTTACACTCCTTTCTCTCTCCCCTTCCATTCTATTCCTCTCCTCTCCCCTACCTCTCCTCTTCTCCAGCTCCCCTTCCCTACCTTTCTTTTCCTCCAGCATCCCTCCTCTCCTTTCCTCCCCTCTCTTCTCCTCTCCTATCCCCCAGCACCCCTCCCCTTCTCTTTTCTCCTCTATTCTCTTCCAACACCCCTCTATTTCTCTTTTCTCCTCTACTCTCTTCCAGCACCCCTCCCCTTTTCTCCTCGCCTCCAGCACCCCTCCCCTTCTCCTCTCTCTCCTCTTCTTCTCTCTCCTCTCCTCTAACAATTTTCCACTTATCTATGCTCCTCCTCTCCTCCAGCACCCCTCCCCTTCTCTCTTCTCCTCTCCTCTCCTTTTCTCTACTTTCCTTTCCTCCAGCACTTCTCCCCTTCTCTCCTCTCCTCCAGTGCCCCTTCCCTCCTCTCCTCTCCTCCAGTGTCTCTTCCCTCCTCTCCTCTCCTCTCCTCTCCTCTCCTCTCGTGTTTCTTCCCTTGTCTCCTTTCCTCCAGTGTCTCTTCCCTTCTCTCCTCTTCTCCAGTGCCCCTTCCCTTCTCTCCTCCAGTCTCTCTTTGCTTCTCTCCTCTCCTCCAGTGCCCCTTCCCTTCTCTCCTCTCCTCCAGTGCCCCTTCCCTTCTCTCCTCTCCTCCAGTGTCTCTTCCCTTCTCTCCTCTCCTCCAGTGTCTCTTCCCTTCTCTCCTCTCCTCCAATGTCTCCTCCCTTCTCTCCTCTTCTCCAGTGCCCCTTCCCTTCTCTCCTCTCCTCCAGTGCCCCTTCCCTTCTCTCCTCTCCTCCAGTGCCCCTTCCCTTCTCTCCTCTCCTCCAATGTCTCTTCCCTTCTTTCCTCTCATCCAATGTCTCTTCCCTTCTCTCCTCACCTCCAGCACCCCTCCTCTTTATTTTTTCTTATCTCTGTTCTCTCCTCCAGCACCCCTCCCCTTCTCTCTTCTCTTCCAGCTCCCCTCCGCTTCTCTCTTCTCCTCTCTCTCCTCTCATTCTCTCCTCTCCTCTCCTCTCCTCCAACAATGTTTTACTTCTCTCCTCTTCTCCAGCACCCCTCCCCATTCTCTCTTCTCCTCTCTCTCTCCTCTCTCTCACCTCTCATTTTCTCCTCTCCAACAATGTTTTACTTCTCTCCTCTCCTCAAGTACCCCTCCCCTTCTCTCTTCTCCTCTCCTCTAATTTTCTCTACTTTCCTTTCCTCCAGCACTCCTCCCCTTGTTCTGGCAGGTAACACTGTACGTAGTGGCAGAAAGGGGGCTGTTAAGTGAACCTGTTTCTCTGCCATTCATGGGTAAAGCACATGTTTTACACATCCTTTCCTTTCAATTTTTCTTTACCTTACACTCCTTTCTCTCTCCCCTTCCATTCTATTCCTCTCCTCTCCTCTACCTCTCCTCTTCTCCAGCTCCCCTTCCCTACCTTTCTTTTCCTCCAGCATCCCTCCTCTCCTTTCCTCCCCTCTCTTCTCCTCTCCTATCCTCCAGCACCCCTCCCCTTCTCTTTTCTCCTCTATTCTCTTCCAACACCCCTCTATTTCTTTTTTCTCCTCTACTCTCTTCCAGCACCCCTCCCCTTTTCTCCTCGCCTCCAGCACCCCTCCCCTTCTCCTCTCTCTCCTCTTCTTCTCTCTCCTCTCCTCTAACAATTTTCCACTTATCTATGCTCCTCCTCTCCTCCAGCACCCCTCCCCTTCTCTCTTCTCCTCTCCTCTCCTTTTCTCTACTTTCCTTTCCTCCAGCACTTCTCCCCTTCTCTCCTCTCCTCCAGTGCCCCTTCCCTCCTCTCCTCTCCTCCAGTGTCTCTTCCCTTCTCTCCTCTCCTCTCCTCTCCTCTCCTCTCCTCTCCTCTCCTCTCCTCTCCTCTCCTCTCCTCTCCGCTCCTCTAGTGTTTCTTCCCTTCTCTCCTTTCCTCCAGTGTCTCTTCCCTTCTCTCCTCTTCTCCAGTGCCCCTTCCCTTCTCTCCTCCAGTCTCTCTTTGCTTCTCTCCTCTCCTCCAGTGCCCCTTCCCTTCTCTCCTCTCCTCCAGTGCCCCTTCCCTTCTCTCCTCTCCTCCAGTGTCTCTTCCCTTCTCTCCTCTCCTCCAGTGTCTCTTCCCTTCTCTCCTCTCCTCTCCTCCAATGTCTCTTCCCTTCTCTTCTCTCCTCCAGTGCCCCTTCCCTTCTCTCCTCTCCTCCAGTGCCCCTTCCCTTCTCTCCTCTCCTCCAGTGCCCCTTCCCTTCTCTCCTCTCCTCCAATGTTTCTTCCCTTCTTTCCTCTCATCCAATGTCTCTTCTCTTCTCTCCTCACCTCCAGCACCCCTCCTCTTTATTTTTTCTTATCTCTGTTCTCTCCTCCAGCACCCCTCCCCTTCTCTCTTCTCTTCCAGCTCCCCTCCGCTTCTCTCTTCTCCTCTCTCTCCTCTCATTCTCTCCTCTCCTCTCCTCCAACAATGTTTTACTTCTCTCCTCTTCTCCAGCACCCCTCCCCATTCTCTCTTCTCCTCTCTCTCTCCTCTCTCTCATCTCTCATTTTCTCCTCTCCAACAATGTTTTACTTCTCTCCTCAAGTACCCCTCCCCTTCTCTCTTCTCCTCTCCTCTAATTTTCTCTACTTTCCTTTCCTCCAGCACTCCTCCCCTTCTCTCCTCTCCAGCACCCCTTCTCTCCTCTTCTCTCTTCCCCTGCCTCCTCTCCTTTTCCTTTCACTAGTCTCCTCTCTTCTCCTCATTTCTCTATTCTCTCTCTTTGATCTCTCCCCTCTCCTCTGTTTCCATTTTATCCTGTCCCCTCTCTCTCTCTCTCTCCTCTCTTCTCCTCTATCCTCTCCTTTAGAACCCCTCCCCTCCCTTTGTATCCTCCAGCACTGGGCCAATGACAAGTACCAGCATTGTCATGTAGGCGAAAAAACAGCGAGTTGTATGTATGCATATCTCTCCTGTCCTGTACAGACATTGCTTACTTTACCTTCATTGTACATTGTCCCTTGAATGTCCCTTTCATTCATTGGATTTCAGATCTTTCAATCACAAGCTGAGCGCCATGACCAAAGAGCATTATATTCCTGTTTGTACTATAGTTTGAATATGGTACAAAGGTGCCTTTATACCACACAAGTGTAAATTAGTTTTAGATGTGTCAGTCTCTTATGGCAGCATAAAGAAATAGCTGAAATTTCCAACATTTCCAATGGCCATAGCCTTTGGCCAGCTTGGGGAATTCTGGATGTGTAGATGGACTAGCACATTAAAAGCTGTGTATGTATAAATGCAATCATCTATTTCCTTTATTCTTACATAATTCAATATATTTCTGCAGGGCCCTAAAGGACTGGATGGGGCTAAAGGAGAGCGCGGACCAAAGGGAGATGCTGTAAGTATCCAATAAGAGCGACACACAAGATTGTCCCATGAAAATGACTAATCATTTGTGCTTTTTTGGTAGTCGGTGTCAGCTGTTTAATGTTAATCTTTGCAATTCTACATGAATTCTTCTTAATTATTTTTAAAGAGTTTGTAAACCCTGGGAAAAAAAAAGAAAAAAAAAAAAAGAAAAAAAAACTGCAAGACAAAGGCATAATGTAGACAAATGCACTGCCGAAAAATTTGTTCATTTTTGTCTCATTCTTTTTTGCTTTTTTTCCGTTTTTCAGGTCATTCGATCGCAATTCGTAAATTCGAAAATTCGAAAATATGAAAATAAGAATAAAAATATGAAAATTCGAAAGAATAACTAAAGAAACTAACTAATAATAACTAATTAATATATTATAGGTATTGGAATTTCCTTTCAAATTTGGCTGTTAGTGAACCTAACGAATACAAATTTATCTGAAGTTATGAATTATCCAAAATAACGAATGCCGTATCTAAACAAATGGAACGTAATGAATTAATAATAATAAATAACAATAATAAATAACAATAACAATAATAATAAAAACGTTTTATTATTTTTTATTTGTTCCGTTCCATCTGTTTAGATGTGGCATTCGTTATTTCAGATAATTCGTAACTTTGGATAAATTTGTATTCGTTACGTTCACTAACAGCCAAATTTTAAAGGAAATTCCAACATCTATAATTTAATAGTTATTATTAGTTAGTTAGTTAGTTTGTTAGTTATCCTTTCGAATTTTCAGATTTTCAAACGAACGAACGAACTAACTAATAATACCTAACTATAAAATGATTGGTATTGGAATTTCTTTTACAATTTGGCTGTTAGTGAATGAATATGAATTTGTCCAAAGTTAGGAATTTTCTGAAATAACGAATGCAGCATCTAAACAGATGGAATGGAATGAATAAATAATAATAAAACGTTTTTATTATTATTATTTATTATTATTATTATTTATTATTATTAATTCATTACATTACATTCGTTTGGATACGGCATTCATTATTTCGGATAACTCGTAACTTCTGATAAATTCGTATTCGTTACGTTCACTAACAGCCAAATTTGAAAAGAAATTCCAATAACTATAATTTAATAGATATTATTAGGTAGCTAGTTATTCTTTCAAATTTTCACATTAATGTGTGTTGAAGCTGAAGCAAGTGTAATTGGGCCCTTACTCAGGAACAGAAATAGGGGGAAAAACGTGAGGGTTTAATTTCACTCTAAGCCCCGAGGGGTGGAGTGAAATGCGTTGGGACGTGGCCTGGTTGGAGCCCAGGCTGAGTTTCCCATATACCATCACGAGCGGTTTTGCTTCGATGTACAGCTACACGGGCATTTATTTTCATACACATTGACATCTGAAGCCGGGACAAGCTCCCTCCCCAGCCAGCACTCCAACAGTGGACTGAGGACTAGCACACCTTCCTAAACCATAGCCGCTCACGCATGAGGTTTTTTTGGTTCACACTGAAAAAAGAAGAAAGCGAAATATATACTGTACATGTGAATTTTGATTGGCTAGGATTCTGTGACTTCTGTCCTCAAGGGGTTATTTAATGAAATAGTCAAAAAATCTAAAATAAAATTAAACATAGGACCCTCTTACCAAATCATGGAATTATATTATTTATTTATCACTGATTCGTCCAATGGACGGGATACCTTAAAGGCTATAGGGATTCACTGTATGAAGAATAAGGATGTGACAAAGAGATGTCTCCAAAAGAATAGCCATTAATAGGATCAACCACAGGGTATCAACAAATAAGAAAAAACTTTATTGAAAAAATTTAGCCATAAAATTATTCCAGGGGTATAATAAAACCATACTAGTGAGACCAACCCCCCCAGTGCACCCGGTTAAGATTACAAATAAAAATTGACAACGATGTCACAATATGGCGCCAAACCCAACACTCCACACACACTCATGCTTATCCACTAAGGAAGGACTGGAATTGCAAAGATGACTCCTGTTTGATAATACAGTCTGCAGCTAGCATGTCCTATACAGGACTTGTGCAGTAGTTGTGTAGATAAATTCAGGTGGACAGATATATAAGTCACTTTATGATGGAAGAGCACTGATATAGGTAGTCTTGGATGGGTAAAGCAAATTTCCTATGTCAGTGTATAGCATATACTGAGGAATAATGTTCATGCTGAAGTGAAAACGGGAGAATATATCTCTTCCAGTACACAAAAGATTGTTTATTAGGGTCAGGATAAGAAGATGTTGCCCGGAGGTTCTCACCACTCCATGGATTTAACTGGAATAGGGATGGCATATGGACCGTCTTCCTTTCATGGATGCGTTGTTTGGTGGTTCCTCTTTGTGTATACCCGTATCGCTTTGTTGGCTCAGTTGTCTGAGTGCCAGCTTGACATCCAGTCAGACGTGGATACGTTGGAAAGAGAGATCCATAAGTGAGCGTGCTGTCAATTCATCCAGTCCGTCCAAACAAAGGAAGCGGCTCAAAGTTGCGCGCGCCTGCTGGAACGCATAGTGGAGCGCAACACGTTTCGCACACACGTTGATGTAGGAAGCACTCCCATTTATCGAGCTCAGGTGTTTCCAGCAAAGGTTACTGTTAATGCTATAACATACAAAGACATTTTAGACAGTGCTCCTCCAACCTTGTGGTAACAGTTTGGAGAAGACCCTTTTCTGTTCCACCATGACTGTACAAAGCCAGCTCCATAAAGACACATGGTTGGATGATTTTGGTGTGAAGGAACTTGATGTCCTGCACAGAACCCTGACCTCAACCCTACTGATCACCTTCGGTACGGCACACTCACTTATGGATCTCTCTTTCTATCCACGTCTGACCGGATGTCAAGCATCAAGCTGCCACTCGGACAGCTGAGCCTACGAAGCAATACAGGTATACACAGAGGAACCACCAAACAATGCTGATTACAGCATCCATGAAAGGAAGACGGTCTATAAGCCATCCTTATTCCAGTTAAATCCATGGAGTGGTGAGATCCCGCGGGCAACATCTACTTATTCTGCCCTTATTACACTCTTTTGTCGGGCTCTCAGTAAGTTATACCATTATCATGCTGATATGTGAAGTATATCAAGGCATTCTGAGTATACCAATACTGATAGCCACCTCCTCATAGGACTGGACTGCGTTACCTATGTGTACTGAAAGAGATCTATTCTCCCGTTTTCACTTCAGCATGAACATTTGCTAATCTATTCCTCAGTCTATATGCTATATGCTGACATATGAAATTGCTTTATCGGTTCAAGACTACCTATATCAGTGCTCTTCCATCATAAATTGACTTATACATCTGTTCACCTGAATTTATCTACACAACTACTGTACAAGTCCTGTATAGGACATGCTAGCTGCAGACTGTATAATCAAACAAGAGTCATCTTTGCAATTCCAGTCCTTCCTTAGTGGAGACGCATGAGTGTGTGTGGAGTGTTGGGTTTGGCGCCATATTGTGACATCGTTGTCAATTTTTAATTGTAATCTTAACCGGGTGCACTTGGGGGGGGGGGGGGGGGGTTGGTCTCACTAGTATGGTTTTATTATACCCCTAGTGGAATAATTTTATGGCTGAGTTTTTTCAATAAAGTTTTTTCTTATTTTTTTGATACACTATGGTTGATCTTATTAATGGCTATTGTTTTGGAGACATCTCTTTGTCATATCCTTATTGTTCATACAGGGTTATTTAATGAACCTTGATTAATGGTAAGTAACATGTACCTGAGGAAGAGCTGGGACACGGGAAACTGTAATTGTTATACCTGTGCAATTTTCAGACCTGTATATGCCAGTAATACATTCATAGATAAAATAAAACATATAAAGCAGGAGTGTAATATAAACAAACCCATCTCCACTGAGAGAACTAAAGGGAGGTGTGTCTTTCCTCGGAGTCATTCAGCTGTGTGTATAATCAGTACATACTGTATACAGTAAAACCTTGGATTGCGAGCATAATTTGTTCCGGAAACATGCTTGTAATCCAAAGCACTTGTATATCAAAGCGAATTTCCCCATAACAAATAATGGAAACTCAAATGATTCATTCCACAACAATTTATTCATAAAGCCTTCAGTTTATAGTCCATAAAAAAACATCATAACAATGTGATAGGTTGTGTAACCATAAAATGTCCATCCACAGATGGAAGCCTCCACAAGGGTATTAGAAGCAAAATCCATCAGGAGCTCCAGAGTATAAAAGAGAAGAGAGGCGCCTCTAAGTGTAGCAATATGGTTACATTTAATGAAGGTACAAAATTTAGCAACTCACATGGTTGATGATTAAATCAGGCACATCTAAGTATGCAGGCATCCGGGATAAATCTGTCCACATAGACCGCCCCCCGCACCGCCGGCTCTCACCGCTGTCAGTCTGCATTTGTGACCAGGAAGACTACCCTGCAGTAGAGCGATTTGAAAGCAAGGCACACAGCGTGGAAGGGATGACATTGATGGTGGTGAGGAGGATGATCTATGTGGACAGTTTTACCATAGATGCCTTATTACGCGTACACACAACCGGTTTTGCCGACGGTTAAACTCCGAAGGTTTCTCCGACGGAACTCCAACGGAATTCCAGTCAAGCGGACTTGCCTACACACAGTCAAACCAAAGTCTGACCGTCCAGAACGCGGTGACGTACAGCACGTACGACAGGACTAGAAAAAAGAAGTGCAATAGCCAGTAGCCAATAGCTTCTGTCTCGTACTTGCTTCAGAGCATGCGTCGTTTTTGGTCCATCGGACCATCATACAGACGATCGGTTTTCCCGATAGGAATTGGTTCCATCGCAAATATTTAGAACATGTTGGATTTCTAGGTCCGTCAGAATTTTTGTAAAAAAAAAGTCAGATGAGGCCTACATACAATCGGAATAGACAATGAAAAGATTCCGTCTGACTTTTTCTGTCGGACATTCCGCTCATGTGTACGCGGCTTTAGACGTGCCTCTTTTAATCATCAACCATGTGAGTTGCTAAATGTTGTACCTTCATTAAATGTAACCATATTGCTACACTTAGAGGTGCCTCTGTTTGTTTTTATACTCAGTTGTGACGTTACTTGTATATCAAGACATCGCTTGTATATCAAGTCAAAATTTATTCAGAAATGTTGCTTGTCTTGCAAAACGCTCTCAAACCAAGTTACTCTCAAACCGAAGTTTTACTGTAGTATAATATACCTGCTTCTTTTACAGAAGAGCCGCTTTCCAAACCAAGGGGTTTACGCTTGCTTAAAATATGTCTCCTGCATTCCGCAAGTGATAAATAATGAATATTCACAAGTAATATTCTTAATGGCCAAACAATAATAGACCCCCTAACCCATCAAACCTATATGATCTTATTGGATATCCCTTTCCAAAACCATGGACAAAATTTTGGGTTGGCTTTCCGCAAGACTTTGGGAATGGGAATTTGTACCCATTCTGCCATCAGATACTGATGTTGGATGAGAAGACCTGACTCACAAGTGGCATGTCAACTCCTCTCAAAGGTGATCAGTAGGGTTAAGGTCGGGGCTCTGTCCAGGACATCAAGTTCCTTCACACCAAACTCATTCAACCATGTCTTTATGGAGCTGGCTTTGTACGGTCATGGTAGAACAGAAAAGGGTCTTCTCCAAACTGTTACCACAAGGTTGGAGGAGCACTGTCTAAAATGTCTTTGTATGTTATAGCATTAAACCTTTGCTAGAAACACCTGAACTCAATACTTAGTGCTGTCCACCTAATTTTGGCCATAAGTGGGGGAGGTTTACTACAACCGGTACACTCAGAATCTGGTGCAGCTGTGCATAATAACCAATCAGCTTCTAACTTCAGCTTGTTCACTTACAGGTAGGCTTTGGCAATAAAACCTGGGAGCTGATTGGTTTCTATGCAGAGCTGCACAAGATTTTGCACACTTCCATTTTAGTAAATAACTCCCATTGTATTTCATATTTACCTAATTAAAAATAGAAATTAAATCATTCAAATGTTGTATTTTTAGTACTGAACATTGTGGGTAAATGTCTTCATTTCTATCTGGAGGTCTACTTTACAATAAACCAAAAACCCAACTCGGCTGTTCCAAAGTCTAAAGAAGAAAAGTGTGTTTAAAAGGAATATTTAATCTGGTATTTTATTGGCGTCCACCTACCAATATAATTTTTTAAAATCTTTTTAACAGGGTCCAGGTGGCCCCGCTGGACAACCTGGAGCCCGAGGGTTACCAGGAAATGTGGTAAGTCTGTATTATTTATTTTGAGCCAGGTGGAAGGAAAAGATGTAATGTGTTTATCGGATATGCTCCTTGCCTTAATCAGACTGCATGGGGCTAACATTTCATGATAATGAACATAAGACAGCTTAAGAAAGGACTCACTCGAAAAGCGATCAGAAGAGAATATAATAGGGGGAATGTGTGGTGTACTTAGGTCATTGTTAGGTTACTATTTTTTCCCAATTCGCCATTTTTTTTAGTCTTCCTTGGGGGACAAAGAAAATTATTAATTTGGACAGTAATTTGTGAAAGAAGAGGTAAGAAATATGACAATGAAGTGAATAAACTGCCTTCTTTAAGAGGTCCTAGCATAGGAGTTGCATCAACAGCTACAGGTCACAAAGATGATGCTAATTGTAATGTACTGTAGTCTTGTTCTAAAATGGACCCGAGTGTGTCCTGAGACACGATTGGCCAGTGTGTCCTAAGACCTCAGGCTCTAATCATGTGCTTCAAAGAAAAAAAAAAAACCCCATTGGAATCCATGCGCCTGGCACCATGCATGTACAGTAGATTAGGGGCTGGGCGCATAGATTAGGGGGACAGCACCCCTGAAACGTTGCAGTACACTTCCGGGTTTGTAAGTGAGCCTAAGCACTCCTGTGCCTACAACCTCATGGCTGTATATCTGCAGTATGAGGACCAGCTACTAGCCTCACAAAATGTAATGCACAGTTTGGTATCATTACTGGGCTAATCACTGTTCACTAAATGGCATACAAAGAAAAAGGATTTTGATTCATAACCCCAGGAATATTTGGAATGAGTGTTTAACACTTGTATATAAAAAGTTACAATACGTTATTATAAATAGATGATTAAACACACTTAATCCATAAAATCGCATTTGGAGAAAAATCTCATGACACAATGAAATCGAACGCTCAAGCATCAGTCGACACGTTTCGCTGATTGCCCTCTTCTTTGGGACTGAGAGAAGCTTGAAATATTATCAAGATATCTACAGAAATAAGCAAAACTAAGATTACATTAAAAAATCAAACACAAACTAACTACGGTATTATATATCCAAAATGGCTCAGTAAAGATCTCTATCTGCTCCACAAGCAGAAACAAACCAGATAAAATTAGGAAGCAAAGCCTTCAATCAAGATGGCTGCCTCCAAAAAGTGACACAGTACAACAAGGTATGGTATGTCAGTAATTAGAAAGAAGATCAGCTGCAGGAACACCACAGATAATACTGGTGGTTAGCCCTAAACAGTACCCTGCAAGGTGTACTTTTTTTTAAAATTTTTCTTGAAAAATTACATTGCACTTCCTGTCATGTGAGGGTGCCTAGGCACTCTTGTTCCCACAGTCTCATAGTTATATATCTGCAGTGTAAGATCATCTATGGCACTGCTGCCTTTAAATGCTAGCCTCAAGAGATTTGGTGACATCTCTACCAGGGGCGGTCCGTCCATTGTGGGCGCGCGGGCGCCGCCCCCCTATCCATGCTGCCACCCTCCCTATCCATGCGCCTGGCCCCTTTCAGGATGCTGGGCACATGAATTCCTATGGCGGTGGTGGGCAAGGGTGTGTTTTTTGAAGCACTGATTAGAGCCAGAGGCTCTAATAGGCTTCAACTAGGGTGGGCTCGGGGCTCAGAGCATTGTGTCCGGAGCCCACCCAGGTGTGCTGCAACAGCGGATGAATATTTGCTGTTGCAATACTGACCCTCCTCCCAGCCAATCGAAAAGCGGGTCTTATACCCGTCACCCGATTGGCTGAAAGGACAGGTGATCCTATTGGATGCCTAGAAGAAGAAGGGGTGAGCAGCACAGAAGACACAGAAGCCCACCCATTGTCCATAGAAGCCTGCTGCCGCTGGAGCCTGCAACCCACCGAAGCCCGCCGCTATCTACCGGAGCCTACAACCCTCCGAAGCGCGCTGCCCTCCACTGCCTGCAGGAGCCCACAACCTGCCCACCGGGGCCTGCTGGGGTAAGTGTGGGGGGGAGGTGCTGAGATGCTACTGACCAACCAGGAGGGTTGTTTGCCGCCCCACCGAAAAAAAAAAACATTGTCCGCCACTGATCTCTACTATGCTGTACACTGTTCCATTTGCTGGAGGCTCTGATATGAGGAAGCAAAGCCCTGCCTCTAACTCAACCTGCACAAAGGCACAGTGCAGAATAAGGCATGGTAAGTCAATAATGGGAAAAAGGTCAGCTGCAGGGAGATCACAGGCAATACTGATGACTATCCCTTTGCCTTCTGGCTTTTTTTTGGGTACCGTCGTGGAAAAACCACTATATTCTTGCGCTATTAAGCGCCCTTTCAGCCTTTTGGTATAATACATCTTTAAACAACCCGTGTCTCCCGCATTTCCCCAAGTAAATAAACATAGTCACCTTCTTAGCTCCATCAGCTCGACCAACTGACCTGAATCCCGGAGCAATCTTTATTCTTATAACAAATAGAGCCTCATGGTTGCACAATCGACCAATCAAGCACAGGCATTCCCTCAAACAGGAGGGGTTATACAACAACCAATGAACAATGACTAGGGGAGTCTTATGGGCGTGTCTGGGCATGGGCAGCATGTATGATTTCCCGCCCCCTGTCCCTGTAAGCTATCATCCTCAGCTAGACAATGGAAGCCGCATGGCTGGTCTAAATGATGGGCGCTGCCCGACTATAACGCACCCAAAGACTCTCGTTTTTACCGTTGGCGTGAATCCTTATTATGCGTTGTTCAGAGAACAACGCATACCCAGATTATACTACCATCCAGTGTGGATGGGATATTATCTGCAGGTGCACGCCAGCCCCCCCCCCCAAATGTGTTGATCAGGCACATAGGGGTGACACGAGCGTACATCCGCTAAAACGACAATGTTTTTGCAGAGTGAACACATCCCCCCCAAATGATCGTTCTGTGCATCGCACAGGGGCCCTTCACTGGCGGACATATCCCCACTCTGCAAACACTTCTCTACATCCCCAAGGAGCTTTTCACTACCAACCAGCGTCAGTTTTCCCCAGTCAGCTCTTTAGAGCAGGTTGCGGGAGAACTAACACTGGGAGACACTATGACAATACATATTAAATACATCTTCATAAAATTTCCACAACAGTACAGCTTTCAGGTTCTCTTGAACGTGATATAATACAAATTTGCAGACACTCTTTTTTTTTTAACATTCATTCATACATTCATACCCCTGCTCCAAGCTGTAGGATTTGGCCCAGATACAATTTTTTAATTGTCACCAACAAAAATGTCTTATAAACAGTTGATAGCCAACACATTTTGGGGATTATGTATAAATCCCCCTTCATCGGGTCTACTGTTACTGTGTCTGAAATCTGGAAGAGCAGTTACTGTGGTTTGGTGCTATGTGTCTTGTATGTTTCTCCTACTGTAAGGAAGGCTTGCCGAAAAGAAGAATTTCTAAATTAGTGAGGATGTTCTGGCCATTGTTGTGAGTCATGTTACAAATTTGGAGAAGATGAGAGAGACGGGTGGGAATTTATTGGAGAACACATCCCAGCAGGTTGCTTCTTGTTTGGGTTCTGTTTTCCATAATGATGAACATTGATCATTACTGCACTGCAGGTATCTTCACATAGAGAGATGTGGCTCAAAGCTGGTAATAAGAATATTTACCTATTTCAAACATCTCACTTCCTCCTTAAGAATGTTAGTTCTTGAGAACAAGGCCCTCGCCCTTTTTGTTCACTGCTGCAGTATGTTTATCCTTGAGTGTTTATTTTATGAGATCTCCTCCATGGAACGTGTTGGCACACATAAGAAGTAATAGGAATCTCTAAGCATATGTGCAGAAATATAAAATGATTGCTGGAAAACACATGAAATATTTACATATTTTAAATGGATCTTTCATGCAACATATATAAGAATTCATATCCTGCAGTCATGTATCCATATGTTAGGTGTATGGAACAGGAATTGAGGTCACCCTGGGAAGCATCAGGGGTGGGGGTGGGTAGTTGGAAATTAATGTTGTAGAAAATGAATATTTAGATTAGAATGTTTTCAGGAAATTGAGAGTGTGCCATAAAAAAAGGGAGCAGCTACCATCTACTAAGATTAAAAGCAGCTCTTGTGGATGACTTCTCCACAATGTCATGGTTCTTACTGTAAAGAAGCCTTTCTATATGCAGAGGTAAAAAGAACATGAAATGTGAAAGCTGTACCCAAACAGTCAAGAAGAGGGCAAATATAGGCTCTCCTATATAGACTGATCTTTACTCTAGGTGTGACTTAATTTGCCTCTGTATACCAGAATTCCCAAACAGGGAAAAGGTTCCGCTCTGAGCCACAAACTCTATTAAAGTCTATAGCAGTGTTTCTCAACTCCAGTCCTCAAGGCGCACCAACAGGTCATGTTTTCAGGATTTCCCTCAGATGAAATGGCTGTGGTAATTACTAAGGCAATGAAACTGATCAAATCACCTGTGCAAAATAGTGGAAATCCTGAAAACATGACCTGTTGGTGCGCCTTGAGGACTGGAGTTGAGAAACACTGGTCTATAGGACCCGAACATGAAAAATCAAAAGTCATGTATCAATGCAAACTAAAATTTTAAAAACTATTGTTTTTAAAGCAGCGGTGACTTTAATGATGCTTAAAGTGATACAATAAAAATGAAAAGTTCCTCTAAATATAGTGCCTGGGGGCCCCTCTTAGTCTGTCCCTAAAGTGGCGCATCTGTACCATGTAGAACCTGCTGCAAAAAAACTTACATTTCTAAAGAAAAAAATAATCACATTTTAATAGATTTTCCTAGCTGCAGGCCATTGGTGGCAATAAAAAAAAAATTTGAAAAAAACGGCGTGGGGTCCCCCCCATGCAAGCCAGGCCCTTTGGGTCTGGTATGGATTTGAGGGGAACCACATCCCAAAATGGAATGGGGGGGTGCTTTGGGCCAGGGGAGCTCTGCCTCCCCACCCCAAAGCTCCTTGCTCCCATGTTGATGAGGACGATGGCCTCTTCCCCACAACCCTGGGCTATGAGAGTGGGGGTATGCAGGCAGGAGGCTTATTGGAATCTGGAAGCCCCCTTTAATAAGGGGGACCCCAGATCTCGCCCCCCATGTGAGGGATTAGGGGTACCCCTACTCATTCACCCAAAAAAGTGTCAAAAATAAATACACATTTGTAAAAATAAAAAAACAATGTCATCAATCACGAAGCCCGTTGATCCACTGCACCTGGAAAAAACAAAACACTCTGCCCATGAGAAAAGCTGACCGCTGAATGCCTGCTTCTCCATCTGACAGTTCTTAAATAGGTAAGGGGCGGGTCCACCTTTTGACGTCATCTAGTGGGCCAGCCCCTTGTGACGTCACCGACCCAGCATGCACCAGTCGGTGGCGTCACAAGGGGGCAGGGCCATACCCATACTCCATACTCATTCACATGGGGGGCGAGGTCTGGGGGCCCACAACCACAGCTCGGGTTGTCAGGAAGAGGCCCTTGTCCCCATCAACATGGGGACAAGGGGCTTTGGGGTGGGGGGGCAAAGCACTCCCCCATGTTGAGGGCATGTGGCCTGGTATGGTTCGGTCCTGCCAGGCTGCCTGCTTTGATAAGGGTCTGGTATGGATTTTGGAGGGAACCCCATGCCATTTTTTTTTTTTTATGCGGCGTGGGGTTCCCCTTAAAATCTATACCAGACACAAAAGGGCCTGGTATGAATTGGGGGGGAACCCCATGTTTTTCCCTGATTTTTTTTTTTGCCGGCAATTTTTTTTACATTCAGCTGTCAGTGGGGAAGCCCGCTGACATCTGATGACTCATTCGTTGTTAGGGACTTGGCGGCTGGCTTCCCGGCCCCGCTCCTTAACAACCTATTGACTGTGCGCTCGTACTACTGCATACTGCGTGCATACCGCCGAGTGCACAGACAATTTGTGTGTTCGGCAAACACCTGAATGGGCAATGTTTGGACTGAACTAATGCTCGTCCTGAACCGCTCGCCAATCCCTAGTCCTCAGGTGCAGCTTCCTTTCCTGCCAGTAGAACAGTGAGCAGAACAGTTGTAACTTCAAAACTGATTTGATGTGAGAGTAAGGCTGGATATACACTACAACTTTTGTTGTTCGATTTCCTTTAGATTTACCTTCAACTATGTAGTGCAATGGCCAGCCTGATTGCATACAAATTGAAAGTGTTTCGGTTTGACCTCCTTTTATATGGTTTTAGTAAATTTAAAGCAGGCCATACACGGTCGAATTTCGAACAAATTTTCTTTTCAAAATCAGAACGTTTGTTTTTTTTGTGATCCGATGATGCCACCATTGATTTTTGAAATTCGGCCGACCAAGCCTTCAATTTCACCTCATGTTGCTATAGAAAAGAATTTTCATGGCTGGGAATTTTCTTTTCTCTTGGTAAATTTTCTTTTCTTATTACATTTCTCGCACTATTCTCCCATCATTGATTAGAAAATTGTTCGTTTTTCTAAAAATTTCCAACATGTCCGATTCCTCAAATTTGATTCTCGCACGAAAATCAGCCGTTGCTGAAGCCCACTAATGGTGCAAAATTTGTACGAAAATTCTTAGATGCGATTTTCTAAAGAAGATTCTTTCGAAATTCGAACCGTGTATGGCCGACATTAAGGAAAAAATCTAAAGAAAATTGTATAGTGTGTATCCAGCTTTACAGTCAGAGACAGCTGGAAATGAGGGACACCTATTAGCAAAACTATGTAGGCATAGGACACACACCCTGCCACACCCCCTAAATGAACATTATTAAAAAAAAATAAAAAAACAGATTGGTTAAACCCACAAGTTATTTTTTTCAGCAATATTATACGTTTATGGCTTTTGAAATGTACAAATGCAGCAATTTAGAAATTGGATTAAAGGTTTAGCACTGGGAAACACTTTTTAAAAGATATGTGCATTTTAGACAACTATATAGATCAGACCAAGATATGGGACAAATGAGAAGGTGTCAGAAATCTTGAATCAGACTGAGACAGAAGTACAGTTAAATCTCACTTATTTAATAATAATAAAAAAAGGTAAACAGAGTAAACGTAGTCAAAACATAGCCAGAGTTCAGGAACCGTAACGGATAGTCAGACAAGCCAAAACGTCAGCCAGAGAACAGCGTAGTAGAACAGCAAGCAGGATCTGGAGCCAGGAGGAATGTCAACCAAGCAAGTCTTTAACAGGAACACAGAAGAGCGTCTCTAGAGATGTGACCAAGGCGATCATCTGGACTTGACAGCTTAAGTAGCCAGGACTGGCGAGCAGGATATCATCAACCGGTGAGTCACTGTGGAGAGATAGGAGCTGGCAATTAGCCGACGGCTGAGCGGCCAGCTCAGAGAAGGAAGGGCTGAGCCCAGCCCTGACAGGAGGAAAGAGGGACATGAGGAATTTGTTCCAAATCAGGGACAGGCGGGAGCTTTTCTATTATAAGGCTCAAGGCCCAGGAAGTGCACCGCTATTTTTCAGCATGAATTTAACACAAAAGGTAAAACTTCTAGGGATTTGATTAGGCACAGTTTAATTTGCAGATATGACCTGATAAGCAGTGGAAAACAGGGGGTAGGCAGAGGTTCCATTGATGCCAAAGCTGGTTAGATTAAAACCAGTATGGGCAACAACACATGAGCAGGCCTTAGCCAATCACAGTTAAAGCTAAAAAAAAAATAAAAAATGCCAGTCAAGCAACCCACAATTCCCTCTATCTTTTACTTGACCCCTTACCCCTAACCAGTCATGTCTACCCTTTTCAAAACCTTGCAGGAAGATTTCTATTATATTGTATATTAGCCTTTCTCAAGAAGGGTTCCTCCAGAGGTTACTATAGGGGTTCTCCTTCTTAGCAGTGAACAACGTCTGCCTTTCTAAAGAGTAACCACTATGAAAAATTATCTTTTTAGCTATCTGTATGGAAGAGGAAACTTCCCAGTGGTCTCACTAATTTACTGTGAACGTCTGATATAGTAAATATAAGCAGGGGTTCCCTGAGCCTGGAAAATTATTTCAAGGGTTCCTCCATGTTAAAAAGTTTGAGAAAGGCTGCTGTATATACAGTAATTTACAATATTTATTCGTTTTGCAGAGAAAAATGAGAAAGCCAAAGATATAATGTAAGTCTAGTAAATCTTTATTGCACAAGGCAAAAGTTCACAGGAAAATCCGTATTTCAGGGGCTCACTGGTCTCCCTTCATCAGGGATAAGGTAAGTTGAGCTGGAATAATTGCATGATATATGAACAGCAGATCCATTCTGAATACTGATCTAACAGATTAATGTGAATCTGCTGATACATAACTCTAGACATCAGGTAATTATTCCAGCTCAGCTTCCCACATAAGGCCTGATCAAGGGGTTTTGTTGAGCCCCAAAAGGGCTTTGGTTTTTCTTGTGATCTTCTGCCATGTGCAATAATAATTTACTGCACAAGGAAACTGTAAAGTAGAAGTGCCTCTAAATGTACTGTAGATTGTAAAACACAATTAATATAATTAAAAAATGGCAAGTGGCAACTCACAGGCAAGAGCAATGCCGCGTACACACGGTTGGACTTTTCAACGGGAAATGTTGAATGTGAGCTTGTTGTCGGAAAGTCTGACCGTGTGTATGCTCCATCGAACATTTGCTGTCAGAATTTCCGCACACAAATGTTTGAGAGCAGGTTCTCAAATTTTCCGCCAACAAAACTTGTTGTCGGAAAGTCCGATCGTGTGTACACAAGTCCATCGCACAAAAGTTCACGCATGCTCTTAATTAAGCAGAAGGAGCCGCACTGGCTATTGAACTTCCTTTTTCTCAGCTCGTCGTACAATTTGTACGTCACCGCTTTCCCACGTTTGGAATTTTTGGTCAACATTTGTGTTACTGTGTGTATGCAAGACAAGATTGAGCCTACATCCTTCAGAAAAAAATCCACGGTTTTGTTGGCGGAAAGTCCAATCGTGTGTACAAGGCATAAAAGGGTAAGGCTCGTCAATTTAAAACAATCCTGGAACATCCAGTAAGATTGCCAGCCGAGGGGCCGCCAGGGTCCGCTGTGAGGCCGTGGAGGGAGGAAGCCGTCCGGGTGCTTCCAAGATGGCGCTGGAACGCACACATGAAATGTGACGTTGGTGGGATTTCACTGTAGGGCTTCCTCCCTTCACTTCCGTTTCTTTGTGTGCTATAGAGAGTCTGCTTCTGTTCTTCTGACAAGCTGCCCTAATGCATGCACATTCGGTCTTTTAAACTTATGAACTTCCCTACTTTTATGGACTTTTTTGGTTGATAATTTTTTTATGTCTTAGATGAGGCTTATATACCTGTTGGTGCCTACTAGCCTCCCTTTTCAATCAAGATTTACTGGACTTGCATTATTTTCCTAGTGCTCTCATCATTTTCACATTCTTCAGATTACTTCCGGGACCCCTGAGGATAGCATGGTGAACAGAGATCTGCCACCAAAATCTGTATCTAAAGTCTTATCTTGTTTTGGGTCTGGTACTCTACTAACACATCTATCTTTGTTTTTCAGGGAAGTCCAGGAGATCCCGGCCCAGCAGGAAAAGATGGACAGAATGGTGAAAAGGTGAACATACAGAGGCTTTTTCTTTCTTTATCAATCATTTTCAAGACATCTTGGTGCTTTCATCCTGCATGTAAAGCAGAGATTACGGGAGAGGGCAGAGACATTTCCATCTGTACCCTGTCCGCTTGATCTCCTGATATTTGTACAGAAAACTGAAACTGAAAAGTTCATCAGATCAGACAGAGCTTATTTATTTTCTCCATCTGTTTGCTGGATAGGAGGGGGAATTGGGAATGCGGGCAGTGATGCTGAGCGCAGACGTTTTACAGTGAGCTTGGCTGCAGAACAGCAGCAAGGAACAAAAAGGAAATTGTCTATTTTACGCTCAGTGATCATACGCTGATATCCAAGGTATAAGTGCAGTCTGATGACCATTTTGCAAACCATAAAAGCTTTCTTGAAGATGTAGTCCGTTCCTTCTCTGGGCTGTAGTGCTGACAGAGCGTAAATTTAAAGGCCAAGGCTACCCACAAGATAAAACTTTGCTTTGGTTGTATTTGGGTCCTATAAGGGCACCCTTGGGCATCCCACCTAAGGTGGCAAATTGCAATTGATTGTGCAATTCTTTCTCTATTTCCTCTCTTTGCTCTCTCAGTCTTGTACCAGACAAGAAGTACCTTTTGATAGTCTGCCTGCCGGTTGACCTAACAGTACCAGACTGGAAACTTTTTATACATTTCCTGTCCAACACTGGCCATCCATGGCTAGATTTTTGTTTGAAGCTTTGTAGAAAAATTGTTTGTCAGAACATTCTTTCCTGCCATCAGGAAAATAATATCGATCAAAGCCTTTAAAATTTTCGTCAAGACCTGCTTTTCGAATGGAATTGCAGGCGTATTAAACCGGTTTTATTACAATATGTCCTACTTTTCCCAAACGAAAACCACATTCACACCTAAAATTTTATTTGTTTAGGAAATATTTTCCATCCTTCTTGCAAGTTTTGACATCACTATGATTGAAAACGAAGTTCAGTTTGACCTCACTAACCATTAAAAAAATTCAGAGAATGTTTCCCGAAAACTAAAATTTTTAAATTAAATTATACTGGTGTATGGCTAGAATAAAACATCACATCACAAAATGGGACAAATGGAAATCCAACAGGTTAACACATTCCCTAAGTCCTCAAAACAGTCTAGGGGTTTGTCTTTTTGTAGTTTATTTCTTAAAAATAGGAGAGGGTAAAGGGGTGTGGGATACCCCAAAACTTTAAGCTCAGTCAGCAGAGGACGCTTCAGACTCAGTAACAGTGGCTCAAGTGAAGGTAGACTGGAAGAGTCTGTAGGCTCACGGCTGGGGACCTTAAAGAAGCTTTAGCACAAGCAGAGGTAGACTGGAACAGTCTGTAAGTTCACAGCTGGGGACCTTGAAGCAGCTTTAGCACAAGCAGAGGTAGCCTGGAACAGTCTTTAAGTTCACAGCTGGTGACCTTGAAGCAGCTTTAGCACAAGTAGAGGTAGACTGGAACAGTATAAAGGTTCCCAGTTGGGGACCTTGAAGAAGCTTTAGCACAAGTAGCGGTAGACTGGAACACTCCATAGGTTCACAGCTGGGGACATTGAAGCAGCTTTAACACAAGTAGAGGTAGACTGAAACAGTCTATAGGTTCACTGGTGGAGACCTTGAAGCAGCTTTAGCACAAGCATAAGTAGACAGGACCAATATATACGTTCATGACTGGGGACTATGAAGCAGATTTAGCACAAGTAGGGGTATTACTCACAGATCCTGTGGCAGGGTAAGTCCATAGGATCCATCCCTTGTAGTCCAGCATCCAGTCCATGAGGGGCTCCAGGGGCAAGTACCTCCCTGAAGCTCACAGATCCATTCCCTTTCAGGGAAGAAGACAATCTCCCCAGGGCTCCAGACTATTAAACAGCCTCCCTGCCACCCTTTGGGCACACATCCCCAGGGATTGGCTAGGCCCTGCTGAATATTCACACTGGATATTTAAACTCTCCCTCGCTAAGCTCTAGAAACTCCTCCTTTTGCAGCTGGAAGCAATCAAACTCTCAGTCTGTGAAGTCCTGAACAGACCAGAGCAAATGATCACTGCTACCTTGACTATTGAAACAGCCAAAAACTAAATTTTCCTAGTAACCTAACTAGGAGTGTGGTACACTTGAATGGCGGTTACGCCTGCCGAGCATGGTTGGGGCATAATCCTTGCCCGGCGACAAAGCAGGGCATCACAGGTACAGTGTGTCGACCTCCAGCCACTGTCTCTGCAGCAACAGGGAAAGCGTTTGAGAGGGGCAGCAAAAACAGGACTCAACTGCTGGTTTTTTTTTTTTTGTATTTATTGGATTTGTAATCTGCAACATACTGTATTACATTTTTGTCCTTGGGTTTGGATACATTTTACCAATGCAAGAATAGCCAAAAATATACTCTCGTTGTAAATACAAATACGGCATCATTTCCTTTTAAGGTACAAAAACAGTAGAGAGTGAATCATCTGTATGCGGATCCCTTTCCCTGTTCCATTCCTCCTCAATTTTTTCAGGAGAAATAGAATTGATAGAAGAGAAGGAGAAGACGCCTAGGTGCTTCAGTTCAAACAAAAAGCAAAAGAGTTATTTCTGACCCATGGAACATGTAATATCACGCTTCATAGTGGAGGGGAAAAAAATAGTACAGATGATTTGTTGTAGAATGAAATACAAGGATTAAAGAGATTCTACCATTCCTTTATCTCTGTGAGCTCACAATGGAGACCGAGGAATAATATGGGTCAGTTGTCAAAGAATGAAATAATAATTAATTAATTATAATTTTAATTAATATGAAAAAATCTGTTGTCAATTTTTCAGGGTGAGGCGGGCCGAGACGGAAAAGTTGGACCTCCGGGCCCTCGAGGTGAAGCTGGACTTGCTGGTTTGCCAGGATTACCAGGAAAAGGCAAAGATGGTGAACGGGTGAGTTAAAGTATCCTATACTGGACATACAAAAAATAGTGTAGCAATCGTGGGATGTTGACTTTACAATACACCATAGGGCCAAAAGTATGTGAGTAGCCCCCCAAATATTAAGTTCTGGTGTTTCCTGTGAAGGGAGTTGGTAATGTTACACCTTACAAAGACATTTTAAACAATTGTGCACTTCCAACCTTGTGGTATCAATTTAGGGAAGACCTTTTTCTGTTTCAACTTGACTGCCTCCTGTACACAAAGACAGCTCCATAAACATGTAGTGCAATCAGTAGCTAGATTGACATATTTTGAAAGGCACGTTGATCTTCAGTTTACCAATAGCTACATTATGATTGCTCTAAGTCTATTTGTTTACAATAAAATGCCACAAACATTCATTTTCATGTAGCCCTCTTGTCAAACAGGGTCTACCAGTCAAATTTAGTACAGCTGGGTGGTAGACAACCTAGCTGATTTATAGTCTACTTGTTCAATTGGTTTTCCCTAAATTCAATGTTACTGTGTCTTTTCCCTTCTGTCAGTAGGTGTCACTGGTACCTAGTATTAGTATAAAAAGCTTCAGTAAAATTGGCTTATGAATATTCATACTACTCATAGCCAACCAGTAGGATTTTTCCGGAGGGAGTATAAATATTTGGGGAAGTCCAAGCTATTGGCCCTAGCCTGGGGTGGGTGTATGTGGAGCAGCTGTGTGATTAGGCCTGAAGCCTGAGTCCTATACATGTGCTTGAGGCCTGGAGTTGGGGTCTCGCCTGAAGAGCCATGGAGGACCTTGCAATGTCACGAGGAGCCAGAAGAAGCTCAGGAGTAGAGCTTGGACCTTGCTAGAGTATGTGCTGGTGGCTGGTCCTTTAGGTGCTTTACAGTCAGGAGCTGCTATCACAGATTGCCGGGTTCTTCAACTAAAGCAGTGCCCCCCAAACTTTCTAAACAAAGGGCCACTTTACTGTCCTTAAGACTTTAAGATAGCTGGACTAGAGCCAGTGGGAGTAGCAAATGTCCTGGCGTCCATTGGGAGTAAACAATGCCCTATTCTGGTGTCAGTGGAGGAATAGTGCCCATCATTGGTGTCAATGGAAGGAATTCTTCCCCATCGTTGGGGTCAGTGGGAGGAATCGTACCCTTTCGCTGGTGTCAGTGGGAGGAATTCTGCCCCATCATTGGGGTCAGTGGGAGGAATCGTACCCTTTCACTGGTGTCAGTGGGAGGAATAGTGCCCCACTGTTGGTGTTAGCGACTGTTGGTGTTAATGGATGGAATAGTGCCCCAAGGGATAGAAAAAACAAGCAAAGAACCACAGTTTGGAGACCGCTGACCTAAAGGTTCTTCATCTGTGAGTACTGTGAGTTCTTTGTGCTATTTTGTGGAGTCTGAAAGTCTACTAGTTCATAGGTGTACTGTACCCTTAATGCATACTGTTAGGCAGGTTAATTCGGTTGGTAGCAGGCTGGTTGGTAAGTTGAGCTTGGAAATTCTTTGGTTTTATTTTACATGCGTTTGCCCTTTGAGTGTTCCTTGCTGTGAAGACCAGTTATAGGTGGGGGCAGTGACCCTTTTTTGTGCTGTGCCCTGTACCTCTCTCCCTGGAGTTTTTGGTGTGAGAAATAAACTAATCTTTATCTAAAAGTGACTGCCGAACATCAGTTCACCTGTCCCACCATGCCTAAGAGACTTACCCCTGAGGTGAAATGTCAGTCCACCCTGTCTCTGGGGGTCCCACCATGTCTCCAGGAGGGTTGGGGGGTGCTACACTCAGGTGTGCTTTTTTTTCTGGATGGACAGAATGGTGGGCGCCTGTCGCTTTAGTTAGTTTTAAAGTAGAATTATTTATTATTGCATATGCAATATGTGGAGGAAGGGGAGGTGCGGAACAGGATCTTCCAACAGCGCACCAAATCTAATTTTCTAGACTGGCCATAATCTCTCCTAGAGCTCTCTGGTGGTCACCCCCTCAAAGACTGTGCTGGCCCAGACTCATGCATAGCTCAGGCTCCTTGGCAATTAAGGTTTACGTGGTATCCCAATCTTCACTTCCAAGATAGGACAGCATAGAAAGAGATTGTGTGGTCAGATTGTAATGTGTGTGATGAACTGTAATGAGGCTGCATTCACGCCTGAGCAGAGCGATTTTCAGGAATTTTTATTAAAGTATTTTTATGAGCATTTTTAAAGTGTACTACAAGTGTTTTAGATGTATATTTAAGTGTCAAGCATTTTGTTTTAGAAATAGAAAGCACTAGTAGGAGGAAGCCAGTTAGAAAACTTGAAAAAAGTCTAGAAAATGCTCAATTTGATCATTTTCAGGTGTTTCCCGTTGAAGTCTGTGGAGCCAAAAATGCCCAAATCTGCCTCAGAAGTAACTCATGAAGCTTTTGAAACTTCATGCTTTGAGCTACCAGTGCCTGAGCTCTCTTGTGCGAATAGTCAAAATTTGCACATTTTGGAGCTTTGAGCTAATGTGTACAGTAAACAGGGCTTTTGTATGCTTGTTGTTTTTAGCATGTTTAAGCATTTCTGTACAGGGTTTCATCATTTGTTGCTATGTTTTTCAGCTTTTCATCTGCTTTGATTATTTTTTATTTATTATGTACTTAATATTATTTTTTACTTTTCCTGTAAGGGGTTAAGGATTAGGGTTAGGGGTTAAAGGTTATGGGTTAATGTATTTATTATTATTATTATTATTTATGTATTTTTTGTTGGGTTAGGGGTTAGGATTATGGTTAGCGGTAGGGGTTAGGGATTGATTTTAGGGTTAGGGGTTGAGGCTAGGGTTATTTTATTTATTTGCATTTATAATTATTATCATTTATTTTTATTTTATTTATTAATTATTATTATTATTTTATTATTTATTTAATTATTGCATTTGAACAGAAAAATGCACGAATAAAGCATTTCCATGCATTTCTATGGAACAAAAAAGGCTTAAAAAACACCAATCTGTCCAATTTGGGCTACAAAAAAGCTTCAGTACTTTTTTGAGCTTCAGGCATTTGGCTCCAGGCGACTTATAAGTGAAATGTGAATCATCTCCATAGAGAATAAGTGACTTTTTTCCCCTCTAGTATTTTGGAGCTTGGGGCCTAGGCTGACATCCTCAGAGGAAAAAACTCAGGAGAGACAGAAAAAGAAATGGCTCAGATATTGAATAATTCTCCCAGCATGCCTCAGCAGGTTTCCCAGGCCCTCTGATTGGCTAGGCAAAATCTGTAACAGAGAATGACACCTCTCTATCACACCTTGCTGGAGCGAGCTTAGTCAACAATATACTCTTATGCCGCGTACACACGGTCGGAATTTCCAACAACAAATGTTCGATGTGAGCTTGTTGTCGGAAATTCTGACCGTGTGTAGGCTCCATCAGACATTTGTTGTCGGAATTTCTGACAACAAAAATTTGAGAGCTGGATCTCAAATTTATGGACAATAAAATCCGTTGTCGTAAATTCCGATCGTGCGTACACAGTTTGGACACATAAAATTCCATGCATGCTCGGAATCAAGCAGAAGAGCTGCACTGGCTATTGAACTTCATTTTTCTCGGCTCGTCGTATGTGTTGTACGCCACCGCGTTCTTGGCGATCTGAATTTCCAACAACATTTGTGCGACCGTGTGTATGCAAGACAAGTGTGAGCCAACATCCGTCAGAAATAAATCCAGGATTTTATTATTGGAATGTCCGATCGTGTGTACGCGGCTTTAGGGCTTAGAGAAACACTCCTATTGAGGCACAGCTAGGCTAACCACATCCCACTGCTGGCCAGAGGACCCACATAAATGCAAAAAAAGGAATATAGCAAAAATACTACAGTACATCCCTACAAAGGCACGGTTTGATGGGTTTGGTGTGGAGGAACTCAAGTGCGCTGCACAGAACTCTGAAGTCAACCCTACTGAACACCCTTGGGATGAGTTGGAGTGCTTACTGCAAGCCAGGTCTTCTTATCCAACATCAGTAACTGACCTCACAAATGTTCTTTTAGAAGTTTAGATGATGAAGAGGCATACATTCCCACAGACACACTACAAAGACTTGTGTAAAGGCTTCCCAGAAGAATGGAGACTCTTGTAGCTCCAAAGAGTGAAGGGCAACCATAGTATGGAAATGGGATGTCCAACCAGCTCCTACTGGTGTCATGGTACAAGCCATATAATGTACTTATTACTCACAGCAAAAATGTATGAATTAAAGTAAAATAAAATTTAACATACAGTGAAATGTCCATATCTTGAATACTGACACATAGGGCCTTTTGATAAAGAAGTCTCTCTGTTCATTCACTTCAAAGCCTCTTTATAAACAGGCCTCTATCTGTCGATATTTGACATCTATACATTTCAGCATTGGCCTTTTTATCGGGCAGTCTTCTACTAGATAAATAAACAACACATAAATAAAAAGCATAAATAAATCAATTTAGATTGAAGATATTATTCTGGAAAGTGACATTTTCCTTCTCACAGTTGTCTTTTCTGTTCAGTACACCCAAAGAATGACATTATGGTCAGCCTTTACCCAGCCTGAAATGGACGATGAAGCTTAACATTACAAACAGCTACAACATTTTTTTATATCTTTTATGAACATGCGCCATTGTTTCTTTAACCTTTTTATATGTTTCTCTAACACCCTGTACCTTTTTTTTTTTTTTTTTTTTTTTTTGTAGGGTGAACGAGGATTCCCTGGGCCCCATGGACAAACTGGTTCGAAAGTAAGTAATAAGATATTCCGCTGTGAATTATCAAAGCTTGTAGGCTTAGTTTTAGTGGGTCAGCCAAAAGCAAACACATTATTGAAACAGAGGCAATATTTAATTGGAATACATAGATTTCAGCATCCAAATGTGTTGCTTTTTGGTACCTGCATAAGTTGGTGTTTTTTTGCACCAATGAATCAGCCCTCCAAAAAAAGAGGTAAGTATGAAGTTAAAGTGATACTAAAGTCTCAGGTTTTTTTTTTATTTAAAAATAACAAACATGTTCTACTTACCTGCTCTGTGCAGTCTTTTTGCACAGAGCAACCCAGATCCTCCTCTTCTTGGGTCCCTCGCCGGCACTCCTGTTGCCTTTCTTTTGCTGAGTGCCCCCACAGCAAGCAGCTTGCTATGGGGACACCACCGAGCCTAGCCGCTGCTCTGTGTGTCCATTCAGACACAGAGCCGTGGTTCGACCCCACCCCCTCTCTCTCCTTATTAGCTCACTGACTTTGACTGACAGCAGCAGGGGCCAATGGCGCTGTGCTGCCATCTGGGCCAATGAGAAGGGAAAGTCTTGAGCTACCGAGACTGTCCTGCAACATCTCTGGATGGAGATGGGCTCAGGTAAGTGTTAGAGGGGCTGTTGTACACTGAAGGTTTTTTAAGATAAAAAAAAACCTTCTGACTTTACAACCACTTTAATGTACAGTTAAGTACAGTTACGATACAATTCAATACAGGAGGGATCAGAGGGCCCTGCTCATTAGAGCTTACAATCTAGCAGGGAGCGTCAAGTGATACAAAAGGTCATAACTGTGGGGGATGAGCTGATGAAGAAAATTTAAGTACGGTTGTTAGGTGGAGACAGGGTAGCCTTCTCTGAAGAGATGGGTTTTCAGGGATCATCTAAAAGCAAACAGAGTAGGAAATAGTCGGACAGATTGGGTAAGGAGTTCCATAGGATGGGAGAAGGTCAGGAAAAGTCCTGGAGGCGAGCATGGGAGGAGGTGACGAGGGAGCTAGAGAGCAGGAGGTCTTGGGAGGAACGAAGAGAACAATTTGGTTGGTATTTTCAGACCAGGCTAGTGATGTACAGTAGCTGGAAGCAGAGTTGTGGAAGGCTTTGTAGGTTATTGTTAGTATTTTGCATTTAATTTGTTGGGTGAGTGGAAGCCAGTGGAGGGATTGCCATGGAGGAGTAGGAGATGCTGAGCAGTTTGTAAGGTGGATGAGTCTGGCAGCAGCATTCATGATGGACTAAAGGGGGGATAGTCTATGTAGAGGTAAGCCAGTGAGAAGTGAGTTGCAGTAGTTGAGGCGAGAGATGACCAGGGAGTGAACTAGGAACTTTATGATGGTGTTGGTTGGAAAGGGACGTATTTTGGAGATGTTGCGGAGGTTGAGGCGGCAATATTCGGACAGTGATTGGATGTGGGGGCTGAAAGAAGAGTTCAGAGCCTAGGACTACACCTAGAACCTTGGCATGCGGGGATAGGTTGATCTAGTGTCCTGGTGCCCAACCTGCGTCCCGAGGGTCGCATGCAGCCCTTGAGTATCTGATGTGCGGACCCAGGACCTCAGCATGTCTGTAGTGGGAACATTGATTGGGGTAATAGCATTGATCTCTACTAGCCTCATGTAAGATGTCCCCAGTTTCATATTGTCTTCTGTAGCATCTCCCCAGCCAACAATCTATCCTGTCCTCACTCTCTGACCCTCATTAGGTCTGCAGTCTCTGGCAGACAAAAAAAATAAATAAATGCTGTAAATTAATAAATTGAGCACTAATCTGCATGCTAACCCCCTAAGCATAAATCCCCCTCCTCCCAGTACAAATCCACCCCCTGCTGAAATCCCCCTCCCAGCACAAATCTTTGCCCCCCAACCCCCCCAGCTCAAATTGTCTCATTCCCCATATGCCCCCAGCACAAATCCACCCCCCCTCCTAGTACAAATCCTCTACCCCTCAAATTTCCCCTCTGAGCACAAATCCCCCCTCCCAGCACAAATCCCCCCAAAGTTCCCCTCCTACCACAAAAACCCCAATCATCCCTGCTAGCACAAATCCCCACCCCCAAAAATTCCCCTCCTAGCACGAATACCCCCACCATGTTACCTTTTCTAGCACACCCCTTGTCCCCGCCCTGCATTTAGCCCCTGTACACGAGATTTAGTGCAGGCACACCATCCAGGCTGGCTTCCTTTAACCACCTGCTGACGCCCACAGTAGTTTTACTGCGGATGTGCAGCACAGGCATGCCGGACAATGTGCCTGTACATCGCCGGCTTGCTTCCCTGTTTGAGTTGCTCATGCGCGTGCCCCTGGTGACCTGTGCGTGTGATTGGACACAGCACAAGTTTGGCAGCTGATTTCAGCCAATGATTTTTGCTGAAGTCAGCTGATCGGCTGTGTCCAATCACACGCACAGAGTTCTGTGTTTACAAACAACTGTGTGCATAGGAACAGCGATCTGGGTTCCCATTGTTCAGAGTTCAGCTAGAGATACGTTCTTCCTTTCAGCCTGGAGAAGCAACTGTTAGCCCGTGTGCCTAGTGCATTTGGGCGTTTACAGGCATATTTGAAAAGAAGCGTTTAGAGGCAAGAAAAAAAAAATCACAAAAGCATTTTTGAGACGAGCTTTCGGGCAGAAAAAACACTGCATTAACCACTTTACTTCTGGAAGATTTACCCCCCCCCTTACTGACCAGGCCATATTTTGCAATATGACACTGAGTTACTTAAACCACTTCAGCTCCAGAAGGTTTTACCCCCTTAATGACCAGAGCATTTTTTTTTGCGATACTGACAATTGCGCGGTTGTGCAACGTTGTACCCAAACTATATTGACGTCCTTTTTCTCCCACAAATAGAGCTTTCTTTTGGTGGTATTTAATCACCTCCGCGTTTTTTATTTTTTGTGCTATAAACAAAAAAAGACAGACAATTTTGAAAAAAAAAAACATTTTTTTTTTAACTTTCTGCTGTAATACATATCCCCCCAAAAATATATAAAAAAACAAATTTATTCATCAGTTTAGACCGATATGTATTCTTCTACATATTTTTGGTAAAAAAAAAAATCGCAATAGACTGATATTGATTGGTTTGCGCAAAAGTTATCCTGTATGGGATTGATTTAGGGACTTTTATTTATTTTTTATTGTTTTTACTAGTAATGCCGGTGATTAGCGATTTTTAAGCGGGACTGCGACATTGCGGCGGACAAATCTGACCCCAAATTACACTCTTTTGGGGACAGGTGACATTATTACATTGATCAGTGCTATAAAAATGCAGTGAACAATGTAAAAATGACACTGGCAGGGAAGGGGGGTAACACTAGGGGGCGATCAAGGGGTTAAGTGTGTTCCCTCAGCGTGTTAACCTGTAGGGGGGGATGGGCTCACTGAAACATGGCAGAGATCGCTGTTCCTGGTCACTGGGAAAAGTAGATCTCTGTCATGTCACTAGAACAGGGAAATGCCTTGTTTACAGAGGTATATATGTATATATACATATACATATACATATATATACATATATATATATATATATATATATATATATATATATATACGTATATATATATATATATATATATATATATATATATGTGTGTGTGTATATATATATATATATATATATATATGTATGTATGTGTGTGTGTATATATGTATATATATATATATATATATATATATATATATATATATATATATATATACATACATACACATATGTATATGTATATATAAATATGAAAATAAATAAAAACAAATAAAAAAAAGAATTAAAAGCACTCTGGTCCCCCCCCCCACAATCACGCAAATGCATGCATAGGTCTGCCATGCATATGTAAACAGTGATCTTACCACACATGCGAGGTATTGCTGTAAACATCGGAGTGAGAGCAATAATTCTAGATCCATCATTTATGATTACCTCTGTCTGATAACCTGTAAAGGCTCATAAAGCATCACCTATGGACAATTTTATGTATCTTTGCTTGTCGCCATTTCTTGGGTGCACGCAATTTTGAGTATTGACATTTTTTGGTATCTATTTATTCAATGCAATTACACCTTTTATATTTTACGTAGCATTGTTTGTCGCCGTTTCTCAGGTGCACACAATTTTGAGTCTTGCCACGTTTGGTATCTATCTATTCGATGCAATATCATCTTTTATATTTTACCAGACATCGGGAATTATACTGTATTTGTGTGTGCTAAAAATTTCTGTTCTAGTGTCATTTTTTTTCCCTGAAGATTTGTGTTTGTTAAAACGGCTGCGCAAATATCATGTGACATAAAAATTTACAACAGCCACCATTTTATTCTACAGGGCCTCTACTTTCAGAAAATATATAATGTTGGGGAGTTTTAAAAAATTTTCTAGCTAAAAAGATTGCCGATGTTACCATTTGTGTAAAAAATGTAAAAATTGCTCCGGACAACATGTGGTTAATTACTGTCAGATCCTCGGATTAGCACTCGGTGGATGTGAATGCAGGAGAACAGGGATCACCAAGCACAGCAGACTTTTTATATGTTACACTAATTTCTCGCTGGGGGGGGGGGATACATCGGTGGCTGCGGGTGACACAGATCATTGTCTTCCAACATGTCTGATACAGGATTTCCTAATGAACGATGCCTTTTTAGGATGCAAATGGCTGCAAGGAGCTCATTCGCATTATGAATGCTAAAATCAGAAACCGTGTAAGACGAATTGGAGGAGGTGAAATGGATCAGTCAGTGCAAAACATTAATAGGTTTAATATATGCCGAACGTCTACAGAATGATTCATTTTCCTGACAGAACAAAGGGAGAGACGAGCACAAACTCTGGTAATTAGCGTTGCGTACAATGTGTTCATTTTTCTACATAATTGCTCCCCTGGAGCATTCATTAAAACAGTCTTTAGTTCCAAGGCCGCCATAACTAGCTAAGCATTTGTTCTGACCTGGGTATATAACGTTCTGGACATTTCTGAAGATAAAGACTATTAGAACGTAGGCACTCGGAAGTGTATCAAATAAAGGAGAGGAGAGGGCGCCATCTGAGTGTGGTGAAAGACTATTGGTAACTCACAGTTAAAACACTTGCTCGTTAACAAAGTGGGCCTCTGGTGAGAAAACACTCAGCACAGTAGGGTACCATAGTCCAAGCTTGTCAGCTGGCTGTACATGTAGTACTGAGCAGACACCAGAGGATGCCAGAATAAACAGATAAAAATGGCGCTCTGAGTCAAGGTCCTGTTTGCGATATGCTTGTGCACAGGAGATGTGGATGTTGGGACTTGGGTTCCCTGCTGGTGGCACTGTGCTTCCCCAAAAGTTGTAGTTCCAGTGTCCACCAGTGGGTGTCTCCCAGCAGATCCCAGTAATCAGTCTCCACCTGATGCTGGCTGCTGGGAGGGTACTTAGTCCCTTTTCTCCTGATACACCGTGCTCCAGTATTTTTCTTTGCTTGCTGTCAGATACTACTGTATGTGTCGTTTATCCTGCTCTTGCTCCTGATCTTGCCCTGCATATTGTACCATGCTGTCTTATTTCTGCTCCCCTTGTACCTGATACCTGTTCTGGTTTCCCCTCCCCATCTGTTCTTCGCATCGCCAGTCTACCCTGTTTTTCCGTGTTCCCTATTTTTGTACATATCATGCAGCGTACACACGACTGGACTTTACGGCATACTTGGTTCGGCGGACTGGAGTCAGTCGGACAATTCGATCGTGTGTGGGCTCCAGTGGACTTTTTTTCCCCCAAAAGTTCAACGAACCTCAAAATAAAACATGTTTCAAATCTTTTCGACGGACTCGAGTCCGGTCAAAAAGTCAGCTCGTCTGTATGCTAGTCTGACGGACAAAAACCCACGCTAGGGCAGCTATTGGCTACTGGCTATGAACTTCCTTGTTTTAGTCCAGTCGTATGTCATCACGTACGAATCCTTCGGACTTTGGTTGATCGTCTGTAGGCAAGTCCGCTCATTCGGAAAGTCTGTCGAAAAGTCCGCAGGACAAAGTCTGTCGTAAAGTCCGCTCGTGTGTACGCGGCATTACATATAGTTAGTTTGTAGTTAGGCTACCTGTTACTTAGGCATTTTGGTTATATGGTTGTAGTTCACTTGTATCTTCATGTTTGTGTGAAGACCAGACTATTACAGATCAGACTATATATAGTAAAGTAAATGTATTAATAGAAAACAAAAAGACATCCAAACGCCAAACATGCAAACGTCTGGATGTCTTTTTTTTTTTTCTATTAATAAATGTACTTTACTATATATAGTCTGGTCTCAGTTTCTAAGTGTAGCCATGCAGATCTGGCCATCTGTGTGGCTGATTCCTGACAATGGAGTCCCATCAAAAAACTTGCAGCTTTAGTGGTCTAGCCAGTTACCGGACAGGGTTCGGTAAGTAGGAAGCTGGTGGAGGGCTTCGTGGAGCGCAAAGTGGGCCGGATGTGACGTCAGCTGAGCGTCAGGGGGGGCGTGGTAATGTGTTTTGAAGCAACCCAGCCTCTTTGTCAAGCCATGCAGTTTTGTTGGATGTCGGCCTATTTATACAGCAGTGGGACAGCAGGGTGCAGTAGAACTTATAAATGGCTTATGCCAAATTAAGAAAATATGGGTCTGATATATATGTTATAGTTGAGAATGTTATAAATACTGGCAATTGAATGAAAGAGGTGGAGAATTACAGAGCTTAGCTGGCATGATATGTGAAAGAGGTGGAGAGCTAAGGATGCAGCTGGCGCAATGTCAATATCATAGGGCTTGACTTGCATGGGCAGTAGGATCATTCATTTACATGGCAAGTGTTGTGTTGGCAGGACTCTTTGTAAAGCCAAGTTGTACTGTGCCAAAAGAAACAAGTCTCAAATTCATATTTGCAATTGACATTTACTGAAGTATAAGGTCATCTACAACGTTCAGCAGACTGCTGGTGGAGATCCTTGTCTAATGGCCCATTTATCTAGCATTTGAGGGGATTTGGGGAGCAATAGAGTGATTGTCGAGATGACTTATCAGGAAGGAAGCACATGGAAGGCATGAAATGCCATAATCCCCAGAATAGCTTTAGATTTAGCTGGAAGGGGCTTTTTGTCCAGCAGCATGTAAGGGAGGCCCCAGCTTATTTCTACGTGGCCAATATGTGTAGCTGGGCTTTGCCTTTTCATGTAGGGTTGCAAGGCATCACGATAGTGTTCAGACCAAACCACACATACTGTTCACGTTCATGGGTGTTGGTCCTGGACCTCTCCTCCACATCCTCCCGGTCACTGCACACCCTTTCACACGTAATCCATATCGAAACTCTCAGAAGCCCAACAGCCCACCCATGGCCCATGAGACACAAGGCCCGGGCCACCTAATAGATGCTACATGAGGGGGTTTTCTCTAACCGCCAGGCAAGGAACTCCTTTTCCTCTATCATAATCCACTTCATTGATAACCAGACTTGCACCAGTAAAGAACACAGCTCTTCACCCTCAGCCATAGGGTATACTTAAAGTATAACTGAAGGCAAAACTTTGTTTTAGGTTTTGGATGGAGTGGAGAGGGATTAGAACACTTTTTATTGCTGTCTGTGCCCTCATTAAGGAGATTCACCCTCTCTATTTATCCTGTTTACCATTATCATTGAAAGTAAAAGAAAATCCCAAATTTTAGGTCGTCCCCAGAGAAGTAATAAGGGGGAACACTTCTAATGGGGACAGTTCTAGTGGTCTGGGGTTCCCCAAGGCATTCTCTTAATATGAAGGGATTTCCTCTCACTTCCTGTTTGGCTATGAGGCAGGAAGTTAAGTGAAATCTCTGCAATGGGACACAGATGGCGAAAAAAAAAAATCTTACAGGGGTTATATAATCCTCCGTTACTGTATCCAAAATGAAAAAAAAAAAGTTATGGCTATAGTTCTACTTTAACTCATTACTTCAGTGAGAACACTACACAGAGGCTTCTTCTTGCGAAAAAAAGTTTATTTATTTGTTAACATGGCAATCAGTCCATAAAGATGGTACTAACTTGGGGAGGTAGATGACACCAATCTCCTACATCATTGCATCTTGTAGAACAGTAAAGGAACAAGGTGGTGCTCACAACTAGATGGGAGTCCGTAACTTAAGTTCCCATTAGATAAGGGCAATGTCCTTCCACGGCCCCTCCCCAGAAGAGGAGAGCACCCCCAAGAACCCTCAGCTGTCCTCAGCTGTCCTCTCCTCTCTGTGGTGCCAGGTATTGAATCCTGTCTAATGCCCCATATACACAATCGGATTTTCCAACAACAAATGTTGGATGTGAGCTTGTTGGCTGAAAGTCCAACCGTGTGTACGCTCCATCGAACATTTGTTGTTGGACTTTCCGCCAACAAACGTTGGCTAGCAGGTTCTCAAATTTTCGGCCAACAAAACTTTGTTGTCGGAATTTCTGATTGTGTGTACACAAGTCCGATGCACAAAAGTTCACGCATGCTCGGAATCAAGCAGAAGGAGCCTCACTGGCTATTGAGCTTCCTTTTTCTCGGCTCGTCGTACGTCTTGTACGTCACCACATTCCCACGTTCGTAATTGATGGGTGGCGGGGGGAACGTCCCCTCCCGCTGCCTGTAAAATCAATACAGTGGCTAATCAGCCACTAGGATGGCTTTTACATTGTAGGGAATTGCTGGTCCTACCGGACGATGTCTGTAGCTTCAGGCATCCTCCCAATATCCAGGGCTTTTTTTCTCAGAGAATAGGTGCAGAAACTTCCCCTTACCCACCTCCGAGCACCGTCCCTTGGTTCCACCCCCTACCAACCTCCCAAGTACCGCCCCTTTTAGAGAATACAGAACCAAGTATCATGTTGTGGTGCTAGCTAATTTGTTAGGAATTTGGTAAAATAGGCTGAACAATATATCCCCTGCAGCCAGCAACAATACGCCCCCCTCTCAACAAAAGTCCCCTCAGCTACAATAGACCACCCACAACAAAATACCCCCAGCAACAATAGATTCACCCCAGCGACAATGGATCTCCCAGCAACCAACATAAATATACCCTCCAGCAGCCAATAACAATAGACCCCTCCCTCAACAATAGATCCCTCCCAGCAACAATTTACCCCCCCCCTCCAGCAACAATAGATCCTCCAGAAGCCAGGATCAATAGACCCTCCAGCACACCTTGCCATTTTATACTATTGGTTCTGGAGGTGCCGAACTGCATTCCCCTGAGTTCCCGCTGAAAAAAAGCCCAGCTGATATCTCCACTTTAAGTCCTGGACGTCATATGATGCCCTACGGGTTGGAAGTGGTTAATGTACACTGCTAAAAATTTCCTGGAGTAGTTACTTAGTAATGTAAAGTGATGCTAAACAGAGACGTGTTAATTGCCATCATTTATTCACATAAATCATATATCTTAATGAAGTTGTATTATTATTTTTTTGTAATCCTCTAAGTCCCTTATTGCTGCATCGTTGTTGTGTGGTCACATGATCTCTCCCTGTTCTTTGGCATCTGCAGTGAAAGATTCTTGGGAGGGACTTCTATTACTCTGCTGATGTATGCTCTCTACAGTGTGAGTCTGTGTCTGCACAGCTCTGATTGGTGCTGTGGCGGTCACATGAGTAAAAAAAACCAAAAAAAAACCTATTTCAGAAAAGCATTTCAAATTAATTTATAATATCGAAAACTGCTCTACAGGTCCTAATAAATGTTTATCGAACATCCAGTGTGTATTTTTTGTGCATTAATATGGGTAGGCGGAGTCAGAGATGACTGACATTAGCTTTCATTTTGTTCAGACAGCATCTGCATCCTCGACCTTTTTTTTTCTTTACTTTACAGCTATTAGCAACTACATTTGCTATATTTTATACTGTTGTATATAAAAACTAAGCGTTTTGTGAGTTTCTTAGTGAATGCAATCAATCAGCATACTATATTCCACCCCAATAGTGTTTAGCAATAGCATACCTCCCAACTTTTTGAGATGGGAATGAGGCACGTCTATTGGCAAAAGTTTGTAGGCATAGGACACACCCCCTGTCACGCCCCCTTAAAGGAGAACTATATATAAAAAAAATGAGTTGGGAGCTTTGAGTAATAAGAGGACATGGAGGAGGGAGGGAGAGAGGGGAGTGTCATTTACCACTGTGTATACACCCAAATGCATTGCTCTATAGTTACGTGGGCTGCACAGATTAAAAAAAAAAGAACTTCGAAGGTAACTGAAACTGGAGCATGCTCTGTAGAGGACAACAGCTGGTATAAATAATCTCAGGCTGCAATGGGGGGCACAGAGAAGATGGGAGGGACAGATGAAGGCAAGATCAAGCAGATATATTTCTCTCTACACTAAACAAATGCTTCAGTGGTTTTGTGAGTATGAACATTCTGTTATATAGCATGTAATGGTGAGTATTTCATAGCCTAGGTTTAATGACACTTTAATGTGACATACTGGAGCATCACAAAGTAACTTTTTCTAGACTCTTGTCCCAGCATTACATTACCAGGACATTCAAATCAATTTTTTTTTTGACCTTCTAGAATAGAAACCGGGGAAATCTGCTTTTTTAGAAGTGAATTTCTAGATTGGCGCTTTTGAGAATAGCACATTTGGGGATATGGAGAGTAGATTTGGATAAAGTCAAGTGACTTTTGAGTACCTTATTGAAGAAAAAGATGTATTTTAATGCGGTAGTTCATGTGCAGACGTCTCAGAGACCAAATTAGGTATCACTATTCCCTTTCGCTTTCCCTCTAATGAAAATGCCAACCTTAATTTTCTGTCCCGGAGGATTCATGTACGGGCACGATGTCAAGTTCACATAAAGGAAACTTGGCTTCAAGAGCTTTTTTGTCTCACTTCTTTTACGAACTAAAGCGGCAGCAGGAGAAGGAGCTCTAAGGAAGGGGTATCGGCCTCATAAATTGGGGCGGTGGGGACACAAACCAATGAAAAGCACATTCAAAGATCTTAGACATTTTTATTGAAGATTGTTTCCTGCTTCTGTTCTGGAGATAATATTTTAAGCTTCAGAACCAATGTTTGCCCAACTGACTGTTTAATGCAGGGGTCCCCAAACTTTTCAGTATGAGAGCCACATTGTGTATTTTACAAATAATTGTGGGCTGAAATAAATCGTTTTTTTATAAATTACAGAATCAAATTCAAATGAATGAATACATTTTACTTTGAGTTTATTTTTTATTTTTTTACATAATATCATATAGAGCAGGGGTCTCCAAACTTTCTAAAGAAAGGGTCAGTTTACTGTCCTTCAGATTTTTGGGGGGCCGGACTGTGCCCAGTGGGAGTAAATAATGCCTGATTTTGGGGGGCAGAAATAATTGGTGTCAGTGGGAGTAATAGTGCACCGTTTTTGTTGTTGGTGGAAGGAATTATGCCTCATTGTGGGTGTCAGTGGAAGGAATGGTACCCCGATGTTGGTGTCAGTGGCAGAAATAAGGCCTCGAGGGCCGGATAAAGGCAAACAAAGGGTCACATCTGGCCCCAGGACAGCAGTTTGGAGACCACTAATATAGAGCAACAGAGAAAAAAAAAAAAACTTTAGTAAAACAAAACAAATAAATTCCAAATAAATGTATGTCCATCAGAATTACCCTTCACATCAGGGTCCTCATCAATGCCCCCCCTTACATCAAAGTCCTCATCAGAGTATCCCTTTACACCAGGGTCCCCATCAATGTCCCACCTTATGTCATGGTCCCCATCAGAGTCCTCCTTTACATCAGGGTCCCCATCAATGTCCCACCTTATGTCATGGTCCCCATCAGAGTCCTCCTTTACATCAGGGTCCCCATTAATGCCCCACCTTATGTAATGGTCCCCATTAGAGCTGCACAATTAATCGTCAAGAATCGTTATCGTGATTAATCGTCAAGAATCGCTATCGCGATCTTGACTAAAGTGTTTCAGAATTCTCTCTGCTCTTCTGAAGCCACAGCCCTCAAAAGAAAGGAAGAAAAAAACTGGGCAGTCTGCCAAGAAACAAAACATTCTTTATCAGTAGAACTTAAGTATAAACATTGTAACAATTTGTCAATGGAATAGACTTTGTGTGTAAGTGAAAAAAGTTTAACCACTTAAACACTAAACCTTTTTCTGTCATTTGTTGATTTCAAGTTAAAATCATTTTTTTGTGCAAGAAAATTACTTAGAACCCCCAAACATATATATTTTTTTAGTAGACACCCTAGAGAATAAAATGGTGGTTGTTGCACATTTTTTATGTCACACTGCATTTGCGCAGTACTCTTTCAAATGCAATTTTTTTGGAAAAAATTACTTTAATGAATTAAAAAAAAAATCTAACCAGTAAAGTTAGCCCATTTTTTTTTGTATAATGTGAAAGATTTTACGTAGCGAGAATCGTGATCTTTTTATTCTAAGCAAAAAAATTGTGATTCTCATTTTGGCCAGAATCGTGCAGCTCTAGTCTCCATCAGAGCCCCCAGAAGGCTGTACAGGTGAAGGGGCAGAAGGCTGTACAGGTGAAGTAGTAGAAGTCTGTACAGCTGAAGGGGAAGAAGGCTGTACAGGTGAAGGGGTAGAAGGCTGTACAGGTGAAGGGGCAGAGGACTGTACAGGTGAAGGGGCAGAAGGCTGTACAGGTGAAGGGGAAAGAGGCTGTACAGGTGAAGGGGAAGAAGGCTGTACAGGTGAAGGGGCAGAGGACTGTACAGGTGAAGGGGAAGAAGTCTGTACAGGTGAAGGGGAAGAAGGCTGTACAGGTGAAGGGGCAGAGGACTGTACAGGTGAAGGGGCAGAAGGCTGTACAGGTGAAGGGACAGAAGGCTGTACAGGTGAAGGGGAAGAAGGCTGTACAGGTGAAGGGGAAGAAGGCTGTACAGGTAAAGGGGAAGAAGGCTGTACAGGTGAAGGGGTAGAAGGCTGTACAGGTGAAGGGGCAGAAGGCTGTACAGGTGAAGAGGCAGAAGGCTGTACAGGTGAAGGGGCAGAAGGCTGTACAGGTGAAGGGGTAGAAGGCTGTACAGGTGAAGGGGTAGAAGACTGTACAGATGAAGGGGAAGAAGTCTGTACAGGTGAAGGGGAAGAAGGCTGTACAGGTGAAGGGGCAGAGGACTGTACAGGTGAAGGGGCAGAAGGCTGTACAGGTGAAGGGGCAGAAGGCTGTACAGGTGAAGGGGCAGAAGGCTGTACAGGTGAAGGGGAAGAAGGCTGTACAGGTGAAGGGGAAGAAGGCTGTACAGGTAAAGGGGAAGAAGGCTGTACAGGTGAAGGGGCAGAAGGCTGTACAGGTGAAGAGGCAGAAGGCTGTACAGGTGAAGGGGTAGTGGGCTGTACAGCTGGGCAGGCAGTAGACTGTACATCTGAAGGGGCAGAAGGCTGTACAGGTGAAGGGGCAGTAGACTGTACAGGTGAGCAGGGAGTAGGCATTATAGGTGAGGGGGCAGTACATTGTACAGTTGGGCAGGGAGTAGGCTGTACAGGTGAAGGGGCAGAAGGCTGTACAGGTGAAGGGGCAGTAGGCTGTACAGGGGATTGGGGAGTAGGCAGTATAGGTGAGGGGCAGAAAACTTTACAGGTGAAGGGTCAGTACGCTGTACAGGTGAAGAGGCAGTAGGCCATACAGGCTGGTGGGTAGAAGGCTATGTACTTGAGTTATATTTTCACCTCCACGGTTGTGAAATGTTCCTTATTACACCACGCGTTGATAATCTGTGTCTACATTTACCTGCAGAGTATTTGGTATCTTGCTGTACATACCTATAGCAAGAAGTTAGGATGGTTGTACGGAAGCAGACTACAGTATGAAACTCATGTGATTGACTGCTGGATGAAAGAAAATCATAAGGAAATTCAGACTGGTTAGATATAATGGAGCTTAGGCCAAAAATAATATTCTTAGAATCTCATTATGATACTCCACATAGCGGCATTCTTCCTTCCTTACTTATAGCCTCTTCCATGCGCACAGTTCAATACCCCCCCCCCCCTCCCCCAGAAATCGCAGTATTGGCACTTTTATATGATAGATGACTACAGGAAAAAAATTACTGCTGAACCTCTGCTTTCTTACTCTTCCCCTTCTCCTCCTCCTAAAGTTAATGTATTCATACATGTGTTGTATTGTGTCTTTTTTTTTTTTAGCTCAAAAGGTTTTAAGTATAGTTTTTTTTATATAGTTTAAATACATTTGAATTCATTTTAATAAATCATTTTAATGATATAATATTTTAATATAATGTTTTTAATGCATTTTAAATGCATTTTAAATACATTTTGAATATCCAATTAATGCAGAACCTGCCAATTTGGTATATAAAAATTTGTATATTGCCTGAAGTCGTTTTTTTTCTGAGAGAATGAATGGAGTCACCAGTAACATTTTCCAGGAATTGTAAAAACCATTTCAAACAAGCTCATGTTTGTAGTCATTGATTCACCGTTTAGTTATATTGATGTGTGTTTTTCTTTTTTTGTTTTTTTTTTTATAGGGGGATCGAGGATCTCCAGGTCTTCCTGGCCAACCTGGTGCCCGAGGACCTCCAGGAGTAGGCATTGATGGCATTCCGGTAAGTCATATAATGCAGAATTTAGGTTAATGTAGTTCATAACTTATTGAATAAAAATACTTTGAGTGTCTGACTGTCAGGGCAAAAAAGAAAAAACTTTAAGCACATATCTGCAATGAATGCACGATTCCCCATGATTTATCTTGTTTAAAACACTACAAATACAGAAAAATACTTGTTAATCCTGCCAGAAAGTTCTCAACTTCCTGTGCTTTTTGCCTCTTCTGCACAAAAGACACAAGTTGTGTTATCAGCACTGCCCAGTTCTCCTCTGTGGACTACAGATGACAGTTTTATACAAGTAGGCGGGGTCACTGACATCACTGCCGCTGACAAAATTGGGGGGTGCTCTCTGGGTGCCTCCTTACTGTTAAAGAGGGCTTCTGAATTCCGATAAGCCCCCTATCTGCAGATCCCCACAACTACCAGGGGGAGGAGGCCCCTGTCCTCATCAACATGGGGACAAGATGCTTTTCTAAAGGGGTCCCCCCTGGCAATGTACCCCCCCCGTGAGGGTCTGATATTGCTTGGGGGGGAAGGGGCAAACACTCATCCCCGCCCCTTTCCTGGCCAGCCTTAGGATTAGGAGTCTGGTATGAATTTTTTGGGCAACCCTGGCACTTTTTTTTTTTTTTTAGCGTGGGGTTCTTTTTTTTTTTTTTTTACGTATAATTCTTTATTCAAAGGGTTTTTCAATTTATGACAATACATCAACAAATATCAAAGAAAATATTAGAAAAAAAAAAGAAGGAGGTTCTCCCTAAAATCTGTGTCTGTCAGAAACCATGAAATCAGACCGAGCCAGAAGTACAGTTAAATCACACTTGTTTAATAATAAAAGTAAAAAGAACAAACGTAGTGAAAACATAGCCAGAGTTCAATAACCGGAACGGATAGTCAGCCAAGCCAGAAGTCAGGGATCAATGTAGAGAACAGCAAGCAGGATCTGGAGCCGGAAGGGATGTCAGCAAAGCAAGTCTTAAACAGGATCGCAGGAGATAATTTCTGTGATGTTGACCAAGGCGAAGACAGAGATCCACTGGACTGGATGGCTTAAGTAGGCAGGACTGATGAGCAGGATATCATCAACAGCTGAGTAACTGTGGAGAGATAGGAGCTGGCAATTAGCCGACAGCTGAGCGGCCAGCTCTGAGAAGGAAGGGCCCAGTCCTGACCGCATCAAATGGGTAAATGTTCCTGCAGTCATCTGAATACCCGAACAGCCAAAGTTCGGTCTGGACTTGTGTTCGCACATAAGTATTACCTTATCCCTAGCTGCAATATATTACATTTTTATTGTTTGAGTTAGTTACATTTGAAAAAGCCAGTCCACCCAAAATGAGGTGATTGGTGATATATTAATCTGTATTTTTATAGAACCGGAAGGGTCCTTCTCCCCGTATAATGAGAGTGACAAGTGAGTGGAGCTGAGGTGATGGGGGTCTTGTCTTGGGGGGGTCACTGAGATATAAGAGTTGATGTTCGTTCTTTAGATAAGCGACTCTTTAAATATGTAGCCATGCAGAATGTGGCTGGATCCAGTAGGCCAAGTGGTTCAAATTCTTGCTTGGCAGTGCTGGAGTCCTGATTTTGATTACCATCAAGGACGCAATGATGATGGAGCTTAAACGGTATGCCCTTCTTGTAGTTGAACTGTTTCCTCCACATGATTGCGTTTTCTTCTCACAATGCTGAAACATTCCAATAAATATTGGTTTCACACAAAAATCTCACACTGCCATTGACAGAACAGATATTGGCTTTTACAACAAAGAAAAATGTGCAGCATTCTACCCAATTTGAATATTCAAATCGATCATAAAGTGCAAATGTGCATAAACTTTAATATATAATGTGCATAAATACATATTAGACAAACAAAGTGGAATTATTAAAAATAAAATAAACAACCAAAGAGTCCACCAAAACTTAAGAAAAATTATCTCCCAAGTGATTCACCAACACCAATTACTCAGTTGCCATTACCTGGTGGGATCCCGGCATCCCAGGTAATGGCAGCTGAGTGAGCGGTGTCGGTGACTACTGATGATCCCCCCGCAGAGGATCCCCAGTGACGCCTGTACAGCGAGCATTTCCTCTTAGGACTCACTTATTCAGCTGCCATGGATCAGGGCAAGAGGAGAGTACTCGGGAGATTCTAATGGGAAGTAGACAACATGCACACTGCTGAAAAACGTGTTAGTTTTCGTTTTCGTTTCACTCTTTTTTTTTTGTTGTTTTTTCAGGCCATTCCTTATGATCGAAATTCGTAAATTTGTAAATTCGAAAATTCTGAAATTTGAAAATGCGAAAATCTGAAAATTTGTAAATTCGTAAATTCAAAAATTATAAAATTCGTAAGTTTGTAAATTTGAACATTCGTAAATTCGAAAATCCGAAAATTCGTAAATTCTAAAATTCGAAAATCCTAAAATCCGGAAATTCTAAAATCTGGAAATAAGAAAGAGAATGCAAAAATTGTAAAGAACGAAAATCCGAAAATTATAAATAATAACTATTAATAACTTAACTATTACTAACTATTAAATTATAGGTATTGGAATTTTCTTTCAAATTTGGCTGTTAGTCAACGTAACGAATATGAATTTATCCAAAGTTACGAATTATCCGAAATAATGAATGCTGCATCTAAACAAATGGAGCGGAATGAGTTAATAATAATAATAATAATAAAAAGTTTTTATTACTATTATTGTTATTTAGTATTGTTAATTCCTTACATTCCATTCGTTTAGATGCGGCATTCGTTATTTCGGATAATTCGTAACTTCGGATAAATTAGTATTCGTTACGTTCACTAACAGCCAAATTTGAAAGGAAATTCCAATACCTATAATTTAATAGTTAGTAATAATTGAGTTATTATTAGTTAGTTATTATTTCAGATTTTCGAATTTTCAGATTTTCGTTCTTACTTTTGGATTTTCGTTCTTTTGAATTTTCGTTCTTATTTACGGTTTTCCGAATTTACAAATTTAGAAATTTATGAATTTTTGAATATTTGAATATTTGAGTTTTTGAATTTTTGAATATTTAAATATTTAAATATTCAAATATTCAAATTTACGAATTTTCGAATATTCGAAAAAATATGTTAAACGGGTTTTCGTTAATTCGGATATTTCCGAATAAACTAATTTGTCGAAATTAAAAAAAAAAACAAATTTGAAACAAAAGGAATTGCACATGTCTAATGGGAAGCCATTGTAGCTGGAGTGTTTGTTAAGCTGGTTTTATCCTTCCTTTAACCTGAGTGCACCTTGGGTGACATGGAGGAATGATTTAAATGGGATATTTCCACTTGATGTCTTTGTAATTACTTGGGAGATACATTTTCTAAATAAGAGACAGCTTTGGTGGACTCTTTGGTCGTTTATTTATTTTTAATAGTTTCACTTTGTTTGTCTTATATATGTATTTATGCAAATTATATATTACAGTTAAAGGGGTTATAAAGGTTTGTGTTTTAAAAAACAAAAAAACAAAAAAACAAACATATCATACCTCCTCTGTGCCGTTGGTTTTGCACAGAGTGGCCCCCGATCCTCCTCTTCTGGGGTCCCTAAGCCGCGCTCCTGGCTCCTCCTCTTCTCGAGTGCCCCGTCAGAGAAGTGCTCCCCTTCGGGACACCCGTGCGGGTGCGCCCCCGTGTCCAGGTACTGCATCTATTGACAAAGACAGCAGGACTTGGCCCCCCATGTCATTGGATTTAATTGACAGCAGCGGGAGCCAATGGCTATCAATCTAGCCAATCAGGACACGAGATACAAGCTGGAGCTGGTGTGCTCGTCCTCGGCACGAGAAAGAGAGGGTTCAGGTAAGTACTGGGGGACTGCTGCACTGCAAGAGAGTTTTAATCTCAATGCATAGTATGCAAAACCACAGGGGGTTTACAAGCCCTTTAATGCACATTTGCACTTGATGATCAACTGATTTTCTAAATGGATAGAGCACTGCACGTTTTTCTTTGTGAGGTTTTGTCATCCGTAGTGCTATCTGCTCTCAGCTTTCTAGTGCTCACTGTTCTCGCACTATATAGATATTGGCTTTTGGTGAACTGATTGCATTGCTTTTGGTCTATTTACCACCCTGTTGAACAATTTGCAAACACTTTTTTATTTTCTTGCAGGGCACGATAGGACCACCAGGAGAAAAAGGGGAACAGGTATTTATAAAAAAAAAAAGAATTCTTTTAATCCTAAACTTTAAGCCTTCTACTATAACATAATATGTAGATCAACCTCAAACTAAGAAACCAACTACTGTAACAACCTCAAAGTGTGTAAAAACTATTTGCCAATACCTTCGCCAAAATCAGTTGAATTTTCATAGGGGGTGTCACCTCATATATGATGCTAAATGCTGTCACATTTATAAAGTAACATACCGACATCCATTTAAATTTACAGACTGCATGTAAAAGGCACAACATCAGCGCTGAACTATCCTCAAGTGTGATCCCTAATCTACCATACCCACCATACTCTGAAATTCAGTGGCAGTTGGTGCTCAAAAATTTTGGGGTGGTGCAAACAAACTGAAAAATACTGAACTCCCTCCACCATCAATTGCAGCCTCAATGTGCCCATCAAATGCAGCCACTTGTGCCCCATCATACGCAGCCACTTGTGCCCCATCATATGCAGCCACTTGTGCCCCATCATATGCAGCCACTTGTGCCCCATCATATGCAGCCACTTGTGCCCCATCATATGCAGCCACTTGTGCACCATTATAGGCAGCCACTTGTGCCCCATCATATGCAGCCACTTGTGCCCATCATATGAAGCCATTTGTGCCCATCAAATGCAGCCACTTGTGCCCATCATATGCAGCCACTTGTGCCCCATCATATGCAGCCACTTGTGCCCCATCATAGGCAGCCACTTGTGCTTTATCATATGCAGCCACTTGTGCCCCATCATATGCAGCCACTTGTGCCCCATCATAGGCAGCCACTTGTGCCCCATCATATGCAGCCACTTGTGCCCCATCATATGCAGCCACTTGTGCCCGTCATATGCAGCCACTTGTGCCCGTCAAATGCAGCCAGGCTCGGTTGTCACTTCACTAAACCCCCCCCGCCGCTGGTCTGGCGGCACCTACTGCTCCTCTCCTGAAGTGACGGGGCTCTCCTCCTCGGCAGGAACCGGTGGCTCTTCTCTTCGGCGACTCTCTTCCTCTGCAGCACTTGTCTATTCCTCGGCGGCTGTTCTCTCTTCCTCGGCGGCTCTCCTCCTCGGCAGGAAGCGGCAGCTGCGGCTCCTGTGTCCGCTCGTCTCCTCTTTTGCCAAAGCGTTAGGCATCCAATAGGATCGCCTAAAGCTTTGGCCTTTCGGGAAACATGCCTGCTGATTGGCAGGGAGGAACGTTAGTGTGAAAATAGCGAAAATTCATTTACTATGCCACACAACAGGGTGGGATTGGGACGCAGTGCTCTGCGCCCCGAGCCCTCCCTATTTTGAAGCCTATTAGAGCCTCTCGCTCTAATCACGTGCTTCAAAATACACACCCGCCGCCTATCCCCGCCATAGTATTTCATGTGTCCGGCATCCTGAAAGGGGCCGGGCACATGAATAGGGAGGGCGGCGGAGATGTTGGGGGGGCGGCGCCCATACACCCACAATACACGGGCCGCTACTGCTGAAAATGATAAAAGGCAATAGAGATATTAAAATCCTTACCCACTTTGGTCTCTGCTAAAGCGAAAGATCAGGGTTTAGATTGGCTAAAATTCCTCTTTTTGCATTAGTCGTGTGATCGAACCTGTAGGCATTGGGCCATGTGACCTGCTGCCATGAGATCTCAGATCAGTAGCTTCTTCAGCAAAGGGGAAGTATTTCCCGTTTGGCATTTGATTAGTCTTTATTTAAATACGCGCGTTGGTAGGTTATTCTGCCACAACCTTTTGAATAAGATCCTGCTGTGAGACCCACTTAAGAGCATATAATGTATTCAGTTATAAAAGAGAATGAAATCTAGGACTACAGCAAATTATACTAAAATAGGCCTTCATGAATACTGTACCACATATTTTGTTCATGTCCATGATCTTTGATCAGACATACAGTATCTAACATATTATCTGACATTACTCAACTACATTGTAGGATCACCTCACAACTAGCCATTCTAAACATTAACATCGACTCAATTCCACCGCATGGTAGGACAATAACTACCCACATACTACTACCCTGTTTCCCCTAAAATAAGACCTAGCATGATTGTCGGTGATGGCTGCAATATAAGCCCTACCCCCCAAATAAGCCCTAGTTAAAGTCCTTGTAGGTCTTATTTTCAGGGTAGGGCTTATTTTCAGGGAAACAGCGTAGGGCTTATTTGGGGGGTAGGGCTTATATTGCAGCCATCACCGACAATCACGCTAGGTCTTATTTTCGGGGAAACAGGGTAGCAGTAAGAATGCTTATTGCTAGGCATTGGAAGACAAACAACGTCTCAACAATAATAGATGTGATAACTCTGGTACACACTCATTACTCCTATGAAAGTTTATTGGCTTCTGAGACACTTGCATACTCCAAAATCCTTGACAATGGCTTCTCAGGAATAGCTGGTACAAAAGGCTTGTCAACTTTTGTATGAACATGTATGAACATACTATAAGATACCCATTTTCAATAACCAGGCTGAAATGGTTTATATTTTGCCTCTGTGTTCTCCCTACCCCTGTCTATCTACCCCCCTAAGAAATTAGGGTGAGTAGTGCTGTCTCCATTCCTCCCGACACAGTTTGCCCCCAAATGGGGTGTCCGGGGATGTTAGACAGTGCCCTTAACCCTACGCCTGGTACTTAGAATTGTTAACACTGTTTATACTGTTCACATATGTTAATGCTCTATTATGTCATGTATACCAACACTAATGATTCTCTTATTACTGAATCCCAATGTATGACAAAGTTTATTACCTATCTTATGCTTTATGCAAAAACTTCAACAAAAACTATTGAGAAAAAAAAAAAAAAACTTCACGAACAGTGCAGTATACCCTGAGATAGACATCCTGGGGCCCAGGCAGTATCAGTTGAGCATTCAAAAATGTACAGATTCCACAAGTATATCCTTTATAAATACCCATACTTTATCTGCAACAGCTCACACCCATAAAGTATTGCATAATTTCAGCATTTCAAAAGAGAAATGGTTGCATACAACAACGGAAGTGTTATTCAATTAGTTCAATGTGCCATGTTCAAATGAAGAACTCAAAATATAAGGCAGTAATACCAGTGCATATCTTGGTATATATCCAGACAATAATGGATAACAGTCTGACATTGTAGTGAAGGCAAGGAGAGTCCAACCGAACAAGGTAAGAATACAAGTATATACCGTAAATGGATCCAGAGTGACATGCCTTCATAAAGAGTACTTGTGTATCCAGGTTGACTACATCAGCCATTCTCATTTAGGGTTCCTCCAGAGGTTGCTAAGGGTTCCTTGAGCTGTGGCTAATTGATCTACATCTGATGGTGCCTTCATATTTCCAGGTCCATCCTCACTTGGCCATTTGGTATGAAACCAGTGATCTTTTTATTATTATTATATACAGGATTTATATAGTGCCAACAGTTTGCACAGCGCTTTACAACGTGAGGGCAGATAGTACAGTTACAATACAATTCAATACAGGAGGAATCAGAGGGCCCTGTTCGTTAGAGCTTACAATCTAAGAAGGAGGGTCAGGTGATACAAAAGGTAATAACTAAACTGTGGGGGATGAGCAGATGTAGAAAAAAGAAGTACAGTTGTGAGGTGGAGGCAGGATAGACTTCTCTGAAGAGAAAAGTTTTCAGGGCTCGTCTAAAAGTGGATAGAGTAGGAGATAGTCAGACAAATTGGGGTAGGGGATTCCAAAGGATGGGAAAGGCTCGGGAGAAGCCCTGGAGGTGAGCATGGGAGGAGGTGACAAGGGAACTAGAGAGCAGGAGGTCTTGGACTGACTATATCTGACAATAAAGGTGACAGTCCAACCACCACTGTAAGTTGTTCAATCTTCCCAATGACCCCCCCAATGTAAGAGGCACTTTCCTAATAACCGATGGTAGTCCAACCCAACAGGATGGGAATACAAGTTTATAAATGGATCCAGTTAGATATGCTTCAATAATGAGTACGTGTGTATCCAGAAAGTCTAGATCAGCCATTCTCTCTCAGGGTTCCTCCACAGGTACCTTAAGCTGTGGCTAATTGATCTACCATCTAATGGTGCCTTCATATTTCCAGGTCCATTGCCACTTGGCCAGTAGCATGACAGCAATGATCTTTTTATTTAACTGTAAGGGTGGCATTCCAACCACCATTGTAAGTGTTCCTTCTTCCCACTGACCACCAATGTAAGGGGAATTTTCCTAATGGCCCCTGATAGACCATTCTTACTAAGGGTTCCCTGAGACCTGAAAATAAATTCAATAGTCCATTTGGACTATTAAGGTTTAGAAAGGCTGTTCTAGATGTATTCATCAAATGTTTTTATATCCCAGTACTATTTTTCTGCAATGGTGCCAGCATAGGAAAAATATTGGTGTTTGTGACCGTCGGGGCGAGTATGCAACTATGGATTAACAAATCCTTCTTCAGTGCATGAAAAGTAGAGTGCTTGCACCATCAGACACTTTAAATAAAAATCCGTCCAAAGCAACAAACATGGCACACACATTATACAGTATATTAATAGTCATCATACAGTGGAACCTCGGATTGCGAGTAACGCGGTTTACGCGTGTTTCGCAATACGAGCTATTTAAAAAAAAAATTCTGACAACGCAAGATGAGCAGGACTCAAGCCACTGGGGTGTGCAGCACCGCATTTGGCTAGAGGTGCGGGGGCGCCGGAGACACTCAGAGACGCTCGGAGACAATCGGAGACACTCAGAGACGCCGGAGACACCTACGTCTCCGAGTGTTTCTGAGTGTCTCCGGCGCCCCCGCATCTCTGGTCACATGCGGTACTGCATAGACCAGCAGTGGCTGTGGAACGCATTATCCGAGCTTCCATTATTTCCTATGGGGAAACTCGCTTTCATATACGAGTGCATTGGATTACAAGCATGCTTCTGGAACTAATTATGCTCTTAATCCAAGGTATTACTGTATTTGTATGAAGCCAGAATGAAGATAATGTTCGTTCACCATAAATGTTGGAGTTGATTTACTAAAGGCAAATAGAATGTTCACTTTGCAAGTAAAGTTGTGCTTTGCAAGGGAATTTTCTCCAGAGCTTAATGAAAGTGATGGAATTTCACTTTCCAAAGAATACCCAATCATGTGCAAAGAAAATGGAAAAAAAAAAACACAACATTTTTCCTTGAACATGGTTGGTTGATGGAAGTCACAAGAGCTTCACGCCATAGTGGTAAGTGTAGTTCCATAAAACAGCTAAGAATCCAACATGCATGTGCGTATAAACCCAATGTGGTAACTGTAGACCATGGGTGCTCAACCTGTGGCCCTCCGTCTGTTGCTGAACTACAAGTCCCATGAAGCATTGTAAGGCTGACAGTTCCAAGCATGACTCCCAAAGGCAGAGGCATGATGAGAATTGTACAGACAAGTGTCCACCACCTGTATAAATTATGGGAATTTTAGTTTTTGCAACAGCTGGAGGGCCACAGATTGAGCACCCATGCTATAGATGAACTTCTGTGGGGCAATTTGGATGCCAGATTCATCTACTGTTTACCAAGTCGAGTGTTCATCATTTCATATGATGTATATTGTATGATATGATGGACCTGGCAGAAGTTCCAATACTTCCCCACTCTATCTAAAAATCAAAAAAAGCTATTGGCTCTAAATACACTTTAAGGGCTGGCTCACACCAGATGCGGTGGGACTGCGTTGGGCGGCTATTCCAGCGTAGTCCCACCACATGGACATGGCAAATTCCTTGCCTCCTCTGTACCCAGTTTACACCACCTGCATTGCAGTGGCATGTATGGGCATAATGCGCTGAAAAAAGTACTGCATGCATAGCGCAGTGCAAGGCAATCCACTGCCTTGCACCGTATGTCCGGCAGTTGAACTTTATGAGACATCTGTGTGACATCTCAATAAAGTTTGTTTACAAAAAAAAAGGCATCACTGACTGCACTGATCTCAGCTGGATTGCACTGCACACCAGTACAGCAGCTGGTGTGACCCAGCACTAAATTATGCCAGAAGAGAAAAGGGATCCCCTCCTTGGCTGTACAATGGTGCCTATTGGGCAGACCCTAGGGGGACAGGGTAAGGAGGTCATCACGAAACCTCAAAATTTAGAGACTGAGTTTTTAATCACATTTCTGGATACATTCAGAACTGATTCAGAACTGGGAATGTTAAACAGATTTTTAACCAAGTTGGAGTTCCTTTCCTTTAAGTATCCTAATACTGGCAATTTTGAGAAAATACTTTTATTATCCCTCATTTCCATAGCCCTAAGCTCTTTCTATTTCCATTTCGATTGTAAATCAAATCAATCAAAATGTAGTCGGAAGTCTGAAAACGAACACTCTGCACTTTCAAGTTTGCTACTTGCAGTAAATGTAAAATATTATAGAGTAGTGAATGTCTCTCCCAATTACCTCCTGAAGGCAAGCCAGGGAGATTATTTTATTGTAGTGCTCAAATGGTAGTAAAAAATCTCCCTTTTTAACAAGCGTGTTGGATTATACAAAACATGGACTAAATCTTTCCTGCTTTTATCCGGACTCACCGTTTATATCTCCATTCTATTGTTATGTTTGTAAATGAAAGAATTACATTTTCATTGCATGCGTGGTTTTCAAACATCAAATCTCATTTGTGTGGTATATACAGTATATATATATATATATATATATATATATATATATATATATATATATATTGCGTCTCCCTAATTCTCTTCCAATAAAAAGAACAATGTGATTGGGTATTTTTTGCAAAGTGAAGCTTTACCTAATTTACTAAGCTCTGGAGCAAGTGCTCTTTGCAAAGGGCACAGTCTACTGTATTTGCCTTTAGTAAATCAACCCCAATGACACACTGACACTTGGGGATAGAAAACAATTAGGCACTGACACTTGGGGATGGAGAGAACAATGGCACATTGGTACTTAGTGATAATGGAGATACATAACAATTACATGGTGATACTTGGGTATAGAGAACAATGACACACTGGAACTTGGGTATAGAGAACAATGACACACTGGAACTTGGGTATAGAGAACAATGACACACTGGAACATGGGTATAGAGAACAATGACACACTGGAACCTGGGTATAGAGAACAATGACACACTGGAACATGGGTATAGAGAACAATGACACACTGAAACCTGGGTAGAGAGAACAATAACACACTGAAACTTGGGTATAGAGAACAATGACACACTGGAACTTGGGTATAGAGAACAATAACACACTGGAACTTGGGTATAGAGAACAATGACACACTGAAACCTGGGTAGAGAGAACAATGACACACTGAAACTTGGGTATAGAGAACAATGACACACTGGAACATGGGTATAGAGAACAATGACACACTGGAACTTGGGTATAGAGAACAATGACATACTAAAACTTGGGTAAAGAGAACAATGACACACTGGAACTTGGGTATAGAGAACAATGACACACTGGAACTTGGGTATAGAGAACAATGACACACTGAAACCTGGGTAGAGAGAACAATGACACACTGAAACTTGGGTATAGAGAACAATGACACACTGGAACATGGGTATAGAGAACAATGACACACTGGAACTTGGGTATAGAGAACAATGACATACTGAAACTTGGGTAAAGAGAACAATGACACACTGGAACTTGGGTATAGAGAACAATGACACACTGGAACTTGGGTATAGAGAACAATGACACACTGGAACTTGGGTATAGAGAACAATGACACACTGAAACGTGGGTTTAGAGAACAATGACACACTGGAACTTGGGTATAGAGAACTATGACACACTGGAACTTGGGTATACAGAACAATGACACACTGGAACGTGGTTATAGATTACAATGACACACTGGAACTTGGGTATAGAGATCAATGACACACTGGAACTTGGGTATAGAGAAAAATGACACACTGGAACATGGGTATAGAGAACAATGACACACTAAAACTTGGGTATAGAGAACAATGACACACTGAAACTTGGGTATAGAGAACAATGACACACTGGAACTTGGGTATAGAGAACAATGACACACTGAAACCTGGGTAGAGACAACAATGACACACTGGATCTTGGGAATAGAGAACAATGACACACTGGAACTTGGGTATAGAGAACAATGACACACTGAAACCTGGGTAGAGACAACAATGACACACTGGAACTTGGGAATAGAGAACAATGACACACTGGAACTTGGGTATAGAGAACAATGACACACTGGAACTTGGGTATAGAGAACAATGACACACTGTAACTTGGGTATAGAGAACAATGACACACTGGAACTTGGATATAGAGAACAATGACACACTGGAACTTGGGTATAGAGAACAATGACACACTGGAACTTGGGTATAGAAAACAATGACACACTGGAACTTGGGTATAGAGAACAATGACACACTGGAACGTGGGTATAGAGAACAATGACACACTGGAACCTGGGAATAGACAACAATGACACACTGGAACCTGGGTATAGAGAACAATGACACACTGAAACATGGGTAGAGAGAACAATGACACACTGGAACCTGGATATAGAGAACAATGACACACTGGAACCTAGGTATAGAGAACAATGACACACTGAAACCTGGTTAGAGAGAACAATGACACACTGGAACTTGAGTATACAGAACAATGACACACTGGAACTTGGGTATAGAAAACAATGACACACTGGAACGTGGGTATAGAGAACAATGACACACTGGAACCTGGGGATAGACAACAATGACACACTGGAACCTGGGTATAGAGAACAATGACACACTGAAACATGGGTAGAGAGAACAATGACACACTGGAACCTGGATATAGAGAACAATGACACACTGGAACCTAGGTATAGAGAACAATGACACACTGAAACCTGGTTAGAGAGAACAATGACACACTGGAACTTGGGTATAGAGAACAATGACACACTGGAACAATGGCATGCTGATATTTGGGGATACAGAACAATGACACACAGACACTTTAAATCACAGAACAATGAAATACTGGCACTTGGGGATACAGGACAATGGCATTTCAGTACTTAGTGATACTTGGGGATGCAGAACAACTCCACACTGGCACTTTGAATCCCAGAACAATGACACACTGCTATACTGGTACATTGACACACTTTGAATACTGGCACTTGGGGATGCAGAACAGTGAATGCTTGCTGATATTTGGGGATACAGGACAATGACATTCTGATACTTTGAATTGCAGAGCAATGGGGTTGATTTGCTAAAGGCAAAGTAGACTGTGCACTTCGCAAAGTGCAGTTGCTCCAGAGCTTGATAAATGTGCAGAAGCTCTGCTGACTTCTATCATTCAATGATGTGCAAGCAAAACATGCTGTGTTTTTTTTTATATTCCTTGCATGTGATTGGGTATTTTTTGCAAAGTGAAGCTTTACCCAATTTACTAAGCTCTGGAGCAACTGCTCTTTGCAAAGCGCACAGTCTATTTGCCTTTAGTAAATCAGCCCCAATGACACACTGACACTTGGGGATAGAAAACAATGATGCACTGACACTTGGGGATAGAGAACAATGGCACATTGGTACTTAGTGATAATGGAGATACAGAACAATTATATGGTGATACTTGGGTATAGAGAACAATGACACACTGGAACCTGGGAACAGAGAACAATGACACACTGGAACTTGGGTAAAGAGAACAATGACACACTGAAACTTGGGTATAGAGTACAATGACATACTGGAACTTGGGTATAGAGAACAATGACACACTAGAATTTGGGTAGAGAGAAAAATGACACACTGGAACTTGGGAATAGAGAACGATGACACACTGGAACTTGGGTATAGAGAACAATGACACACTGGAACTTGGGTATAGAGAACAATGGCACACTGGAACCTGGGTATAGAGAACAATGACACACTGAAACTTGGGTATAGAGAACAATGACACACTGCAACTTAGGTATAGAGAACAATGACACACTGGAACCTGGGTATAGAGAACAATGACACACTGGAACTTGGGTATAGAGAACAATAACACACTGGAACCAGGGTATAGAGAACAATGACACACTAAAACTTGGGTATAGAGAACAATGACACACTGGAACTTAGGTATAGAGAACAATGACACACTGAAACTTGGGTATAGAGAACAATGACACACTGGAACTTGGGTATAGAGAATGATGACACACTAGAACTTGGGTAGAGAGAACAATGACACACTGGAACTTGGGAATAGAGAACAATGACACACTGGAACTTGGGTATAGAGAACAATGACACACTGAAACTTGGGTATAGAGAACAATGACACACTGCAACTTAGGTATAGAGAACAATGACACACTGGAACCTGGGTATAGAGAACAATGACACACTGGAACCTGGGTGTAGAGAACAATGACACACTGGAACTTGGGTATAGAGAACAATGGCACACTGGAACCAGGGTATAGAGAACAATGACACACTGAAACTTGGGTATAGAGAACAATGACACACTGGAACTTGGGTATAGAGAACAATGACACACTAGAACTTGGGTAGATAGAACAATGACACACTGGAACTTGGGAGTAGAAAACAATGACACACTGGAACTTGGGTATAGAGAACAATGACACACTGGAACCAGGGTATAGAGAACAATGACACACTGGAACTTGGGTATAGAGAACAATGGCACACTAAAACTTGGGTATAGAGAACAATGACACACTGGAACTTAGGTATAGAGAACAATGACATACTGGAACTTGGGTATAGAGAACAATGACACACTAGAATTTGGGTAGAGAGAAAAATGACACACTGGAACTTGGGAATAGAGAACGATGACACACTGGAACTTGGGTATAGAGAACAATGACACACTGGAACTTGGGTATAGAGAACAATGGCACACTGGAACCTGGGTATAGAGAACAATGACACACTGAAACTTGGGTATAGAGAACAATGACACACTGCAACTTAGGTATAGAGAACAATGACACACTGGAACCTGGGTATAGAGAACAATGACACACTGGAACTTGGGTATAGAGAACAATAACACACTGGAACCAGGGTATAGAGAACAATGACACACTAAAACTTGGGTATAGAGAACAATGACACACTGGAACTTAGGTATAGAGAACAATGACACACTGAAACTTGGGTATAGAGAACAATGACACACTGGAACTTGGGTATAGAGAATGATGACACACTAGAACTTGGGTAGAGAGAACAATGACACACTGGAACTTGGGAATAGAGAACAATGACACACTGGAACTTGGGTATAGAGAACAATGACACACTGAAACTTGGGTATAGAGAACAATGACACACTGCAACTTAGGTATAGAGAACAATGACACACTGGAACCTGGGTATAGAGAACAATGACACACTGGAACCTGGGTGTAGAGAACAATGACACACTGGAACTTGGGTATAGAGAACAATGGCACACTGGAACCAGGGTATAGAGAACAATGACACACTGAAACTTGGGTATAGAGAACAATGACACACTGGAACTTGGGTATAGAGAACAATGACACACTAGAACTTGGGTAGATAGAACAATGACACACTGGAACTTGGGAGTAGAAAACAATGACACACTGGAACTTGGGTATAGAGAACAATGACACACTGGAACCAGGGTATAGAGAACAATGACACACTGGAACTTGGGTATAGAGAACAATGGCACACTAAAACTTGGGTATAGAGAACAATGACACACTGGAACTTAGGTATAGAGAACAATGACACACTGGAACTTGGGTATAGAGAACAATGACACACTGGAACCTGGGAATAGAGAACAATGACACACTGGAACTTGGGTATAGAGAACAATGACACACTGGAACTTGGGAATAGAAAACAATGACACACTGGAACTTGGGTATAGAGAACAATGACACACTGGAACCTGGGAATAGAGAACAATGACACACTGGAACTTGGGTAAAGAGAACAATGACACACTGAAACTTGGGTATAGAGTACAATGACATACTGGAACTTGGGTATAGAGAACAATGACACACTAGAATTTGGGTAGAGAGAACAATGACACACTGGAACTTGGGAATAGAGAACGATGACACACTGGAACTTGGGTATAGAGAACAATGACACACTGGAACTTGGGTATAGAGAACAATGGCACACTGGAACCTGGGTATAGAGAACAATGACACACTGAAACTTGGGTATAGAGAACAATGACACACTGCAACTTAGGTATAGAGAACAATGACACACTGGAACCTGGGTATAGAGAACAATGACACACTGGAACCTGGGTGTAGAGAACAATGACACACTGGAACTTGGGTATAGAGAACAATGACACACTGGAACCAGAGTATAGAAAACAATGACACACTGAAACTTGGGTATAGAGAACAATGACACACTGGAACTTGGGTATAGAGAACAATGACACACTAGAACTTTGGTAGAGAGAACAATGACACACTGGAACTTGGGAATAGAAAGCAATGACACACTGGAACTTGGGTATAGAGAACAATGACACACTGGAACTTGGGTATAGAGAACAATAACACACTGGAACCAGGGTATAGAGAACAATGACACACTAAAACTTGGGTATAGAGAACAATGACACACTGGAACTTAGGTATAGAGAACAATGACACACTGAAACTTGGGTATAGAGAACAATGACACACTGGAACTTGGGTATAGAGAACGATGACACACTAGAACTTGGGTAGAGAGAACAATGACACACTGGAACTTGGGAATAGAGAACAATGACACACTGGAACTTGGGTATAGAGAACAATGACACACTGAAACTTGGGTATAGAGAACAATGACACACTGCAACTTAGGTATAGAGAACAATGACACACTGGAACCTGGGTATAGAGAACAATGACACACTGGAACCTGGGTGTAGAGAACAATGACACACTGGAACTTGGGTATAGAGAACAATGGCACACTGGAACCAGGGTATAGAGAACAATGACACACTGAAACTTGGGTATAGAGAACAATGACACACTGGAACTTGGGTATAGAGAACAATGACACACTAGAACTTGGGTAGATAGAACAATGACACACTGGAACTTGGGAGTAGAAAACAATGACACACTGGAACTTGGGTATAGAGAACAATGACACACTGGAACCAGGGTATAGAGAACAATGACACACTGGAACTTGGGTATAGAGAACAATGACTCACTAGAACTTGGGTAGATAGAACAATGACACACTGGAACTTGGGAGTAGAAAACAATGACACACTGGAACTTGGGTATAGAGAACAATAACACACTGGAACCAGGGTATAGAGAACAATGACACACTAAAACTTGGGTATAGAGAACAATGACACACTGGAACTTAGGTATAGAGAACAATGACACACTGAAACTTGGGTATAGAGAACAATGACACACTGGAACTTGGGTATAGAGAACGATGACACACTAGAACTTGGGTAGAGAGAACAATGACACACTGGAACTTGGGAATAGAGAACAATGACACACTGGAACTTGGGTATAGAGAACAATGACACACTGGAACCTGGGAATAGAGAACAATGACACACTGGAACTTGGGTATAGAGAACAATGACACACTGGAACTTGGGAATAGAAAACAATGACACACTGGAACTTGGGTATAGAGAACAATGACACACTGGAACCTGGGAATAGAGAACAATGACACACTGGAACTTGGGTATAGAGAACAGTGACACACTGTAACCTGGGAATAGAGAACAATGACACACTGGAACCTGGGTATAGAGAACAATGACACACTGGAACCTGTTTATAGAGAATAATCACACACTGAAACCTGGTTAGAGAGAACAATGACACACTGGAACTTGGGTATACAGAACAATGACACACTGGAACGTGGTTATAGATTACAATGACACACTGGAACTTGGGTATAGAGATCAATGACACACTGGAACCTGGGTATAGAGAACAATGGCTCACTTGATCTTGGAGATAGAGAACAATAACATGCTGACAGTGTTTGCATCTACTCGTTATTCTATCCTTTTTTCCAGCAGCATTTGGGCTTAAATACCTCTCTACATAATGTATATTTGGTTAAGAAAGAAGATATACATACTTTTTTTTATATTATGGTATTCTTTACTATTTACAGGGTACTAGAGGTCTTTCTGGTCCACCAGGCCCTCAAGGTCCACCAGGACAAGATGTAAGTATTGTCATTTATTTGATTGAATTTGTAATAAGTACAACAACCTAACATCCAACCATGCACCAGACAAAGACAGGGTAGTTACCCTAACCAGCTGAAATACAGTAGCTACAGGAGGGGAAAACTGCCACTGATACCAATAGTATTATGAACCAAAAAATGTCTGCCAAAAAAATGGCTGCTAGTACTTTGACTGCAGACACGTTTTATTGACCAGGGCAAGTGGTCCATGTTATCAGAAATAAGGAATACAAAATTAGAAGGTAAATGATTACACTGATCGGCTACATATTACTAAATAATACATTTAAGCCTCATTTAAAAATGTAGCTTCTCTTTCTATATTTAGTTTGTCAAAAAAATGAAACTGCATACAGTGATGTCTCCACCCAAAACCACCTTTCTTGATGCATTTCACCATTGTTGACTTGCTCTCAAGGATAGGGGAAATATAGGGGACTTCCATTCCCCTATCCTTGTGAGCAAGCCAGCAGCGGTGAAACATGTCAAGGAAGGTGGTTTTCGGGTTGAGACATCAATGTATGCAGATTCATTTTTTGATGAATTAAATGTAAAGAGAAGGGCTGTGTTTTGGAGTGTGGCTTATTTACTTTTGACTGAGAGTGGAGACAGGTTGAGGTGGCCAGCAGCTGGGTCGTCTATTTGGGTTGAAAGGATCAAGTCTGGAGCGGAGCCTTGGGTTTGGGTATGTTTCAGTCTGAATATTTTGTCATAAGTAACTGTAATTGCCAGGCATTCATATGAAAGATAATGTTTAGAATTACTTTTTTTCAACTGAAACAGACTCTTTGGCTTGGGAGTCAAGCCTCGTACACACAATCGGATTTTCCGACGGGAATTGTGTGTGATGACAGGTTGTTGGTGGAAAATCCGACCGTTTGTATGATCCATCGGACAATTGTTGTTGGATTTTCCGTGGACAAATGTTGGATAGCAGGCTTTAGAATTTTCCGTGGACAACGTGTGTACACAAGTCCCTCGGACAAAAGTCCAAAGTACAAACACGCATGCTCGGAAGCAAGGACGAGCCAGAAGCGTAACATTCGTGTCGTAGCAAATTATGAAATCTCCAAATGCAGCGCACAATTCTCTTCTTCTTTAATGGGATAATAATTAAGCTGCTTTGCTGGTGATACTGATGGAGTTATTGAAAACACATTTTCAAAGGCTTTTTCTTTCTAGTGATAAAGAATAATATTATTATGTTTTTTTTTTTGTTTTTTTTTGGGCAAGCTACCACAACACCATTATCCCCTAGTTTTTAAGATCAAAGATACAACTATGTTGGTGTCCCTTGTCAATTTTACATTGTATTTTTTAAAATGTAACTGCCGACTCCCAAACTGTCATTTAAAGTAAAACACATAGCCAAGTATTATTCTACACAATTTTTTTTATTGTGCATTAAAAAAAGAAAACAAATAAACTTAGACATGCTATCTGCCAATAGAACTTAACCAAAAAGTGCATTCTATGCATCCAAAAATATAGAAAATATAACAAATCAAAACATTATTATTCAACCAAAAAATAAAATAAAAGCCTCATGCATGTGTCCTGCTTCTTAATATAGGGGGTCAGCAATGCCAAGATTTGGTGAAAGCAGGGGTCCGTCATCCGGAGATAATTCCAAAAAACATCCGGATTATTCTTCTGAAGCTCCCGCAGTAAAGGCATATGACATAATTGGTCACGATTAATAAAACAACCAATTTTTGGTCCAAGAACTCCTCCTCCTGTTCCTGGACTGGACTTGGATCAAAGCAATAACTCCAAGGCCAATAATAAATAACAGGTTATCTCCTCCGATTTCGCAACATGTCTGGTTGACGAACGACCTGTTCAGAAACAAACTGAAAAGCGCAAAATGAAAAGCACGAATCAACACTCACCAAACTTCTACTAACACGAAAATTAGCAGAAGGAGCCCAAAGGGTGGCGTTAAAGAGCTGAAAAACCACGTAGTACGTCACTAGGTTCGTGTTTGTTGGCCGACAATTCCTTGCCGAGGTTTAGTCTGCGGAAAATCTGATCGTGTGTACGAGGCTTAAGAGGTCAGAGATCACCTGAAGTCCATTAATTGTTGCCCTGCCAACTGACTAGCCTCACATGCTACCTTTCAAACCTTGAGAGGGCATACTGGTGTCCAAGAATAACCTGTGTTTTTTTGGAACAATTATGTGCTTAAAGGGACACCTAAATGGTTCATCCACAAAAACCTATTACATTATGGAACGCACACATATGAAGGGGCCCTAAAGCAACAAAAGATACTTAAATTTCCATATGTACGTACTAAAGTTAATCAATGAACAATGAAGCTTGGATCAAATTTCCAAACCTAGAGCTATTCGTCTCCAGACCTTCGTTCTCAGATGCCTGTATTCTGAAATAACTCATCCTAGTCCTTTTTATCTTTGGATTTAAAGCAAGTACTTGCAGCTAAAGAAAACAAAACTGACTCTACTAATTAGGAGAAATATCTTCAATTTTATGCTTTACAGCAAAATTATTCATGCCAGAGTTTACTTAGGAAAGTAGAGTCTACTGTTATTTCCTACAGCTGACAACTTTTTTTTTTTTTTTAAATAAGTATTTCTCTCATTTACACAGTAAAAAGTATCCCTACATAATTCATTAGATGTGATCTGAAGTCTGTTAAACAAGATTTGAGTTAATGAATTATTCCTCCCTTGTTTCCAGGGCTTCCCAGGAAACCCAGGAGAGCCAGGACCTCCAGGTGAACCGGTATGTCTTCTGCACTACACGTGCACCATACATTCATCAATATACTGTTACTGAGATAATTATTTTTTGGTATATTATTGTACATGATTGTATTGTAAAGTGTATGTGAAACAAAAATAAATCTTTAGTATGTTTTGCAGTATGCCTGTGGGGCTAGAGGGGGTAGAGTGATGGGGTGGTCATCACGTCCTTCATGTTTGCCTCCTCATTGGGCGCTAAACAAGGGTCACATAAGAGACCTTCTCCAGGGTGGGTTCTTTTGGCCTACGCTAGGCACTTTGGTTAGGGTCCCTGCCTTACACATGGACAAGAGCATACTTGATCAATAGGAGGTTTCTGCAAGAAGAACTGCAAGTCCCGGCAGTCTTCCCTAATAGTGGGAATTCCGATCCTGGCATGGCACTGGCGATCCAGACTCCGGCAATGGCGACGAGCAGCACATCTCACTAGCTGTGGGCCTCTTAGATGCGGACCCCCTGTTCCTTTTATATCACACAGAACCAGTGGGTCAGACCCAGCAAAGCCCACCTAAAGAAGACCCGGGAATATAATTAACCATACACTTCCCAATTAGGACAACATTAACTGCTTGCCAACCAACCGCCATCGTTATACGGTAGCAGGTTGGCTCTCCTGCGCAAATCACCGTAGATGTACGTTGGCTCACACAGGCACAGCTGCGGGTGGGAGCGTGCACCTGCTGCACGAGCATGCCCGTGGGTCGAGCAGACTCGATGTTTGCGATCGCCTAGTACAGAGGCAGAATGGGGATCTGCCTTTGTAAACAAAGTAGACAGGGGACATGACAGAGATCTACTGTTCCCAGTGATTGGGAACAGTGATCTCTGTCATGTCCCAGGCAGCCCACCCCCCCTACAGTTAGAACACACCCAGGGAACACACTTAACCCCTTGATTGCCCCCTAGTGTTAACCCCTTCCCTGCCAGTGTCATTTTTACATTGATCAGTGCATTTTTATAGCACTGATCAATGTAATAATGTCACTGGTCCCCAAAAAGTGTAATATGGGGTCAGATTTGTACGCCGCAATGTCGCAGTCCCGCTAAAAATCACCGCCATTGCCAGTAAAAAAACAATAAAAAATAAATAAAAGTCCCTAAATTTACCCCATAGTTTGTAGATGTGATAAGTTTTGCGCAAACCAATCAATATACGCCTATTAGGATTTTTTTTTACCAAAAATATGTAGAAGAATATATATCGGCCTAAATTGATGAATACATTTGTTTTTTTATATATTTTTTGGGGATATTTATTATAGCAAAAAGTAAAACAAATGTTTTTTTTTTTTTCAAAATTGTTGCCCTTTGTTTGTTTATAGTGCAAAAAATAAAAACCACAGAGGTGATCAAATAGCACCAAAAGAAAGCTCTATTTGTGGGCAAAAAAGGACGTAAATTTTGTTTGGGTACAGCGTCGCACGACTGCGCAATTGTCAGTTAAAGCGACGCAGTGCCGTATCGCAAAAAATGGCCTGGTCATTGAGCAGCCAAATCTCCAGGGGCTGAAGTGGTTAACATACATGTAAAGCAGACCATAAAAGAGTCAAAAACCGAGCAAACTTATTGTCCCCCTTCTGGGTCATACTGGCCACCAGGATGCAAGGCTTCCCGGTACATTGTTTTGTTATAAATAGTTGCACAGTTTTTGGTATCTGAGTCTTTGCTCTAGGTCTCTCATGTCGCAGCTACCCTGTTTCCCCGAAAAAAAGACCTAGCGTGATTGTCGGTGATGGCTGCAATATAAGCCCTACCCCCCAAATAAGCCCTACCCTGTTTCCCCGAAAATAAGCCCTACCCTGAAATTAAGACATACAAGGACTTTAACTAGGGCTTATTTGGGGGGTAGGGCTTATTTGGGGGGTAGGGCTTATATTGCAGCCATCACCGACACTCACGCTAGGTCTTATTTTCGGGGAAATAGGATATATATGCCTTACATCATTTTATGTAAGCGGATGGCTATTTCCGAACCCGTACTGTTTTATATGCCCATCCATGTCGTGCTATGCTAGATATGTTGGCATTTGGACGTATTTGTGAGACTTTCAATGTTATTTGACTATGCCTTTTTACTATTCTTCTTTTTGACTGTAAACTGCAACTTTCTGGAAAATAAAAGAATTAGAAAAAAAAAAAAAAAAAAAAACGAGCGGAAATTCCTGTCAAACGTCAGGTCGCTTGTTTTTCACATCATTAGTGTGCCAGCCACGACACGCCATTTTCGTCCCGCAATTGAAAGTGCCTGATCCAACATGCTGGATGTTTTTTTTTTTTTTTTTAAAAAGCAAAAAAAAAAAAAAAGAAACAAATGATGGCACAATCGTATGCGCTATTTTCGTTTTTCGATCGACAGTTGGGTTTTTGACTCATCTATGGCCGGTTTACTTGTCTTTTACCATTGTTTCAAGAGTTTCCTTGTTGAAGACCTTGTTAAAGCTAAAAAAAAATAAAAAAAAGCACCCAAACCTTCCTTGGTGTGCTAGCTCCTAGCTTATAATTTGTGTTTAAGAAGCATTCACATCCAAAAATAGGACCACGGATGTCTTCTCTTATACATCAATAAAAACAAAAACAGTCTGGGCTTATTTCCAAGCTAAGCAACAGTCAAGATCTATTACACGATTATGAAAGGTACCTGGTGCCAGAATTTTGGCAGTATTGTTAGTTTGAGAACACTTGTGTATGTGACGGGTTCATTTTAAGGTACATACTTGAAAGCATATGCTGTACAGACAATGATGACCTGTTGGGTATGGTTTAACCAGGTAAAAGTAGCAACATGACAGTTTTAAAATAACCAAAGGTCCATTAAAGGTGAGCAAAGAATATTTATTATTTAGAGTAAGAATATCCATGAGAAACCTGCCATGCCTTTATATTAAAAGCCTATAATATATTCTTTCAAAATCAATCTTGTTTGATACTGTCATAGATTCATAATTGAAAACTAAACCTTGAGATGCACACAGGGAGTACAGCCTACCTATTAAGTAATTTAGTTTTCCATCCAAACTATAATAACCAAATCCTACCATAACCTACTTTGCCTGTTAATCCTGGAACACACATGATGTGATACTGGAACACACATGATGGTGATGCTGGAACAAACCTGCCGACGATTCTGCAATACACATGATGTGATACTGGAACACACATGATGGTGATGCTGGAACACACATGATGGTGGTGCTGGAGCACACATCATGGTGATGCTTGAACACACATGATAGTGATACCAGAACACACATGATGGTGATGCCAGAACACACATGATGGTGATACCGGAATACACATGATGGTGGTGCCGGAACACACATGATGGTGATGCTGGAACACACACGATGGTGATGCTGGAACACACACGATGGTGATGCTGAAGCACACATGATGGTGATGCTGGAGCACACATGATGGTGATGCTGGAACACACATGATGGTGATGCTGGAACACACATGATGGTGATGCTGGAACACACATGATGGTGATGCTGGAACACACATGATGGTGATGCTGGAGCACACATGATGGTGATGCTGGAACACACATGATGGTGATGCTGGAACACACATGATGGTGATGCTGGAACACACACGATGGTGATGCTGGAACACACACGATGGTGATGCTGGAACACACAAGATGGTGATGCTGGAACACACATGATGGTGATGCTGGAGCACACATGATGGTGATGCCGGAGCACACATTATGGTGATGCTGAAACACACATGATGGTGGTGCTGGAACACACATGATGGTGATGCTGGAACACACATGATGGTGATGCTGGAGCACACATGATGGTGATGCCAGAGCACACATTATGGTGATGCTGAAACACACATGATGGTGGTGCTGGAACACACACGAAGTGATGCTGGAACACACATGATGGTGGTGCTGGAGCACACATCATGGTGATGCTTGAACACACATGATAGTGATGCCAGAACACACATGATGGTGATACCGGAATACACATGATGGTGGTGCCGGAACACACATGATGGTGATGCTGGAACACACACGATGGTGATGCTGGAACACACACGATGGTGATGCTGGAACACACATGATGATGATGCTGGAACACACACGATGGTGATGCTGGAACACACATGATGGTGATGCTGGAACACACATGATGGTGATGCTGGAACACACATGATGATGATGCTGGAACACACACGATGGTGATGCTGGAGCACACATGATAGTGATGCCGGAGCACACATTATGGTGATGCTGAAACACACAAGATGGTGGTGCTGGAACACACATGATGGGGATGCTGGAGCACACATCCTGGTGATCCTGATCAGTGGCGGCTGGTGCTCAAAATTTTTGGGTGGGTGCAAACAAACTGAAAAATTCTGAAAAATACTGAAAAAAACCCAGCCAAATGCAGTCACTGTGCCCATCAAATACAGACACTGTGCCATCAAATGTCACCACTGTGCCCATCATATGCAGCCGCTGTGCCCCATCAAATGCCGCCACTGTGCCCATCATATGCAACCACTGTGCCCATCATATGCAACCACTGTGCCCCATCATATGCAGCCGTTGTCCTCCATTAAATGCAGCCGCTGTGCTCCATTAAATGCAGCCACTGTGCCCATCATATGTAGCCACTGTGCTCATCATATACTGCCGCTGTGCCCAACATATGCAGCCTCACTGTGACCCCCCCTGCCCGCTCGCTTGCTGTCTGACCAGCACTTACCACATCTTGGTGGCGGGTCAAGCCGCAGGTAATGGCGGTGGGCTGTGGGACGGGCAGCGGGTCAGGTGACAGCTCCTGTGTCCTCCATGCTTCCTGTCCGTCTCTTCTTACCTTCTGCTAGGCGTCCAATAGGACCGCCTGTGCCTTCAGCCAATCAGGTGACGCATATTAGACCCGCGCTTTCTGATTTGCAGAGAGGCAGTACAGTGTTAGAAAAGCAAATATTCATTTGCTTTTCTAACACACCTGCGTGGGCTCCGAGCGCAATGCTCTGTGCTCCGAGTCCACCTTTTTTTAAGCCTATTAGAGATGGAGCCTATTACGCTGTAATTCAGGCGCCCGGCATCCGAAAAGGGGCTGGACGCCTGAATAGGGGGTGGCCACGGCGGCCATGGATAGATTCATGGTATGCATTAATCTATCCATTATGTATGTAGGGGGGTGGCCTGGAGAGAGGGGGCGGCACCTGTGCGCTCTTAATGGACGTGCCGCCCCTGCTGGTGATCCTGAAACAAACCTGCTGGTGATCCCAGAATACAACGAAATTTTTTTTTTACTGCACTCCAAATACCCGTCACTATAAAAATGGAAATGAAAGAACTTGTGGAATGTAAACAAAAATCAAGTCCATCAGAGAAAAACAGATATTGTCCATAAGTTGATTACACCACAGATCCTTAGTCCAGGCATTGGAATCATCAAGAGTAATAAAGCACCTCTTGCTGCCTTTGGTGCTTGTGCCCACAAGATTGGGGTAATCTACAAATGACATACACACCAACAAACAAACAAGAAGAACGCGCACTAAGTGCAGTAGAGTTAAAAGCTTAAATGTTAAAATCGAATGCAAATTGGCCACAAAATGAAAATAGACAAAGCATGTACCCAACACTCCCAGCATGGATGCCTCTCTGTGTTCACCTGAAGAGAGGTGTCCATGCCGGGAGTGTTAAGTACATGCTTTTTCTGTTTTAATTTTGTGAGAGGACAATTTGCTTTCGATTTTAACATTAAAGCATTTTAACTCTACTGCGCTTATTGTGTGCTCCTCTTGTTTGTTTGATCCTGGAACACACTTGCTGGTACAGCTGAACAATACATGCTGTTGATCTTGGTTCTTAGAACACACTTATAGGGCGTACATACGGTCGGAGTTTGTTCGGACATTCCGACAACAAAATCCTAGGATTTTTTCAGACGGATGTTGGCTCAAACTTGTCTTGCATACACACGGTCACACAAAGTTGTCGGAAAATCCGATCGTTCTAAACGCGGTGACGTAAAACACGTACGTCGGGACTATAAACGGGGCAGTAGCCAATAGCTTTCATCTCTTTATTTATTCTGAGCAGGCGTGGCACTTTGTCCGTCGGATTTGTGTACACACGATCGGAAATTCCGACAACGGATTTTGTTGTCGGAAAATTTTATCTCCTGCTCTCCAACTTTATGTGTCGGAAAATCGGATGGAAAATGTGTGATGGAGCCCACACACGGTCGGAATTTCCGACAACACGCTCCGATCGGACATTTTCCATCGGAAAATCCGACCATGTGTACGGGGCATTACTGTTGAACCTGAAACACATTTGCTAGTGATCTCAAAACACACCTGATGTTCATCCTGGAAAACATCCGACAGTAAACCTGGAGCACACCTGTTGATGATTCTGGAACACAACTGCTGGTGAAGCTGGAACACCTAATGTTTTCCCTGGTAATCACATGCTGGTGATGCTTAAGAACATCTGATGGTGAACCTGTAACACACCTGCTGGTGATCTTGTAACAGACTAGCTGGTTATGCTGGAACACACCAGTTGGTGATTCTAAAGTACACCTGCTCATGGTTCTGAAACACACATTCTAATGATGCTGAAACAAATTTGATGGGGATCATGGAACACACATCCCGGTGATGCTGAAACACATGTGCTGGTGACCCCGGAACACACATACTGGTGATCCTGGAAACACATACTAATAATGCTGAAACACACCTGCTGTTTATCCTGGAATTCACATGCTGATGATGCTTAAAGGAGAAGCCCAGCCTGAGCTAATTCAGCTGGACTTCTCCTATGAGTCACAGGAGTGCAATTCCTTTTGCGCAAGATCAGTCCAGGCTCCCAGAGTCGGGATCCACCATGTGCCTGGACTGATGGCAGTCTCAGCTTGTCAGCAAGCCGCTAAAAACGCTGAGACGGCCGCTCTGACCCCTCCACAGCTCATCGCTTCAGTGAGCGTGGAGGGGCAGAGCAGGAGAGCTGCTGCTCTCCACTCGGGGAGCTGTGAGAACCGCGCCATCGGCGGTGTTCAATGGCTCGGTTCTTAGTGAAGAGGCGGCGGGGGACAGATGCAGCATCGGACCGATGGTGCATACACCTAGGTAAGTATTAATCTGCAAAAAAATAGAATTAGCATACTTCTCCTTTAAATGCACCTGATGGTGATCCTGGTGCACACCTGCTAATGGTTCTGGAACACACATGATTGATGATGCTGAAACACATTTGCTGGTGATCCTGGAACACACATACTATGGGTCACAGGAGTTCAATCCGTTTTGTGCAAGATCAGTCCAGGCACCGTGTCATCCCATACTTCCCCTGTAAATGCACCTGATGGTGATCCTGGTGCTCACCTGCTAATGGTTTTGGAACACGCATGATTGATGATGCTGAAACACATTTGCTGGTGATCCCGGGAACACACATACTGTTAATGCTGAAACAAACCTGCTGGTAAAGCTGGAACACCTGCTGTTTATCCTGGAACTCACATGCTTTTGATGCTGAAACACATCTGCTGGTGATCCCGGAACACACGCAACGGTCATGCTGAAATGCATCTGCTGGTGATCCTGGAATCTCTTCCTTGCTGCTTCTAACACACAGAAATCCTGATGTAAACCTGCACTAAGATGATTCCCATGGCCACCAATCAGACTCAGACCTACCTTGGAAGTGACGGGTGGTGTAGAACAGTGGTCATCATCTCCTGTCTCCTGACCACTAACAGGCCAGGTTTGCAAGATAACTGAAATACATGACAGGTGATATTATTTCCTGCTCAGTGATTGCAGTATTCTAGTCTGCATCTCCCCAAGGTAATACATGAATCCTGGCCTGTTAGTGGGCCCTGAGGACAGGAGTTGATGACCACTGATGTAGAAAACAAAAGAGAGGACACCGCACAGGCAGCGAGGAGTACTCTTCTAGGTGCCTCCCACTGACCCTCTACGGAGCTGTGTGTACTTATACTGTGATTGCATATAACTCTGTTTAATGAAAAACCAAGGGAATTTTTATGACTTTCAGTGAGCACAGCTGCAGTGATTACTGTACAGCAGTACACACATATTGAGTGCTTCAACTTGTTCCCTAATATTGCTTTAATTAGAATACAAAAAGCTCATTGAAAATACATGTTTTCCTCTTAATGAAGTTTTCTGCTTCAAACCTTCTCCCCCGAGGAGCGCCCCTCCATGGGGGTCCTTGGTACTTCACATGTCCTAGCTTCTCTCTGCTCTGTATAGCCGTCCCCCTCCTGAGCTCTCTCATTTACCTCTTGTTATTCTGTATTCCTGCAGGGTCCGGCTTCCATCCTCTCCCCGGGAGACGTGCAACATCTTTTCAAGGTAAGCATACATTTTCTGACGCTTCGCCGCTCAGAAACCTGGCTGGAATACCAAGCTGTCATCTTTTCCAAAAAAAAAAGACACAGAACACATAAATCATATAACATTCAACTCATATTCTTTTTAAAGTAGATGTATAACCTAACCAACTGCTAATTGGTTTGATAAAGCACTGTGCATCATAAATAACTGCCTTTTTTTTTATTGTCTTTACCTTTATTGTTCTCCTTTTCTTGCATCTCAGTGTTGCTGATCTTCTGCAGCCTCCTTGCAGCCACTTACTGTCTACATACAGCAGAATCTGGCAATGGCTGCATAGCATATCTCAGGGTGGGTTTCCTGGTGGTAAACTAGACATGTGCAGAACAAAAAACATTTGTTTAGTTTCATTTTGTTTTGATTCGTTATTTACATAAATGCGTTTAGTTAAATTAGTTTAAAACGTTTAATTTCGTTTTCGGAATTTGTTTAGTTTATACGTTCAAATTTTCGAAATTCTAATTCGAAACGTTTTTAAATAGTTTTCGAAATTTGAATAGTTTTCCAATTTTCAAAGAGAATAAAATAGTATAGAAAATAAAGGAATAGAATAGAAAACAATATAAATATAATAATAAATAATATAACAGATAATATATATAATATAATATAAATAATATAACAGAAAATAAAATAAAAGAATAGAATATAATAGAGTAAAACAGAACAAAATATAATAGTAAATAAAAGAACAGAATAAAATGGAATAGAAAATGCACAGAAATATAATAGAATAAAAAAAAAGAATAGGATAAAATAGAAGAATATAGCCATCTTCTAAAATTTGAATAGAATAGAAAATAATATAATTAAAAAAACAATAGAATAGAATAGAAATTCAAATGTAAATAGAATAGAAAAGAATAGAATAGGATACAGAATAGAAAATAACAGAATAGTATAGAAAAAAAACAACAGAATAGAAAGAATGTAACCATCTTCCTATACTAATCTATTCTTTTCTATTCTATTCAAAACAAATTAATTCTATTTGAATTTTGGGAAATGGTTGTATTTTTTTTATACTATTCTATTGTTTTTTTCATACTATTGTTTTTCTATTTGTTTATTCTATTCTTTTCTATTCTATTATTTTCTATTCTGTTCTATTCTATTCTATCCTTTACTATTGTATTCTTTTCTATTCAAATTCAAATTTATTCTACTCCATAATCGAATTTCGGAAGAAGGTTTTATTCTTTCTATTCTGATGTTTTTTCAAAACTATTCTGTTATTTTCTATTCTATTCTAATCTATTCTTTTCTATCTTATTCAAATAGATTCTATTTGAATTTTGGGAACTACTTTTTTTTCTATTCTTTTATAGTGTAGTCTATTCTTTTTTTTTCTATTATATTCTTTTTTATTCTATTATTTTTCTTTGTATTCTAATTTGAATTTATTCTATTTGAAATTTGAATTTCAGAAGATGGTTATATTCTTTTTATTTTATCTATTCTATTCTATTCATTTCTATTCTATTCTATTTGATTCTGTTATGTTCTATTTTGTTCTGTTTTACTCTATTATATTATATTTTTTTATTCTCTGTTATATTCTTTTCTATTCTATTTTTTTCTATTCTGTTCCTTTATTTTCTATTAAATTTTATTCTCTTTGAAAATTTGAAAAAACAATTCTAAAACGATTCAAATCGATTCGAAAACTTTTCAAATCGATTCAAATTCCGTCCAAATTTTTTTTCCGTTATTTTGGATTTCTTGAAATTCGGTACTATTGTAATTCGGAAATTCGAATACATCCGAATTTCCAAAAAACTAAAATTTGTCCGAATTCCAATTCGGAACGAAATGAACTGCACATGTCTATTGGTAATAACAGTGGGCCATGCCTGCTGTGTTTAAATGATAACTTGTAGCCTCTATCAGAAGCCCGTGTGACAATGTAGGAGCATAATTGGGAGACCAGAGCAGAACATTATCACCCTAAAACATTAGGTGCCTGAACAAAGACCTTTATGGCAGGATTACCGGGTATTATTTAATCCAATTACAACAGCATTACGCATATATGTGGCAGGAGGGAAGATGGACCTTAATGCCTGGCCGCTGTATATATGCTTTGCTGTCTTGTTCTGGGGTGTGCTCCATTGGCATCCCCCCCAGAACTGTGACACTGCCAGTTCAACGTGATCTACTACCGGGGGTCCTCAGAGAATAAGTTCAGGTACTGCCTCCCCCGAGTTACCCTTTGTCTCCACCCCTGTCCTACCTCTGAGCACCGGCCCTTTTCTACGCCCTCAATCCACCTCCTAGTACTGCTCCTTTTTGGGAATAGAGAGCCAGAACTAACTTTGTGGTGTAAGTCATTTGTATAGAATTGGTTACTGGTAATAGAACCCCCCAGCAACATCAGATTGCCCCACCAACAGTAGATAATTTCCAGGAATAATAGACACCCCCCCCCCCCCGGGAACACAAGACCTCTTCTGGCTACAATAGATCCCCCAGCAGCCAGCATCAATAGACCCTCTCTACTCATCAATAAATCCCCCTAACAACATATGAACCCCAGAAAAACAATACATCCCCCCCCAGCAGCAACAATTGATCCCCTGGAAACACTACAACCCCCAGCTACAATATATCAAGGACGGCCTTCAAACCACCTCCTAAGACTGCTCCTTTTTGGGAATAGAGAGCCACGTATCACTTTGTAGTGTTAAGTCACTTGTATGGAATTGGTTACTGATAACAGTAATTTACCCAACAACATAAGAACCCCAGAAAAACAATACCCCCCCCCCCCCTAGCAGCAACAATAGATCCCCTGTCAACACTACAACCCCCAGCTACAATAGATCAAGGATCAAGGACAGCCCTCAATTGACCTCTTAAGACTGCTCCTTTTTTTGGGAATAGAGAGCCACGTATCACTTTGTGGTGTTAAGTCATTTGTATGGAATTGGTTACTGATAATAGACTCCCCCCAGCAACAACAGATTCCCCCATCAAGAATAGATCTTTTTCCAGGAACAATAGATCCCCCCCAGCAAAAATAGACCCCTTCTGGCTACACTACATCTACAGAAGCCAGCATCAATGGACCCTCTCCCCTCAACAGTAAATTCCCCCAACAACATAAGAACCCCAGAGCAACAATAGATCTCTCATGAGCAAAAATAGATCTCCCACCAGCTACGCTACACCCCCCAGCTACAACAGATTCCCAGCAATCAGGGTTCCCCTGTGTTCCCGCTGAAAAAAAGCCCTGTCTACTACTAGTGAATGCTGCAGGCTTAAAAAGATTGGAATTGCATGAACTCTGGAAGCTGTGTCTAAAAAAGGAAGGCAGAGGGCAAAGGATTAGCTACTAATATTGCCTGTGGTCTTCCTGCAGTTGATATTTCCCCAATATTCATACACCATGGCTTGTTCTGCACCATGTCTTTGCGTGGGGGGGGTCATCCTGGTAGAGGCAAGGCTTTGCTTCCTCATGTCAGAGCCTCCAGCAAGGAGAACAGTGAGAAGCACCATAGTGATGTCATTAAATCTCACTCAAAATCTCTTGAGAATAGCAATCGGAGGCAGCGGTGCCTTAGATCTCAGACTGTAGATATACAGCTATAAGGCACAGCGTAAAGTAGTGCCTAGGCAAACTCACCTACCAGGAAGAGCTCTTATAGTTTTCAGGATACATATAAGATGAAAGTTAGTTTTTTCTGGGTACTACTAAGGCACAATGACCATTTCTAGATGTTCTATATAAAAGTGTTTCTCAACCATGGTTCTGTGGCACCCTGGGGTGCCATTTGTGTACCCCTTGGGTTCCACAAGCAAAAGGCCTGGTTTGCCCTGGATCAGAGATAGATGAGGGGTATTCTGATTTGATGAGAAAGCTTTCATGTATAGGGGAGACTCTGATGTGGTGAGGGGAGGACTGTGACGTTATGGGGGGATTCAGTGATGAGAGGCATCTGATGTAAAGGGGGAACTTCGATGTGATGGGAGACTCTGACAGAATGGGACCCCTGACATGATTTGAGGGGGGGCAGGATGTGATGGAGGGACCTCTGTTGTATAGGGGGTATTCTGATGTATAGGAGGGCCTGTGATGTAAAGGGGGCTCAGGATTTTGTCATGGGAGTGCTCTGATGTGAGGGGTAAGCTGTCATGTATAGGGGAGACCCTGATGTGAAGGGTGACTCTGAATCGGTGATGAGGAGGCCTCTGATGTATCGGGGGAATTGTATGCAATGGGGGACTTCAACATGAAGGGGACCTCTGCTGTCTAAGGGGCCTCTGATATGAAGGGAAGGGGGCTCTGATGTGAAGGGGGGACCTCTGATGTGGTAGGGGTCCTTTGACGTATAGGGGGACCTTTGATGTGATGGGAGGACCTCTGATGTATGGGGAGACCTCTATTGTGAAGGGTGCCCCCTGATGTAATGGTGGCACTTGTGATGTGGTGGGGGTCCTTTGAAGTATAGGGGGACCTTTGATGTGATGGGAAGACCTCTGATGTATGGGTATGCCACTGATGTCAAAGGGGAACTCTGATGTGATGGCGGAACCTCTGATGTAATGGTGGGACCTTTGATATAATGGTAAGACCTTTGATGTATTGGGGGTCCTTTGATGTATAGGGAAGGCTCTGAGGTATGGGGGGGGGGGGCTCTAATGTGAAGGGAGACCTCTGATGTAATGGTGGGACCTCTGATGTAGTGGGGGTCCTTTGACATATAGGGGGACCTTTGTTGTGATGGGAGGACCTCTGATGTATGGGTATTCCTCTGATGTGAAGGGGGAACTCTGATGTGAAGGTGGAACCTCTGATGTAATGGTGGGACCTCTGATATAATGGTGAGACCTCTAATGTGTTGGGGGTCCTTTGATGTATAGGGGGCCTCTGATGTATGGGGGGCCTCTAATGTGAAGGGAGACCTCTGATGTAATGGTGGGACCTCTGATGCGGTGGGGGTCCTTTGAAGTATAGTGGGATCTTTGATGTGATGGGAGGACCACTCCTGTATGGGAGGCCTCTGATGTAATTGTGGGACCTCGGATGTAATGGTGGGACCTCTGATGTGTTGGGGGTCCTTTGACGTATAGGGGGACCTTTGATGTGATGGGAGGATTTCTGATGTATGGGGAGGCCTCTGATGTAATGGTGGGACCTCTGATGTGGTGGGGGTCCTTTGACGTATAGGGGGACCTCTGATGTGTTGGGGGTCCTTTGATGTATAGGGAGGCCTCTGATGTATCGGGGGCCTCTGATGTGAAGGGAGACCTCTGATGTAATGGTGGGACCTCTGATGCGGTGGGGGCCCTTTGGCGTATAGTGGGACCTTTAATGTGATGGGAAGATCTCTGATGTATGGGTGTGCCTCTGATGTGAAGGGGGAACTCTGATGTGATGGTGGAACCTCTGATGTAATGATGGGACCTCTGATATAATAGTAAGACCTCTGATGTGTTGGGGGTCCTTTGATGTATAGGGGGGGCTCTGAGGTATGGGGGGCCTCTAATGTGAAGGGAGACCTCTGATGTATGGGTATTCCTTTGATGTGAAGGGGGAACTCTGATGTGATGGTGGAACCTCTGATGTAATGGTGGGACCTCTGATATAATGGTGAGACCTCTGATGTGTTGGGGGTCCTTTGATGTATAGGGGGGCCTCTGCTGTATGGGGGGCCTCTAATGTGAAGGGAGACCTCTGATGTAATGGTGGGATTTCTGATGCGGTGGGGGTCCTTTGACGTATAGTGGGACCTTTGATGTGATGGGAGGGCCACTCCTGTATGGGAGGCCTCTGATGTAATTGTGGGGCCTCTGATGTAATGATGGGACCTCTGATGTGTTGGGGGTCCTTTGACGTATAGGGGGACCTCTGATGTGATGGGAGGACCTCTGGTATTAAGGAGGGCTTCTGATATGAAGTCAATACAATCAAGGTGGCTGTGTGCATCTTTCCAGGTTCAGGTGTCCCATTGAGAAGTAATATTTACTTTTGTACATTGTACACCGGAATGTCCCGAGTTTAAAAGGTGCCACGACTGAAAAAAGTTTTAAAAACACTGCTGCATAACAGATTAAATCTTCAAGTTTCGAGTTCAGTTCAACGTTAACACTTATTTGATATTTTAGTGATCGGGTTTAGATTTCCTTTAAGCAGAACGCCATTTTATGTCCTAGTACATAAATGGTCAGCACATTTTCTCCCCGAGTGTTAATATGTGTTTATTCGGGGGTGTTTATCATAGGATGAATAGTCATAAGTATATTTGTATCACGTACACTGTTCTTATCTATGTTTGCCAGCAGATCCCAACCAGCTGACTATGCTAGATGTAGCAGCATAGAAAACGGCAATTACACACCGCAGTTTAGATCTGACTCCAAGTTGTAATGTCTGCCATGTCTGTCTGTAATCTATGACACAGATAACTGAGCCATAGTCATCAAATGATTGTTTATCCTCCAGCCAGCCAAGACTCCTAAATGAGCCGCACTTCGCTTTGTTTCATCTTTAGTTAAGGGCAACTCGGTTACCTCCAACTGCTGGGGAAATACAAGTATAAGCATGTCTCTGTTATTTTAACCACTTAAGGACCGAGCCTCTTTTTTTTGGTTTTGGTATTTACAAGTTAAGAACAGGTTTTTTTTGCTAGAAAATTACTTAGAACCCCCAAACATGATACATTTTTTTTTCTAACACCCTAGAGAATAAAATGGCTGTCGTTGCAAAACTTTGTCACATTGTATTTGCGCAGCGGTCTTACAAGCGCACTTTTTTTGGGAAAAAATACATCTTTTTGTATTAAAAAATAAGACAACAGTTAGCCCAATTTTTTTATTTTTTTATATTGTGAAAGATAATGTTATGCCAAGTAAATTGTCAACATGTCACGCTTCAAAATTGCGCACGCTTGTGGAATGGCGACAAACTTTTACCCTTAAAAATCTCCATAGGCGACATTTAAAAACGTATACAGGTTGCATGTTTTGAGTTACAGAGGAGGTCTAGGGCTAGAATTATTGCTCTCGCTCTACCGATCACGGTGATACCTCACATGTGTGGTTTGAACACAGTTTTCATATGTGGGCTCTACTCGCTATGCGTTTACTTCTGCACATGAGCTCGGCGGGACGGGGCGCGTTTAAAACTTTTTTTTTTCCCTATTTGTTTTACCTTTTATTTTTTATTTTTACACTGTTTTTTAAAAAAGAATAAAAAATTGTGTCACTTTTATTCCTATTACAAGGAATGTAATCATCCCCTGTAATCGAAAAAAAAGCATGACGGGTCCTCTTAAATATGAGATCTGGGGGTCTCAGATCTCATATTTACACTAAAATGCAATTAAAAAAACCAACAAATTGTCATTTAAAAAAATGATTAAAAAAAAAAAATGGCCCTTTAAGAGCTATGGGCGAAAGCAGGGCTTTTTTTCGGCGGGAACGTGGGGGAACCCAGTTCAGGCTCCTCCTGCACTGAATGTATGTAATGGCAAAGGGTGCTGGGGTGTGCTGGAGGCTGGGAGATCTATTGTTGATGGGAAGGGTCTATTGTTGTTGGCTACTAGAGGGTCCATTGATGCTGGCTTATGGAGGATCTATCGTTGCTGGGGGCCAATTGTTGCTGGAAGGGATCCACTGATGAGAGAGGGGTTTATTGTTGCTGGCTGCTGGGGGGTCTATTGGTGCTGGCTTCTGGGAGATCTGTTGTTGCTGACAGGGGTCTATTGTTGCTGGGGTGGATCTGTTGTTACTAGGGTGGATCTTTTGTTACTGAAGGGTCATTTTGTTGCGGGGGGTCTATTGTTGAAAGAAGGGTGTATATCTTAATGCTTATTAATAAAGTCTATACAAATTACTTAGCACCACAAAATGATACTTGGTTCTGTATTCTCTAAAAGGTCCGTACTGGAAGGTGGGTAGAGGATGGAACCAAGGGGCAGTGCTCAGTGCTGGATAGGGGGCGAAGACAAGGGGTGACTTGAAAAGGGGAGTTCCTGAACCTATTTTCTGAGAAAAAAAGCCCTGGGATGAAGTGACGTTTTGACGTCGCTTCCGCCCTGCAATGTCATGGAGACGGGTGGGGGCCATCTTCCCCTCCCTCGTCTCCATGCCCAGCCACAAAGAGGACTTGATTGCCTCCGCTGCTGCCGAGGGCTCCGGTATGCGGCGGAGGGCACCAGAGCACGGCGGGGGGGCCTTCTCCCGCCGCCGATAAAAGTGATCTCACGGTGAATCCGCCGCAGAGACCACTTCTATCCTATAGCGGACCGCCGGCCGAACACGAGGATACCGGGGTTATGGCAGCTAGCTGCTGCCATAACAACGATATCTGTCCTCAAAGTAAGGAAGTGGTTAAAGCTGAACTCGGAGACCAGCACATTTGTCTGACATATTGTCTAAATACATTTGTCATGTATATTCTTCTTAAATCTTTTTCTAGATCTGTGCAGTCATGCAGTGTGTGAATTCAACTTCCTGTAATGAAGACCGGTCACTGCTGCTCTCTCTCCTTGTGCAGGGTGACTGGTCTTCTTTAAACTTCTTTAGTGGGTGGGGTTTGCTGGGTCTCTCCCACAGCTCTGCTCTCTGCACAGGCTATGTACAATAGAGTGATGATGTCACTGCTAATTTTACAAAGTAAAATCTGGGTTTACAAAGGCATTTTCTACCCACAAGGTGGATTTATATACTTTGTGGCTATTGAGGAATATATTTCATTTTGTTTCTGAGCTCAAAGTTCAGCATTTATTAATGGAGCTTCACTCCCCCCCCCCAGGTGGGGAAAATTGGATCATGCTTTATTGGGATTATTTCCTTCCTTTGGAACAACAGTGGGTATAGGATTGTGTATATGATGGTTTTCTATTTGTTTTGTTTTTTTTTTTCTTTGGGTTGAAGTAGATGGACTTGTGTCTTTTAACAACCTAACTATGGAACTCTTATTCCTGAAGGATGTTTGCAAAGACTGTCCACAAGGCCCCCCAGGGCTGCCAGGAATACCAGGATTTAAAGGGGATAAAGGACTCCGTGGACCACCAGGAAGAGACGGCATTGATGGCAAAAAGGTATAGTAAAATCCTATATGGATTACTTAAAGGGGTTTTAGCTGCTGCACCTAAATCTCTGGATAATTGAAATATAAATCTTACAATGCAAGAGGGATGCAATTTTTCGTGACGTCACTCTGGTTTCCATCTGGCTGGTGGACTAAAGCCTAAGGAGCACTGAAGGACTTGGGCCCCTACATTATCCTAAAAAAATTCAGCTTGTTCTCCTGCCACCAACCCTCTCCATGTCTCCCTTTCAATCAGGTGATCTGAGCACTGGCAGACTCAGGCCCCTACATTTTCATACAAAAAATTCAGCTTGCCCCCAACCACAACTCCTGAGTCTCCCTACTTGATAATCAGGTAACCTGAGCATTGGAAGACTCCGGCCCCTACGTTTCCTAAAAAAGTTTAGCTTGGTCTCCCTCCTACTACCTCTGGCATCTGCCTATTGGATAATAAGTTGACCTGAGCATTGGGGGATTTAAGACTCTATGTTTTCAAAAAAAGTTTAGCTTTGATTCCTACCATGTCCTGAGGCTCTATATTGGTTTAGTGAGCTGAATGAGCTAAAGGATGAATTGGGATGAATCTGGGAATTGGGAAGCAGAAAGGGGAAAGGCCAAGTAGGACTCCACATGAGGTTTTTGCTGTTTATGAATTTGATCCTTTGATAACATGCCGACTCTTTATTTATTAACTCTGGATTTATTTGTTTGCAGGGTGAACCTGGTATTGTGGGCCCTCCCGGTCCAACTGGCCTAGATGGTATGAAGGTGAGCCTAATTATTAAAAATTGAAGAAAAAGTTGAAAGCCTAATTTGCAGACCTTTTGAAGGATCAACCTCAACAATTAACATGTAGAATAATAATGTATGTGTAATGTTTAATACAGTAAATATGCTCTATGTATGTCTATGCTGTATATTTTTAACCCAGTCTGCTATTATTTTATTAAGTATCCAATGCTATCTGCTCTAGTTAATAGGGCTTATTATACCTGTGACATTAGTAAGGAACAGTAGAGTCTGAGAGTAAGCCAGATGACGTTCATTTTAGTGAGAGCTTGGTCTCTGTGCTGAGAGTGCGCTGTACGGCAAGCTCCCAGCACAAAGAGAGGTACGCAAATATGTGGCCTCACGGATAAAGACCCATTTCTGTGAGGCCAAATGTATGCGTACTGTCGGCGGGAAGGGGTTAAACATAAAGCTTAATTGGGCTCCGTTCACACTTGAGCGATTAGGAATTAGGATTTGGAACTGTAGCAAAATGAGTGACACACGTTTGGGCGCCATTCATCTTAAATGGCAGCCAAGGATCGCAGCAAAAAACGTGTGTAAAATTGCGCCTGGCTCAGGACTAGGGATGAGCCGAACACCCCCCGGTTCGGTTCGCACCAGAACCCGCGAACGGACCGCAAGTTCGCACGAACGTTAGAACCCCATTGACGTCTATGGGACTCGAACGTTCGAAATCAAAAGTGCTCATTTTAAAGGCTAATTTGCATGGTATTGTCCTAAAAAGGGTTTGGGGACCCGGGTCCTACCCCAGGGGACATGTATCAATGCAAAAAAAACTTTTAAAAACGGCCGTTTTTTCGGGAGCAGTGATTTTAATGATGCTTAAAGTAAAAAAAAAAAAGTGAAATATTCCTTTAAATATCGTACCTGGGGGGTGTCTATAGTATGCCTGTAAAGTGACGCGTGTTTCCCATGTTTAGAACAGTCCCTGCATCAAATGTCATTTTTAAAGGAAAAAATCTCATTTAAAACTGCTTGCGGGTTTAATGTCATGTCGGGTCATGGCAATATGGATGAAAATCAGTGAGACAAACGGCATGGGTACCCCCCAGTCCATTACCAGGCCCTTTGGGTCTTGTATGGATATTAAGGGGAACCCCGCACCCAAATTAAAATAAGGAAAGGTCCCTATATACTCTGAACAGCAGTATTCAGGCGGTGCAAACAAGACAGGGACTGTAGGTTTGTTGTTAAGTAGAATCTGTTTGTAATTTTGAACATTTTTAATGTGTTTAGCTCCAGCCAAAAAATCTTTTCTAAGCTTTTTGGAAAACATAGGGAAGGGTTATCACCCCTGTGACATTTGTTTTGCGTCTTTCCTCCTCTTCAGAAGATTTCACCTCACTTTTTTGTCCCAATGAAAAATGTTTTTTGAAAATTTGGGTTTTTTTGTGGAACAAGGATTGGAAAGCATCAGTGGAAAGGAGAAATTGTTTTCCCATATTAACTCTTACAGGAGAGAATTTCCCTTCCTTAGGGGTAGATTTCATCTCACTTCCTGTTGTCTCCTTCCGTTTGCAAGTAGGAGTCGTTTGTAAGTTAGATGTTTGAAAGTAGGGTCCTGCCCTATATACTCAGCAGAAATTTGGGCCTTAGGTGTTGCTGTGGCCAAAACACTGTAAGCCCTCACAGGGCCCTGCTGTGAAATATTAGATCAAGAATTGTAATTACATGCCCCTGTTGAACAGGAGCTGAAAAATTAGGCCTTAGGCACTGGTGCTGGTGCCACAACACTGCAACCCCTCACAGACACTCTAGTTGGAACGCAGGAACGAGCCCTGCTGCAAAGTATTGCATCAAAAATTGTAATTACACGCCCCTGTTAGACAGGGGCAGAAAAATTGGGTCTTAGGCACTGGTGCTGGTGCCACAACACTGCAACCCCTCACAGACACTCTAGTTGAAACGCAGGAACAAGCCCTGCTGCAAAGTATTGCATCAAAAATTGTAATTACACGCCCCTGTTAGACAGGGGCTGAAAAATTGGGTCTTAGGCACTGGTGCTGGTGCCACAACACTGCAACCCCTCACAGACACTCTAGTTGGAATGCAGGAACGAGCCCTGCTGCAAAGTATTACATCAAAAATTGTAATTACACGCCCCTGTTAAACAGGGGCTGAAAAATTGTGCCTTAGGCACTGGTGGTGGCGCCCAGAACCAAAAATGTTCTTACAAGCTATCAGCGTGATGATTGAGGAGGAAGAGGATAATTACTCAGGGATAGTCACTCAGCATCAGCATAGGCAGTCTTTGAAGGGATCTGAGATTTCAAAAAAAATTATTCGGTTACATCTGCATCAGGTGCTTGGTAGCTGGTGGTGATCCAAGACTGATTCATTTTTATGAAGGTCAGCCGATCGACCGAGTCGGTGGACAGACGCACCCTGTGATCGGTTACCACGCCTCCAGCAGCACTGAATGTGCGTTCCGAAAGAACGCTGGATGCAGGACAGGCCAGTAGCTCAATTGCATACTGTGCAAGCTCTGGCCAGTGATCCATCCTCAAGACCCAGTAACCCAGAGGATTTTCGGTGGGAAAGGTGTCCAAGTCTGATCTTGCCCCTAGGTATTCCTGCACCATGTAAAACAGACGCTGGCGATGGTTGCTGGAACCGATCATACCTTGGGGCTGCGGACCAAAAAATTGTCTGAACGCATCGGTCAGACGGCCACCTTCTCCACCGCTCCTTCTTTGACTGACCGAAGCCTCAGCAACACGTTGTCCAGAAACAGGAGTTTGTAACCTCCCAGTCTCTGGGAACGCGTTGCACAGACCTTTCTGCAAGGCCTCCCGAAGATGTTTCATCCTCTGCTCCCTCTGCGATGGCAAGATAAGGTCCGCAACCTTACCCTTGTAACGTGGATCAAGGAGGGTTGCCAGCCAGTATTGGTCCTTCTCCTTGATACCACGAATACGAGGATCCTTACGCAGGCTTTGCAGGATCAGGGAGGCCATGCAGCGTAGGTTTGCTGAGGCATTCGGTCCGGAGTCCTCTGGGTCACTAAGGACAACAACGTCCGCAGCCACCTCCTCCCAGCCACGTACAAGTCCATGTGTTCCTTGGGACTGATCCCTTAAAGACTGCTGATGCTGAGTGCCAGGCTCCACCTCCATACTGACACAATCTTCCTCCTCCTCCTCCTCCTCCTCCTCGTCCTCTTCCTGTGTGATCGGCGGGCACGCAGGAACACTGTCTGGATAAAGGGGGCCTTGAGAGCTAAGGAAGTCCTCCTCTTCCTGCCTCTGTTCTGCCTCAAGTGCCCTGTCCATTATTCCACGCAGCGTGTGCTCCAACAGGTGGACAAGGGGGACAGTGTCACTGATGCATGCACTGTCAGTGCTCACCATCCTCGTGGCCTCCTCGAATGGTGACAGGACAGTGCATGCATCCCTGATCATGGCCCACCGGCGTGGGGAAAAAAAACCAAGGTCCCCTGACCCTGTCCTGGTGCCATAGTCGCACAGGTACTCATTGATGGCCCTCTGCTGCGTGTGCAGCCGCTGCAGCATGGCCAACGTCGAGTTCCACCTGGTGGGCATGTCACAGATTAGGCGGTTCTTGGGCAGGTTAAACTCCTTTTGGAGGTCCGTCAGCCGAGCACTGGCATTATATGACCGGCGGAAATGCACAGAGACTTTCCTGGCCTGCCTCAGGACATCCTGTAATCCCGGGTACCTGCCCAAGAACCGCTGCACCACCAAGTTAAGGACGTGAGCCAAACAGGGCACATGGGTCAGTTGTCCCTGTCGGAGGGCAGAGAGGAGGTTGGTGCCATTGTCGCAAACCACCATTCCTGCCTTAAGTTGGCGTGGCGTCAACCACCTCTGAACCTGCCCCTGCAGAGCTGACAGAACCTCTGCCCCAGTGTGGCTCCTGTCCCCCAAGCACACCAGCTCAAGCACCGCATGGCATCTTTTGGCCTGCGTACTTGCGTAGCCCCTTGAACGCCTACGGAGCACCGCTGGTTCCGAGGAAGAGGCCATGGAGGAAGAAGAAGAGGAGGGGGTGGAGGAGAGAGGTGTGTCACAATCAGCATTTTGGAGGCGTGGTGGCGGAACAACCTCCAACACTACTGCACCTTGTCCTGCATCCTTCCCAGCTGCCAGCAGAGTCACCCAATGCGCCGTGAAACTTAAGTAACGTCCCTGTCCATGCCTGCTGGACCATGAGTCAGCGGTAATATGCACCTTACCGCTGACCGCCCTGTCCAGCGAGGCATGGACATTGCCTTCCACATGCCGGTAGAGAGCCGGAATCGCCTTCCGTGAGAAAAAGTGGCGTTTGGGTACCTGCCACTGAGGAACCGCACATTCCACAAACTCACGGAAGGGGGCAGAGTCTACCAACTGAAAAGGCAGCAGTTGAAGTGCTAGCAATTTTGCCAAGCTAGCATTCAACCGCTGGGCATGTGGATGGCTGGGAGCAAACTTCTTTCGGCGGTGCAGCAGCTGGGGCAGGGAAATTTGCCTGGTACAATCTGACGTCGGTGTACCAAAAGCAGATTGCCCACAAGTACTTGGCTGTGACACACCTAATTCTACACCTTCATTCCTCTCACTGCAGGTCTCAGAGAGGACTGAAGGTCTAGTGGGGTTGGAAATCTCAGCTGATGAGGAGCAAGGAGAGATCGTCTTTGTTCTTTGGTGTGGGTCTTTTAGATACGCTTGCCAACGAACTGCATGGCAGGTCAACATATGTCTGGTCAAGCATGTGGTACCCAAGCGGGAGATGTTTTGGCCACGCGAGATACGCTTAAGACATATGTTGCAAATAGCAGCGGTGCGATCTGATGCACTCGTCTCAAAAAAGGCCCACACCAAAGAACTTTTTGAATAACGCGCAGAGACTGCAGCGCCCTGCACATGTGGAGCTTTGGGGTGTGATGCAGTCAATGTGCTGCCCTTAGGCTGGCCCCTGGAGGGCATCCTGCCTAGTTGGTGATGTGCCACCTCCTCCTCCTCCTCCTCCTCCTCCTCTCTCCTATCAGGCACCCACGTTGAGTCAGTGACCTCATCATCCCCTCCCTCCTCATCACTGGAGCAAACCTGGCAGTATGCTGCAGCAGGGGGAGCATGACTGCCAGATTGCTGTCCTTCTTGGGCACCCCCTCTGTCCGTGCTCATGTTACTGCTTTCATTGAGCTCAGTATCATCATCAGAGCCTTCCAAACGCTGGGCATCCTCCTGGAGCATGTACCCAACACTGTGGTCAAACAGTTCGAGGGAATCCTCATGAGGACATGGTGGAGCTAGGGAAGGAGTCACTGATGACATTGAGCTGAGGGAAGAGGCCGCTGCTTTGCCAGACAAAGCACCCTGGGCATGGGTGAGAGAGGATGAGGAGGATGAGGACGGCTTGGTCATCCACTCGACCAAGTCTTCCGCATGTTGCGGCTCAACACGGCCAGCTGCCGAAAAAAAGGCCAAGCGTGTCCCATGGCCACGTGCTGATGAGGATGCACCGTCTCCACGACCAGCACTAGACACAGAGCCTGCTTGCCCTCTCTTATTGGCTTGTGACTGTCTGCCTCTCCTTCTTGGCCTTCCAGACATACTAATGGCCTGTAGCTGCACTAAGCTGGGATAGAACACCTGTAATTTTCTTAAGGTAGCTTTATATACTGTAACCAGACAAGCCTGCCTGTCAGTAGGAAGATAACAGGAACGGATCTAGCTGAACACTGTGAGCAGGACGTACTGCACTAAATGTATATAGCAGGAACGGATCTAGCTGAACACTGTGAGCAGGACGCACTGCACTGAATGTAAATAGCAGGAACGGATCTAGCTGAACACTGTGAGCAGGACGCACTGCACTAAATGTAAATAGCAGGAACGGATCTAGCTGAACACTGTGAGCAGGACGCACTGCACTGAATGTAAATAGCAGGAACGGATCTAGCTGAACACTGTGAGCAGGACGCACTGCACTGAATGTAAATAGCAGGAACGGATCTAGCTGAACACTGTGAGCAGGACGCACTGCACTAAATGTAAATACCAGGAACGGATCTAGCTGAACACTGTGAGCAGGACGCACTGCACTGAATGTAAATAGCAGGAACGGATCTAGCTGAACACTGTGAGCAGGACGCACTGCACTAAATGTAAATACCAGGAACGGATCTAGCTGAACACTGTGAGCAGGACGCACTGCACTGAATGTAAATAGCAGGAACGGATCTAGCTGAACACTGTGAGCAGGACGCACTGCACTAAATGTAAATACCAGGAACGGATCTAGCTGAACACTGTGAGCAGGACGCACTGCACTGAATGTAAATAGCAGGAACGGATCTAGCTGAACACTGTGAGCAGGACGCACTGCACTGAATGTAAATAGCAGGAACGGATGTAGCTGAACACTGTGAGCAGGACGCACTGCACTAAATGTAAATACCAGGAACGGATCTAGCTGAACACTGTGAGCAGGACGCACTGCACTGAATGTAAATAGCAGGAACGGATCTAGCTGAACACTGTGAGCAGGACGCACTGCACTGAATGTAAATAGCAGGAACGGATCTAGCTGAACACTGTGAGCAGGACGCACTGCACTGAATGTAAATAGCAGGAACGGATGTAGCTGAACACTGTGAGCACAACGCACTGCACTAAATGTAAATACCAGGAACGGATCTAGCTGAACACTGTGAGCAGGACGCACTGCACTGAATGTAAATAGCAGGAACGGATCTAGCTGAACACTGTGAGCAGGACGCACTGCACTAAATGTAAATACCAGGAACGGATCTAGCTGAACACTGTGAGCAGGACGCACTGCACTGAATGTAAATAGCAGGAACGGATCTAGCTGAACACTGTGAGCAGGACGCACTGCACTAAATGTAAATACCAGGAACGGATCTAGCTGAACACTGTGAGCAGGACGCACTGCACTGAATGTAAATAGCAGGAACGGATCTAGCTGAACACTGTGAGCAGGACGCACTGCACTGAATGTAAATAGCAGGAACGGATCTAGCTGAACACTGTGAGCAGGACGCACTGCACTAAATGTAAATACCAGGAACGGATGTAGCTGAACACTGTGAGCAGGACGCACTGCACTGAATGTAAATAGCAGGAACGGATCTAGCTGAACACTGTGAGCAGGACGCACTGCACTGAATGTAAATAGCAGGAACGGATCTAGCTGAACACTGTGAGCAGGACGCACTGCACTGAATGTAAATAGCAGGAACGGATCTAGCTGAACACTGTGAGCAGGACGCACTGCACTGAATGTAAATACCAGGAACGGATCTAGCTGAACACTGTGAGCAGGACGCACTGCACTAAATGTAAATACCAGGAACGGATCTAGTTGAACACTGTGAGCAGGACGCACTGCACTGAATGTAAATAGCAGGAACGGATCTAGCTGAACACTGTGAGCAGGACGCACTGCACTGAATGTAAATAGCAGGAACGGATCTAGCTGAACACTGTGAGCAGGACGCACTGCACTGAATGTAAATAGCAGGAACGGATCTAGCTGAACACTGTGAGCAGGACACACTGCACTAAATGTAAATAGTCTAGATAGAAGATAACAGGAACGGATCTAGCTAAACTGAATACAGTGTATATATATATATGCAACACCTGGGATGCATATATATACACAATACACTGTAAGTGCAGCTAACTGACTGACTGTTCTGCCTAATCTATCTAACTCAAATCAAATGACACTGTCTCTCTCTCTCTCTATCTCTCAGCACACCGGAACACACACTACACAGGGCCGCCGTGCAGGCGGCCTTATATAGTGTGGGGTGTGTACTAAATCCCCTGAGCCATAATTGGCCAAAGCCACCCTGGCTTTGGCCAATTACAGCTCTCTCTACTGACGGCGCTGTGATTGGCCAAGCATGCGGGTCATAGTGCATGCTTGGCCAATCATCAGCCAGCAATGCACTGCGATGCCGCAGTGAATTATGGGCCGTGACGCGCCACACGAATTTGGCGCGAACGGCCCATATCGTTCGCAATTCGGCGAACGACCGAACAGCCGATGTTCGAGTCGAACATGGGTTCGACTCGAACACGAAGCTCATCCCTACTCAGGACCAAAATTTGAGTTCCAAAATTGAGGACCTCAAGTTCCCGCTATGTGCAGTGTGAATGGGGCCTAACTGAAAATAAAAACTATAAGCAAAGATATTACAGGGTGAAAATGTAAAAAAGTGACCTTGGGCTTTAAGGTTTATGTTGTGTGCTGTGTGGTGTTGAACCTGTTATAATTTATATTTTAGGGGAGCAGAGGAGATCGAGGGCCAGATGGAGAAGCTGGACCAAAAGGTGAACAGGTAAAATCCCAAAGATATTGTACATATTGTATGCACAGATAACACCATCTTTCAAGCTGCCATAGATGGCAAATCCTTCAACAAAGTCCAAATTTTTGAGACATTGATTGTTTCTTTTTTGTTTTCAGGGGTAAAGCCAAAATATAACATGCTTTTTTTTAATTAGTAGCATAGCGTTTTAAATGAAGCAGCTCTCGCTGCAATATTCACCTCCTGTCTGGTGCTGTCAACCACACCCTCACCATGTCCAGTGACATTCAACCCGCTTCCCATTACCCCTAAGGTATACGAAACAAGCCTTCTCGCTCAAGGGTTAAGGTTAGGTGTGAAGGATCACATTTTAGGGTTACCCTTTAGTGTTAAAGTTTAATGCCGCGTACACATGACCGGACTTTCCGGCAGAAAAGGTCCGACGGAGTCATTCCGTCGGACATTCCGATCGTGTGTCAGCTTTTTCTTTCTAAAAGAACCCCAGATGGACCTAGAAATAGAACATGTTTCAAATCTTTCCGACGGACTCAATTCCTATCGGGAAAACCATTAGTCTGTATGCTAGTCCCACGGACCAAAAATGACGCAAGGCTATTGGCTACTGGCTATTGAACTTCCTTTTTCTAGTCCTGTCGTATGTCATAGCGTTCTATACGAATGGACTTTGGTGTGATCGTGTGTAGGCAAGTCCGTTTCAGCTCCGTCAGAAAGACCGCCAGAGTCTACTCTAGTCCGGTCGTGTGTACGCGTCATTAGGGGTTTATTAGTATAGCAGCCCCCTAGCCAGGCTTCTAGGTAAATTTAGTTTTTGGGCTTTTGCTGTAGCCACAGGAACTAGAATTGCTTGTTTTGGTCTGCTAAATACTCTAGGACAGGGGTAGGCAACCTCGGCCCTCAAGCTGTTTTGAAACTACAAGTCCCATGAGACATTGCAAGACCCTGACAATCGCAGGCATGACTCCTAGAGGCAGAGGCGTGATGGGAATTGTAGTTTCACCACAGCTGGAGTGCCGAGGTTGCCTACCCCAGCTGTAGGAGAAGCTTCTGAAAATTAGGATGGCAGGATTCAAATACCCAACCAGAATATTCAGTGAGACCTATCCAATCCCTGGGGAGGTGTGCCCAGATGGGGGATGTGTTCCTGTGGAGTGCAGGGGAGATGAGCTCTTTCCTGTGTGGGGATTGATATGTGATTTTCAGGGGGCTGCATGCCCCTGGAGCCTTCCTGAACTGGATCTCTTCTGGGGCTATGCCTAAGGATTGATTACGGGTCTTGTGTGTAGAGCCTCTATGCTACTTGCTTCTGCTTGGTCTACATCTGTGCACCCATAGACTGTCCAAGTATTTAACCACTTGTGCTACCTACGCCTGCATGGTCTTCAGCTGTGCACCTACAGATCTAGTAGTTCTAGTAGAACTACAAATTTTAGGTTCATTTTAGAGGAATGATTGTTAGGGCTAGGTTAGAGTTGAATTTAAGGGAAATCTGTGCTTTGCCCATGTGCTTTGGTCAGCTGTCAGGAGCCTCCCAAAAAACCCTGGTGTTTCCACGTATGGCAGGGATATGCAATTAGCGGACCTCCAGCTGTTGCAAAACTACAAGTCCCATCATGCCTCTGCCTCTGGGTGCCATGCTTGTGGCTGTCAGAGCCTTGCTATGTCTCATGGGACTTGTAGTTCTGCAACAGCTGGAGGTCCGCTAATTGCATATCCCTGATGTATGGGGAGCATGTGACTCTCTCCCCTATCCTCCCATGTCCCATGTGACAGCACTGGGGCTTGGCAATTAGCCACCTAGCAGTGTCACATGGGCCCTCAGCCCTGTACAAGCTCCAATTACATTTGTTTCACCCCCCTGCAGCTGAACGAATCTGCAAGAATGCAAAAGGAAACTCAAAATGTGCTGCCTGGAGTTAGGTCATTAAACTGGACCAGTTGCATTGTTGTGAGTAAGGCGTGGAGTGGCATCACATTGTTCGGAAATTCACTTTAAAAAAAAAAGTCAGCACCTATGAACACTGTAGCTGCTGATTTTTAAGAAACAAGTACTTACCAGTTGATGAAGTCCGTCACTGTCTTCCCCACAGCCGATCTCTGGTGCCGCCATCTTTGTATTTTGTACCCGGCTGTGACTTTCTGTTTTCTCATGGCTGGCTCCCCCACTGGCAGTGTGGTGAAACTGCAGCTTTCTGGAATGAGCGCATTCCTAGACTAGGAGAAAATTGAGGAAGTGGGAAATTGTACCTGTCAGGAAAAAGGTACTCGCTCACCATTAAAAAAAATATTGTAAATGTTATAAACATGTTAGAAGCTGGAGGGAGGAAGAGTATAATAAGCGGTACTTTGCATTTGGGTGAAGGTCTGCTTTAAGTCTCTTTTCTGGTTGCTTAATGTATAATAAGTGACAGGTGGAATATATTGGATAAAATATACTAAAGGTCTGTATTTTTTGTCTTATTCCAGGGTAATCCTGGAATGCCAGGTTTCATCGGATCTCCGGGTAATCCAGGACCGCCTGTAAGTACTCAGTTTTTTTGCCTTGCTTTAAAAGACAGAGGTTATTATTATAATGTAAAGTAATACCACCGCTCACAGTGGACAGTTTTGAAATTTAATTTGGAGGGGAAAAGTTACAAAGTAAAAGTAAATATTAGAATTGAATGTAATTGATATATGTGTCAGGCTTAGTAAGTGTGTCAATACCTAGCTCCTTTGCCAAAGAAGAGAGGCTTTTAGCTGCAATCCTGGACAGTTACCATGTAAGACCTTGAAAAACATAAAGTGCCTTGAAAAAGTATTCACACCCCTTGACATTTTCCACATTTTGTTACGTTACAACAAAAAACGTAAATGTATTTTATTTGGATTTTATGAGATAGACCAACACAAAGTGGCACATAATTGTGAAGTGGAAGAAAAATGATAAATGCTTTTCAAATTTTTTTACAAATAAATATGCAAAAAGTGTGGGGGTACATTTGTATAGCGCCCCCCAGAGTCAATACTTTGTAGAACCGCCTTTCTCTGCAATTACAGCTACAAGTCTTTTTGGGGATGTCTCTACCAGCTTTGCACATCTAGAGAGTCACATTTTTGCCCATTCTTCTTTGCAAAATTGCCCAAGCTCTGTCAGATTGGATGGAGAGCGTCTGTGAACAGCAATTTTCAAGTCTTGCCACAGATTCTCAATTGGATTTAGGTCTGGACTTTGATTGGACCATTCTAACACATGAATATGCTTTGATCTAAACCATTCCATTGTAACTCCGGCTGTATGTTTAGGGTCGTTGTCCTGCTGGAAGGTGAACCTCCGCCCCAGTCTCAAATCTTTTGCAGACTCTAACAGGTTTTCTTCTAAGCTTGCCCTGTATTTGGCTCCATCCATCTTCCCATCAACTCTGACCAGCTTCCCTGTCCCTACTGAAGAAAAGCATCTCCACAGCATAATGCTGCCACCACCATGTTTCACGGTGGGGATGGTGTGTTCAGGGTGATGCACAGTGTTAGTTTTTCACCACACATAGTGTTTTGCTTTTAGGCCATAAAGTTAAGTTTTGGTCTCATCTGACCAGAGCACCTTCTTCCACATGTTTTCTGTGTCCCCCACATGGCTTTTTGCAAACTGCAAACAAGACTTCCTATGGCTTTCTTTCAACAATGTCTTTCTTCTTGTCACTCTTCTATAAAGGCCAGATTTGTGGAGTGCACGACTAATAGTTGTCCTGTGGACAGATTCTCCCACCTGAGCTGCGGATCTCTGCAGCTCCTCCAGAGTTACCATGGGCCTCTTGGCTGCTTCTCTGATGAATACTCTCCTTGCCCGGCCTGCCAGTTTAGGTGGACGGCCGTGTCTTGGTAGGTTTGCAGTTGTGCCATACTCTTTCCATTTTCGGATGATGGATTGAACAGAGCTCCGTGAGATGTTCAAAGCTTGTGATATTTTTTTTAGAACCTAACCGTGCTTTAAACTTCTCCACAACTTTATCCCTGACCTGTCTGGTGTGTTCCTTGGCCTTCATGATTCTGTTTGTTCACTAAGGTTCTCTAACAAACCTCTGAGGACTTCACAGAACAGCTGTTTACTATTTACTAATTAGGTGAATTCTGAAGGCAATTGGTTCCACTAGATTTTAGTTAGGGGTATCAGCATAAAGGGGGCTGAATACAAATGCATGCCACACTTTTCACATATTTATTTGTAAAAAATGTGGAAAACCATTTATCATTTTCCTTCCACTTCACAATTATGTGCCACTTTGTGTTGGTCCATCTCATGAAATCCCAATAAAATACATTTACGTTTTTGGTTGTAACATGACAAAATGTGGAAAATATCCAGGTGGTATGAATACTTTTTCAAGGCACTGTACGTAAACTTTTTGATAATAAAACATTCACAAGGATTTGCACAGGCAACAAGACATTTGTTTCTGTTGTTTTGGAACACCTTATCAGCTTCACTGCAACCTAAACTCTTGCTGTAGAGCATTAGGAGACTGTCTATTCTACAACACATTCCAAGGACACTGTTCTAATATTTTCTTTCTGAAGACATTCTTGCAAGTGAACATGATACTGTATAGAGAACCTCACATTAGCATCAAAGCACCTAATATTATCATTTAATCATTAGTAAAGCATATAATATTTTTTTTTCTTTACCAACCTCCTACCAACCACATAATACAGCAGCAAAAAAGGTTCTCTTTAATGCCCAGCCGCCACACATATGCGTCAATGGTGGCATGAGGTTGTGTGCTGAGAGCACAATCCTTGCATGCTCCCAGCACACTGACTGAACTGTCACCAACAGTTCTTAGGCAAGACTTTTAAATGAAAGCCAGTGAGATGGACTTCCGATCATGTGACCACTATAAGAGCCCCAATCACAGCAGTCACATGATACAGAAGCCACGCCCCACTTAGAAGAGTCTACTGGAGGCACGTGATAAGGGATTAAGAGGCAGACCATAGGGACATGTGCATGTATTGCAGAGATACTCTGCATATTTTATTTTTTGCCCGGTCATACACTTTAAATAGATGATAAAACAGACATGTTCCAGCAAGACAGTCTACAATAACTTGTGCTTCATCTTGGAGTATCCTCATCCAATTAGCTAAGCAAAATTCTACAAGTCCTAAGCATTCTGCAAATTTGTTCCTGTGTGTTTTCTCAAAAACCTGAACAAAATTGTGTATCTGAGCTCCACCAATGATAATGACTCTTTCATAATACATTGTAATGTTTTCTTCTTCTTCTTTAAAAAAAAAAAAAAGTTGTGTCCATTTGATTTGCAATAACTGAATGGTTTTTAACATTTGCAGACTTATAATAATAAATTCACTCATTAAAAACTTGTTTCACTGATTTTTAGGGACCTGATGGCCTTCCTGGACCCATTGGACCTCCTGGCCCCTCTGGAGAGACTGTAAGCACAATCATATATACACAAAATACCACCTCCCCTTTATGTTGTAGAGGTGAGGTGTGGTGGTGGTGGGGAGGGTTCTGTAATCCAGCAAGCAAAACCTTATGCCGCGTACAGACAATCGGAATTTCCGACAACCAAACTATGGATTTATTTCCGACGGATGTTGGCTCAAACTTGTCTTGCATACACACACTCGCACAAATGTTGTCGGAAATTTCGATCGCCAAGAACGCGGTGACGTACAACACGTATGACGAGCTGAGAAAAATGAAGTTCAATAGCCAATGCGGCTCTTCTGCTTGATTCCGAGCATGCGTGGACTTGTGGTGCATCGGAATTGTGTACACACGATTGGAATTTCCGACAACAACGTTTTTTGTCGGAAATTTTGAGAACCAGCTCTCAAATATTTGTTGGCGGAAATTCCGATAGGAAATGTCTGATGGAGTGTACACGCGGTCGGAATTTCCAACAACAAGCTCACATCGAACATTTCCCGTGTGTACGTGGCATAAGTCTTGGATGACAACACTTCTTGGAACTTCAGGGCAGCAGAGGCAGTGTTGTCATCAGGGACAGGCTGAGGGGTAGGCAGGAGAGGTGGCTGCCTTGGTCACTTAAGCAGGACGGGGGGGCAAAAACTTTGCTCAGTAATCATTAGCTTGCTTTTGGTCTGTGACCCCAGCAAGGAAATGAATGCCCACTTTTTGCCCAATGACACCAGAATAATAAACAGAGGAAGAGGTTGTTACGGGATATGAAACCACAGAACATCATCAGAAGTTCTGACCCTTCACCGCTGTACTGAATAAGCATGTTTTTTTGGGCCCCCATTGTGTAAAATGTAAGTGTAAAGCCCCTGAATATGGACTAAGAAAGCAATAAAAAGCTGGCAGAGACTCAGGGGAGGACTGGGAACCTTTGTCCTGGAGGCCACACACAACCAACAAGCCCTTTTGTAGTAACAACAGTTTTTTGTGGACATGAAGAGACTATCACCAATTAAAAAAAAATAGCAAAATCAATGATTTTAAAGGTTTATTTGCAGTGTTTTCCTTTTTCATTCACTTGCAATTTGCCTTTTAACTTGAGAAATTGGACTACTCCAACAAAAGTCAACTCCCTAACATAGTTCTCTTTTTCCTTGCACATAATAGCCTCCTCCTCTTCTGGGAGTGTCAAATTACTGCCTCTGCTGGCCCAGATCATCTGCCCCTCCCTTCACCTCCCTACAAAAATTTTATGTAGCAGCCATAGGATTTGTGAAGGGAAATACTATAGAGGATCATTTGATTGGCAGCTTCTGGGGCTCCTGACATTCCACCCAGCAGCAGTCTCAGGGATTGTGGCTGTCGACACAAGATAGGCTTTTACAGGGAAATAGCATGCATAAAATACATTAAATGATTATATAATGCTAATATAGGGTTGTTGAAATTATTGGTGTTGCAACATGGTTTCTTTAAGAAATTGTACAATGAAAAGTGAGCTATGGTGTCTCAATGATTGTTGGAAGGTGAAAGGTGAGTGTTCCTAAAGGACTAATGGGTTATGGTGACACCTTTTTATATCTTTCATCATCGGCTTCCTTTGCAGCTGTCGACAATCGGGCAATGCCCATCATATGTCACCGATTGTGGGTCTTGATCTGATCGATGTCTAAATTAGTACTGGCCCAAGGGGGACAAATCACCCCCCGTTTTACAGCACAGTCCCCCTCTAACCGTACTTGTCTCTATCCAAAACAGAAATAAAGGTTTGGGCTGGCATTGGGCTTGAAAGAAAACCTTTTTAAACTTTTTGGTGTAAGAAGCTTCTTCTCCTCTGATTCCTAATTAAGCTTGTTACAAAATATTGCTCTTGTTTGGGGCTAGGTTCCACATATCACCAACCACCTGTCCAGTAAGGGTACTTACTGGGTAGTGAGATGCCTTAGCTGGATGAGGAGGAAGGTGAGTGGACCAGACTTAGCCCAAGGTGGAGAAGGCATAGCCCCATATGGACAGGGTTTAGCCTTGTATTGGAAAGGCTTATCCCCATGTGAGCAGAACTTATTCCTATGAGTACAGGACTTATACTCTTGTGGAAGGGCTTAGCCCCATGTGGACAGGGTTTAGCATTGTGTGAGAAAGGCTTAGCCTTATATGGGCAGGACTTATCCCCATGTGGGAGGGGCTTAGCCCAGTGTGGGTAGGACTAAGCCTCGTGTGGAAGTCCTTAGACCCATGTGGATAGGGTATAGCCTTTTGTGGGAAAAGTTTAGCCCCATGTGGGCAGAACTTTTCCCTATGTGGGTAGGGCTTAGCCTAGTGTGGGGAAGACTTAGTCCCATGTAGGCAGAACTTAACACCCTTTAGAAGGGCTTAGCCGTGTGTGGGAAAAGCTTCACAATGTGGGTAGGGTGTAGCCCCATGTGGGAGGGGCTTAGGCCTGTGTGGGCAGGCCTTAGCCTCATGTGGAAAGACTTAGCCCCATGTGAACAGTGTTTAATCCAGAAAGCAGGAAGTCACCTGTTACTTTTAGAAACTTTGTGTTAACAAACATCTGTGCATCACTGTTTTGGTCATAAAAGTTTGTGAATGTAGCAAAATCAGTTGTGTAGCATCCAATCTAAGCTGTGAAATGTTTTTAGGTTAAGCAATAAACCTCCTTTTTTCAAAACAAACAAAAAAAAACAAAAACATTTTTTCTAAAATTGTGCAAATAACTCCAATTATAAAATAAATTGAAAGCTCGATCATTTTAGGACTTCTTGAATGTATACTTCTTAAAATTGGTAATTGCATTGGTCTGGGGGTCATATCACAAAGAAAAATGCAATTACAAGATTTCCTTTGAAACTAGTTGTTTGATGGTAGTGAAGTTTGCTTAAATAAGTGCTGAGCAGCCTTTTCCAGATAATAATATGTTCAGGATATAAAAGAAAATCAAATCTTAAAAATTGTTTTTCATTTTTTTAGAGAACTGCTCTATGGCATTTACAACCTACAGATTATTTTTTCAATTTTCTTTTCAGGGTAAAGAGGGCCCTCCTGGACCCCAAGGACCTCCTGGATTACCCGGACTACCAGTAGGTGTCAACATATTCGCTGTACCTGATCTTCAAAACAGTTCTAGACCTAATAATTTTGTTTTTTACATGTTTCTGTACTGTTCTGTTGTTTCTCATGTTTATATACCTATGGATAGGTTCCTATAACCTTATAATGGGCCCAGGGCTGTTATTACACAAAGCCAGTTGAGGCAGCACTCATGGAAGGAACTGTTGGGGTAGTACTGACACTCCAGACTGATCGCTATTGAGTAAGACTGACTATTGTAGAACCACAGGCTCAACGTTGCTGAGCTTGTGTGAGCATTTTTGCAATTGAAAAAGGGGGAGCTCGGTAGGTAGGGTAATCGCAAAAACATCCACCCTTGGGATGCTTCTGAATGTATAAATTTTGAGGCTGTAGAACTTTTTTTCTTTCCTTGAAACAAATCTGCTTATGCTAGAAGGGAAATAGACTGCTTGTCCATTGGACACCTCATGTTTAAAGCCATCAAAGATGGAGAAAAGCCCAATTAAACCCTCTGTGTGTATTACAGGAATTCAGTGAGGCTTAATATGCAGTAATAGAATATGCCATTCTTTCGGGGTTTTTTTTGTTCTTAAATATTGTAGCAAAGACTGAAATTTTCTCTGCTGACAGCACCTTGGAGAGCTGGACCACTGCTCTACTCATAAGCGAAGGCCAGGGTCTCCAGAGGATACAACATGCTCCCTGCACACTGCTCAAATCAACAGTGCTCCAGGTTCCTGAGCAGTGCTGTTACTTGGAGCATGGGCATGGAAAACTGCTGGAGAACTGTTGCTTGTGTGTGAGAGCAGTGGTCCGACACTTCAAGGTGCTGTGAGAACAGGGTATTTTAATTGTAAAACTTAGAGCAGTCGTCTCCAAACTGTGGCCCTTTGCTTGCCTTTATCTGGCCATATTTCTGCCACAGACACCAACAACAGAGCATAATTCCTGCCACTGAAACCAACAATGGGGCACAATTCCTTCCACTGGTGCCAATGATGTGGCATTATTCCTTCCACTGACACCAATGATGGGGCACTATTCCTTCCATTGACAACAAAAATGAGGCACTATATCTCCTACTGACACCAACTATTCCTCTCCATAATACTAAAGATCGGGCATTGTTTACTCCCACTGGACACAGTCTGGTCCTCTTAAAGTCTGAATAACAGTAAACTGGACCTTTTTTTAGAAGGTTTGGAGACCCTTGACTTAGAGAATAAAAAAAAAAAGAGCATCATATTTATTACTGTATATGCAGCTTGACTGCATTACAGTAATAAGTGCAGAACGTTAATTTAGGCTTTGAGGCAGAATGGGGTTCTAGAATGGAGTTCTAGCCAAGGTACACTAGGCAATCTTCTGCACTCGGGCGCTCAGTCAACTAAGTAAGTGGTGCAGCTAATCCCCTTAGAAAATTAAATGGAATGTCGCTGGTCTGCCCTCCTCAAAATAATGGGTATCCTTAGAACTGAAACATACAAAAAGAACAGGATGTGCACCAACCTTGTGCATTACCAAAGATAAAATTATACTCACAAACAAGCTTTAAAACAAGGCTTATCAATACTCCAGCAATTGGGAGCAGTATCTCTAAACGCCTACAACCTGGACCAGATATTTGGAGGAACCAGATGGCATTGCAAACGCCTTACACGTTACAAGGGAGAACCCTCTTCCTCAGAGCCACCATTGCTGTGATGCCCAATGTGCATTGGCTGCACTGTCATGACCCCATCCATCAGACACCAGTAGAGTATTGAACTATTGAGAAATGGGACTTTTAAGATGCCCCGATGCATATACATGTATTAGCATTACATCAATATCACAGGACAATAGATAAAATAATTATTTCACAGCTTGCCAACTTTGCCCATTTAACATAATACTCATTTTAAATATTTTGCAGAGGATTATTTCCCAGAGTCTTGCATATTTGTCGGGTCAGCGGGGGTGCGTCAGCGGCAAATGTACATGACGCATTTTGTGAATTTGAGGATTCCATTTCTTCAGGTTCTGTGAAACAATCAGGAAAACTTAGACAGTATCCCATGCGAGTAAAAGAAAAACAGTATGAGTTGTATTGCCTGCCCAATCCTGGTTAGAGCTCCATGAGGGATACAGCCAATCCCCTTCACCACCAAGGAAAGGCCTAGGATTTAATACAGAGACCTCAAAATCAGGGTAAGACTATATATCATTTGGGGTGATATAGTGGTGTACTGAGGCCTGTCCCTCTTTTGGACCGTGCAGTCTGAGACAGTTGAGGCTGCTCAGTCCAAGTTGGCAAACTGCAAAATAATTATTTTATCTATAGTTTCAGGATATTTTATTGGCTATTTGTGGCCAGGATGTTTTGTATTTTATGGATCTAAGAATCAACCTTTTTTGTTTAGTGTAGGGGTCTCCAAACAAAGGGTCCATTTACTACCTTCCAGACTTTAGGGGGGCCGGACTAGGATCAGTGGGAGTAGAAAATTTTGTGGCATCCGAGTAAACAATTCCCCATCATTGGTGTCAGTTGGAGGAATAGTGTCCCAGTGTTGGTGTCATTAAAAGGAATTCTGCTCCATCGTTGGAATGTGTCCTTTAGTTGGTGTCAGTGGGAGAAATAGTGCCTCATTGTTGGTGTAAGTGGGAGGATTTGTGGCTCACCATTTGTATCAATGGAATGAATTGTGCCCTATCGCTGTCAGTAGAAGGAATTGTGCCCCATCGTTGGTGTCAATAGAAGGAATTGTGTCCCCATCGTTGGTGTCAGCGGGAGAAATTGTGCCCTTTTGATGGTGTAATTGAGAGGAATAATGCCCCAGTGTTGGTGTCAATGACAGGAATTATGCCCTGTTGTTGGTGTCAGTCAATGGAATAGTACCCCAAGGGCTGGATATAAGCAAGTGAAGGGCCGCAGCTGGCCCCCGCGCTGCACTTTGGAGACCATGGTTTTAGCGCAATATAAATAAATGTAAAAACGTTTTAATAAGAATGGATGTCTTGTTGCATTCTGTTTCTATTTATATCATTAGGGATGTCGGTACCATAATTGAGAAACCCCAAACCCCAACCCTCATCAGACACCAGTTCATCCTCCCACCTATCTACTACTATACCCTCCCTTGTTAAGTGACTGGCAGGTGCACAGCTTTGACCAGTTGGGCTATCCTCTTTTATATCTGCCTGACGTTCAGCCTTAATCGTTATTTTGGGATAAATATTATGGTAGTACCTAAAAAAAGTGTTTTCAATAACAATCGGGGTATTTTCTCTTTGTGTTTTCTCATCATTTGAAAAGTTTTCTGTTACTGTCTTTCAGGGCATCGCTGGAAAGGACGGAAAGGACGGCAAGTCAGGCTCGCCTGGGGAAGCAGTATGTCATTTTTATTAAGTAATAGCACTATGGCAGTTGTATTAACAAACACTTGGTCTGATTTATGGCTGAAGTCACGGTGTCATTGTGTAGAGTTTTCCCTGTTTGTTGTCAGTCCAGAATAAGCTTTGTTCTGTCGCGCGGAAAATACCAAAGCATGATATATATACAGTATACTGTGTGTATGTATATTTTTTTTGAGTAGGAAAGAGTCTTGGTAACTATAAATATGAAGACAGAAAAAATAAAGGCTGACATTTTATCGTTCTCACTGGAGCTTAAATGCAAGAGATATTCTTTAATGGGCACACCTGTTCCAGAGACAACTGTCTAAGGAGAGATTTCCCCTACTTTTGACAGATGGTCTGTCACTTCCTGTTGCAGATTCGGGACAGCTGACAATTGGACAAACAGTTGACAGGGGTTTTATCCTACTGTGAAAGCTACTGTGCAGTGGCTATGGAAGCAGAAAAACATTTTTCAATTGTTGTTGTTCAGTCGTTTAGTCGTGTCCGACTCTTCATGACCTTATGGACCATAGCGCGCCAGGCTTTTCTGTCCTCCACTGCCTCCCAGAGCTTGCTTATTTTCATGCTCATTGTCTCAATGATGCTATCTATCCATCTTGTTTTCTATCGTCCTCTTCTCCTTTTTCCTTTCATATTTCCCAGCATCTGGGTGTCTTCCAATTATTCGCATTAGGTGGCCAAAGTGTTCGAGTTTCAGCTTCAGGATCTGTCCTTCTAGTGAATATTCAGGGTTGATCCCCTTCAGGATTGACTGGTTTGATCTTCTTGCCATCCAAGGGACTTTCAAGAGTCTTCTCCAACACCATAGTTCAAAAGCATCAATTCTTTGTCGTTCAGCCTTCCTTATGGTCCAACGTTTACAGCCATAGGTTACTACTGGGAATACCATACGGCACTTTGTCAGTAGGGTGATGTCTCTGCTTTTTTTTATAATGTTGTCTAGGTTTGCCATTGCTTTCCTCCCAAGAAGCATTCAGACTCCTTAGTTCTTCTTCACTTTTTGCCATTATTGTGTAATCGTATGCATATCTCAGGTTGTTGATATTTTTCCCTGCGATCTTAATTCCGGCTTGTGATTCGTCGATCCTGGTATTTCACATGATATAATCTGCATATAAATTAAATAAGTAGGATGACAATATACATCCTTGCCACACTCCTTTCTCAATTTTGAACCAGTCAGTTGTTCCATGTCCTGTTCTAACTGTTGCTTCTTGACTTGCATACAGTTTTTTCAGAAGACAGGTGAGGTGGTCTGGTATTCCTATTTCTTTCAGTATTTGCCACATCTTGTTGTGATCCACACAATCGAAGGCTTTATTGTAGTCAATAAAGCAGAAGTAGACCTTTTTCTGGAACTCCCTTGCTTTCTCCATGATCCAGCAAATGTTGGCAATTTGATCTGTAGTTCCTCTGCCTCTTGGAAATCCAGCTTATACTTGTGGTAGCTCTCGGTTCACATGCTGCTGTAGCATGAGCCAGCAAAAACAAAAACACAGACTTGACACCGCTCCCGGTCACCAGGACTCCAGCTGGAGACTGGGAATGAGCACAGGAAAGTGTTACAGCTGGAGACTAGGAATGAGCACAGGAGAGGGGCTCCAGATGGAGATTAGTATTGAACACAGGAGGGGGCTCCAGATATTGACTAGGAATGAACACAGAAGGGGGGCGCTGCAGCTGGGGATTGGGAGTGAGAGCAGTAAGGGTCTCCAGTTAGAGACTAGGTGTGAGCACAGGAGGGTGCTCCAGCTGGAGACTACAGCTGTCCATATATGTATCAAATTTTGGCCAGTTGAGCAGGGACTGGGCATATTTTGATCTATCTTTGGCTGTTCCCACTCATCAGAAGTTGATCTAATGATCGACTTCTATCAAACGGGAATGTTGGTAAACTTTAATTCGATCAGTGGCTGCAGTCAATCGGCTGCAACTGCTGTCAGAATACAATAGCTGGAGACTAGGAGTAAGCACATGATTTGGGCTCCAGCTGGAGTTTAGGAGAGAAAGCAGCTAGAGACTAACATTGAGCACAGAAGAGGGCACACGTTAATTAGGAGTAAGTAGAGGAGAGGTCTCTAGCTAATGACTAGGACTTACAGATATAGGAGTCTCCAGTTGGAGTCTAGGAATAAGCACAGGAGAGGGCTTCAACTGGAGACTAGGAATGAGAGCAAGAGGGGTCTCTAGTTGAAGACTATTAGTGTTTACGAGAGGGAGGCTCCATCTAGAGATTAGGAGTGATCACAGGAGTGATAACATGAGGCGCCTCTAACTGGAGACTAGGAGTGACAGATGTAGGAGTCTCTAGTTGGTCTAGGAATGAGCACAGGAGAGGACTTCAGCTGGAGACTAGGAGTGAAAGCAGGAGGGGTCTCCGGTTGAAGACTAGCAGTGATCACAGAAGGGAGGTTCCATATAGAGATTAGGAGGTATCACAGGAGGGGTCTCTAGGTGGAGACTAGGAGTGAATATAGGTGGGTCCTTAAGATGGAGACAATGAATGAGAACAGAAGGTTCCAGTTACAGTCTAGAAGTGGATACAAGCAAAAGCTTGAGGTGTGTAGACTAGAAATGAGTACAGAGGGCTAGAAGACAGGAGGGGTCTTCATCTAGAGAATATGATTAAGCAGGGGGCTTCAGATGGAGACTAGCAATGAGTACAGGAAAGGTCTAGGTCCAGATAAAGATTAACAGTGAGTAGAGGAGGGGGATCAAGACAGAGACTAAATACAGCAATATAAGCTCTAGTTGGAAACTAGGAATTAAAACAATAGGAGTCTCCAGCTGGAGTCTAGGAATGAGCACCAGAAGGGGCTTCAGCTAGAGACTAGGAGCGAGAGCAGGAGGGGTATCAAGCAGACAGAGACAAGCAGTGATTACAGGAGTAGAAGGCACATGAGGGGTCTCCAGCTAGAGACTGGGAGTGAGGACAAGATAGAGCTCCAGATGGAGACTAGAATTGACCATAGGTGAATCCTTCATTTGGAGACTAGGAATGAGAACAGAAGGGGGCTCAAGCTGCAGTCTTGAGGTGAGCACAACCAGAAGCTCCAGATGGGGACTAGGATTGAGTACAGAAGGAGACTCAGAAAAAGTCCTGGAGGCTATATGTAAGCACAGGAGGGGTCGCCAGATAGAGTCAAGGAGTGAACACAAGAGAGATTTTCAACTGCAGACTAGGAGTGAGGACAAGAGGGGGCTTCAAATGAAGCCTAGGATTGAGTATTGGTCGGCCCTTCAGTGGGAGACTAGGAATGAGAACAGAAGGGGTCTCCAACTGCAGACTAAAAGCAGAAGCTCCAGATGGAGACTAAAAGGGAGCACAGGAGGTGTCTAGAGACAAGGAGTGAACACAGGAAGGGCCTCCAGCTGTAGACTAGAGGTGAGCACAGGAGGGGTCTTAAACTAGAAACAAAGAGTAAACACAGGAATTACCTCCAGCTGTAGACTAGAAGCACATGAGGGGCCCAAAGCTAGAGACAAGGAGTGGACACAGAAAGCTCCTCCAGCTGTAGACTAGAAGTGAGCACAGGAGGGGTCCTAAACTAGAAACAATGAGTGAACACAGGAAACATCTCCAGCTGTAGACTAGATGTGAGCACAGAAGGAATCTTAAGCTAGAATCAAGGCGTGAACACAGGAAACGCCTCCAGCTGTAGACTAGATGTGAGCACAGAAGGAGTCTTAAGCTAGAAACAAGGAGTGAACACAGGAAGCACCTGCAGCTGTAGACTAGAAGTGAGCACAGGAGGGACCTAAAAGCTACAGACAAGGAGTGAACACAGGAAGCGCCTCCAGTTGTAGACTAGAAGTGAGCACAGGAGGGGCCTAAAAGCTGGAGAGAAGGAGTGAACACAGGAAGCACCTCCAGATGTAGAGTAGAAGTGAGCACAGGAGGGGTCTTAAGCTAGAAACAAGGAGTGAACACAGGAAGCACCTGCAGCTGTAGACTAGAAGTGAGAACAGGAGGGGCCTAAAAGCTACAGACAAGGAGTGAACAGAAAGGTCCTCCAGATGTAGACTAGAAGTGAGCACAGGAGGGGCCTAAAGCTAAAGACAAGGAGTGAACAGAAAGGTGCTCCAGCTGTAGACTAGAAGTGAGCACAGGAGGGGCCTAAAGCTAGAGACAAGGAGTGGACACAGATTGCACCTCCAGCTGTAGACTAGAAGTGAGCACAGGAGGGGTCCTAAACTAGAAACAATGAGTGAACACAGGAAACACCTCCAGCTGTAGACTAGATGTGAGCACAGAAGGAGTCTTAAGCTAGAATTAAGGCGTGAACACAGAAAACGCCTCCAGCTGTAGACTAGATGTGAGCACAGAAGGAGTCTTAAGCTAGAAACAAGGAGTGAACACAGGAAGCACCTGCAGCTGTAGACTAGAAGTGAGCATAGGAGGGGCCTAAAAGCTACAGACAAGGAGTGAACACAGGAAGTGCCTCCAGCTGTAGACTAGAAGTGAGCACAGGAGGGGCCTAAAAGCTAGAAAGAAGGAGTGAACACAGGAAGCTCCAGCGCCTCCAGATGTAGACTAGAAGTGAGCACAGGAGGGGCCTAAAGCTAAAGACAAGGAGTGAACAGAAAGGTCCTCCAGATGTAGACTAGAAGTGAGCACAGGAGGGGCCTAAAGCTAAAGACAAGGAGTGAACAGAAAGGTCCTCCAGATGTAGACTAGAAGTGAGCACAGGAGGGGCCTAAAGCTAAAGACAAGGAGTGAACAGAAAGGTCCTCCAGATGTAGACTAGAAGTGAGCACAGGAGGGGCCTAAAAGCTAGAGACAAGGAGTGAACAGAAAGGTCCTCCAGATGTAGACTAGAAGTGAGCACAGGAGGGGCCTAAAAGCTAGAGACAAGGAGTGAACACAGAAAGCGCCTCCAGCTGTAGACTAGAAGGGAGCACAGGAGGGGTTTCCAGTTAAAGAGGAGAAGTGAGCACATGAGAAGTCTCCAGTTAAAGAATAGGAGTGAAAGCAATAGGGGTCTCCTGAGGGAGACCAGGAGTGAACACAGAATAGGACACCAATAGCCGTACCATGTTTCCTACAACATTATAATACCAAACTGCAGCTAATAGATTTAAAAATCAGTGGGGCTTTATTGAACACTGCACAGCTTGACAAAGCATATCTCTTTAAGTTTACAGACAGGTAAGGAGCACTATAATAACTGAAGATAATTTTTTACGGATAATTCCCCTTTGAGTGAATAATCTTCCTAAAAATAATAATGGACAGACTCCCTTTAATGCACTATGATTATAGAATTACGTGACACTTTCTGCTTTGATGCTTACTGTTTCGTTTTTCAACATCTAACACCAACACCAATTACCTTGGCCTCAGCGAGTATAACTTGTGTCTTCCCGCTGTTCATGTAGTGTGCAGGAGTCAGCTCTGTGGTCATTTATCTGTGTTGTGAGAAAAATGCCTCAAACACATACACTGTGCTGATCACCAGCAGCTTCACAGAGAGGCAGCAGCTTACAAGTCTCCTAGATTTGCTTTGCTGGGATTTTGTAGCTTGAAAACGCTAATGAATAATTCTCCTATTATTTTTTTTTTTCACTGAAGTCATGTTCAGGGAAAGTGTGATTTGCATGGCATATTAGCTGTAGGAAAAAAAAACACCAGCAGCATTTAGAGCTCAAGAGATTTAACATTTTAACCAATTCATCTCTTAGCTATGTACACTGCCTATGGACCAGACCAGTTTTTACATTCCTGCTATGGGCTTTGATGTCATTATGTAATATTAAATAATGCATACATCATTTTTTTAGGACAAACTTGGCTTTCTTATAATGATATTGGCTTGCAAAAAATATTACATTTTTTTATGCAACCCATAGACAAATGTCTTTTTTATTTTGATTGGAGTTGGTTTAAAAAAAAATAGTGATCTATCATCTGTCCCTTTCAAAATTATACTAAAATTAAGATTCTGGAACAAAGCATTGCAAAGTTTTTTTTCTTTCAATTTTGCCATGCTCAAAAAAACTAACAAACAAAACAAATGAAATCAAATCAAAAAGAGTTTAAATATAAATGCCTAAATATTAGAATAAAAAGAATTCAGCAGGAAAAGGGGAAGAATGACTTAAGGCAACCTTACTTAAGGGGGCATGGTCTGAGCATGGCCGAGTGAGGACGTACGAGACACGAGCTCCCGGCTTTCCACTAGCTCCAGGATAATTAGCTCTGTCAGGCGCCAGCATCAGCGGCATGCACTCGAGCAGACAGCGGGGGACTAAGACCTCCTGCAAGGCAGCTAAAGCAGCAAGAGCCGATAAATTACAACCGGAGATCCCAGATTTTTTCTCGGCGGCTCAGGGCTTGGGATCGGTGAGTAAGAAGGTGGGCACATTAAGCCAGACTCTCGGGAGCTCGTGGATACAGACGGCCCAGGCTCTGTTGACCGCAAGGGTGAGCACGGAAGCTCCCCAGGATACCCGGCAGAAGCCACAGAAAATATCGGTAACAGTAAGACGGCTTCCCCTTCAGTATGAAAAAGCAGGGCCAACAAGTTCAAAGGAGGAAGATCTGAGAACATTTAAAAGAATTTCACAAAGAGCAAAATAAATCCAAGTCAGCATTAAACCTTTTGGGCTGCGTAGTGTCCAGCTCAACCATCCATTTATTCCTATTCCTGTCTATGTGTCATCTGGTGCCACCCTTTGGTTGTCCTGTTTGCCAAATCCCAGGACTGACACCCAGTAATGGTCATCATATGGAAGTGTCACAATAATCTTTACACTAATTATCAAGCTTATTAAAACAAGTATTGCTTTTATGAGCAAATGAGAGTAGTCTGACCAGCAGCTCATATTCTTTTTAAAGAGGTGCTCAAATATTATTTATCCTTTCCAATTTTTGAAGCTCTGTTTTCTAGTTTGCATAAGTTATGTCAGTGGCATAAGTCCTCAAGTACCCCCAACGGGCCATGTTTTTAGGTTTTCCGGTACTTTGCACAGCTGATTTAAATCAATGACATGGAATTGATAAGAGCTATTTTATCCAAGGGAAGTTCCCAAAACATAGCCTGTTGGGGGTACTTGAGGACTGAGGTTGAGAACCGCTGAGATAAAGGATGTACTTATCTTTATTGATTTGGCCATGTTTGGAACATTTGAAATGGAATATATATACTGTATATACTAAAATAATGTATATTTTACACTGGTATATGCTGAAATACAGTACATCAGCTTGTTATTTTAACTATGTTCTCTAGTGTATGTATTGAAATTTTCATGTATTGATTAATAAACTGATATTTTATGTATAACCTATCTATATCCGCTTTTAAATGATTCTACTTTGTTTTATTTATAGGGAAAGCCAGGAGAACCAGGCCCGCTGGGAAGAGAGGGGGCACGAGGACCTCCGGTGAGTACCTAGGTCTTGGTCTTTGTAGAGCTCATTTCTCCAAACCTTCTCAGAGCTTCAACGAATGCTGTGCAGAAAGAAACTCCTAGACTGCCAAGGGTGACCTCATCTCCTGAAAATGCTACTTGCCTAGCCATACTAATTCACGGTCATCAGTAAATGAGGTTGATTTACTAAAACTGGAGAGTGCAAAATCTGATGCGGCTCTGCATGGCAGCCAATCAGCTTCTAACTTCAGCTTGTTCAATTAAGCTTTGACAAAAATCCTGGAAGCTGGTTGGTTTCTGTGCACAGCTGCACCAGATTTTATACTCTCCTGTTTTAGTAAATCAAACCCACTGACTCAATAGACATGTGCAGATCACAAGTTCTGATTTCACTTGATATGTAAAGCAGTTAAAGAATTGGCATGATAGCCAGGCATCAAGTTTTCTTCAGAGGAAGGTCACCACTTACAATCTTTATAAAAATCCTTTGAATACAGAAATTCTACAGACAATATTCACATATTACAAACTTATAAGTTCACTCAGGAGAGCTTGATGATAGCAAAGCCAACGCAAAGAAAATTTGTAAATTGTAAATTGTACATTGTAAATATAGGATGTCTTGTATCTGACTGTGCTCTTTCATTTGTCAATTTTCTTTGTTTAAAAGATGTGATTAAAAATATTAAAGTATTATAAAATATATTATTATATGTATTATTAAAATAATAATAATAATAATAATAATAATCAAAATAATAATCATGATAAAAAAATAATAATCAGACATTTTAATAATAATAATAATAATAATAATAATAATAAACGTACATTTTAATAATAACAATAATTATTATTATTATTTTAATACAAATAATAATAATAATAATATTATACATTATTCCTATTATACATGATTTATATAGCACCAACAGTTTACGCAGCACTTTACAATCTAGAGGGGGGACAGCACAATTACTGTACAGTACAGTGTAATACAGAAGGGACAGGAGGGCCCGGCTCGTAGAGCTTACATTCTAAAGGTAGGGGGTGGTGGTACAAAAGGTAATAGATGCAGGGTCATGATTTGATGGGGATGGCTCAGGGACAGTTGTTACAGTAGGTGGGTGTGGGATAGTATCTTTTATAAATAATATCATATAAATAAATATTAAATAATATATCAAATAATAATAATAATAATAATAATAATAATAATAATAATAATAATAATAATAATAATAATAATATAATTAATAATAATTAATGAATTAATAATAATTAAAAATAATAATTATTTAATATAAATAAAGATATTAAAATGATATCTTTTATAAATTATTTTTGTTGTAGTAGTTATTATATATTAAAAAATATATTATTATTTATTATTATTATTATTATTATTATTATTACTATTATATAGGATTTATATAGCGCAAAAGTTTGCACAGCACTTTACTGGGCAGACGGTATGGTTACAAAACAATTCAAAACAGTAGGAATAGGAGGGCCCTGCTCCTTAGAGCTTACAATCTAGGAGGGGGGGGGGGATAATTTATTAAATATATTCTTTGTATTATTGTTATTGTTAATAATGTTAATAATAATACTAATACTATGTAAGAATAAAAACAATAATATAAAATATGTTGTTGTTGTTAATATTACTATTATTATTATGATGAGTATTATGGTGATTAATAATAATAATGATGAATATTCATCATGATAAATCTCATCATAATATGAAATAATTAATAATAATAATCATAATAATAATAATAATAATAATAATAATAATAATAATAATAATAATAATAGTAATAATAGTAATAATAATGATAATAATAATCTTATATAAAATATTATATTATTATAAATAAAATATAACATTAAAAGATTTGTTAAAAAGATGTATAAAAGCTGTGTGTTTAATTTTTGTTACAGAAAAGCAGGACAAGCTTTGCCCAATTTTTATTATTATATTAAAGCACTAAATAGGCATTCTCCTGTATCTACAAATTATATTAGAAAAGGTCACCTCAATGAACAAACAACACATTAAATCTGACAGTGTAGGAGGAAGCAGGAAATGATTCATCATAAGCTCTTGCTTGCCGGAGCCAAAAGGTGTGCAGAGGGATCACACACTACCTGCTCATCAGTATTTCATCCAAGCATGGTCTTTGTGCCCGATCCCCCCTATTTACTTGTGTTGGTACTTTGCTGATCTGGGAAGTGGGAACCCCTGCGCACCTATTGGAGGTTCTCACATACAGAAATCTTAAGGGTTCATTTACTTTACACGTTACGTTACGTTTTACACGTTAGTGCACGTTTGGTTAAATCAGCCCATTGAAATGAATGAGATGCCTCACACCCTAACATGCCAAAAGTCAGACGTGGACATTTTTTACTACCATTGCATTGCGGCAGTATTGCCTTTTTGGAGTGCCTTTCAAAATAAATAACACTTTAATGCAGTAATGCATAGTAACATGCGTCACCACAATGCTTTAGTGTAAATGGGCCCTAAAACGAAAAAAGGAAATGGTCAGTTTTTTGATTGGATGAGGTGGACAGGCACAGCGGTGAAGTCAGGACCTCCACATTGCCTAATCTGAGGACGTCAGAGAACATTGGAACATCCTCCAGCCAGGAAATGAGGCGGGCTCTTACTGACTTGCTGCAGATATGAAATTTGTACAAAAACTATTTATTACATCAAATGTAAGCTTGAACCATGGGGGAACCCAAAAGGAACCCCACATACTCTCCTAAGTTAGGGCTCATTTACACTTGCGTTAATTTTAACACACATTAAAGCACCTACCGCTTTAACATGCTTTTTTGATGTGTTTTTGATGCTTCGGAAATGCTTCAGTGATGCTTTTTTGAAGCTTTAATAAAGCTTGACAAATACCCTATGTGTGTTCATTTTCTATTTTTCTATTTGTGCTAAAGGGGTCCTGTAGAACCCCAGCTCAGTAGTATCCCCACTCAGCAGATCTCTAGCTCATTAGTACCCCTGTTCATCAGATCCCCATCTTATTAGTACCCTCATTCAGCAGATCCCCAGTACTCCCAGCTCTGCTGATCCCCCACTTAGGAGTATCCCCAGGTTCGCTGTTCCCCTGCTCAGTAGTACCCCCCAGCTCTGCTGATCCACCACTCAGTAGTAACCTCCAGCTCTGCTGATCCACCACTCAGTAGTGACCTCCAGCTCTGCTGATCCACCACTCAGTAGTGACCTCCAGCTCTGCTGATCCACCACTCAGTAGTAACCTCCAGCTCTGCTGATCCACCACTCAGTAGTAACCTCCAGCTCTGCTGATCCACCACTCAGTAGTGACCTCCAGCTCTGCTGATCCACCACTCAGTAGTAACCTCCAGCTCTGCTGATCCACCACTCAGTAGTAACCTCCAGCTCTGCTGATCCACCACTCAGTAGTAACCCCCAGCTCTGCTGATCCACCACTCAGTAGTGACCCCCAGCTCTGCTGATCCTCTGTTTTGCTGATCCACCTCTCTCTCTGGTCCCCACTCACCTCCCGCTACATTGCTCCCATGTTGCTCACCACATGTGACATTGCTAGTTTTTCCTGCTCCGGTCCCCCAGCTCTGCTGATCCTCCACTCAGGAGTATCCCCAGGTTTTCTGATCCCCCACTCAGTAGTGACCCCCAGCTCTGCTGATCCTCTGGTTTGCTGATTCTCCTCTCTCTCTGGTCCCCACTCATCTCCCGCTGTATTGCTCCCATGTTGCTCACCGCATGTGACATTGCTAGTTTCTCCTGCTCCGGTCCCCCAGCTCTGCTGATCCTCCACTGCTCAGTCCTCTCTCTCAGGTCCCCGTTCATCTTCTGCTATAGCGTTCCCATGTTGCACACCACATGTGCTGTCTGCTAGTTGCTCCGCTCTGGTCTGGACCCCACTCACCTTCCTATTGCCCCACCAGATGTGATGTCTGCACAAGACACTACCATAACAAATACATGAACCGGAAGTGACTACTGATGACGTCTTCGCTTGTTGGTTTACTGGTGCATCCTGGGATTTTTCACACCTGTAATGCCATTTACACACGGCCGAACTTTCTGACAGAAAAAGTCCGATGGAAGTTTTCGGCCAGACATTCCGACCGTGTGTATGCCCTATCAGACTTTTTCTGTCGGCATTTCCGACGGACTTAGATATAGAACATGTTCTAAATCTTTCCATCCGACGGAGTTTAGACTGTTCGCAAGTCCGGCCGTGTGTACAGGGCATATTACCTCCAAAGCAAAGCTAATGCTGAATAAAAGCTCCTCAAAAGCTGCATGTGCACATAGCGAGCATTGTCATAGACTTCTATAGAGGCTTTGGAGACGCTTTGAAGCACCAAGAAAGCGACACTGGGTATAATTTTTGAAGCAAAGCAAAAGCAACGTGTGAACAGGACTGTAGGCTCACCATTTTATTTAGTGATAGGCGCTTTGATTGGCCTTCAGAGTACTTTAAAAAAAGCGTGTCCGATGCCACATTTTTAAGCAAAAATAAACAAGCCCTTAAGATTCAACACTCTTCATCATATATGTTGATTCTGGGGCATAAGTTAAGCAAATTCAAAGAGAGATTTGTAGCTGTAACACCTACAGACGATTCTTAAAATTGATAGCCATGGTGGTGCGGTCCCAACCGGGAGAGTGACCACTATAAAAGCTGAGATCCCAAGGACAGCCTAAAAATCCTAAACAAGGCCCATGGTGGATCCATCCAGAGGCATGACCGGCCACAACCGTCCAGCACCAGGGAAGGCACATTCTGGGAAATACATAGAGAGAGAAGAATGCAGTACGCCAGTGCTCCAGATAAGCATCCCATCTCCAGGGAGGCGGCCACCTTGTATAATCTATGTACAGAGAACAGACAGAATGATGGAGCTCACCCTATGACCTGTGATACAGCGCTCACCATCTCCATCCATTGGAAATCAATCTCCGCACTCAGAAGAAGACGAAGTCTGTAAATGTAGAATTGACATGTGCGCGGTTTCTGTGATTAGTGGAGAAGGAATAGATTACATTCCCTACATACATTCCACGGTTTATATACGACTCCTATTAACACTTTAGCTTGCTGCTGTTTAACCTCCATTAAAACTATTGTGTGGGGTTGATTGATCTCGGCAATGGAAGGACAGGCTGAGTATTATGAGCCCCTTACAGCTTCTTTGCTCCTTTCTTGTCACACTCAGCCAATTTAGAAACGTAAGTTGAAGGTGGCCACCAATTGCTTTGTAGCTGCATAAAATGTATGTGAGCCCCAACAATGGGTTTCCCCTTTTTGCATCAAATTGGTTTGTTAAAAATACTATTGAAAGCTTTTTGTTATATCTGCATGATAAGTGCAAAAGAATATATGCTGATCCTGCCAGAAATCCAGAACCGTCCTGTGCACACTGCAACCTAATCTCAAGCAATGGCCTAGGGCAGGGGGTCTCCAAACATTTAATTATGAGGGCCATGCCGTATTTCTAACAAATATTCGCGGGGCAAAAAAAAAATTGTTTTATAAACCAATTAATAATAAATAATCAATAGGTTTTACTTGGAGTCCCCTCTTACACGCGGGTCCCCATCAGAGTCATTGCTTACATGCGCATCCCCATCAGAACCCCTCTTACATTAGTGTTCCCATCAGAGTTACCCAATTAGCATTAAGGTCTCCATCAGAGCCCCCCTTACATCAGGGTCTGTCCTAGGAGTCCCCCTTACATTAGAGTCCCCACCAGAATCCACATAAGATCCCCCCTTACACCCGAGTCTGCCTTTGTAGTCCCCCCTTACATTAAGGTCCTCATCAGAGACCTTCTTACACGATGGTCCCCAACAGAGTCCCTCCTTACATTAGGGTCCCCATCAGAGTCCCTCCCTTACATGCAGGTCCACATCAGGTCCCCTCTTACATTAATGTCCTCAGAGGAGTCTCTCTTACATCAAAGTCTGCTTTAGGAGTTCCCCCTTACATAAAGGGCCCCATTAGAGCCTCTTTTACATTTGTGTCCCCATCAGAGTCCCGCAATTACATAAGGGTCCCCATCAGAAACCCCCTAGTTTTCCCTAGGAATCCCCGTTACATTAGAGTTCCCACCAAAGTCCCTCCTTACTTCAGGGTCTCCATCAGAGTTCCTCCATACATCCGGGTCCCCATCAGAGTCCCTCTTTTATTAGAGGTTCTCATCAGAGTCCCTTCTTACATCAGGGTCCCCATCAGAGACCCCCTTACATGATGGTTCCCAACAGAGTCCCTCCTTACATCAGGGCCTCCTTCAGAGTCCATCATTATATCAGGGTCTCCATCAGAGTCCCTCCTTAAATTAGGGTCCCCATCGGAGACCTTCTTACATGATGGTCCCCAACAGAGTCCCTCCTTACATTAGGGTTCCCATCAGAGTCCCCCCCTTACATGCAGGTCCACATCAGGTCCCCTCTTACATTAATGTCCTCAGAGGAGTCTCTCTTACATCAAAGTCTGCTTTAGGAGTTCCCCCTTACATGAGGGTCCCCATTAGAGCCCCTCTTACATTTGTGTCCCCATCAGAGTCCCGCAATTACATGAGGGTCCCCATGAGAGACCCCCTAGTTTGCCCTAGGAGTCCCCCTTACATTAGAGTTCCCACCAAAGTCCCTTCTTACTTCAGGGTCCCCATTAGAGTCCCTCTTACATTAGGGGTTCTCATCAGAGTCCCTCCTTACATCAGGGTCCCCATCAGAGACCCTCTTACATGATGGTCCCCAACAGAGTCCCAGCTTACATCAGGGCCTCCTTCAGAGTCCATCATTATATCAGGGTCCCCATCAGAGTACCTCCTTACATTGGGGTCCCCATCAGAGCCCCCAACCCCCTTACATGCAGGTCCTCATTGGGTCCCCTCTTACATTAATGTCCTCAGCAGAGTCCCTCTTACATCATAGTCTGCTTTAGGGATCCCCCTTACATTTGTGTCCCCATCAGAGTCCCGCAATTACATGAGGGTCCCTATCAGAGACCCCCTAGGAGTCCCCCTTACATTAGAGATCCCACCAAAGTCCCTCCGTACATCAGGGTCCCCATCAGAGTTTCTCCTTACATCAGGGTCCCTCTTACATTAAGGGTTCTCATCAGAGCCCCCTTTACATAAAAGTCTGCCTTAGGAGTCCAACCCTTACATTAGATTCCACATAAGAGTCCATCCTATATCAGATTCCCTATCAAAAGTCCACCCTTACTGTGCTTACAAAGTGGCTGTAGTCAGTGTAACAGCAGGGCAGGAGCCAAGATGTGGGGCAGGTATGGATAGAGGAAGTTCTGTCGTCCTGTCGGGGTAAGCACATCATTGGTTGCCAGCGATCCCAGAATCCAACTGACTTTGAGAAAGGCAGTGTAGGGGGTGTGGAACCTGAATCAAGCTGTGGGCCAGATTCAGTCCTGTATGTGTTTGCCAGTTGGCCAGTGGGTTGTAATATAGAGACGCCTGTCCCTAGAGTGACAATGTTCATTCACTGTACTGTATCCAAGGAGGAGCAGAGTTGTCATACTAGGACAGGAAGTGTGTTAGGTTTACAGAACATCTCCCCTCTCTCATCATCTCTATAACATAGTGGGGAGGTATTCTGTAGTCCTAAAACAATTCCTTTCCTAGGGTGGCAACTCAGCCTTAGATACAGTACAACAATGGAGCATTGTCACCCTAGGACAGGAAGTGGATTACTGGCAGGATCACCAAAATAAAGGAAAAATACCTGAAATAAAGAAAATGAATGCAGCCACCACATCTAAAGACTGATAAGTTGAAGTATATACAATGTATGTTCTTGGTGTTAGATACACTTAAGTTGAGAACCTGGACCCAGTCATCTGGCTTCAATGCCAAATTCAAATGATTAAATTAATTCTCAGCTGTTTATAAGGGCTCACTACCACAGACACCTGACAGTCCTTTGGACGAAACGCGTTGGTCTGTTTGACTTTTTATTCACTTTATTTGTTCACTGCAACATTGTATAAGGCTCGGTTCACACCCACAGGTGCAACCAAGTTCAGGGACATTCCTGTGCATCACGTGTAGGACAGCCCATTCATTTCTTTGTGCAGATGGGAAAAACATCCACATTTGTACTCGGAGACTCTTGTGGATAACTAGCGAAAGGAAATAGAAGGAAAGCTGGAAAGGGACCTGGGGTGTGCCGTGGTCGTGAGGTCAGTATGTCTTAAAGGGGGCATACCTAAGAAGTAATTAGGAATAAAGAAGTGGTGAAATAAAGGGAATGGGTGGGTGGGATAACAGGAAAAGAAAATCCGACAGAAAGGAGAACCAGGGGCTGGCCTTTTAAAGGCGAGGCTCCTCCTACAAATTCAGGCGGGCCTGCGCCCCGCCTTCCTACGTGTAGAACAAAAGTTGCTGTATTCTCTCTAATATATGTAGCTCATAAATCATTAGCACCACCTAGTGACCGTAATGCTTTTTTTTTCAATAAATACCTCAATCAGGAAAAAAACACATTATGGCCACTAGGTGGCGCCGACGACATAAGAACCACCTACAGTATATTAGAGAAAATATGGCAATTTTCGTTCTAAACAAATGTTTCATACATAGACCACTATGTGTTGGCTGGAACTGGGCTTTAAGACGTACCATTATCTCTTCCTCAATGGCAAAATAATAATTCTTTCCCTAATATCCACATAAAAAAAAAATGCCTTTCTATTTTTATTTTATTGTTTATTTTATTTCTCAGCTTGTAATTCTTCTCTTAGAAGCTTAAAAAAAATACACAGAAAACCACAAATATAAAACCAGCTTGCCATGTATGAAACCAGCACTAGATAGGGGATAACAGGATGAGCAAGAAACATATAAAGTGATAAAACAGTAGGGTTTTATACCAAGAATTGCAGCTCTGATACTTTCTTTATGCTGTCAGGGAGCAGATCTGAGGGTTTCGTATTTCAGAGACAACCTATGTATTTAGGAAGTGCTGAGTGTAATAGTTCTGTAATGTTCCTGTCCTTGTGAGTTGCAGAAAACACATTTGCCTCCAAGTAATAAGCCAAACATTAGCTGCAAATACATTGTGCGAATTGACCTCTTATAATACCAGGCAGTATTTTTTATTTTCCAAGCAACAACAACCCCTTCAACTATTGAATATTTATATACAGAGACATTCCTAGGGGGTGGCTATTGAGGCTATAGCCCCGAATCTGGGGCCCATAGCCCCGAGTCTCTAGGGCAGGGCTTGGCACCTGGCCCGCCACTGCTGAATGCGGGCACCCAGCCCATGGACATCACAGGGCTGGATGGGGGCGGGAACCACAGGAGTTAACATTTTTCATTAAACAGAAGGTAATTGGTTGCAATCCTAGCAACCAATTACCAGCCTGTTAATGGGAAAAGTTAACTTCAGTAGTTCCCGCCCCCATTCAGGCTTGTGATGCCAATCTCAGATGCTCTCCTTGCTGTACACCTGTGTAAGGTAGGAGAATTTTACCTACACAGTGTGTGTTTGTTTGGTGGTGTGCAGGGGACAGAGGACACTACCGTGGGGTACAGGGGATAGAGGACACTGCAGTGGGGTGGAGTGCAGGGGACAGAGGACACTACAGTGGGGGTGCAGTGCTGGCCACAGGTGAGGCTGCATTGCTAGGCACTGGTGAGACTGCATAGATGGGCACAGCTGAGCCCTGCACTGTTTATGTAGCCAACTCCTGAGCCCTGCTGTAAGAGGGGGCTTTCTGGGGACCCTGATGTAATGAGGGGGGGCTCTCTGGGGACCCTGATGTAAGGGGGAATCCACATTTAGATATGTAACAATATTATATATATATATATATATATATATATATATATATATTCTATACATATATATTCTATACATGTGTATGCCCACCCAAGCGTATGACTTTCTTTACTTCGCTGCTTTGGGCTCTAGCCCCGGATCTTTTGTAGACCTAGCAACGCCCCTGTTTATATATATATATATATACACACATATACACACACGCACGTGTGTTTGAGATTTGGGGTGCACACCTTAATGCAATAGGATGCGCACACCTATGGCACCTCTTTCTGCTTTGGGGTGGTTCCTTTCCCTTTCAGGGTCCTGTGGGACCAACCTTGGATGCACACTCCCAGCCAGGACTAGAGCAGAATGTCCTCCTCAAAGCTAAGGAGACTGCTTGATTAGAAGTTCGGGGAAGCTAAGCTGAAGAATCTGAAGCTGGTGCCCTGATTAATGACAATGTATTTGTTTAGAAATAATGGAGCGTTTACCCACCACCCCTCATGTTTTTTTTTTTTTTCCTCTTCTTACCTGTATTTCTGGGTTATCTTCAAAATAGATACTCATCTGCACAGCGAAAACAACATTCTCCTGCTGTGCTCTGCTGCTCAGGTGACATACATAGCCTCTTCTTGGTCCACCAGCTTGGTCCTCTTCAGCTGGTTGGCTCTTCTTGGATTCAGGCAGCCAACTTTCGATGATGGGCCGAGCCCCTGCCTTCCAAGGAAGGACCAGGGACACATACCTCCCAACTTTTTGAGATGGGAATGAGGGACACCTGTCAGCAAAAGTAGGCAGGCATAGGACACACCCCTTGCCATGCCCCCTTAAAGAAGAATTGTACAAAAAAACAAGATTGGTTAAACCCACAAGTGCTTTTTACTATTCCTTTATATTGGCTTTTGGAATTTACAAATGCAGCAATTTAGAAACCAGATGAAAGGTTTAGCCCTGGAAAACACTTTTTGATAGATAAAAAGTACATTTTATATACATCTATATAGATCAGACCAAAATGAGTGACAAATGAGGAGGAAAGAGGGACAGAGGGGACATTGCTCCAAATCAGGGACAGTCCATGAAATCAGGGACAGTTGGGAGCTATGAGGGACATGTCATTCTGGTGTAGGGGGGTGGGGCTAAAAAGGTGCCAGCCCAGCTCATAAAACAGCCTTTTGAACAGAAGAAAGATGATCTGGACAGCTGTACACTTTTATTGCAGTAAATCCCTAAACTTACATACTATAGCACAGCGATGGCAGTGGGAGACTGAAGGTTGATGCGTTTCATGCCTGTCTCAGCACTTAGAGCTTAAGCACTGAGACAGGCGTGAAACACGTCAACTTTCAGCCCCCCCCCACTGCCACATTTCTGGTCTTGGGGGACCCTTACTAAAACCAAATAATCAGGGGTCAATGGGAAAAAATGCCTATTACATTGGTGGTAAGTAGAAAGAATGCAACCCTTATGCCACGTACACAGGGTCCGAATTTCTGACAACAAATGTTCGATTTGATCTTGTTGTCGGAAATTACGACCGTGTGTAGGCTCCATCTGACCTTTGCTGTCGGAATTTCCGACAACAAAAATTTGAGAGGTGGATCTCAAATTTTCCGACAACAAAATCCGTTGTCGGAAATTCCGATCATGTGTACACAATTCTGATGCACAAAATTCCACGCATGCTCGGAATCAAGCGGAAGAGCCGCATTGGCTATCGAACTTCATTTTTCTTGGCTCATCGCGCGTTCTTGACGTTCGGAATTTCCGACAACATTTGTGTGACCGTGTGTATGCAAGACAAGTTTGAGCCAACATTCGTCGGAAATAATTCCACGGTTTTGTTGTCGGAATGGCTGATCGTGTGTACGCGGCAATAGGGTGGTGGTCAGAAAGCCAGAATAAGGAAAGGGATGGTCGGCACTCAGGATGACATCCAAAATGGTATTTCTTTATTAAGAAAGCCATGACTATGAATTAACGTCCGAAACACATAAGCTGTTTTTCAGCTTTGTACATGTATTTAATAAAAAAATACCATTTTGGATGTCATCCTGAGTGCCGACCATCCCTTTCCTTATTCTGGTACGTTGGAGGTGTCAGCAGCCTCAAGGTCTGACCACCGGGCAGAGTTTATATGTAGGAAGGTTGCAGTACCTACACACCTGTTTTCTTTGGTCCGAAAGCCACCCTTAGAGAGCTAAAAAGATTATTGATGTCCTGCTGGTGGCTTTGCCAAGTGGTGTTGGCCCTGGAACCATACAGCCTCCATCAAACTGGAGGTCATTCAGCTACAGATCAACTTCTGAAGGAACCTTGGTTGAGAATGGCTGGCTTAGAGCAACACGATGTCTGCATATGGCCATGCCCTTTCCTTGTTCTCTACCAGTTGGATTCTAGATGTCTATCCTAGTGTCCGTCAACCTTTTTTTCATTCACCTTTAAATTCTGCACACTCTTGAGGCATCTCATTCTAAAATGTAAAAAACTAAACTAATAGTTTTACATAATGCAGCAACACGTAGGACACCAAACGTTAGAGGTGATTTATTCTTCCAAAGCAAACACACGTTTGCACACTGGTCCTGATTAGTATTCCAATGTTTCTCCTTTTCATCCGTTTCTCTCCCTCACTCAGCTAATGTGACACCAGTGCTGATGGAGAGGGGCAGGGAAGAGTCAAACAAGGATGCTGTGCAGTTGCGCATTGTCCTCCTTATTAACTGATGATGTCATTGGTTGTTAGGACACCGGCGGCTAGAAGGTTGTAATGGTACGCAATGGAAACCTGTTGTTTTGTGTAGCTAAAAGGCGGGCTTCATCCACCAGCTGTCTTTTATACAATTTCTAAGCATTTTGCCAAAGCTCCCCTGAAGAAACCTGAAGGCACATCGGTGTGCCTTGGCGCCCTGGTTGAAAAAAGGTGGTCTATATTGTATAGTGTATGATAATGTCTCCTCTAGTAAATCAAAAGCAAACCTGTATATATTCTTCACTGTTCTGCATGTGTCTTCATCTCTGAGAATTCACACTGCACTCTATGTACTGGTATATGCTAAAGAGGCATTAATAGAGAACTACATTATTTTTCAGGGTTTCAAGGGCCACAGAGGTGATACTGGTCTTCCTGGGTCCAGGGTAAGTCACTTCAATTATGTTTTATTATATATAATGGGTTTTATTTATGTTAAAAAGTCCTAAAACTGTATATATTATTAAAGCTCAACTGAAAAAAAAAAAAGAAATTTAAATATATTGCCTGTTTTTAATGCTTTTATTTTTATTTTCAATACTTTTCTGCTGGATTTGCAGGATTTATATACATAGACACCCAGTGTACCAAGTAATCAGCATTTAGTAACAGACCTGTTCTGACACACCCCTTTTCTTCTTTAGCAGGCCAAGTCTGAGGACACTTGTGATGAGGGCTTTGTGTCGTACTCATCGATACCAATATAGAGCACTGGTGTGTAAGGCCGAGTTCACACTTATGTGAATTGAATGCGGGTTTCTCCACATCCAATTCGGATTACAGGAGACTGTGACGGACTCTCAATGGAGCCGGTTCACACAGTTTCGGGGGTGGCCAAGTCTGAGGACACTTGTGATGAGGGCTTTGTGTTGAACTTATCTATGCCAATATAGAGCACTGGTATGTAAGGCTGGGTTCACACTTATGAGAATTGGATGTGGCTTTCCCCGCATCCAATTCCCATTACAGGAGACTGTGACCGGCTCTCAATGAAGCCGGTTAACACCGTTTCGGGGGTTGGCCGAGGTCCGCACTGGAAAAGGGTCCCGTGCGTCTTTGGCTCAGCTTCAGGTTCGAATTCAGGCAAAAATTAAGACCTGATTTGCACCTAAAAGGGAGAACAGGGACGTACTGGACCCCCTGCTGCGGCCACAGCTAGTGTGAACCCGGCCTTAAAGTAGGAAGAGCATTGAGGGCCTGTGTTGATGGGCTTTGGACTTGTGTCAATGGCATTCGTTTGAGATGCTTCTCTGAGATCGTTAAGAATTAATTAACAAGTGACCTTGGCTGTCTTCTGTCCCACACTGGAGTCACAAAAATAGATATTCAGTCAGATAGACATTGTACTGGCAACCTCCATTTTCATAATTTTACCTTACCTTTTTTGTTACATTAGCTGTGCAGAATGTATAAATATGACAGCCTATTAGGCACCAGAGGTAGACCCAGTACACCCAGTAATTAGCACTCCTGGTCTGACACGCCCCCTCTCTTCTCCTACAGTATAAATCTGTATGAGGACATTTGTCCTAAGGGGTGTGGCTATTACTCAGCTCTGCTAGCACAGCACACTACAGATATTGCTTGGAGCAGGTCAGTAAGGTCAACTGTAGGTCAAATGCACCTGTCAATGCATTCTGGATAATCCTAGAAACCTCACAATCTGATAAAACTGAAACTGGGAAAAAAATGGAGTCCTGCTTTTTCGTGTTTACAGTGAACAGTGTATGTGAATGTAGCAGTGCCCTGTAATTGTGCGTTGGGGTGCAACTAACGCTGAATAGCAATGCACCGCCTGGCAAATCTACAGTTCATTAGCATGTGTACAAGCCTTTAACTACAACATACTTCAGCTCTCTGGACATATGTAGTACATCCAGAGAGTGAAGGATTAAACACAAGCTCGTGGCTGCAGTAGCATTGATGAGCCTGTGCTTGTTTTCTTCAACCGGATCCGGGCTGTGAAGTAAAAGTGATCTGGGTGGCTGTATAGCCACTCAATCACTTTTATAGTGCAGGTGATGTGGTTCCCCCGTCTCCACCCTCTCTCCCTGGTTACTGGGCTCTCCTGCTTTTCCCGGGAGCCCAAGACAACATTAAAGGGTTTCAGGATGGCGAGTGGGAGGAAACCAAAGAACATCCATTCCCTGATCTCCTCTGCAGTGAATGAAGCTAGCAGCACTCAGCTATGAGCATTTTCATTTTGAAAACATCATTCCATGGCTGATACAGCCAGGGAATCCGTTAACCAAGCACTCTGTGCTTGAATATTTGCTTTAAATGGCAGGAAAGACATTGGGTGTCTTATAGACCCCCGATGTCTCCATAAAGAGTACCTCTCACTTGCCAAATGCTATCACATGGTGGCTTGTTAACCCCATTCCGATACTGATTAGGGAAAATTACAAAGTAAAAAAATTGTAATAAAATTCATTAAAAAAGAAAACGAATAGTAACCCCCGTTGCCCTGCAACCCTTGCAAATGCAAACGTGAGCACATATTATGTGTATGTAAACTGCGCTTGCACCACACATGTGAGGTATCATCGGAGTGAGAGCAATAATTCTAGAGCCATAATTCATCATTGAGTCAAACTGATAAGTAGTAAAGGCTTTTAAAGTGTCGCCAATGGAGATTTTTGAGCACCTTTTTTTTTTTTGCATATTAATGGGCGCACAAATTTTTAAGACTTGACATATTTGGTATCCACTGTATTTACTTGAGACAACCCCATCTTTCATATTTTAACAAAATACATGCGTTTGATAAACAGTTGTGTAAATATCATGCAACATAAAGAATTGTAACTACTATTGTTTTATAAGGCCTACGCTTTTAGAAAATATATACTGTTCTGGGGGGTTTTAAGTAATTTCATAGCCAAAAATGCTGATACAAAAATGAAAAAAATTGCTGTAGAGCCAAACTAGTTAAAGATATAGTGTCTGTGTGTGTGTGTGTGTGTATATATATATATATATATATATATATATATATATATATATATATATATTGTTTATACACTGTATATTTAGGTTAAAAATGTATAATTGTTTTCCTTCCAGGGGGAGCCCGGTATACCAGGACCTCCAGGGCGGGAAGGAGCATCAGGAAAGGATGTAAGTATTTAAGCATGTTGTATATACTTGTACAGGCTTCAGTCAGTAATGCAGCACAATTCAAATCTGTAGAAGATGGCTTCCTTAAAAGCTGCCATATGATAATGGACTTTGTAATCTGCTCTTCTGCTTTCTATAAGCAAAAACTAGCCATGCCTGGTTTTAGTTTTTGGATTCATTAAAGTGAATAATATGTCTTTGGTTACCTTCCACTAGGGAGACCTTGGACCACCTGGACACCAGGGGCCGAGAGGAATCCGTGGACCGTCTGTAAGTCCTGTTTTCTATTAATGCTATAGAGGTAAACCATACTTGCCGCTTTCAAATCTTTTTTGGCATTTTTAATGAAGTACAATTCCTCTTTAAAGTGGTTTTAAACCCTTACATATACCACCAACATGACTGCCCTGTAAATCCTTCTACATAAGTTGTATTGGCAGCCCTCCTATGCAACCTTCTAAAACACACAGTTCAATAGCTATTTCTCAGCTTCAGCAGGCAAGGGGTGGGGATCTGATGTCAAACACTTCACAGCACATAGAGGAGAGCTGAGTGTACTCTGAGACATGAGTGGAGGGAATAGACACACCCCCTTCAACACAGTTTCATAGGAAAACATGCAGAGCTGAGGCTGTCAATCACCTGCTTTGTGCTGAGGGGGGGGGCTGTCCTTGGAGATTCTGTGGTGTCGGCATAGACTGTCAGAAGGGACTCATGCAGATAGCAGGAGAATAAGAGAGCAGACAGAAATCACATTAGGTGCTATGGATTGAGGTTTATACACACTATAGAGGCATACTGTACGTATGCTTTTTTTCATTTCAGAGGTTTAAAACCACTTTAGAGGCTATTTAAAGGACACACATCCCCATGATGTATAAGAGGTACAGTAACATCCACAGTTCTGGATGCTAAATTTCCTGGATCTGTGCAGAAAAAGGGTATTTGTAGTAAACCCAAGTAGAGTCACAAAGAGATAGAAGAGACTGTGCGGAGGACAGATTATAAGATAGCCATACAGGTTGGGGTAAGGAGCTCGAGAGGATGGAAGAGTCTCTGGAGGAGTTCTGGAGGAGAACATGGGAGTAGGTGGTGAGAGCTAGTGAGCAGGAGGTTTTGGGAGGAGCTAAGAGGACAGCTTGGGTGATATTTCGAGACAAGGTTGGTGATGTAGCTCTGAACAGAGTTGTGGATGGCTTTTTTATCTTGTCATTGGTATTTTGAATTTTATTTGTTGGGTGTTTGGAAGCCAGTGGAGGGTTTGGTAGGGTTTAATGCTCAGTGTCCACCATCCATCTTTGCCAATCCTTCCACTGGTTTAAGACCCAGTGTATGTAATCCACCTTACAACGGTTGGCAAGGTGGATGAATACACCAGCAGCATTCATGACAGACAAAACGGTCTGTGTAAATGTAGGCCAACGAGGTAGGAGTTGAAACGGTCAAGAGATAATAAGGGAGTGAATTAATATCTTGTGTGGTATTTGGTGGTGGGACACATTTTAGAAATGTTAAGGAGGTGAAGGTGTAAAGATTTGGACAGTGATTGGATATGGGGCTGAAAAAAATAGGTCAGAGTCCAGCATTACACCCAACACCCTGATATGAAGTGAAGGACTGATAGTTGTGCTATTGATCTTAATAGAAAAATCGGGGGAGGGGGCATTGGGAGAGGAAACATTATGAGCTCAGATTGAATTTTAGAAAGTGACGTGATATCCATACTGATATTTCAGTTAGTATTCATTACTGATGCACAAGGAGACTTATGGGGTAAGCTTAGTGATAAGTGAGGAGAATGACAGGGTGAGCTTCTGAGTAGACAGTTATGCCGTGTACACACGAGCGGACTTTTCGGCATCAAAGGTCCGACGGTCTTTCCGACGGACTTTCGAACGAACGGATTTGCCTACACACCATCACACCAAAGTCCGACGGATTCGTACGTGATGACGTACGACCAGACTAAAATAAGGAAGTTCACAGCCAATAGCTGCTCAAGCGTTGGTTTTCGTCAGTCGGACTAGCATACAGACGAGCGGACTTTTCGACCGGACTCGAGTCCGTCGCAAAGATTTGAAACCTGTTTCAAATCTAAAGTCCGTCTGATTTTAGCCCGAAAAAGTCCTCTGCAGGTCCGATGAAGCCCACACACGGTCGGATTGCCCGACGGATTCGTCCCATCGGACCAGTCCAGTCGAAAAGTCCGCCCGTGTGTACAGGACATTAGATTTGCACGTCATCAGCTTAAACACTAAATCTTATTTATTTTTTTATTTTTTTGGGGGGGAAGGGGGGGCGGTTAAATATCTGTTGATGATCTCCCATACCTTTTTTAGTCAGAGTATTTTGGCAAAACCCCTTATACATTAAACGTTTTATAAAAATATAATGTACTTAATGTATACTGAGTCTTCAAAATATTTTTTTTCTAAAAAGGATATGTTAGAATTTGTCTTGTTTTATATAGTGAATGATAACAATCTAAAACATCTTTGGGAAAATTGCAATTTTTAATCCTTATAGATATGCAATACTTTTACTGGTTTTCAATAAAAAATACAATTACTTCATATTGCAGCATTTCCTGAGAAATGTATATATTAATATTGTCGAGAACTGCCTGCAAATAGAATTATTAGTATGTAGACTTTTAAGTAACTATTAATTGTTTCCTCCGTGTACGTATTGTGTCATCAACATCTGTCAGAGGCTGGAAGGTGCCCTAACCTCTCCACTGAGCCATCTGCAACTGACGTCATTGTAACCAAAACGGAAGCCATTGGTGGTGACACATTGGGGCTGCCTCGCCCCATACAAAGGTCTGGGAGGATGGATGTCACCCTGTTAATAGAATGGTCAGACATCTGTTATAGGTAGAGGAGGTGCCCAGCAAAAAGGATCCTTGGATTAGATAAAACGCTGATCTTCTCCGGTGATGACATACTAGTGCCTAAACGCTTGGTGCATTTCAAATAAAAAAATAAAAGGAGGAATATTTATTTAAATGTTTTTAAAACAAAACAATCAGTATTTTCTTTCCTTTCCTCTTACCGTATATACTCGAGTATAAGTCGAGCCGAGTATAAGTCGAGGCCCTAATTTACCACAAAAAAATGGGAAAACTTATTGACCCTAGTATAAGACGAGGGTGAGAAATGCACAGCTACTGTAAGAGGAAAAGAGGGTCAACAATACCCATTTGCAGCCTCACTGTGCCCATTTGCATGCCTCACTGTGCCCATTTGCAGCCATAGGTCCCCCGAACTTCAAACTCGGTAGTTAAGGGTTCCTAGATGCCCCCCTAGCTGCAGCCAAAATTTGGGGTCTCTGAACCCAAAGGGTCCCGAAATGACATTGCTGCAGATGGACACAGTAGACCGACTTTGGGGCCCCGTATCTCGGGGCCACTTAGTGCTAGGAACCCCAAATTTGGTGTGCAAACCCAGTGGAACTAGCAACATAAAATATCCAACTGGAGTTTCTAGCACCAAGTGGCCCCAAGATACAGGGCCCCAAAAATCAGTTCAGAAAATGTCAAGCACTTTTCTGCAGCAGAGAATGACATTTTCCGAACCGAATTTGGGGCCCCGTATCTCGAGGCCACTTAGTGCTAGGAAGTCCAACTTTGGATATGTTGTGGTACCAGTTCCACTGGGTTTGCACACCAAATTTGGGGTTCCTAGCCAGGGGCGTAACTAGAAATAGCAGGGCCCCATAGCAAAATGTTGTATGGGGCCCCACAGCTGCCCTAGTGTCAATGCAGCATGACCTGTGCCACATACAGCGTGACCTGTGCCCAATGCAGCATGACCTGTGCCCAATACAGCGTGAACTGTGCCCCATACAGCGTGACCTGTGCCCAATACAGCCTGGTCTGCCTGTGCCCCATACAGCCCCACCTATGCAGAGGAAGAGGCAAGCCACCCGGATCAGCAGAGATCCTGATTGCCCGCTGCAATAGCTTTCATTTGAATTTCCTGTCTTCCCGGGGCTCATCGTCACATAGTCCCACCTCTTGGCCTGACGCCTTTGATGACGTCACATGTCCCGCATTGGATCGGCGTTCTGTCTATCAAAGGCACCGGGCCAAAAGGTGGAGCTATGTGATGTGAGCCCCGGGAACACTGAAAGTTCTAATGAAAGCTCTTGCATCGGGCAATTCAGCTCTCTGCTGATATGGACAGCTCGCCTCTTCCTTTCCTCTCTCTTCCTCTGGCTGGGAGACTGTGCCGGCGGTGCTCTTATCCTCACTGGGCCCCACTCAGCTGCGGGCCCCATAGCGCCCGCATGGGTAGCTATGGTGGTAGTTACGCCCCTGTTCCTAGCACCAAGTGGCCCTGAGATACGGGACCCCAAATTTGGTTCGGAAAATTAAATTTTTTGCTGCAGAAAAGTGCTTGACTCAAGTATAAGTCGAGGGGGGCACTTTCAGCATAAAAAAATGTGCTGAAAAACTCGACTTATACTCGAGTATATACAGTAATTCTTACCATACTTTCCTTACTCATTTCCTCCTTTCCTGCTTCCTTCCCTTCATTCCTCTTTATTCCCTTACTTTGCTTCCTTTATTGCCCTTTCCTTCCCTCCTTTATTCCCCTTTCCTTCCTTCATTCACTTCCATTCTTCATTCGTTCTCTCCCTTTCTTCTTGGCTTCCTTCATTTTTCTTCCTTCACCCCCCCCCTTCCTCATCCTTCATTTGCCACTTTCCTTTATTCCTCTCCATTCTTTCCTTTCTTTCTTCTTCTATTTCTTTCTTCTTCTTCCTTCTTACCTTTCTTCGTTACTCTTCCTCCCTACCCTTCATTCTTCCTTCCCCTTTTCTTCCTTCATTCCTCTTTATTCCTCTACTTTCCTTCCTTCATTCCAATTCCTTATTTTGCTTCCAATCTATTCTCCATTCATTCATCTCCCTTCCTTCTTGGCTTCCTTCATTCCTCATTCCATTCCCAGTCCTCGTGTGTACACAATTCCGACGCACGTACGAGTACGCTCATCGTACTCGTACGTGTTGTGGGTCGCAGCGTTCTTGACGTTCGGAATTTCCGACAAGATTTGTGTGACCGTGTGTACGCAAGACAAGTTTGAGCCAACATCCGTCGGAAAAAAAACATGGATTATGTTGTCGGAATGTGCAATCGCTTGTACGCGGTATTAGAGGTTTGGGAAGCAAGAGAGGCAAGAATGACCCATTTTATAAATAGGATGTAAAATGAAGGCCGTGGTGTGCGATCCACAATGTACTGTAGGGGGAGAGGAAAGCAATATCTGCATTATAAATATGTACTAATTAAAGAATTAAAATAAAAGAGTGAATTGCTGACAGGGTCTCTAAAGTTTATATACAATTTGAGTGGTTGGGTTTAGATCTACTAAGCTAAATAATACAATAAAAGCTTAAAATGTAGCTCACTGGAAACGCGCTAAACCTTCCCTTTGGCAAAACACATTTTAAATTGAGCCACTTAATATGGAAGATAATATCTCTACCTTAAGGGTATAAACTATATTTTATTGATTTCATGGTGCGCTAAATAAAAGGATGAGTCTCATAAAATATTCCCTGTGAATTCACGCTCTGAATGCATTGTGAGCATGTAGAAGAATTTGTCTTGTTTATGAAGGCATCTAATAATGAACTCAAAAGTTGAAGAGGAAGCCTTGATGTGACTAGGCATGGCTGACGAATGTTCTCCGATGTCTCAGTGATGTCTCCTGCTGATAGCCAGGTTCATAAAGGGAAGGGTGCCCTAAATGCAAACTAGACCACCCCAATTTTACTTATCTGATTTGGCAATGCCCAGTCATTGAAACTTGTTGGTGATTGGTACTATTCTTAATGTGCGTGGTCTTGGGTATATACAGACAGCTCTGCCCCTCCTTATGCCTTCTACAGATGTTAGAAGGCATCCCCATCTATGGTAAAAATGTATTCTCATTAAAAAAGACCTTCACTTTGCCCAACCCCCCCTAAAATCCCTAACACTTGTCCCTGTCCTGCAGTAAAAAAAAAATAATAATAAAATACTTACTAGACCATGGAGTCCAGCGTTGTCTTGCTTGAAGCAAAACATTCTCCCTTCACCCCTCTTCTACAGTGCCACCATCTTTTACTGAGATCTGACGTCTACAAGACCTGGCAAAGATGGCTATGTGGCGTACTCACGGACATCTACCCACATCTCCACCCGCGCATGTGGAGATATGCCAAGAGCAAGAGAATGTCACCAGCATACCAATGATCTCCGGAATGGGTCCAAAGCTTTAATCGGTGATCACATCATTACAGAAGATTCCAATTTTTCAGAGCCCTGCAGGACCCCTTCATCAGGCATGTGACATGCCTGATGAAGGGGTCCTGCGTGGCTCTGAAACAGCGACCTCCAGGTGGAACCGTGTCAAGTCAGAGCAAGAGAATGTCACCAGCACACCAAAGATCTCCAGAATGGGTCCTCCCTCACATCATCTTGGCATATCTCCTGAGGGTAAAGGTGATGGGCTGGCCAAGCATGTCTCCAGACCTAAACCCTATTGAGCATTTGTGGATGAGGACTCTATTGGCAACCTGTGAAGCTCTGGTGAACTTCATGCCCAAGAGGGTTAAGGCAGTGCTGGAAACTTATGGTGGCCACACAAAATATTGAAACTTTGGACCCAATTTTGACATTTTCACTTAGGGGTGTACTCACTTTTGTTGCCAGCAGTTTAGACATTAATGGCTGTGTGTTGAGTTATTTTGAGGGGACAGCAAATTTACACTGTTATACAAGCTGTACACTCACTACTTTACATTGTAGCAAAGTGTAATTTCTTCAGCGTTGTCTCATGAAAAGATATAATAAAATATTTACAAAAATGTGAGGGGTGTCTTCTAACTTCTGTGAGATACTGTATATGCACAGCCATTTCTACAGAATCGTGTGCGATGGGATTAGTGCATCAAATATGCCACGAGTCTCTGCCAGGGAGGAGGAAGCATGAGAGAGGACCATGAAAAAAATGGTTAAAGTTCCGTTTAAACAAGATGGGAAACATTATGTCTGTTGGACGCCAAAAAAACAATATTTGCATACTGGCTTGGAGAATCCCCAAGCCATCTTTCATAATTTAATGCTAGTAGATAATACCAATACCCTGAGGAACCAATCTTTGCTTAATATAAAATTATTTAAATCTTAGTCTGCATACCCCAGCTCTAAATTAATAAAAGCCCAATTAGTTGATATTATGCTTGATTTTTAATACATGGCCTGGATAAGCTCCAGGGCATTCCAGACAAACTAGACGTTTTGTGAAATGTATTGTGGCAGAGATATCTACTATCATATTGGTTGTCAAAAACTTATGACCGATACTATATTCCTGTTTGGAGCTGGGAAATTAACGAGTTGACTAGAATGTTTTTTTGTTACTTACTAGTTGTAGTTATATGCAATTATTACTATAGTAAAACTTTTTACTACAAATGTACAACCTTCCATGGTCTAGTAGAGAGTCCAATTATCTTGTAGTACCCTCTTAGGTTGCTAAGTGATAGGAAATTTTAGTTTTCGGCTGGGTGGTTGTCAGCCCAGTTTGATTTGAATAGCTATGCATTTGGTTTCTCCCTAAGCCTAATAGTGTGGTGATCTCTCACTGTTGCCAGTAGGGGTCGCTCCACCTCTGGCTATAGTAAGATGGCTTCCTGCCAGGGCTTATGAATATTCATATTTCCCTCAGCCATCCTAGTAGGAGGTTCAAGCCACTGGGGCATGATGAGGGAGAGTATACATATTTAGGAAGGCCATGTGCTCACTCTCTTGCCTCAGACTGAGGCCTGAGAAGGTTCTGCTGGACTGTCTATGCTGCTGGGCCCAGGAGTCTGATTGGGGCCTAACATGCACTGGGTGTACAACTTGTACAACACGTCTGGTTGAGGGTGTTCACCAGCTGGGAAAGCTGCCACCTCTGAAAGTTTTGCTGCTGATCCATTTGGCTATTTATTGGGGTCCTGGCTGTGGCAGAGCCACACCAGCACCTACAAAGTCACCCCTGAGACTTCACCCTTGAGGGGTCACTAGAAGGGAACAGAAGGCTTAATCTGGGCAGTTATTCCCTGGCCTCATACAGTAAGTAAAAGACTGTTTGTTGATCCAGGTGATGTTTGGTGCTGCAAGGATATAAAAGCCAGCCTGCCTTTATAGGGTGCAGCTAACACAGTATCCCCTAATCTGGCTTCCAGTCTCAGGGATCAAAGAGTGCTACTTTCAAAAAAGGGAAGTTGATGTTCTCTTCCTTTGAAGAACTACAGGCTCAGTCTAGGGATGTCTTTTTAAAGATGTATTGCAGTACTTAAACACAGGTGGGTAGAGGGATGAGGGTGCAGGGTACTCCAAAATCATAGACAAGTACAGGAGTACAGATTCTCAAGCAAAGTCCTTCAGTAGCAGGCCTAAATATTGCTGGCGGTAAAGGGGACAGCCAGCTAGAGACTCTGTAAGAGCAATCACAGTCCCAGTAGCAACCTCCGGTGTCTAACCCTCAAAGCACATGCACACCCGGAGCCCTAGGGAAAATGTCCTACTTATAATTGTCCAGAGGCAGGTCTTACCCCGCTTCTCCGTGACACTCTTCAGTGAAAGGGGTCCTTCTCTAGCTCAGCTTACTAAGGTGAATGTCTTTAAGTCCAGGTTCTTCCATGCGCTCAGCTAAGTATATGCTTAAGCCTGACAACGACAGCTCTTCAGTAACACAGTCTGCCTCCCAGGGTCAGAGTCCCCAGGAAAAGAAGAATTCTAATTAGACCCTCTCAAACATTTATCTTCTCCCCAGCCACATCTTCTAGGCGCCTCACCCCAGGGATTGGCTGTTGTCAGTTAAATATTCATTTATATTCAAAGATTGATCCTCCTATTCTATTTCCGGAAACTCCTTCCAAGGACAGGCAGGAGCAATCAACCCTTAAGTTTAGGGATAGGCCTGACCAGACCTGGAGAATAAATTGATGCTCAACTGGGTACAGCAGAGCCAAAAACGAAATTTAGCCAGTCCAAGGCAGGACACTACACCCAGTGTATATATAACAAACCAAATCACATACTTTCTACAGTGTGACACTATTTACACTACAAAAAGTCAACCTGTTTCAGATGTTCCTACAGGCTTCCTCATGGAATAAAATCAGCTTTTAGTTCATACTCCACATTTTTCCCCAGAAATTGGGGAAATATGCTGAGGGCAGGTAGAGAATTTCTAGAGCCCAAAGAGGGTTCTGTCATAAGATTTAATACATCAGTCAAAAGTCAGAGATCCCAACAATACTGTAGTATTCCAGGAGTTAAGCTGCTTTTACCACAGTGGAATAAAGTTGTTTGGGTCTGAAAATATCAAGGTGTTTATATATCATATTACCATCACCGTCGATAATGAAAGATAATATTGCAAACTGACTATTTCGCCACAGTCCTGGAGACGCATGGGAACATGCAAATGTGTTAACCTGTATGTTGTATAAATAGTGTCACACTGTAGTGTTGTGGTTTGGTGCTTATAGACAAACTGTGATATACACTATATTACCAAAAGTATTGAGACGACTGTCTTTACAAGCACATGAACTTTAATGGTATCCCAGTCTTAGTCCGTAGGGTTCAATATTGAGTTGGCCCACCCTTTGCAGCTATAACAGCTTCAACTCTTCTGGGAAGGCCGTCCACAAGGTTTAGGAGTGTGTCTATGGAAATGTTTGACCATTCTTCCAGAAGCGCATTTGTGAGGTCAGGCACTGATGTTGGACGAGAAGGCCTGGCTCGCAGTCTCCGCTCTAATTCATCCCAAAGGTGTTCTATCGTGTTGAGGTCAGGATTCTGTGTAGGCCAGTCCAGTTTCTCCACCCCAAACTCGCTCATTCATGTCTTTATGGACCTTTCTTTGTGCACTGGTCCAAATCATTTGGTGGAGGGGGGATTATGGTATGGGGTTGTTTTTTAAGGGGTTGGGCATGATAAGCCAGGCCTTCTAACCCACATCAGTGCCTAACCTCACAAATGCGCTTCTGGAAGAATGGTCAAACATTCCCATAGGCACACTCCTAAACCTTGTGGATGGCCTTCCCAGAAGAGTTGAAGCTGTTATAGCTGCAAAGGGTGGGCCAACTCAATATTGAACCCTACGGACTAAGACTGGGATGCCATTAAAGTTCATGTGCGTGTAAAGGCAGGTGTCCCAATACTTTTGGTAATATAGTGTATATCACAGTTTATTTGTGTATAAGCACCAAACCACAACACTACAGTGTGACACTATTTATACAACATACAGGTTAACACATTTGCATGTTCCCATGCGTCCTCAGGACTGTGGCAAAATAGTCAGTATGCAATATTATCTTTCATTATCGACAGTGATGGTAATATGGTATATAAACACCTTGATATTTTCTGACCCAAACAACTTTATTCCCCTGAGGTAAAAGCAGCTTAACTCCAGGAATACTACAGTATTGTTGGGTTCTCTGACTGTTGACTGATGTATTAGATCTTAGGACAGAATCCTCTTTCGGCTCTAGAAATTCTCTTCCTGCCCTCAGCATATTTCCCCAATTTCTGGGAAAAAATGTGGAGTATGAACTAAAAGCTGATTTTATTCCATGAAGAAGCCTGTAGGAGCATCTGAAATAGGTTGTAGTGTAAACAGTGTCACACTGTAGAAAGTATGTGATTTGGTGGTTATATATACACTGGGTGTAGTGTCCTGCCTTGGACTGGCTAAATTTAGTTTTTGGCTCTGCTGTACCCAGTTGAGCACAGTGGTGTGGTGGATAGCACTTTCCCCCAGCAGCAAAACGGTCCATGGTTCGAATCCCAATGGTTCGAATCCCAACCACGACACTACCTGCCTGGAGTTTGCATGTTCTCCCTGTGTCTGCGTGGATTTCCTCCCACACTCCAAAGACACGCTGTTAGGTTAATCGGTTCCTGTCTAAATTGGTCCTAGAATGTGTATGTATGAATGTGAGTAAAGGGAACTTAGATTGTAAGCTCCTTGAGGGTAGGGACTGACATGAATGTACAATGTATATGTAAAGCGCTGCGTAAATTGACAGCGCTATACAAATACCTGAAATAAATAAATACGTTGTATATACCAAGCAGTTTTCATTTAATTATATGTGAAATGTCTTGTATTTTTTTGTATTATTAAATTATAATTTTTTTTTTAAATCTTGGTTTAAGTTCCTTAGTGCTGTAGCACTACGTACAACGTATAATGGGGAAAAAAGAATATACAATAAGTTATAGATTGGAAAATGAGCTGGCAAGAAAATGTCATTAAAAGTGTATGCAATAAGATCACGTAGAAAAACAACATATCACTTTTTATGTGTTTAAAACTACTGCACTACTATGTGATGCACCTGTACCTTGTAATATTCTTTATGCCCAATAAAGAACTACATGCTTAAAAAAAAAAAAAAAAAAGGGAGGGGTACAAAGTTCTATACCATGTTAGCATAACGCTGAGTATATTTTTGTTACGTTTTATATTATAGGGTAAGAATGGAGTAGCCGGCCCTCCAGGGAGCCAAGGACCCCCGGGCTTGATGGTAAAGATCAATAAACATGCTTGTTTTTCATTTTGGTTTTTGTCTCTGTCTTTATTGGATATGTAATCATTTTACCCATTCAATTTAGGGCCCCAAGGGAAGCAAAGGCGACACAGGCACTGCTGGAAACCCAGGATTCCAAGGACCTAAAGGACCACCGGTAAGTAAATGGCATCCGGTACAATATATTGACATTGGTTACATGATGCTATTATGCCCTAATGTAAAGTATATATATATAAAGGGCAAAACTTTCTGGTTAGAGTGGAAAGGCATTAGAACACCTGTTCCATTCGTTGTATAGGCATTTGTTGCCACAACTTTGTTTGGAATGATTATGCTTGCTTTATAATTTTTCCACAAGACTATGTGAAATAAAGCAAGTGAAAGTTTTTAAGTGCAGCATCCTCTTGGACTTTTTCTTTATATATAAGGTCGGTGGGAGGATCTGATTGCTGGCACTAAATCGTAAGCTGAGTGCGGTTCTCCTCTACGATTGAATATATATATATATATATAAAGGGCAAAACTTTCTGGTTAGAATGGAAAGGCATTAGAACACCTGTTTTTTATTGCTGTCTTTGCCCCTTATCAGGGAGATTCATCCTCTCTATTTGTCCTGTTTATCATTATCATCAAAAGTGAAAATGAAAAAAAAAATCCCAAATTTTGGGTTACCCCCCAAAAAGTAATAGAGGGGAAATCTTCCAATAGGGACACTAGTTCTGGTGATCCGAAGGGTCCTAAGGGATTCCCTTACTTTGCAGGGATTTACTCTATTTCTTCCTGTTTTCGCTATGGGAGAGGAAGTTGGGACACAGATGGCAAAATAAAAACTGACAGGCATTATAACCCTCACTTACCCTTACCCTATCCAAATACAAAAAGTTTTGTATAGTAGTACTATTTTAAAGTATATGGGGGGAGGGTGTATTTGTGGTATATGAGAACTCAGATTGAACACAAATATAAAAGCGTTTCAATGTTTTTTTTTTTTCCACATAAAGAAAGCTCTTTAACATTTATAATTTTTTACAAAAACATGAAAAAGCCCTTTACAGTATTATTATTATTATTATTATTATTACCTTTTTTTTATTATTATTTTTACTATTATGATTATTATTGCCTTTTTTACATTATTATTATTATTATTATTATTATTATTATTACTATTATGATGATTATTGCCTTTATTACAGAATTATTATTATTATTATTATTATTATTATTATTATTATTATTATTATTATTATCGCTATTGTAATGATTATGAATATTATTATTTTGTTATACTGTATACATCACAAATAATCTTGCATATGCTGATTTTCATTCATTGCATTTCTTGGAACAAAGCCCACTTCTTCAAGGATGCTTATTCAGTTCAAACTGTAAAAATAATTTTTTTACAGAAACAAATGTACAAATGTTAGACATGTAATGCGTGTCATATACAGACTTCATATACAGTGAAACCTTGGATTACGAACATAATCCGTTCCAGGAGAATGCTTGTCATCCAAAGCACTCGCATATCAAAGCGAGTTTTCCCATAGAAGTCAATGGAAACAAAGTTAATTTGTTCCGCATTGACTTCTATTGCATGCAATACCGCATGTGGGTAGGGGTGGGGGGGGTACCAGAGAGCCTCGGCAATATTTGGGGACAGCTCGGCTGAACTCGGAAAGCCTCGGAAAGGCTCGGAAACACTCAGGAACTGAGTATTTCCGAGTGGTTCCGAGTATTTCCGAACGGCTCCGAACCGTTACGAGTGTCACCGGCGCCCCCCCCCCGCACCTCTGGCCAAATGCAGTACTGCACACCCCATTAGCTTGAACTCTGCTCGTTTTGCGAGACAACACTCGCAAACCGAGTCAGAATTTAAAAAAAAAAGTTGCCCGTCTTTTAAAACGCATGTTAACCGTGTTACTCGTAAAACAAGGTTCCACTGTAATAGATCTTTGCAAAATTATTTTAGAGGCTGTATCTTTAGCCATTCACATGCACATACCACCTTTTTCTAGGGAAACACACATCCATCTGTGTGATGCCCATCCCTTGGACAGGAAGTGAATGGAAATTTTGTAACTGAGGACACAAAAAATCCTGACAGAGGTTCTAACCCCTGTGTACATAGTTAACCACTTCAATACCAGGCACTTAGACACCTTCCCGCCCAGGCCAATTTTCAGCTTTCAGCGCTGTCGCAATTTGAATGACAATTGCGCGGTCATGCTACACTGTACCCAAACACATTTTTTATCATTTTGTTCCCACATAGAGCTTTCTTTTGGTGGTATTTGATCACCTCTGCATTTTTTATTTTTTGCGCAACAAATAAAAAAAAAGGAAAATTTTGAAAAAAACAAGTTTTTCTTTGTTTCTGTTAAAATTTTTTGTAAATAAGTACATTTTCTTCTTCAATGACGGGCACTGATACGGTGGCACTGATGGGCACTGATGAGGTGGCACCAATGAGGTGGCACTGATGAGGTGGCACTGATAGGCACTGATGATGGGCACTGATAGGCGGCACTGATGGGCACTGATAGGTGACACTGATGGGCACTGATAGGTGGCACTGGCATACGGCACTGATGGGCACTCATAGGTGGCACTGATGGGCACTCATAGGTGGCACTGATGGGCACTCGCAAGTGGCATTGATTGGTACATATGGGTGGCACTAATGGGTATTATGGGTGGCACTGATAGGTGGCACTGATGGGCACTGATAGGTGGGCACTGATGGGCACAGATGGTCACAGATGGGCAATGACAGGTGGCACTGATGGGCAATGACAGGTGGCACTGATGTTACTGATTGGTGCCACTGATAAAACTTATTGGTGGCATTGCTTGGCATAACTGAAACATAATGATGCCAATCAGTGCCCATTTGTGGGCACTGATTGGCACAGATTGGGCACATTGGGCACATGTGGATGGCCATGGGGTACATACCTGACCATCCACATGTTGCCCCTTTCTTGGTGGTCCTAGTGGCGATCCCTGGTGGTCCAGTGTGGTGATCTAAAGGGGGGCTGCGCTGATAAACAATCAGCGCAGACCCCCCCTGTCAGGAGAGCCGCCGATCGGTCTCTCAGACGCGAGTGAGGAAAAGCCGATCAACGGCTCTTCCTATTGACATCGTGATCAGCCGTGATTGGACACGGCTGATCACGTGGTAAAGAGCCTCCGCTGGACTGGCTGACACACCGCTCCACTGATCGCCGCGATGCGCCCCCCTCCCCACGGAAGCGCGGCGGCTGTTATCCTGCTGGACGTCATATGACGCCCAGTCAGAATAACGGAACCACTTCCCGGACGTCAATCCGCTATAGGCCGGGCGGGAAGTGGTTAGCATACATAGTTAGCCAGGCTGAAAAAAAGACACACGTCCATGTGGTTCAACCAATAGAAAAAAAGTAACGTCACAATAGCAATATAACTATTCCGTCGTATCATAACTATCAGGGCTTTTTTTCTCAGAAGATAGGTGCAGAACTCCCCTATTCTGAGTCACTTCTTGTCTCCGCCCCTTACCCACCCCCGAGCACCGTCCCTTGGTTCCACCCCCTATCCACCTCCCAATACCATTCCTTTTAGAAAATACAGAACCAAGTATCATCATTTTGTGGTGATGATCAATTTGTATGGAATTTGTGAATAAAAACAAGAAAAGCAGTAAAGTAGCTCCCCAGCAGCCAGCAAAAATATACCTTTCCCAGCAACAATAGATTCCCCCAGCAACAATGGACCCCAACAACAATAGTGAATAATGAAAAGTGTATACTGCGCTGTGACCCCGCAATCCAGCAGCCGACACGGCTGTAGACAAAGAGCTAAAAAATAAATAAGTGCAGCACTATGATTGCAAAAAAAAGGGAAAAATTGTATGTGATTCAAACATATATGTGACAAAATGACACCAACTCTAACATAATAGATGTCCATTCACATCTATTATGTTAGAGTTTGTGTCCTTTTGTCACATATATGTTTGAATTACATACAATTTTTCCCTTTTTTTTAATCATAGTGCTGCACTTATTTATTTTTGACCCCAACAATAGACTCCGGCAGCAACAACAGATTTCCCAGCAGCCAGCCCAGCATCAATAGACTCTCCAGCAGCCAGCAACAATAGACCTCTCTCTCAACAACTGACCCCCCAGCAACACAAGCCCAACCAGCAACAATAGACCTCCCCAGCAACAATAGACTGCCACAAAAAAATAGATGCCCCCCAGCGACAATAGATCCCCCAGCAACTAACAACAATAGCGCCCCTCCCTCAACAGTAGATCTCTTTCAGCAACAATTGACACCCCCAGCAACATTAGCTCCCTCCCCCCAGCAACAATAGATTACCCACCAGCAACAATAATAGACCTCCCCGGCAACAATAGACTGTCATGCAAAAATAGATCTTCAGGAACAATAGATCCCCCAGCAGCCATGGACCCTTCAGCACACCCCAGCACCCCCTTGCCATAACATACATTCAGTGCTGGAGGTGCCGGAACTGTGTCCCCCCCCCCCCCCCCCGCATTCCCGCTGAAAAAAAAGCCCTATTAACTATACACAGCCCAAACCAAAAATGATCTTAAGATTTGGTATCACTCACATTTATATCTAAATGAAAATGTTAAAAATGAGAAATGTATTGTATTCATTGCATTTTGCCAAAATTCTTTTAAAAAATACATTTCATTTGAGAAGTAAACATGTCTGTCTGTTTCTAGGGTGAACCTGGGGAGAGTGGTCCACCGGGTAAAGAGGTAGGTTTCCTTTCCCCAACCTTTACACTTACTTCTACCCTTCCCATTGCTCTTTTGGGCCCTGGCCCTTCCCATTCCCTTCCTTTTTTGTATCTCAAGTCTTTCTCTTTTACCCTTCTATTTCCCATTCTATTACCTCTGTCATTTCCCTTTTCCCATACCCTTCCTCTACCTCTGCTATGCCCTTGTTTTTCCCTGCCTCCTTCCCCAATCTTCTCCCTTTTTAGTCCTCAATTCTTTCCTCTTCTCCTTTACCTCCATTTCTCTCCACTGTTCCATTCCTTTCCACCAGTTCCACCCTTTCCTGTTTTTTCCCCCATTTCCGTTCACCACCCCTACCTTTCCCCTTCCAAATGTTGCTTCCTTCACTTAGCTCTTCCCTTTATCTTTAACATTCCTTTCTTGTTTCCCTACCTTTAACTTACCTTTTCTCCTTCCCCTTTATTCCACAGTCTTTTTTTTTCTATTTCCCTTTCCTTTTTCCCTTACCTACGTTTTGCTATTCTTTCCCCAATTCATTCTCAACCCTTCCTCTCCTCCATCCCTTTAACATTCCTTTGCCCATCTACCAGATCAGTGGGCTCCAAACAGTGGCCCGTGGGCCAAATGCAGCCCTTTGCCTGGCTTTATCTGGCCCTTGAGGCACTATCCCCCCCCACTGGCACCAACAATGAGGTACTATTTCTTCCACGGACACCAACAGTGTGGCATAATTTCTCCCACTGACACCAATGATGGGGCACAACTCCACCTCCTACTGGCCACTGGTGCTATGTAATTTTTCTACTTCCACTGACCACCAAGCCAAGGCAATGTTTACTCCCTTTGACGCTGGGACATTTTCTACTGGCCCTTTGCTTGGGACCTTAGGAGAACCCTGTACTAGATACATCTTTTTCCTCCACCCTTATTCCTTTCCATGCTCTGCCCCTGTCCCTGTTCTTTCCACATTTGTTCATTGTTTCACATCACATTTATGGTTTCCATTCTCTTCTGTCTTTAGGGTGCTGTTGGGAAATCAGGTGATCCAGGACCTAAGGGAGAGAGGGTAAGATGTGTATCATACTGCTTGATGTTGTGCTTTAGTTTTGATAACTGCTAAAGATGAGCGAATGTCTAAAAAACATCAATCAAGTTGTAAGTTTGTCTCAACTTTAAAAAAACTTGTGAGCCACCAAACTATAGAATTTCCAAATGAGTCACTTTAAAGGCAATGACAATACGAAACTAGGCTCCCTGAAGTGTATGATGCATACTAATAAAACAGACTGTTGACTTTTTTACTTGTTTTTTGTTTATTAGGGAGATTCAGGTAACAAAGGAGATAAAGGCATGCAAGGAGAGAAAGGTCCACCAGGAGAACCTGGAAAACCAGGACACAAAGGTCACACTGGACTCATGGGCCCGGCTGGCCCACAAGGGGAGAGAGGAGTATCTGGCTCACCTGGGTCACCAGGTGCTCCAGGACAGACTGGGCCAAGGGTAACTACAATTTAATTTTACAAATATACACTTTATGTGATGTAAATCAATGTATCTCTATTATACTGTACATAACGCATACATTATGCTTGTTAAAAGGAAACTGTAGGGGCTGGATCAGTTGCTTTAGGTTTATACAGTAAGTTTTTAAAGCTGATCTCCAGGTTACATTAAATAGTCCTTTTCGACCAAGCTGATACAAACTAACTAACTATTTACCTGGAGAAAAAAATGGTAGTGGGTGGAATGTCCTAATAGATACGGCACCTCATCCCTAAACAGATAAGTAAAATAGCTCTAATAGCTCTCTAATAGCTGCAGTGACTGGGAGCACTGTATAAACCATATGTAGCTCCTCTACATGAGGTATACAGTACTGTGTTCCAACAGCAGGATGAGATCTTCCCGTCCCACTCCCGAAACAAAATCAAATTAAACTGAGTGCTGCCCGGCCTTTCAGAGGAAGCTTTGTATTCTATGAATGAATACGAAGCTTGCTTTGATTGACTGAGCTGGAGGGGCAGGCTCCAAACAATTTATATATAAATTTATATGAAACATGGAGATCAGCTTTAAAATGTTTCATCTGGTTTTGTTTACCTATTGAAATTTTTTGTCAGGTCTTGGCGTACCCTAGATAAAACCAATTCATGGGGGGGGGGGAATTCAAAAAATTCCCTTCTGAAGGTAGTCATTGTAAAGAATGCCCTTCTGAAAGTGTGACCACCCTTACAGATAGATGAAAAGGTCATATCTGCTGTCACACTGGATGGCCTTACCAAATGACATTGGCCCCAGAACTATGCAGACACCAACAAATGGCAGGTCAATCAGCCATTGCTTAAAGAACCCTGGTTGAGAATAGTTGCTGTAGAAAGTTTCCTCCCCAATATTGAGCTGTCAAATGCAGATTGGATGGTTAAATGCAGTAGAAAGAATGTTGCAATATACTGACCTCATGTAAAAGTGGAAAAAGAGGGGAGTCAAAATAGGGAGTTTGAGTGTGCCATGGGGTGGATACACACTACAACTTTGATTTGAAAAAAATCTTAGAAATCTTTATTACAATGTTAAAACATGATAAAAATCCACACAGTAGTCAGACAGTCGCATCTTGATAATTTGGTGCATGAATCAAGTTCTCAAAATGGTGTAATGGACTGACGCATTTCACAGTAACACTTGCTTCTTCTTCGGGATCCATGTCTTTTGGATGTAACCAATATATCTCTAAGAATATAACAAAAATATATCAACAACCAGCATGGAAAAAAAATATTTTGAATATGTCTGTAGAATGAATGACCCTTGTACAGTGGTAGTCAGAAGACCACCTTTATAGATAGATAAAAAGATAATTGGTTTTATGCTGGGTGGCTCTACCAAATGACGGTGGCCCACAACTATGCAGGCACCATCAATTGGGAGGTCAAGCAGCCACCGCTCAAGGAACCTGTGGAGGAACCCTAGGGTTCAGGGAACCCTGGTTGAGAATAGCTGCTCTGGAAAGTTTCCTCACTTATCTTCAGCTGACAAATGTAGGTTGGAAGATTAACTCCAGTGGAAAGAATGTCCCTCTTATGCCCCATACACATGGGAGAAATGTTTGGTGGCATCTGCCGGTTCAATAGAAACCGGCCAACATTCGACCCATGTGAACTGCAGCCAGCCCGACAGGGGCAAGACTGAAAGGGTTCTGCCAACCAGCTCCCGAGTGTCCTGGTGGAAGGCGGCTGCCCCCCTGTCAGAACACAATAGAACAGCAGGGGAGATCGCTGTATCGACATTTGATTGTTAGTACAGCTCCGACCTGTGGTGTCTGAATGTTTTTTTTCGTTGAGCCTGCTGGAACTAGTACTGTGTACAAGGCTTTACGGTGGTGTTCAGAAAACTACCCTTGCAAGTAGATAAAAAGATCATTGGTGCGATGCTGGATAGCTCCACCAAAGGGCATTGGGCTTGAAACTGGGCAGGCACCATCAAATGGGAGGTCAATCAGCCACCACCCACAGAAACCTCTGGAGGAGCCCTAGGGTCTAAGGAACGTTTTCTCACTTATCTTTAGCAGTCAAATGTAAGTTGGAATTAGGTCAACTGCAGGTCAAACGCACCTATCAATGGATTCTAAAGAATATAAAGTGTCTCAAACTGAAGCCAGCAACACAAAGCCCAAAGCCTGTCAACACAAGCTCTAAACCCTTCTATACAGTGACATTTTTTATCATATTAAACCAGGATGTCACAGGGGCAAGACTGCATAAAGTATAAGGCAACTAAGTGGGTTGTCTGATTTTAACCTAATGGCAATGTTTCCAAGAGAGCAATTAGCCGCTCACAAACTTTGTGGCCTGGAATGACTTCCTAGTTCTCCACAATTCCATAGAACAACGTTGAAAGTTGCTTTGGACTTTTTTTGCTGTTTGCAGCTTCTTCGCCATGACATTTGAATCAGCTCGCAGCCTGAAATGTCACACATTAAAATCACAGGGATAAAAGTTTAACTTCCGATTTAATCTCTTTTTTATGGCAGTTTTACAACTGGAGAGATGAAAGCCTGAGCGACATAAATAATACTTGTCCTATTTGTAATTTTATTTTTAAAGGATTCTCCACATTCTGCAAAGTTCAACATTGCCTTCATAAAACAGAAAACGTTTTAGGTTATCACTTCCATCACCAATCCAAAAAATGCAATTTTAATGCCTTCTTTCAATAGAATTATCAAATCTTTTTCTCTTTAAGAAGCCACACTAGCTTCCTTCTTCTCTATCTACTTATGGGTCAAGGATGGATGTTTACTGAGGCTGCAACTCTTCCAGCACCAGAAAGCTTCATCCACCCAGCAAGTGACTGTATTAAGTCAACATGTTATCAGTAGGGATGGGCTTTATGTTCTGGTCGAACATGATTTCAACTCGAACATTGGCTGTTTGCCCGTTTGGGGTGTTCGCGGCAAATTCAGAACACTCTTTAAAAGTCTATGGGAGAAATCAAAAGTGCTAATTTCAAAGGTTAGTATGCAAGTTATTGTCATAAAAAGTGTTTGGGGACCCGGGTCCTGCCCCAGAAGACATGGATCAATGCAAAAAAAAGTTTTAAAAACGGACGTTTTTTGGGAGCAGTGATTTTAAAGATGCTTAAAGTAAAACAATAAAAGTGTAATATTCCTTTAAATTTCGTAGCTGGGGGTGTCTATAGTATGCCTGTAAAGGGGCGCATGTTTCCCGTGTTTACAACAGTCTGACAGCAAAATTACATTTATAAAGGAAAAAAAGTAATTTAAAACTACTCGCGGCTATAATGAATTGTCGGTCCGGCAATACACATAAAAGTTCATTGATAAAAACGGCATGGGATTCTCCCACAGGGGAACCCCGAACCAAAATAAAAAAAAAAAATGTGTGTGGTTCTCCCTAAATTCCATACCAGGCCCTTCAGGTCTGGTATAGATATTAAGGGGAACCCCGCGCCAAAATTTAAAAAAAAATGGCGTGGGGGTCCCCCTCAAAATCCATACCAGACCTGAAGGGTCTGGTATGGGTTTTAAGGGGGACCCCGCGCCAACATTTAAAAAAAAATGGTGTGGGGTCCCCCCAAAAATCCATACCAGACCCTTATCCGATCACGCAACCTGGCAGGCCGCAGGAAAAGAGGGGGGATGAGAGAGCGGCCCCCCCTCCTGAACCATACCAGGCCACATGCCCTCAACATTGGGAGGGTGCTTTGGGGTAGTCCCCAAAGCACCTTGTCCCCATGTTGATGGGGAGAAGGGCCTCATCCCCACAACCCTTGCCCGGTGTTTGTGGGGGTCTGCAGGCAGGGGGCTTATCCGAATCTGGAAACCCCCTTTAACAAGGGGACCCCCAGATCCCAGCCCCCCTGTTTTAAATGGTAACGGGTACATTGTACCCATACCATTTCACAAAAAAACATGTGAAAATGGTAAAAAAAAACAACACACACCGTGGGAGAAGTCCTTTATTAAAACCTAAAAAATTAAAACTGTCCCACGTAGTCCATTCACCTCTGCCGACGGACCGAAAAAAATAAAAATAAAGAAGATCTGCCTCCATGGGAGGCACACATCATATCACGCATTCTCGCAGGTGACAGCTCTTTTAAAACTGTGGGCGGGACCACCCGGTGTCGTCGCCAGGTGACCCCACCCCCTCTGACACACAGGGACATCCCTATGGCTTTCCTGTAGTGTCAGAGGGGGGTGGACCGGGTGTTGGTCTATCACATAAAATCCCAATAAAATACATTTAGGTTTTTGATTGTAACATGACAAAATGTGGAAAATTGCAAGGGGTATGAATACTTTTTCAAAGCACTGTAGGTCTGACACGCATATGTAAATGGTGATTGCACCACATGTGGGGTGGGGCCTTAAACATCAGAGTGAGAGCAATAATTCTAGGACCATAATTCATGATTAACTCTAAACTAATAACCTGTAAATGGTTTTAAAGCATTACCTGTGGGAAATTTTAGGTACTGTAGTTTGTGACTATTTCATAGATGTGTTTTAAATCTTGACATGTTTGGTGTCTATCTATTCAACACAACATCGTCTTTTATATTTCACCAAATATAAATAAACAATTCACCAAGTCGTCAAAGGTATGCAAACAAATTAGCCACACTTTTTCCAGGTCATGCACATCATGACTGCTTTGTGGTATGAACTGGGCACAAATGTTTTTTTTTAATATACTCTTGCAATGATCTGTGTTGATCAGGTGCAGAAAAACACAGGTCCCACATATAATGTAAATGAGCCCTTACATTTTTTTTTTCTTGAAAAGACACTGATGTGTAATAAAGTAGAGGTGGGGGGTGGCGCAGATCTACAAAAAACATTAACGTCTATGAGGTGCATGGTGTACATATGAAATGCACTCATGGGGGCCTTATGGGACCCTATTAATTAAATACGTATACATTTATTGAATGGGTCATGTATGTATTTTTTTTTTTTTAATGGGTCACTTATGCATGTGTAACAATGCCCTTTTTGTAGGGGGATCCTCCTTCAACGGAAACACTAAGAAGACTTATTCAGGAGGAGCTGGGAAAACAACTTGATGGTAAGTTGCATACAATATTATTCACTTTGCTTGACACATTTGCTATGAGTTGTACTTTCTTCACCACACCTCCCACACATGTGCTGTTAAGTCTCGTAGGAAATAATGAGACTTGATACTTCTTTCTTTTTTTTTTTTTTTTGCATAAACATTTTATTAAGAAGTTTGACAGAGTACAAAAAGAAAAAGTTCCAAGTGCATTACATCATCTGGGTGGAGGAGAACAATTACAGAACAATATGCGTTAAAGACAAACAGTTATAGCTATTTGGCACTTCATTGAAGAAGAGACCTCCTAATAAAAGGCCTAGCCGATAAACGATAGTCCTTACAAACAACCTACAAAGCTAGCGACGAAAATCAGTATATCTGTGGATACCTTTATCTGAAGAGGCAGAAACTGCAATGCCCCGTACACACGATCGGATCTTCCGACAACAAATGTTGGATGTGAGCTTGTTGGTGGAAAGTCCGACCGTGTGTACGCTCCATCGAACATTTGTTGTTCTACTTTCCGCCAACAAATGTTGGCTAGCAGGTTCTCAAATTTTCCGCCAAAAAATTTTGTTGTTGGGCTTTCCGATTGTGTGTACACAAGTCCACGCATGCTCAGAATCAATGCTTTACCAAACACAACATTAGCAGAAGGAGCCCAAAGGGTGGCGCATGACTATTGAACTTCCTTTTTATCGGCTCGCCGTACGTCTTGTATGTCACTACGTTCGTAATTGTTGGCCAACATGTGTGACCGTGAGTATGCAAGACAAGTTTGAGCAGACTGGTTGGTGAGTTGATCTATCGAATGTTCTGTTTTTGTCTTTAATGTGATAGCCCTTCCATGTGCTCCTTGCTGTGAAGGCCAGTTGTAGGTGGTGGCAGGGGCCATTTGTTTGTTACAAGTTTGAGCCAACAACCTTCGAACAAAAATCCACGGTTTTGTTGTCGGAAAGTCAGATCGTGTGTACAGGGCATAAAAGTAATTATACTCAGTTCGAACGACAGGCTCAGCGAGGCGTGAGGATAGGAGCCAGCCAATCAGGCCCACTCACAGCCTCCCTGCCCTATATCACTAAAGTAGTAAGAAAGAAAAGAAAGAGAAGGAGAGAAATCGGACAGGGGAGAGGAACTAGAAGGAGAAAAAGAAAAAAAGAAGTGGGGGGAGGACGAAGGGGTAAGACTCTCTCAGAAGAAAGGAGAGGGGGTGGGAAAACCACTAGCTACCCTCTCCATCTGATTCCAGTGCATATGTGCATTACATTAGGCCCAAGACGGCCTCCGATTTCAACATCTGGCATCTGGCTACTAATATGAACCCCAGCACTGACTGTTGCTTATAATGTTACCTCCCTGCAGCTTAGTCTGCTTTGGAGTACTTTTAAGTCTATGTAACTTTCTGCCATTTCACCCAGCCCTGATGAAGGGATTGTGTGGGTCCGAAACATGCTGGCTGTCTTTTGACCTGCTTGTTGTAACCAGTAGGACAATAAAGACTTTTATTTTTTATTTGGCACTCTCTTTGACCTATTACATTTGGATCTCTCCAAGAATGTTCTCGGTGGGATCCCGTCTTTGTGTTAAGCTGCCGAATACAGGCCAATTGGGCTCAATATATGACTTTGTCCACCTGTGAAAATGAAGTCCCCTCTACCATTAGCTCTTGCTCTTATATGAAATAACGAGACCATTTTCGTAGAATGAAAGCACTCTTGTAAAAGTCCAATTGTTCTCTATGGGAGCCAACAGAATGTGCACACAGCAGCATATTTCCTGGTTCTCAGTCCTTGTCTGCTGATACATTGCTCTTCACATTGTACACTGCAGACAGGATCTTTGTAAACAAATCAAGGCTTACAGTGGAAAGGATCTCAAGTGATAGCTTTCAAGACACAGGGGATACAGTAATCTTACCAAATCACAGCATATGCAGCATCTTATTAGGTTTTCAGTTCTGAAACACACCTTGCAAAATCAGGGAAACCTTTCTAATCAGTAAATTGGTTGCTCTATTTTACTTCCATATTAAGGAAATCAAAATGAAGGCAAACTAGATGGAATATATTTATTTATTGTTCTCTTTTTTTCTTTTATTTTTAGCAAAATTGGCCTACCTCATGGCTCAGATGCAGCCAGCACCTATCAAATCAGCTCAGGGCAGGCCAGGACCTCCAGGACCTCCTGGGAAGGATGGAAATGATGGCAGGTCAGGGCCACAGGGAGAACCAGGAATGCCAGGACTTATGGGACCTGAAGGGCCTGCAGGACCAGTGGGTCCAAAAGGTTTGTAGATACCAATGAGTTTATTTATTGTATGCTGTTTTCTTGGGAAAATATGGAAAAAGTAATTGATGCATCAAAAGAAAAACATTTCAGTGTAAACTACTTCAGCCTAAGTTCAGTGGCTGCTCTTATGTTTGTGTATGTGATCATAGTTGTGCACCCCAAAGCCGATGTGAATGATGGGTGTGGCCAAATTGTGTTTACAATAGGAGGGGCTTAAAGGGGAGAGATTAAATAAAACAAAAGCTTTCCTGTACCCATAAAATATGCTTTGGTCTTCCCTACCCCCCAGTAGGGTGCATTCACACTGATGTCGTATGGTTTACATGGTTGCAGTGCAGTGTACCTGCAGTTTTCGTGTGGGATAGTTGCACTTCGCCATAAACTTCTATTATATTGCATGGTTTTGGTGCACTTTCTGAAAACAAAAACTGAAAGAGTGGTTTTAGTGCGCTTTCAGAAAGCGCATCAAGACCATTGGATATAATAGAAGTCTATGGCAAAGTGCAGCTAACGCACACGAAAACCGCAGGAACATTGAGTTGCACTCATGGTGTGGAAAAACTGCACCACATTAGTCTGAAAGCCAAGGCGACCATATATTATTATTTCTAAACTCCGAACTTTCATGTTTATTACTACTGACCCCTGAACTCCACCTCACTTATTATTGACCCCTGAACTTCACCTCACTTATTACTGACCCCTGAACTCCACCTCACTTATTACTGACCCCTGAACTCCGCCTCACTTTTTACTGAACTTGAACACCACTTCACTTGCTACTGACCCCTGAACTCCACCTGACCTACTACTTGACCTCTGAACTCTGCCTCACTTACTCCACCTCACTTACTACTGACCCCTGAACTCTACCTCACCTACTACATGGCCCCTGAACTCTGCCTCACTTAATACTGACCCCTGAACTCCACCTCACTTACTACTGACCCCTGAACTCCACCTCACTTACTACTGACCCCTGAACTGCACCTCACTTACTACTGACCCCTGAACTCTACCTCAATTGCTACTGAACCCTGAACTCTGCTTCACTTACTACTGACCCCTAAACTCTAGCTCACGTACTACTGACCCCTGAACTCCACCTCACTTACTACTGACCCCTGAACTCCACCTCACCTACTACTGACCTCTGAACTCTGCCTTACTACTGACCCCTGAACTCCACCTCACCTACTACTGACCTCTGAACTCCACCTCACTACTGACCCCTGAACTCCTTCTCACTTAATACTGACACCTGAACTCTACCTCATTTGCTACTGACCCCTGAACTCCACATCATTTACTACTGACCCCTAAACTCTGCTTCACTTACTACTAACCCCTGAACTCTGGTTCACTTACTACTGACCTCTGTACTCTGGTTCACTTACTACTGACCCCTGAGTCACTTCTAAGCTCTGCATCACTTAATACAGAGCTCAGAGGTCGGTAGTGACACAGAGTACAGTGTGCAATAGTAAGTGACCCTCCCTCTGTAACGTACCTTGGATGTGAGCCTGACGTGCAGAGGGAGACCTCCCGTACCACCCTGGCTCGGAGACCACTGGAGTGGGAGCAGTGGCGGTAAGAGCACAGTGAGGTAAAGGTGCCTGCTGAGTCCTTACTGCTTGAAGTGGTCTCCTCGCGTGGAAGCTGGAGTAGCGGATGCTGGTCAGTAGATGCGGGCTAGTAGAATAGCGGATGCAGGTCAGCAGATGCAGGTTGCAGAACAGCGGATGCAGGTCAGCAGATGCAGGTTTGCAGAGTAGCGGATGCAGGTCAGCAGATGCAGGTTTGCAGAGCAGCGAATGCAGGTCAGCAGATGCAGGTTTGCAGGGCAGCGGATGCAGGTCAGCAGGCAGAAGCGGAGTCAGACTAGCCGGGTCATACACATCAGGGAATACAGCAAAAACGACAGGCAGAGAATAGTCAGAGTCCAGGCTGAGTCTTGGCAACAGGCAATCAGGCAGGTAACAGAGCAGGGTCAAACGAGCCAGGGTCAGGATTGGAGACATAAGCAGGGTCAACACAGGAACAGAGTACTGGTATGGAATCAGGAACACAGGGAACAGAAGCAGTTCAAACCGCAAGGAGCAGCATCATTGAGCGTCTTTTATGGACTGTTGGGCGCCAAAGCGCATCTAACGTGCACGCATGCGCACATTCATGCGCGAAGTCCGTGACTTGTGCATGCGCATAGGCGCACGCCTTCTGGAATGAGCAGTAGGTCCCTGACACCCTCTTTCACCTCTGCTCAGGATACTACAACTCCAGCTCCCCCCTTCTCCTATTCGCTGGTCCTGTAGGCGGAGCTAAATTACAGCTACTCATAGCCCCGCCTACTGGACTTGGGAATAGGAGGGGCGGCTGGAGTTGCAGTATCCTAAATACTGTGAAAAGTCCAGGGAGAAGAACAGAAGTAAATTAATTTTTCTGTGTCTTTCCTACAGCTGTGCTTGTCATAGGCATCTATGGGGGACATGTCGACATGTCCACGAGAGGACGGGTACTAAAGGATGGCTCATAGAGTAGGGGCGGGGCTATGATTGACTGTGATTGGCTTAAAGACCTGCCCCCCACTGCATCCACCCTCTCCCTGGTATGAAGCCAATCACAATCGATCCTAGCACCACCTCCCTACTCCCTGTGCTGCTCTTTAGTACCTACCCCCTCACAGACATTAACAAACAACGTTTCCTCTGTAGCTGTTTATGAGAAGCACAGCTGCATGGGAGACACAGAACAGTGTTTCTCTGGAGCCCAGAGTTGCAGAGGACAGGGCCCAGACATTACATGTGGACCTTGTATTGTACTGCATGGATCGGCTTCAACCTTGTTCTACAAGACACCTTACATTCCTATAAAGCAGTGGTCTCCAAACTGTGACCCAGGGGCCAGATATACAGCCCTTTGCTTGTTTTTATCTGACCCTTTGGGCATTATTCTCTCTACTGTCAGCAACAGTGGGGTATAGTTACTCCCACTGACACAGACAATGGGTCACTATTTCTCCCACTGATACCAATGATGGGTCACTATTCCTTCCACTGACACCAATGATGGAACACTATTCCTCCCACTGACACCAATGATGGGACACTATTCCCCCCACTGATACCAATGATGGGACACTATTCCTCCCACTGACACAATGATGGGACACTATTCCTCCCAATGACTCCAATGATGGGGACACTATTCCTCCCAATGACTCCAATGATGGGACACTATTGATCTTTTATTAAAAAGAATCAAGCAACCAATTTTATACAAAAGTAAAAAACAAAACCATAGTACAAAACTTCAACAGAAATCCAAGGAATACACATTAATGTTCAGAATATATACAATATATACATAATCCACTACCAAAACTATTTACATAAAGCAGCAGAGAGGGCCTAAGAGGCACAACCCATCACCTATGTACGCAGCCATTTATCAAAAATTAATCCAAAAAATAATAATCTAGGGTGATAAGAGACAGAGAGCCACACCCGGGAAAGAGACTCCTGGCAGTCAGGGAGGCTTGAAACCCCTCCACGCCTTCAACCAAGCCCCCTGACTCCGCTTGTCTCTCTCGAGCACCCGAATCTTCTCCACCTCATGCAGAATGTCATACACCACCACCTGAACAGGAAGGATTTTACGCCGAATGCTGACCTGACACCGTGCGTTCCAAGTGAAATAACGGACTACTAGGCTAACTAGAAAAAGTGTATCTAAACAAAAAACCCCACCAGTATTGAATGCTCCATACACCCACTCAGCATAACCCAGCCTGGAGAGGAAAGGGACACCGAGGGCCCGCCCCACCTGTTTGTACACCTCTATGTTAAAAGGGCAATGAAGCAGAAAATGGTTCATAGTCTCCTCCTCACCTGCACACTCCTCCCGAGGACAGCTACGATCCACCCCACTGCGGAATTTCAAATTGCCCCTAACATAGAGCCTCCCATGGAAGCACATCCAGGCCAGATCCCTGAATTTAGGAGGTACTCTGTCCAAATTAATAAGTCTTAACCCTGCCCTCAAAACTGGGCCTGGGCAATCCCTTAAGGCCAGTGGGTCATGAAAGACTTCGCTCAAGACTCGACTCATAAGGACTTTCCTCGGAACCGATCTGAGATCTTCAGCCGACAATCGCCACTGCCGTAATAACTTCAGGCACGGAGCGACATAGGCTGGTAGCTGACCACGATGACCCCTGAGATTCTTCACTTGGCCACCTTCTTCCCAAAGTCGCAGAAAAGGCCTAAACCAAGATCTAAAAATGCCTGCCCATCCAGGAGGTTCCACTGCAAGAATATTACCAATATTAAACTTGAGAAAAAGCAGTGAAAAGAAAAGAACTGGGTTGACCATACCTAAGCCACCCTCCCTCCTGGATAGATAGGTGACATTCCTCTTGATGGGGTTCAGTCTGTTCCCCCACAACATCTGGAAGAACACACTACTGACCCTAGCATAGAGAGACACTGGCAAGATGCAGACAAAGCTGACATACAAAAAGATCGGAATCAGGTAAGTCTTAATCAGATCAACCCTTTCCCTCATAGATAACTTCCATTTCTTCCAGCTGACCACCTTAGTATTGGCAATTTCCAGTCTGCCTTCCCAGTTTTTGAGGCCATAATCGCCGGGTCCAAATTCAATGCCTAGAATCTTAATTCTTTCCTGGGGCACTGGAAAGGTGTCCGGGAGATCAAAACCCTCACCTTCCTTTCCCATCCAGAAGACTTCACTCTTTTCCTGATTGATCTTGGAGCCTGATGCTTCAGAATACCGTGATGTCAGAGAGACCACCTCCTCTGCTTCATCCGCCCCGGTGACAATCACTGACACATCGTCCGCATAGGCAACAACCCTCAAAGGCGGCTCACCCGGGAGACCCACTGGTACCCCACACAACATGCCGCTCTCTAGCCTCCTGATGAAAGGGTCGATTGCAAACACATAGAGCAGGGGACTCAGGGGACAACCCTGGCGCACCCCGGAGCCAACCTCAAAGGACTGCCCAACCCAACCATTAACAAGAGGAAAGCTTTCTGCCCCCTTATACAAGACTTTTAACCAATCGACAAAACCATCCGGCAGACCGTACTTACTAAGGAGCAACCACAGGTACTCATGGTTGACACGATCAAAAGCCTTTGCCTGATCTAATGTCAGCAAATACTTTCCCCAGCCTGCAGCCCTGCACCGCTCCAAGGCCTCCCGGACAGCTAAAACCGCTGTGAAGGTGCACCTACCCTGGACCGAACAGTGCTGATGGCGAGAAAGCAAAGACTCTGCTACTGACGATAGGCGCCAGAAAAATATCTTTGCCAGTATCTTTCTATCGACATTAAGAAGGCTGATGGGGCGCCAATTCTCAATCATCGAAGGATCTTTACCCTTTGAAAGAAGAATCACAGCCGAGTGCCTCATGGAAGGGGGAAGTACCCCCTCAGCAAGGCAACTGTTAAAAACCTCTACCAAATGTGGGGCCAGAATAGACTTAAAGGCTTTGTAAAACTCAGCCGTCAAGCCATCCGGTCCAGGTGACTTTTTGATGGCAAGTTGTTCAATTGCCCTCATCACCTCTTCAACTGTGATCTCCTCTGTCAAATTCATCAATGGGACATCTTCATCATTTAGACCTGGAGTAGAGTCCAAAAAGCCTTCCATCTTGTCACGGTCAAGCTCTTTCCTCCCAAGAAGGTCAGCATAAAAGGACCTCACGACCTCCAGAATCCCTGACCTGGACTTTGTCAAGGAACCTGTACTGTCTTTAAGGCCAACGACCGTTTTAACAGCTACACCTTGTTTGCAGTTCTGGTAAGGGTCAGGCGAGTGGTACTTCCCATAGTCCCTCTCCAGAACCAAAGAGGCATGCCGGTCATATTGACACTTCCTGAGAAGGAGTTTCACTTCGGAGATTTCCCCAGGATCTCCACCTCTCGAGACAAGAATATCCAGCTTCCTCCGTAAACGTTGGTAGGTCATGTATTTATTAAACTGTTTTCTATTGGCTAGGCCCCTGAAGAATCCAGCGATCCTCTTTTTGGTTAGCTCCCACCACTCAGCCTTGCTGCTACAAAAGTCCAGGATGGTCACCTGTGCCTGAAAGAATTCCTCAAAGGATTGTCTAACATGTTCTTCCTTGAGTAGAGTCGAATTCAATCTCCAGATGCCCTTACCCCTCTGAGGGGCGTCTGAAGCATTCAGGACCACAGATAGCATACAGTGATCAGAGAACTCTACTGCCTGCACCACTGGGGGCGAGAAAGCAGAGGTCTCCTTCAAAAAAAACCTATCTATTCTACTCTGACTATTACCTCGATGAAAGGTGAACCCAGTGTCATCCGGGAGGTGCTTAATGTGCACATCCACAAGACCAGCATCCCTAACCATACTATTTAAAAAAACGCTATCATATCCCAGCCTGTCCTTGAAGTCCTTCCTGTCCTTGGGCCTAGTTACTGTATTAAAGTCACCTCCAAAGACCACTTGCCGGGATGTAAAAAGAAATGGCTTGATCCTTGTAAAAAGGCATTTCCTGTCCCACTTTGTGTGCGGCCCATAGACATTAATTAGGCGCAGGTCCTGCCCTCCCACAAGGACGTCTAAGACCATAAATCTCCCAATCTCCACCTCAATAACCCGCCGGATAGTTACCATGCCGGTTTTAAACAACACCGCCACACCGCCGTAAGGCTCGGCCGCAAGAGACCAGTAAGATGGACCATACCTCCACTCTCTCTTGGCCATATGAATATCTGCCAAGGAGGTGAGCCTAGTCTCTTGCAAAAATAAAATTTCAGCATCTAATTGGCTGAACAAAAAGAAGGCCATAGAACGAGCTCTTACTGACTTAATGCTGGCGACATTTATTGTCACCACTTTTAACGGAGGGGGAACCGCCATTTGGGTTATTGGGTGGATTGCTTCTTAGCTCCCCTCTGCTGCTCATCACCAGAAGCCTCTCTCTTTCTTGAGGCCGCCTCAAACTCCATCTCAGAATCAGAACTTCGCTCCGAAGAAGCTCCAGATGAGGAAATCTCCCACTTAGAGGACCTATAACGGTTGGAGACAGGCACTGGAGCCTGTTCCGTCCTCACCACCTGCTTCTTCCGCTTCCCAACCTTCCTTCTCTCCTCCAGGTACTGCAGGTCAGCTTCAGAGATGCCCTTATCTCCTGTTTTTTTCTTTGAAGTCTTTACAGAAGACTCCTTTAGAGAGGCAGAAGCGACCTTTTTAAAACCCACTACCACTCCTGGTGGGGGGGTTACTCCCTTTGAATCTGACTTAGGAGGGGTAGACTCCTGGGGGGTAACTGACTCGGGGGGCACAGACTTGGAAGGTTCTGACACAAGAGGAGGGGATACAGTAGGCTGGGGGGACACAGAGACAGATACAGAAGGAATACTTACAGACACAGGAGGGGTGGCCACAGGAACTGGAGAGGGATCCTGAGCAGGACCAGGGGAGTCAGTCACCGCAGAGGAGGATGGTACACCAGGGGCATCACCCTCCATCCTGTCCAGCCTTGACAAGTCATCTAGTACCTCCTTCTCCATATTGTGCCAGGCTTCAGGACATCTGCTGTAGGGGTGGCCAAGGCGCAGGCACAGGTTGCACCTGATCATCTCGGTGCAGTCCTTGGCCATATGACCCTGACCCCGACACACTGAACATATCAAGGCTGAACAGGAAGAGCTCAAATGCCCCTTTTCTCCACAGCGGTGACACAGCTTCGGCTGACCAGGGTAGAAAATAGTCATCCTATCCCTCCCTATAAAAGCTGAGGAGGGCAGGTGACGGACAACATTCCCATCCCTGGCCAACCTGACTGTAACCGACCAACCCCCAGTCCAGATGTTACGTTCATCAAGGATTTTGCTGGGCTTAGTCAAAACCTCACCATAGTTTCTTAACCAGACCTCTAGGTCCCGAGCAGGAACACTCTCATTGGTGAGTATGATGGTTATCTTTTTCACCGTTGACCTTTGCGAAACCGCAACTGGGGCCAGACCTTCCCATTCAGGTCTTGACCTGCACCGAGCCTCATATCGCTCCCAGAACAGGTCAAGACCCTCTGGCCTGGTGAAACTAATGGTATAATCCCGTGTCCCAGCTACATGTATAAAGGCATACAGGTCATTTGCCCCAAAACCCATCTCCAAAATCAAATCCACCACTGCACGCCGTGCTGGAGGGATCGCACCACCTTCCCATTTGAGAATTACCACATTTCTTCTCGGACCCCCAGCAGAAGCCAGAGACCCAAGACCAGATCCCGGGGTGCCCAAAGTGGTAGGCTGCAGGGGGAAACCCTGCTTGGGGGCGGAGCCACCAGGAGCAGAGCGTACCACCTGAGCAAACGTGGGTTTATCAGGGCCAAGGCCCCACACTGAAGTCACAGTAGTCTGTTCATTATTATTATTTGCTTGGACTGAGCTGGGACGATTGTCCATCACACTTGTACAATTGCTATCAGTCACACACACGTTCAATTTCCCATCAGGAATAGTCACAGTTGCTGCAATACCAGCTGTGTCCTGATGCTGCACTATAGAGTCTCCAGCAGCTGTGGGGCAAACATCTTTAGACTCAGCCAAAGGAGAGTTAATAGGTTCTGCTGACACCGTGCGTTCCAAGTGAAATAACGGACTACTATGCTAACTAGAAAAAGTGTATCTAAACAAAAAAACCCACCAGTATTGAATGCTCCATACACCCACTCAGCATAACCCAGCCTGGAGAGGAAAGAGACACCGAGGGCTCGCCCCACCTGTTTGTACACCTCTATGTTAAAAGGGCAATGAAGCAGAAAATGGTCCATAGTCTCCTCCTCACCTGGACACTCCTCCTGAGGACAGCTACGATCCACCCCACTGCGGAATTTCAAATTGCCCCGAACATAGAGCCTCCCATGGAAGCACATCCAGGCCAGATCCCTGAATTTAGGAGGTACTCTGTCCAAATTAATAAGTCTTAATCCTGCCCTCAAAACTGGGCCTGGGCAATCCCTTAAGGCCAGTGGGTCATGAAAGACTTCGCTCAAGACTCGACTCATAAGGACTTTCCTCGGAACCGATCTGAGATCTTCAGCCGACAATCGCCACTGCCGTAGTAACTTCAGGCACGGAGCAACATAGGCTGGTAGCTGACCACGATGATCCCTGAGATTCTTCACTTGGCCACCTTCTTCCCAAAGTCGTAGAAAAGGCCTAAACCAAGATCTAAATATGCCTGCCCATCCAGGAGGTTCCACTGCAAGCATATTACCAATATTAAACTTGAGAAAAAGCAGTGAAAATAAAAGAACTGGGTTGACCATACCTAAGCCACCCTCCCTCCTGGATAGATAGGTGACATTCCTCTTGATGGGGTTCCGTCTGTTCCCCCACAACATCTGGAAGAACACACTACTGACCCTAGCATAGAGAGACACTGGCAAGATGCAGACAAAGCTGACATACAAGAAGATCGGAATCAGGTAAGTCTTAATCAGATCAACCCTTTCCCTCATAGATAACTTCCATCTCTTCCAGCTGACCACCTTAGTATTGGCAATTTCCAGCCTGCCTTCCCAGTTTTTGAGGCCATAATCGCCGGGTCCAAATTCAATGCCTAGAATCTTAATTCTTTCCTGGGGCACTGGAAAGGTGTCCGGGAGATCAAAACCCTCACCTTCCTTTCCCATCCAGAAAACTTCACTCTTTTCCTGATTGATCTTGGAGCCTGATGCTTCAGAATACCGTGATGTCAGAGAGACCACCTCCTCTGCTTCATCCGCCCCAGTGACAATCACGGACACATCGTCCGCATAGGCAACAACCCTCAAAGGCGGCTCACCCGGGAGCCCCACTGGCACCCCACACAACATGCTGCTCTCTAGCCTCCTGATGAAGGGGTCGATTGCAAACACATAGAGCAGGGGACTCAGGGGACAACCCTGGCGCACCCCGGAGCCAACCTCAAAGGACTGCCCAACCCAACCATTAACAAGAGGAAAGCTTTCTGCCCCCTTATACAAGACTTTTAACCAATCGACAAAACCACCCGGCAGACCGTACTTACTAAGGAGCAACCACAGGTACTCATGGTTAACACGATCAAAAGCTTTTGCCTGATCCAATGTCAGCAAATACTTTCCCCAGCCTGCAGCCCTGCACCGCTCCAAGGCCTCCCGGACAGCTAACACTGCTGTGAAGGTGCACCTACCCTGGACCGAACAGTGCTGATGGCGAGAAAGCAAAGACTCTGCTACTGACGATAGGCGCCAGAAAAATATCTTTGCCAGTATCTTTCTATCGACATTAAGAAGGCTGATGGGGCGCCAATTCTCAATCATCGAAGGATCTTTACCCTTTGAAAGAAGAATCACAGCCGATTGCCTCATGGAAGGGGGAAGTACCCCCTCAGCAAGGCAACTGTTAAAAACCTCTACCAAATGTGGGGCCAGAATAGACTTAAAAGCTTTGTAAAACTCAGCTGTCAAGCCATCCGGTCCAGGTGACTTTTTGATGGCAAGCTGTTCAATTGCCCTTATCACCTCTTCAACTGTGATCTCCTCTGTCAAATTCATCAATGGGACATCTTCATCATTTAGACCTGGAGTAGAGTCCAAAAAGCTTTCCATCTTGTCACGGTCAAGCTCTTTCCTCCCAAGAAGGTCAGCATAAAAGGACCTCACGACCTCCAGAATCCCTGACCTGGACTTTGTCAAGGAACCTGTACTGTCCTTAAGGCCAACGACCGTTTTAACTGCTACACCTTGTTTGCAGTTCTGGTAAGGGTCAGGCGAGTGGTACTTCCCATAGTCCCTCTCCAGAACCAAAGAGGCATGCCGGTCATATTGACACTTCCTGAGAAGGAGTTTCACTTCGGAGATTTCCCCAGGATCTCCACCTCTCGAGACAAGAATATCCAGCTTCCTCCGTAAACGTTGGTAGGTCATGTATTTATTAAACTGTTTTCTATTGGCTAGGCCCCTGAAGAATCCAGCGATCCTCTTTTTGGTCAGCTCCCACCACTCAGCCTTGCTGCTACAAAAGTCCAGGATGGTCACCTGTGCCTGAAAGAATTCCTCAAAGGATTGTCTAACATGTTCTTCCTTGAGTAGAGTCGAATTCAGTCTCCAGATGCCCTTACCCCTCTGAGGGGCGTCTGAAGCATTCAGGACCACAGATAGCATACAGTGATCAGAGAACTCTACTGCCTGCACCACTGGGGGTGAGAAAGCAGAGGTCTCCTTCAAAAAAAAACCTATCTATTCTACTCTGACTATTACCTCGATGAAAGGTGAACCCAGTGTCATCCGGGAGGTGATTAATGTGCACATCCACAAGACCAGCATCCCTAACCATACTATTTAAAAAAACGCTATCATATCCCAGCCTGTCCTTGAAGTCCTTCCTGTCCTTGGGCCTAGTTACTGTATTAAAGTCACCTCCAAAGACCACTTGCCGGGATGTAAAAAGAAATGGCTTGATCCTTGTAAAAAGGCATTTCCTGTCCCACTTTGTGTGCGGCCCATAAACATTAATTAGGCACAGGTCCTGCCCTCCCACAAGGACGTCTAAGACCATACATCTCCCAATCTCCACCTCAATAACCCGCCGGACAGTTACCATGCCGGTTTTAAACAACACCGCCACACCGCTGTAAGGCTCGGCCGCAAGAGACCAGTAAGATGGACCATACCTCCTCTCTCTCTTGGCCATATGAATATCTGCCAAGGAGGTGAGCCTAGTCTCTTGCAAAAATAAAATTTCAGCATCTAATTGGCTGAACAAAAAGAAGGCCATAGAACAAGCTCTTACTGACTTAATGCTGGCGACATTTATTGTCACCACTTTTAACGGAGGGGGAACCGCCATTTGGGTTAATGGGTGGATTGCTTCTTAGCTCCCCTCTGCTGCTCATCACCAGAAGCCTCTCTCTTTCTTGAGGCCGCCTCAAACTCCATTTCGGAATCAGAACTTCGCTCCGAAGAAGCTCCAGATGAAGAGATATCCCAATTAGAGGACCTATAATGGTTGGAGACAGGCACTGGAGCCTGTTCTGTCCTCACCACCTGCTTCTTCCGCTTCCCAACCTTCCTTCTCTCCTCCAGGTTCTGCAGGTCAGCTTCAGAGATGCCCTCATCTCCTGTTTTTTTTCTTTGGAGTCTTTACAGAAGACTCCTTTAGAGAGGAAGAAGCGACCTTTTTAGTACCCACTACCACTCCTGGTGGGGGGGTGCTCCCTTTGAATCAGACTTGGGAGGGGTAGACTCCTGGGGGGTAACTGACTCGGGGGGCACAGACTTGGAAGGTACTGACACAAGAGGAGGGGATACAGTAGGCTGGTGGGACACAGAGACAGATACAGAAGGAATACTTACAGACACAGGAGGGGTGGCCACAGGAACTGGGGAGGGACCCTGAGCAGGACCAGGGGAGTCAGTCACCGCAGAGGAGGATGGTACACCAGGGGCCTCACCCTCCATCCTGTCCAGCCTTGACATGTCATCAATTACCTCCTTCTCCATATTGTGCCAGGCTTCAGGACATCTGCTGTAGAGGTGGCCAAGGCGCAGGCACAGGTTGCACCTGATCATCTCGGTGCAGTCCTTAGCCATATGACCCTGACCCCGACACACTGAACATATCAAGGCTGAACAGGAAGAGCTCAAATGCCCCTTTTCTCCACAGCGGTGACACAGCTTCGAAAATAGTCATCCTATCCCTCCCTATAAAAGCTGAGGAGGGCAGGTGACGGACAACATTCCCATCCCTGGCCAACCTGACTGTTACTGACCAACCCCCAGTCCAGCTGTTACGTTCATCAAGTATTTTGCTGGGCTTAGTCAAAACCTCACCATAGTTCCTTAACCAGACCTCTAGGTCCCGAGCAGGAACACTCTCATTGGTGAGTATGATGGTTATCTTTTTCACCGTTGACCTTTGCGAAACCGCAACTGGGGCCAGACCTTCCCATTCAGGTCTTGACCTGCACCGAGCCTCATATCGCTCCCAGAACAGGTCAAGACCCTCTGGCCTGGTGAAGCTAATGGTATAATCCCGTGTCCCAGCTACATGTATTAGAGCATACAGGTCATTTGCCCCAAAACCCATCTCCAAAATCAAATCCACCACTGCACGCCGTGCTGGAGGGATCGCACCACCTTCCCATTTCAGAATTACCACATTTCTTCTTGGACCCCCAGCAGAAGCCAGAGACCCAAGACCAGATCCCGGGGTGCCCAAAGTGGTAGGCTGCAGGGGGAAACCCCGCTAGGGGGCGGAGCTACCAGGAGCAGAGCGTACCACCTGAGCAAATGTGGGTTTATCAGGGCCAAGGCCCCACACTGAAGTTACAGTCTGTACATTACTATTATTATTCACTGCTTAAACGGAGTTGGTAGGACTGTCCATCACACTTGAACTGGGACCATTGTTCATCACACTGGTGCTGGGATGATTTTTATCAGTCACACAAAACTTCACATTCTCATCAGGAATAGTCACAGTTTCTGCTGCAATACCAGCTGTTTCCTGAAGCTGTGCTGTAGAGTCTTCAGCAGGTTTGGGGCAAACAGCTTTAGACTCAGCTAAAGGGGGGTTAATGGGCTCTGCTGAATCTTTTAGTTCATCTGCAGGAATGTCATTTTTTAAATGCAAGCTTTGCTGCACTGCAGCATCAGCAGGCACAGCATTGCTACAGATAGGACTAGCAGCCTGACTCTCACTGGGCACATTGTCTGCATCAGTCACAGTGTTGAATGGCACAAAAATTGTTTTATTCACAATATGGGACTTGACAGGCTTTACCTTGTCAGGCACATTATCTGTTATGTCCTCTTCATTAAATGCCAGCTGATCCCCCCGCATAGGAGACTCCATTACCTGGATGGCCCTGAGCATGCCTCCTGAGTCCTGGGAAGGCATGGGGCTGCTTACCTCTCCCTGAGGGGGCAGGGGGTCAGAACTGGGGGTCTCCTCCTCCACCTCCATCTTTGTCATCCTCGCAAACCTTTTATCATTACAAAACTTTTCTTTAAATGGCCCATCTCTGCCTTCCATCATGGCCACAATGGTCTCCTGGTGTTCCACCCGAACCTTGGCCAGTTGGATCTCCGGATCCATGGACCCACGTCTCTGGCTATGCAAGCCCTCACGCTGCCTTCTCAGGCGCTTCAGCTCCGCTCTGAGCTTGTACAGCTTGTCTCTCTCCTTATTCAGGACCTTAATCCCGGCCACCACTCGCTCCCGGATGGCCTTCATCTTCACCAGGGGTAGAGAGATCACCAACCATGGGTTGTACAGGGGCAGGTATGTTACCTGATGGCCCAGGAGATGGCTGAGAGCTTCCAGCAGGAGAGGCCCTGCTGGCCTCCATGGCTTCCCCAGAAAGGAGCCAGGAGAGCTGGGATAGATTTCTCCACCACTCCCCTCTCACACGGATCACCTAGAGCAGCTCCAGAGAGACAGCCTCCTCCTGACACACCTGTGCTCCAATGATGGGTGGGGCACTATTCCTCCCACTGACACCAATGATGGGGCACTATTCTTCCCACTGACACCAATAATGGGACACTATTCCTTCCACTGACACCAATGATGGGACACTATTCCTCCCACTGACTCCAATGATGGGACACTATTCCTCCCACTGACACTAATGATGGGGCACTATTCTTCGCCCTAATGTAACAGCAAAGAGAGCACACTGTTTACGTTCACCGACACCATGACATTTTCTACTCCCGCTGGCCTCAGTTGGGCCCCCCTAAAGTTTGAAGAACAGTAAACTGGCCCTTTGTTTAGAAAGTTTGGAGACCCCTGCTATAAAACAATCTACATGTAACTGCATACCTCCCAACTTTTGACATGGGAATGAGGGACACCTGTTAGCAAAAGTATGTAGGCATAAGACACACCCCCTTGCCACGCTCCCTTTTTATACAAAAAATTATAAGTTCATGCCACAATTTTTTTTTTTTTTACCACCACTATTCCTTGAAACTGGCTTTTGAAATTTACAAATGCAGAAATTTAGAAATTGGATGAAAGGTTTAGCACTGGGAAACACTTTTTAAAAGATAAAAAGTGCATTTTATATACAACTATATAGATCAGACCAAAATGAGGGACAAATGAGGAGCAAACAGGGACAGAGTGACTTTGTTCCAAATCAGGGACAATCCCCCGAAATCAGGGACAGTTGGGAGCGATGTGTAACTGTGATATGCTTTGTTAGATTGCTTCCATTTATTCCATTTGTTTGTTTTGTGCCTCAAAAACCAATAACATCTTTGAAATAACCGATATATGTTGTGATGTATTTTTGCAGGTGAAAGGGGAGCTAAGGGTGATAGAGGAGAATTCGGAGTTGGACAGAGAGGTGAAATAGGACCTCCAGGAATTCCGGGTATGTCATCTCTTTCTTTTCTGTGATACTAGAAACAACAAAAAGAGCCGCTCCAAGCGCTAACATGTGATAATCCAGTGGCTTAGATTCTAGAGGCATCCAATAGGGCTCACCTGGCCTGCTAAGACAGACCATCAAAAGGATAGGGAGGAGCACACTGGTATTCAGACCAGTCACAATGTGACCTATCTCCTCCCAAGCCACGCCCTTCTTAACGCCTTTCCTCCTCCCACGGACTTAGTCATAGAGGTCCTTTACAAAATGGCAAAACATGGACTAAGGGACTTACTATTTCCTACTGTTCAAAACGTAGAAAAAAAAAAACTTTAAAGGTTTCGGGGGTTAGAATGAGTTTTAGGTTTTGGGTGAGCTTGCAGAGCAACCACCTTTCGTTTGGTGAGAGGAGAAGAACAGTGATGGACTTTTGCCAGAGTACAAAATGTATTGCTGTGTTAGTTAAAATGGTTGTAAAAGCATACGTTTCTTTATCTTGTTGCATTCTCTGCATTAAGGTAAAAAAAAAAAAAACTTCCATGATCAGCTCCCCCCAATGTCCCCCCTAAATACTTCCCTTGTTCTTGAACTCAATCCAGTGCTGTGCCTGAGAGCAGCGACGCTGCTCTCTCATTCCTCACAGGACTCAGAGGCAGCAGGGGGAGTCGGTGAGGAGGGAGCTGGGTCCGAGCTGTGTGTGTCTACAGATGCACATGGTCTGGCTCAGGATTGAGCCCACATGAATGCCTCCATAGCAAGCAGCTTGCTATGGGGCATTCAGAAGGGAGGAGGAGCCGAGAGCACCAACAGGGGACCCTAGAAGAGTAGTAAATGGACTGCTCTGTTCAATACCATTGAAGGAGCAGGTAAGTATAACACGCATGTTTATTACTTTAGGAATAAAAAAAATGAAGCTTTATAATCACTTTACGTTGTACCACGTTCCCTTGAAACCTATTCTCATCTCTGGAAAAATGCCTTAAATCCTGCAAAAGATTTTTAAAAATTGAATCCAAATATTAAACATATCATTCACTGCTTTATTAAAAAAAAAAAAAACAACCTTGGCTATAGAATGCTTCAGATGTTTGGGGGTACATTGGGTTCTAGGAAGAGTGGACAGACAGGGCATGCAGGTCAATGTTTTTATCCCTTTTAGGGCACCGATAACCCTGCACCAAAAACGAGCATTGCTGGGTTCTTGCTCCGAAGCCTAACTTACCAGTAGGCTTATTATGAGAGGTGACGTTACATGTCCAAAGCTAAATACACTTAGCTCTGCTGCTGTGGAACCAACAAATGACGAGCTACAATTGCATACCACTTGAGTTGGTTTTCACACCACTTCCTGTTTGAAGAAGGGGGTCACAGACAGCAATGGACTTTTTCCAGATTATACAACTTATTGTTCTGTTAATGAAATCAGAATAGGTTCCCTTGAAATGTTTTCTCATCTCCCGAAACCCTTTAGAATGCTCCAAATCCTGCAAATGATTTTTGAAAAATTATGCTTTCCTTTTAGGTATTCCCGGAGAACCCGGCTATGCCAAAGATGGAATCCCAGGTATCCCAGGTCCTCAAGGTGAACCAGGGATACCAGGACTTTCTGGACCTCCAGGCCCTTCAGGCCCCAGTGGACAGTGTGACCCATCACAATGCGCATACTTTGCTAGCCTGGGATCCAGACCTGGTAGTGTCAAAGGACGGTGAGACCAATGGAGACTCATGAACACTTGAGACTGAAACTTGAATTTTTTGCTGTTAAAAAAAAAAAAAAAAAAAGAGACGCGTCCAAAATGAAGGGTCCTGACAGGCATCACCGAATCCGAGGAAGCTCCGCCTAAGGCGAAGCAATTCAGTTTCAAGGCATACGTTTGTTTTTTTTGTAACGGTTGAAACCAACAGTAACTGCTGGTCGGTCATGGCTTTTTGTGTTTTCACATTATGTGTGTCACATATTTTTTGGTATAAAGGAAAAAAAAAAAAAGATGAAAGTGCAATCTATTCCTTAGAGACATTTCACAGCAGATGTTCCAACACAACGCCTCAGCGGGATGGATCTAAGAACAGGAGTTCTGAGACCGATGTTTCTCCTTGACTGTCAACAGAAGGTGTCACCGTGCTGCCAGTTGTGCTTTGCCATCATTTGTTCTTGGGTTTACTGAAAGGGCAACTCCAGCCAGAAAGCCACAGCTGTAGCTCTGTAGGAACTGTTTTGACTCACAGATATTTGTAAAGTGATCCAGACGCCCACGTCTTTGCTACACAGCTGCATTAGATAACAAGGGTGACACTGGAAATCAATATGATAGGGTGACAATGCAGGAAAACATTTGGGGGAGAGAAAGAGAGATAGAGCATTGTCATTGTCACCCTATAGCATTGATGGCGAACCTTGGCACTCCAGATGTTTTGGAACTACATTTCCCATGATGCTCATGCACTCTGCAGTGTAGGTGAGCATCATGGGAAATGTAGTTCCAAAACATCTGAGGTGCCAAGGTTCGCCATCACTGCTCTATAGCCTATGAAGGTTCTCATTTATCTATCTGATTGTAATGCTAGTAGTAGTTAGTCACATTCAACTGTACTTGTGTAATGTCATTTCTTCAAGCCACTTCTTCAGTTTAGGTCGGCCATACACGGAGAAAATTACTTTCCTGCAACCACAGGTTCGCTTGATTCACCGCTCAACACAGACAGTGTTGATGCAGGAATCCCTCTTGCTGGGCCATTGTCTTCTCCGCGGGGGACGAAGTAGGGTCAGCCGTATTGATGGCATCTTTCACGCATATTGCAAACCAGTTGGCCTCTCTGGTCAAAATGTGCATCTCACTGTCCTTTAAAGAATGTCTTTTTTCCCTGCGGGCTCCTTCACACGGACGTGTCCGTGTACGGAGCCTGCTCTGCTCAGTGGGGGATCGCTCCGTTGATCCCCGCTGAGCAGGCAGATGACAGGTCCGTCGCTGCAAACTGTGCAGCGATGGACCTGTCAGAGCGCCGCTCTCCCCTATGACGACAGACCGTAAAGTCCATCGTCACACGATCAAATCCGCAGACGGATGGAAAAGTAGGTTTTTCCTCCGTCACACTTTTTCGGATCGGAGCAGGTCGGATGTCAGCGGACATCTCACCGCTGCCATCCGACGCTCCATAGACCTCCATGGAGTGTCCGTTCAGGTCCGCCTAAAAAACAGATCGGCCGTGTGAAAGAGGCCTAAAGTAGATGTAAACCTGATTCGTGAAATTTGAGCTGGGCACTTATATCTGCAATGTTTTTTTTTTTTATCTCTCTTCAAAGCACTGTGTCCCATAGCTTTCTCCTGCTCTGTTCTTCTGTTATCAGCCTGATAACTTCTGACATGTTCCATTTCATATGTTAAAAGCAGCCGGAGTTTTGTGTTGGGGAGGATGTTATAAATAGATTAGCACAGAGCTGAACGATTCAACAAACAGCTCTGAAAGTCTCTACCTATGAGGAGAGGGGGTGTATGCCTTTCCTCCAATCAGCTGTCTTGGCTGTATGCCCAGGCTTCACTGCAGTGGTGAACAGGAAGAGAAAATCTCCTAACACGATCTGAACTTTCTACAGTATATATAAAGCTAAAAAACAGCAGCTATACATGTAAAACTTATGTACAGAGATTTGTTTAATCTCTGTGTATCATCTGAGGCTGTTCACTTCACTGGGTATATGTAAGGGTTTACATCCACTTTAAGGTGTAGGAGTGAAGGTGTTGGATTATGGTGCCTGTACTACCTATTGGAGTATAAATGCTGGGGTATGTTCCTGATACTTATTAAAAGTGAAGACGTGGCTTGGATAAGCTACAATAATCCTTATTGTTACAGAACAAGGTCAGTTAAATGTGACTAACTACTATTACCTATAACGAAAAGGATCCTTCATGGCAGGATCACCACATATTACTTTAACGAATGCTGAAGATTTAAGAGCCTTAAAAAAATGACTTCGCAATTACATTAACATGTTAAGGTTCTAAAAGTTTTTAGTGATTGTGTTTACATTTACTTCATTGGTTCTTTAAGCTGCCTTCAGTTTTATTTTAATAAAAAAGAGTGTAATGTCATTGACCAGGGAGGCAAGGCACCCAGTAGGGCTAAATACACTAGCAGGCTATCATGACTACAAGACCAAACCCCATCAATTTTGTTCACAACACCATAATATTAGAAGATAGATGGAAAGAGTTTATTCAGAATGATGGCACAGGCCTCAGCAAGTTAGACATACCTACCTTAGAGATATGTCTGTGAAGGTTCTCATTTATCTAGATCATGGTATAGCTAGTCGCAGTTGGTCACATTCAACTGGACATATGTTGAGGCTTCTTCTAATGACTGACAGGACCACCCCTCAGTATTTATATCCACACAGGTAGAACATGCATCCAAATTCAATTACCACAGAAACTATAAAGACAGATGTCGATTATCCAAGAAGAGAATGGGAGGTTTGAAAGTTTTGGAGCCACGCTACTGTAGTTGGTTCTAGAACTTTCACACCTCCCATTCTGTTCTTGGACAATCAACATCTATACATCCTATGATGGTTGGATAGAGGCAACCTTTCTCAACATTTTTACCCCTTGAAAAAATTATCAGGTCACAAGGAACCCCTGCTAAATTTAATTCATTGGAGGTCAATAGGAAAAACACCTCCTACATTGGTGGTCAGTGGAAAGAATGTACCTTACACTGGTGGTCATTGGGAAGAATGTCCCCCTGTAGTGGTGGTCAGAATGCCATCCTTACAACCAGCTAAAAAGATCACTGATCTCATGCTGCTAGCCGTTGGAACTTGGAACTATGCAGGAACCACCAGATTTGAGGTGACATAGCCACAGCTAAGAGAAACCCTAAAAACCTCTAAAGGAATCCAAAGGTTCTACAGAAGCCTGATTGAGAATGGCTGGAACAAGGTGTCTTCACTACATGTGTGGATATAAATACAGACCAAATCAAAGAAAACATTTTTTTTTTCATCCTGGAGTTGGGCTTTAATGAAATTGGAGTTTCTTTATAATGGGATCTTATATCAAGGTGCTAATCCCAGCAGGGCTTTGGTTTTCATGTCATTACCCACTCTAAATAGGTTTATTTAGGCCAAGGTTCTCCAACTCTCTAAACAAAAGGGGCAGTATTCTGGCTCGTGGGGCTGGATTGTGGCCAGCGGGAGTAGGAGTAGAAAATGTTCAGAGGGCAGTGGGAGTAAACAATGCCTCAGGCTGGTGGTGGTAGGAGTACAAACATGACATAATGCCTGTGGTCAATGGAAGGAGGAATAGTACCCCATCATTAATATCTGTGGGAGGAATAGTGCTCCATTATTGGTATCAGTGGGAGGAATAGTGTACTAGTGTTGGTGTCAGCGGGGGGATTATTCTTCATCATTGGTGTCAATGGAAAGAATTATGCCTTATCATTGCTATCAGTAGGAGGAATAGTGCCATATTGTTGGTCTCAGTGGCAAGAATTATTCTCCATTGTATGTGTCAGTGGGAGGAAATGTGTTCTATCACCGGTATCAGTGGAAGGAATAGTGCCTTTTCGTTGGTGTCAGTGGAAGGAATAGTGCCCCATTATTGGTGTCAGTGGAAGGAATTATGTCCCATTGTTGGTGTCAATGGGAGGAATAGTGCCCTATTGTTGGTGTCGGTGGGAGGAATTATTCTTCATCTTTGATGTCAATGGGAGGAATTATGCCTTACCATTGGTATCAGTGGAAGGAATAGTGCCCCATTTTTGGTGTCACTGGGAGGAATAGTGCCCCATTATCGGTGTCAATAGAAGGAATTATGCCCCACTGTTTATGTCAGTGGAAGGAATAGTGCCTTGTATCAGTGGAACGAAAAGTGCTCCAAGGGCTGGATGGAGCTGAGCAAAGGGCTGTGTCCAAACCACAGACCACAGTTTGGAGACCACTAATCTGTAAAAAAAACTTATCATGATCTTTTATTTACAACCAGTATCTAAAAGAGATTAAAATTTACCTTTTCTGATGACATGTTAGAAAACAAAGTACACAAAAAACTTTAGTAAAATTTTCTTGTACAGGTATCACCCAATATCCTTCATCCATACCCAACACATCCTACTGGCAAAGCCTAAGCCAACTACTTCCACTAAAAATGTATTTTCATTACTATTGTAAATTATTTTAAACCTTCTCATTATCCCGATTCCCACTTGTATTCTGATACATAAATAGCTATTTAATCTACAGAAATAACATCCTACTAATAACCTGGTTCTGTACTGTGTTATTATCCCACCAAGGCCCTCGTATACATTGCGTTTTATCACATAGAATATTATGAGTGTTCCGAGACCAGGAGAGTATTAGAACCTTCTAGCAGAAGCGTGGGAAACTAGATCCTGGGTTATCCCAGTTTCTGCGTATCTTTTTGTGTTTCTATGGAATATTATTTGCTATAGCTCTATAAAATAGGACTGAAGATAAGTTATTTGTTGATATTTGATGATTTTTTTTTTTTTTTTGTGAGTGTGTTGGAAGGTGTAAGCCTTCCATAAATACGGTGCTTACAGTTTATTATATAGTATATCTTGTGTGTTTTAGGTTTAAAAGAGAACTCCTGACTCCAGAAATATCACATGGATAGCCTTTTTTACATGCATCTTTTTTTTTTTTTTTTGGCCATGTACTTTTTGGAAAAAAAAAAAAAAGTACAGTATTATCCGGGTCTTTCAATAGCAATACATTTCTCCGGTGAATTTTAGAGCTTCTGTACGCAATAGGGTTGATTTACTAAAACTGCATGGTGTAAAATCTGGTGCAGCTCTGCACAGAAACCAATCAGCTTCCAGTTTTTATTTTGTCAAAGCTAAGTAACTCCACTTTGGTTGAGAAAAAAACATTCCCCTCTGGGTGATCTATGTACATTGCAAGGATTATAACAACCTTTGTTGCAGATTCCTACCTTATGTTATTCTGAAGAAATCCCTGTTTGTTCCTCTGTGCTGAGTGAGTGTAATGGGAGGGGTTTCATAATTATCAATCAGCTGTGGAAGCTGCAGAGCACTACTGAGGAAATTTGCTGGGCCTGCATCCCTTTAGATGTGTTCCTATTGGAAATATCTTACCAAAAATGACATTTTTGTTGCAGGGGATGCCTGAAATCTGACTTGTATCTTAAGCAGACTTCTAGGAAAATTGGTGTGCCAATCACACAAGCAGGAAATGATGTTTCTGGGGAGTGGTCAGTACACATTCTGTGTACAGAACAACTCCAGGTAGCCATATTGCATTTTCAGAAAATGATAGCAGCTGCAGATGGAAAAGGAATGGTCAATTTTAATAACATTCAATTACAATACGACTTGTGTTGCAATTGTATCCGCTATATTATTTTTTCTTTATTTGCTATTTTTTTTCCCCACGAAAGTGGCTTTAACCGAACAGGCTGAAGTTTGAAGTTGATTGGTTTCTATGCAGAGCTGCATCAGATTTTGCCCTCTCCAGTATTAGTAAATCAACCCTCATTGTCTTTTGGATTTCACAGCCGACACGACCACATTCCGGCATTGTGGAAATGTCAAGTGCTTATGCAGATGCCGACAACTGATTGCTAACCTTCATAACAGGGCCTCCTGTTGCTCATAAAAAAAGGGAGACTATAATATATATTTTGCAATTTTATGCTCATATTTACCTGTAATTTTTAAAAGGACATATTTTGACTTGCCTACTGTACTATATTTTATGCAAATGTGTTCCCTTTAGTGAATATTTATATATTTAGAAATATTTTCAGCATTTCTGGCTTAAAAAAGGATGTATAGTGTTATTCCAATGAGCACACAGATTGAGTTATCAATGCAGTATTTGTTTTACATTTTTTTATGTGATCTTTATAGTTTAAATTGTTGTTATATATTTGTGTTATTGTATTAAATATAAAAACGTGTGGTTTACCAGTAGAGGGAGCTCTGTATTACAACTCAGCTTTATTCCATCCCTTCTTTTTAACACGTTTCCTTACTCTTTTGCCCCCACCCTTCTAAGCAGATCTAGCCCCCTCCCAAAATCGGTATACTTGCCTTGCTCCAAGGCCCACGGCATTGATTACATAGCTCTTCCTGATCCAATGTCTACACCTGCGCAGTTTGGACCCATAGGCTTTTTACGGGGCTAGAAGACAGATAGGAACCAACCCATCTGGGAGGAGGGAGGGCAGTCTAGACCTATTTAGGGGTGGGGTTGCCAAAGGGTAAGGAAACTTACCTTTCAAAGCCCCAACTAAAGTTTCAGTTTAAATCAGCTCAGTACATTCCAGGTGCCCCAAAACAAAAGGCGTCTTACAGTTCGTTTTCTTCAGAATGCAGCCACAGCTGGAGTAGAACAGCCTGTCCGATGCCAGCATGCTATAGAGAAAGACCCATGCTCTCTGTGTGGAAGCAGTGGTCTTTCTACAGAGGTCCGGCACACCCCTTTCTTATGCCCCGTACACGCGGTCGGATTTTCCGGCGGAAAATGTTCGATGGGAGGCTCCATCGGACATTTTCCATCGGAATTACCGTCACACAAAATTTGAGATCTGGATCTCAAATTTTCCGGCAACAAAATCCGTTGTCGTAAATTCAGATCGTGTGTACACAATTCCGACGTACAATGTTCCACGCATGCTCGGAATCAAGCAGAAGAGCCGCACTGGCTATTGAACTCCATTTTTCTCGGCTCGTCGTACGCGTTGTACGTCACCGCGTTCTTGATGTTCGGAATTTCCGACAACATTTGTGTGACCGTGTGTATGCAAGACAAGTTGGAGCCAACATCCGTCGGAAAAAATCCATGGATTTTGTTGTCGGAATGTCCGATCGTGTGTATGGGGCATAAGTCATAACTATAGGAAAGGTAAAGGGTGCTCTGGGCAGAGACCTTAAAAAAGTCCAAAATTCAAAGCCTATAATGGTAAAAGCGAGTAGAACATTAGGCAAGTGTCCAGTAGTGCACCTCAGCCGCACTCCATAGAAGAAGCAAAACGCTAGTGGAGAATGGAACAGTGAGATGGGGCTTCTAAGTGCAGTAAATCCAGACTATTTATTGCCCAAAACAGTTAAAAACACTTACAGAAGGAAGTATAAAAATAGGCACATCAGTGGTACAAGACGTCCAGCGGGAGGTTCCTCCTGGATGTGTCCAGCATGCGAGTCTCCTGTCCGACCAGAAGTGGTGTGGAGATGTGTAGCCAACACTTTGGAAGGTCCGCCACGCTGTCGGAACCAGCGTATAACGCAAGCCCAGATGCGACGTTAATGGGGGGGGAGTAACGCATTTTTAGAGCATGTGTACTGACTCCTTTTTCATAATAGTCTGGATTTACTGCACGTTGAATGTGCCTTCTCTCTGTTCCATTCTCTACTTAAGTCATACCTATAAGATCTACAATCAAAAACCTCATGCTTCCTGCTGATTGAAGAGCTTTAGTTCTGACTCAGCACGAGGCATGCCAGACCTATAGAGAGAGACCACTGCTTTCACGCACAGGGCAAGAGTACTTTTCTGCAGCATGCTGGCAGGGGACAGACTTTCCAGTTGGGATGTGGTTGCTTTCTGAGGAAAACACTCTCCATGACTTTGCACACCTTTGGTTTTGTTGCACTTGAAATATACTGTATGTAAGTAGTCTTTGATGGAGAAGTGCGGGGATTCTTAAAAAAAACAAAAACATATACATACTCTTCTCCCTGCTGTAGAATCAGTATGATGCTGAAGCTGTCCCCCCGCTGGCTCTAAGCCCAAAAACGGAGCGATCACATGACTACTGATTGCTCAGTTCTCAGTCCACTCTGAGCAGAGAGCGGTGACTGTCAGTCAAACCAGGCTGGGAGGGGATGGGAGTGGCTGTCTCTGGCTCTCTGAAGCATGTTGCTGGTGAGGGGGTGGAAGTGGCTGTCTCTGGCTCTCTTGAGCACCAGCCTGGGGAGTGGCTGGTGAGGGGGTGGGAGTGGCTGTCTCTGGCTCTCTTGAGCACCAGCCTGGGGAGGGGGTGGGAGTGGCTGGTTCTCTTGAGTACCAGCCTGGGGAGGGGGTGGGAGTGGCTGGTGAGGGGGTGGGAGTGGCTGGTGAGGGGGTGGGAGTGGCTGTCTCTGGCTCCCTTGAGCACCAGCCTGGGGAGGAGGTGGGAGTGGCTGGTTCTCTTGAGCACCAGCCTGGGGAGGGGGTGGGAGTGGCTGTCTCTGGCTCTCTTGAGCAGCTTGGGGAGGAGGTGGGAGTGACTGTCTCTGGCTCTCTTGAGCACCAGCCTGGGGAGGGGGTGGGAGTGGCTGGTTCTCTTGAGCACCAGTCTGGGGAAGGGGTGGGAGTGGCTGTTTCCGGCTCTCTGGAGCACCAGGCTGGGGGGGGGGGTGGGAGTAGCTATCTGTGGCTCTTAGTGACTTACTGAGAGGCTGAGCCAGCTGAGGATTAAACATCTGGGTGGATCCTGACATTATTGTTGGGATCCTTCCAGAGCCTCCAGTGGCTCAGTGATGTGAGCCAATAGCAGACTTTAGTCCACTGCCAACTAATTCATAAGGAAGTGCACTCCTGTAACCCAGAAGAGAAGTATGGCAAAAAAGATTTGGCCATACTTCTATTTTAAAATATCAACCACATAAGGATTGTATGGCTTTCAATTGGTCAGTCAACGCATATACTGGCAGTGTGAGAAATAGCAGTAAAATAATACAACCATTCAGTAATATTGTAAAGCAGGAAGCAGAGCCTGTTTATGTAGTAAGCATATATGGCTGTCTTATGTACATATATAAATATAGAATATACAGTACATAGTAAAAAAGTTTTTTTAAACATGAATAACATATTTCTTACACTTACATTTATACATATTATTGAATAGACTATACATCCCCTTTAAAGTAAAAGCAATATGGGGGCTTCTATTTGCACGCCTCCTGAGATAGCTAGTTATCTGCTTTTACTGAAAAAAAGCGGAAGTAGTGCAATAGGAAGCAGTATCTGCATAGGTAATAATACTAATACTGCCCAAACCATTTTGGATATTTTATCTTTCACACAAATTGTATATCAATTTAATGTAACAATTGTGCTTTCCAAATTTTTTCAAGAATGCATACAACATATTTGTCCTGATGAAGGACTGTTCAGACCCCTAAAACGTGTCGGTTGTGTTATTCAATTATTTAGTTAATGATTAAAACTTCTTTGGATTGATTTTTGGTCTGGTGCTCTCTATGCCACCTTTTTCATTTCTGGATTTTTATTCTTGGTAATCCAGATAGGGTAACCCTGTCTGAGAAGGTTAGTCTCACCCGAGTCCCAGAACCTCAGCAATTTGTTTGACTGCAGTTTTGAACCACTTATTATCATTGGTCTAAATGCTTACCTTATTATGGACTATGTAATAAATATGACTGCCAACACACACAACTACTATTTTGCAAAATATAACCAGTAACACTTTCTTAATTACTATTACTCATTGATCAAATTATGTACATTCAATTGTTTGTAAACCCTTCCATATACCCAGTGCAGTAACTAGCCTCAGGTGATACGCAGAGATAAAACAAACCCTTCTACATAAGTTATACCGGGTTATATGCAGTGTTCTCTTCTCCACAGCCTCCTAAATCACACAATTTACATAGCATTTCTCAGTTCCAGAAGGCAGGGGGTGGGGATCTGATGTCACACACTGCATAGCATAGAGCAGGGAGCTGAGTGTAATCTGAGACCTGAGCAAAGGGGATGAACACACTACACATATCATAGGGAAACATGAACAGCTGAGGCTCTCAATCACCTGCTGTGTGCTGGGGGTGGGGGGCGGGTATTGTCTGGTTTTGCATAGATTGTCAGAGAAATCAGAGAGCAGAAACGAACCATACTATAGAGCACAAGTGTCAAGCACAAGGCCCGTGGGCCAAATCCGGCCCTCCAGGTCGTTCCATATGGCCCTTGCACCTCCATAGCTCCCAGCTGTCCCTAATTTGGAGCAATCTCCCTCTGTCCCTGTTTCCTCCTCCTTTGTCCCTCATTTAAGTCTGATCTATAGATTTGTATATAAAATACACTTTTTATCTTTCAAAAAGTGTTTTTCAGCGCTAAACCTTTCATGCGATTTCTAAATTGCTGCATTTGTAAATATCCAAAAGCCAATGAAAAATGAATAGTAGTGGTAAAAAAAAAAAAAAAACACTTGTGGATTTAACAAATCATTTTTGGATATCTCCTTTAAAGGGGTGTGGCAGGGGGTGTGTCCTATACCTACATACTTTTGCTCGTAGGTGTCCCTCATTCCCATCTCAAAAAGTTTGGAGGTATGCACCTCTCTTGGAGCTTGCTCACCCCTCTTGTCTCCATCCCCACTTTTTCTCAGCAGCCGGCAACAGAGAGGACAGAAGTCCTCCTGCAGATCCTGCGCCTCTCTATGGAGCCACAATTGATCATCCAAATATATGCAGTCCAAAAAAAAAAAGCTGTAAAATGATTATAGTTTCCCTTTAAAGCTACATATGCAAAGCCTCATGTCATAAACCTATACTGGTAACCTGTGCCTTGTCTGGAGTTCTCCTTTAAGCCCTATGCACTATTCATTTGCCTATTGCTAATTTATATCATGTACATTTTCCAACTGTCCTTTAAAGGCATCTTTATATTATTCATCATTTATTTCATTGGTATAAAATATGATTGTGCTAAAACCCATGTTTTTACAGTTTTGTTTTTTTTTTTATTTTTATTGTTTTTGTATGGATTTCCCTACCGTGAAGCATATCCCAAAGCTTCATCGTGAAGTAATTTATTGTACCTGCAGCTGAAAATAAAAAAGTTGCTGAAGCGAAAGAGGATATATTGAAAATGTACAAATTTAATCACAAAAATGATAGCCGTCCACATTATTATTTTTACTAATAAAGAAATACATTATGAGTGAGTTTGGTGGCAGTAAAAAAAGACAGTAAAGATGAAATGAAAAGACATTGGAAAAAAAATACAAAGGTGACAAAAAATCAGAGAGAATTTTGAGGGTCCATGCACACAGAGCTTACGAAAAAACAACAGAAAAAAAAAAAAAAAAACACCAGTTCTTTTGACAGTAAAAAAAATGTTTATATACACCATGTGCATAATTAGGCAAGTTGTATTTTTGAGGATACATTTCATTATTGAGCAACTACTGTGCCCTCGGTTAATCCGAAATGTTAATAAATCTCAAACCGGAATATATATATATATATATATATATATATATATATATATATATATATACATATACATACACAGTGGGGACGGAAAGTATAAATATATATAAAAATATAAGTTAATATATATATATATATATATATATATATATATATATATATATAGTGGGGACGGAAGGTATTCAGACCCCCTTAAATTTTTCACTCTTTGTTATATTGCAGCCAATTGTTAAAATCATTTCAGTTCATTTTTTTCCTCATTAATATACACACAGCACCCCATATTGACAGAAAAACACAGAATTGTTGACATTTTTGCAGATTTATTAAAAAAGAAAAACTGAAATATCACATGGTCCTAAGTATTCAGACCCTTTGCTCAGTATTTAGTAGAAGCAACCTTTTGATCTAATACAGCCATGAGTCTTTTTGGGAAAGATGCAACAAGTTTTCACACCTGGATTTGGGGATCCTCTGCCATTCCTCCTTGCAGATCCTCTCCAGTTCTGTCAGGTTGGATGGTAAACGTTGGTGGACGGCCATTTTTAGGTCTCTCCAGAGATGTTCAATTGGGTTTAAGTCAGGGCTCTGGCTGGGCCATTCAAGAACAGTCACGGAGTTGTTGTGAAGCCACTCCTTCATTATTTTAGCTGTGTGCTGAGGGTCATTGTCTTGTTGGAAGGTAAACCTTCTGCCCAGTTTGAGGTCCTGAGCACTCTGGAGAAGGTTTTCATCCAGGATATCCCTGTACTTGGCCGCATTCATCTTTCCCTCGATTGCAACCAGTCGTCCTGTCCCTGCAGCTGAAAAACACCCCACAGCATGATGCTGCCACCACCATGCTTCACTGTTGGGACTGTATCCACACATACCGCTTAGAATTAATGCCAAAAAGTTCTATCTTGGTCTCATCAGACCAGAGAATCTTATTTCTCACCATCTTGGAGTCCTTCAGGTGTTTTTTAGCAAACTCCATGCGGGCTTTCATGTGTCTTGCACTGAGGAGAGGCTTCCATCGGGCCACTCTGCCATAAAGCCCTGACTGGTGGAGGGCTGCAGGGATGGTTGACTTTCTACAACTTTCTCCCATCTCCCGACGGCATCTCTGGAGCTCAGCCACAGTGATCTTTGGGTTCTTCTTTACCTCTCTCACCAAGGCTCTTCTCCCCCGATAGCTCAGTTTGGCCGGAGGGCCAGCTCTAGGAAGGGTTCTGGTCATCCCAATCGTATTCCAATTAAGGATTATGGAGGCCACTGTGCTCTTAGGAACCTTAAGTGCAGCAGAATTTTTTGTAACCTTGGCCAGATCTGTGCCTTGCCACAATTCTATCTCTGAGCTCTTCAGGCAGTTCCTTTGACCTCATGATTCTCATTTGCTCTGACATGCACTGTGAGCTGTAAGGTCTTATATAGACAGGTGTGTGGCTTTCCTAATCAAGTCCAATCAGTATAATCAAACACAGCTGGACTCAAATGAAGGTGTAGAACCATCTCAAGGATGATCAGAAGAAATGGACAGCACCTGAGTTAAATACATGAGTGTCACAGCAAAGGGTCTGAATACTTAGGACCATGTGATACTTCAGTTTTTCTTTTTTAATAAATCTGCAAAAATGTCAACAATTCTGTGTTTTTCTGTCAATATGGGGTGCTGTGTGTACATTAATGAGGAAAAATATGAACTTAAATGATTTTAGCAAATGGCTGCAATATAACAAAGAGTGAAAAATGTCAGGGGGTCTGAATACTTTCCGTCACCACTATGTGTGTATATATATATATATATATATATATATATATATATATATATATATATATATATATAAAATATATATATTATTTTAGCAGAGACCCTATGGAATAAAATGGTGACCGTATGTCACACGGTATTTGCGCAGCGGTCTTTCAAACACATTTTTGTGGGGAAAAAAAGACACTTTCATGAATTTAAAAAAACGAAACAGTAAAGTTAGCCCAATTCTTTTGTATAATGTGAAAGATGATGTAACGCAGAGTAAATAGATATGTAACATGTCATGCTTTGAAATTGCGCACACTCGTGAAATGGCGACAGACTACAGTAACTAAAAAATCTCCATAGGTGACACGTTAAAAAAAAAATTACCAGGTTAGAGTTACAGAGGGGGTCTGGTGCTAGAATGATTGCTTTTTCTCTGACGATCGCGACAATACCTCGCATGTTTGATTTGGACAACGTTTACATTTGCGGGCGCGACTTACGTATGCCCTTTAAATAAAAATAAAACATTTTCTTTTTTTTTTTCTTTTTTTTTACATTGTCCCTTTAAAAAAAAAAAAATCTGATGACTTTTATTGCTGTCACAAGGATTGCAAACATCCCTTGTGACAGTAATAGGTGGTGACAGGTACTCTTTATGGAGCGTTCGGGGGTCTAAATGACCCCTAAATCCCTCCTTTGCACTTAAAAGTATTCAAATCACCAAAAACTGAGACTCTGAATACTGTCCTTTTTTTAAAAAAAATGGCGCCATTGGCAGCCGAGTAAACCGGAAGTGATTTTGTGACGTCGCTTCAGGGATTTTACATCAGAGACCCGATCAGAGCTAAATCGGGCTTTGTACGGGTCTCAGCCTAGCTGGTGGATCGTGTCTCCCAGTGGGATGGGAGGCCCAGGAAGAAGGAAGGCGGTGGGAGGGGGTGGTCCCCTCCCGCTCCTTTAGGATAACAGCCAAGCGTCTTTTAGCCGCATCGTTTGTTATCACTAAAGAGCCAACCGCCCGCTCTAAAAAATGTTACAGTGGTGATGCCTGCAGCTGTAGGCATCACCCCGGTATAAGCCATGAACGCAAATTTGCGTACGGTCCACTTTTAGTGCAGCAGCAACCACAGCCTCCCAGACACTGTTCAGAGAGGTATATTGTTTTCCTTCACCGTAAATCTCCTGTTTAAGCAGAGCCCACAAGGGTTTAGGTCAGGTGAGGAAGGGGGCCATGTCATTATTCCTTCGCCTTTAAGGGCTTTAATAGCTAGCCACGCAGTGGAATACTTTGATGCATGTGATGGAACATTGTCCTGCATAAATATCATGGTCTTCTTGAAAGATGTAGACTTTTTCCTGTAACACTGCTTGAAGAAAGTGTCTTCTAAAAACTGGCAGTAAGTTTGAGAGTTGATTTTGAGTCCATCTTCCAACCGAAAAGGTCCAACCAACTCATCTTTAATAATACCAGCCCATACCAGAACCCCACCTGGCTGGCATCTGAGTCGAATTGGAGCTCTCTGCCCGTTACTGATCCAGCCACAGGCCCATCCATCTGGTCCGTCAAGAGTTGTTCTCATCTCATCAGTCCAAAAAAAAACCTTTGAAACACCGCTTTAGATATTTGCTGGCCCAATCTTGATGTTTCAACTTATGTGTCTTGTTCAGTGGTGGTCGGGTTTCAGCCCTCCTTACCTTGGCTATGTCTCTGAGCAGTGAACACCTTGTACTTCTGGGCACTCCAGGTAGGTTGCAGTTTTGGAATATGACAGCACTGGAGGATAATGGGTTCCTGGTAACGTCACATTTGATTCTTCCCAAATACTTTGGCAGTTAATTTACGTCTTTTTTTCTCAACAGGTTTCTTGCAACCCTGTTGACTATTTGCAACAGATTGTTTGGATGGTTCTGTAATCACGTCCCAATATCTTAGCAATTTCAAGATTGCTGCATCCCTCTAAAAAGACTTTTTACAATTTTTGAATTTTCAGAGTCAGTTAAATCTCTTTTTTGGCCCATTTTGCCTGAGGAAAAGAAGCTGCCTAATTATGCACACCTTGATATAGGGTGTTGATCTCCTCAGGCCACACCCTCCCTCATTACACAAATGCACATCACCCGATAGGCTTAAATCCAATAAGCATTGAAGATTATACAGCTTGGAGTTGGACAATATGCATAAAAATTATAATTTGGTCAAAATACTCGCTTGCCTAACAATTGTGCACACAGTGTGGAGCGTTTTTGAACACACATTTAGGAGCCAGAAAATTTTCAAAAAGGCAATCAAGGAGGGTTTTTTTCTTCCTCTAAACGCTGAGCCTAAAATATGCCTCTAACAGTCCTAACGTGCATGGACACATAGCATAACATTGAGCTGCTTCTACAGTCAAAAAAGCAAAGCTCCTGTAGAAGCAGCGAGTTTTCATCCCAGTGTTCATGGACCCTAAAGGAAATTTACCAGCTTGTTAATGAAGAATTCCAGGTATGGATAATTTTGTATTGTTAAGTTGATCCAGCTTGGATCAATGTAACTATGTACAGTATATACCATACCTGTGGGATCCCTTTAGGTTTCCCAACCAGGGTTCCTCCAGGGGTTGCTAAGGGTCCCTTAGGCAATGAGCAATTTCTGCCTCTTAACTTCCCACTGACACCATTGATCTTTTTATCTATCTGTAAGAGGGTAATTCTTCCCAGTGACCACAAGTGTAAGGACCATTCTCCCCACTGACCATCAGTCTAATGTATCATGAGTTGTAGATATAGTCATTATTAGCAAGGGTTCCCTGAGACCGGAAAGTTATTTTAAGGGTTTCTCTGTGTTGAAAAGGTTGAGAAAGTCTGCTCTAGAAGCTAGAAACCACTGTATATAGAGAAGGTTTATGGTTGGACAGTTTCCAGAAACAGACGGTTGTCTCCAAATCCCTAGTGCTTACCTGGTAAACAGACATATATATATATCTCCAATTAAAGTCCCATCATTCTTGGGAGAGCATTGCCTCTCTCTTATTCTCTCGTTTTACTAGAAACCACTGTAGTAGGCAACACCATAGATCTAGGGTGGCCACCTGTCCGGGATTCACCCGGACAGTTCGGGTTTGAAATCATGCGTCCAGGTTTTGGACTGCCTGAAACCCGGACACATTATTCAGACTTGACTATGGCTTCCCAGCAGGTTTGCTGGCTGCAGTTGGCTAAGTTGAGAGTTTCTGTTACACTCTCTTTCACATTGCCCAAAGCCAGCACTAACAATTCCCCCACCCCCCGCCCCCCACACTGACGGGAGAGGAGAGAGGGCTCAATCTGCACCTCTTTCTCCCACCCCTACCCCTCTGTGTCTGCCCACACTCCAATCCCCAGCTCTGCACCTTAGAAAAGGATAGTGCGGGCTGGAAATTGGAAGTCCAGCAGCCTCAGATACATCTGGATGAGAGGTGCTGACTGTCAAGTGGTGAATGAACTCACCATCCATCCCTGTCTGTGACTGAAGTCCCCCCTTTCTCTCTCCTGCCTCTGCGTGAGTACATTAAGGTAAATCAGGGTTCTCAGAGCACCCCTTACATCAGAGTTCCCCTTTACACCAGAGGCCACAGTGTTCCCCATTACAGCAGAGTCCTCTCCATACATCAGATTTATCAGTGTCCCCCCTTAAATCAGGGATCCCAGAGCATCCCTTAGAGTCCCCAGAGTTCTCCCTTACCTCAGAGTCTGCAGAATCCCCCCTTACAGTGAAAGGGAACTCTGTGGATTCAGATGCAAAAGGTGAACTGTGTGGACTCCGATGTAAAGAGGGGGCTCGTGTTATTAATGTCATATGATTAGAAATGTTATTTAAATGCAAAATATATGTATAGTTTATACTGTAAAAAGCGCTAAACCTTCCATCCAATTTCTAAATTGCTGCATTTGTAAATTTCAAAAGCCAATGTAAAGGAATAGTGAAAACAATCTATACTCACGGTAAGGTGAAAGACAATAATTGTTATTATGAATAGAACTTGAAGCTGCTGTACACAAAGTGCTAATCACTTGAATCATGCAATAAATAAATTACAACGCTCGCAAACAAATGAAAAGAAAGCAAATAACCTTCAAAAATCTTATCAAAAATTGTGCTGCTGTATAAATCAAAATTGTACTGTTATAGGGCGTACACACGGTCGGACTTTGTTCGGACATTCCGACAACAAAATCCTAGGATTTTTTCCGACAGATGTTGGCTCAAACTTGTCTTGCATACACACGGTCACACAAAGTTGTCGGAAAATCCGATCATTCTGAACGCGGTGACGTAAAACACGTACGTCGGGACTATAAACGGAGCAGTGGCCAATAGCTTTCATCTCTTTATTTATTCTGAGCATGTGTGGCACTTTGTCCGTCGGATTTGTGTACACACGATCGGAATTTCCGACAACGGATTTTGTTGTCGGAAAATTTTATCTCCTGCTCTCCAACTTTGTGTGTCGGAAAATCCGATGGAAAATGTCCGATGGAGCCCACACACGGTCGGAATTTCCGACAACACGCTCCGATCGGACATTTTCCATCGGAAAATCCGACCGTGTGTACGGGGCATTAAAGTGCTCTGGTGCTCCAAAAAACTTCAAACACTGTATATGATTACAAAAATACAATGCTTGAAATTGATAAATGGACAAAAAATATATGAGATTAAATAATATTACAATAACGTCCCAATAAAAGTGCTTTTGTGCTCCAATCCATTGAAAAGTGCAAAAGTGCTTCAAACTTCCACTCTGTGATGTGACACCCTCCCCTTCAGTGTCCCCACTCACCAGATAAAATGGGCCCCCAGCTTTTCAGTCTTATGGTTTTTCCGACAACAAATGCTGGTTGTGAGCTTGTTGGCTGAAAGTCTGACCGTGTGTACGCTCCATCGAACATTTGTTGGCGGACTTTCCGCCAACAAATGTTGGCTAGCAGGTTCTCAAATTTTCCGCCAACAAAACTTTGTTGACGGAATTTCCAATCGTGTGTGCACAAGTCCGGCGCACAAAAGTTCCACGCATGCTCGGAATCAAGCAGAAGGAGCCGCACTGGTTTTTGAACTTCCTTTTTCTCGGCTCGACGTACGTCTTGTACGTCACCGCGTTCTCACGTTCGTAATTGTTGGCCAACATTTGTGTGACCGTGTGTATGCGGGACAAGTTGGAGCCAGCAAGCTTCGAACAAAATTCCACACGGAAGTTCGATCGTGTGTACGCGGCATAAGACTGAAAAGTAATGCCGCGTACACACGATCGGAAATTCGGCCAGCAAAAGACCGATGAGAGCTTTTGGTCAGAAAATGCGACCGTGTGTCTATGCTCCATCGGCCTTTTGCTGGCGGAGTTCCCGCCAGCAAAAAACTGAGAGCAGGTTCTCAATTTTTCAGTCTGAAAAAGTTCCTTTCCGAAAATGCGATCATCTGTACGAATTCCGACGTGCAAAATTCCTATGCATGCTTGGAAACAATTCGACGCATGCTCGGAAGCATTGAACTCCATTTTCGTGTAGTGTTGCTCGTAGTAGTGTTGTATGTCACCGTGTTCTTGACGGTTGAAAATGCAGAGAACGTTTGTGTGAGCGCGTGTATTAGACATGTGCGATTAGTTTTGTACGAATCGGAAATTCGTACGAATTTACGGAAATTTGTACATTCGTGAGCATCCAAAATATGAATTTTTATGCATACTAATTTTGTACGAAATATGAAATTTCGTTTACGAACTTCGGATCCAAATTCCGTTACAACAGAATCGGACAAAATAAGAATGTTCATTAATTACGATTATCCGTTATGATGAAGTTAAAAACCCCAGGAAGTCAGCACAGCACACAGAGGGTGGGAGCCCCTCATAATGATAAATTCATCATAACGAACCTTCGTAATTGTTACAAAAAGTTAAGTTAACGAACCTAAAAGTTAAAAACCCAGGAAGTCAGCACAGCACAGGGATGGTGGGAGCCCCTCATAATGGGCACAGCGGGTGTACAGACCTGGGAACTCAGCACAGGGATGGTGGGAGCCCCTCATATTGGGCACAGCGGGTGTACAGACCTGGGAACTCAGCACAGGGATGGCGGGAACCCCTCATAATGATAAATTCATCATAATGAACATTCGTAATTGTTACGAAAAGTTAACAAACCTAACGAAAATTCGTATTTTGTACGAATCCAAATTGAATTTCAGACACAAATTACGAATTCATTCTAATACAAAACGGAACGGAACGAAACAAAGAGAATTTATTGATGGCGCACATGTCTAGTGTGTATGCAAGGCAAGCTTGAGTGGAATGCCGTCAGAAAAACCAACTCAGTTTTTTCCGATAGAAAATCCGCTCATGTGTACGCAGCATTAGGCTGAAATCTGACTGACGTCATTTCCGGTGCCGAGTCCAGACAACGTCACTTCCAGTTTTCTGTGGAACGTACGCTGGATGCGGTGTTCCTGGATTGTATCCTTTATCTGATTACATGCCTATTGGAATTTGGAGTTTTGTATGTTGCACCCACTACCTTGGGTAGGTTGCTAGAGGTCTATCTTGGCAAGCCCATATAATAAAGTTAGGAGATATTCACTTTGCATGCAGCCACTGATGGCAGCGGCTCATGCGCTCTGAATGTCCGGCGGATGCTGACGGAAAATCAGAGATCCATGCCGGAAAGAGAATGCGCGGGAGTGACGTCATTCCGAACCCGGAAGAAACGCTAAGAGAACATGTCAGCTCCCTCAGCGGTGACTGGGAGGTGATGCTGGCGCATTGTTCTAAGGTAAGTATTTCAGAATGAGCTAGTATGCGGTGCAAAAAATGGGGATTTTGTTGCACCATATAGTGTTTAAGCCCACTACTGCGTCAAAGTACCCCAATATCAGTGGGTCCTACACTATTCATAATATGAAAGTTCCCACTTCTCAACCATGGAAGAAACACACTCCTCTTTATGGGAAAACTGAAAGGACTCCTCCTATAACTCAGGTGGACACCATCATTGGTGTTAGTGGAAGGAATAGTGTCCCATCATTGGTGTCAGTGGATGGAATAGTGTCCCATCATTATTGTCAGTGGAAGGAATCGTGTCCCATCATTGGTGTCAGTGGGAGGAATAGTGTCCCATCATTGGTATCAGTGGGAGGAATAGTGTCCCATCATTGGTATCAGTGGGAGGAATAGTGTCCCATCATTGGTGTCAGTGGGAGGAATAGTGTCCCATCATTGGTATCAGTGGGAGGAATAGTGTCCCATCATTGGTGTCAGTGGGGGGAATAGTGTCTCATCATTGGTGTCAGTAAAAAAGGAATAGTGTCCCATCATTGGTGTCAGTGGGGGGAATAGTGTTCCATCATTGGTGTCAGTGGGAGGAATAGTGTCCCATCATTGATGTCAGTGGAAGGAATAATGCCCCATCATTGGTGTCAGTAGGAGGGATAGTGCCCCCTTAATTGTATTATTGGGGGTGAATGACCCTATCCATCATTGGCCAGATAAACACTGTTTGGAGACCCCTGCCCTAGATCCAGAGTACAGAGCTGCTAATCACAATTTTTCAAAGCATTACAGGAAGCAGAAAATGTGGGATACTCCTTGTTTTCTTTTAATTTCAGAGTTTTCTTCAGAAAATATTTTCAGGATCCCCATTTTGTTTGAAAGCCCTTACTAGGTATTTTATTAATACCAAAAAAAAAAAAAAAAGTAAAAACCTGGCTTGCAATAGCCAGAGCAGAGCGTGCAAAAATTTAGCGACACAGAATTTCCAAATCCTGCTCCGTGCACAATAATCTTCCTTTAATTATTACCCAAGAAACACATCAGCGTAATGATGATACAAAGCGATCCAGCGAGAAGGTCTGGTAGTCAGAGGCTGCTTTCTCAGCATTGCAGTAACATTACTCAATAATCTAAAACCTCTCACTCCTCCTTAATAGCTCTGCAGTGCTAAAACTCCATTTCCTGTGAAAATTGTTTTTGTCAGATTAAAGTGACATTTGGGTCCCGCACAGGATGTCAATTAGACACAATCCGTATAGTTGTGATCACGATTCATAAATTCGTACGGATTATTGTTGTTGTTGTTTTTTTACAAAGGAAAACGAAAAGTTTACTTTGTTGAGCGAATCTCTTTTTTTTTTGTCATAATGGGACGCTGACTCTTAGAAAAGATATTTCGTTTGTTGTTTTTCCCTTTTTAGAGTGACTACGTCATGATATCTTCTTTTTGCTGATGTGGACCATTGTAGGTGCCTGCAAATGCTTGAAAATACTTTTGTGCATGAAAAATTGATGATCTGTCTCAGCGCCAGTACAAGGACCTCTGGCACTGATAGGCAAGGATGTCAAAGTACGTCAACCCCCCCCACGCTACAAAAACTGACATGAGTTTAAAAAGAAAAGAAAAAAAAAGTTAAAGTTGACTTCACTGTAACAAGATTGCAAAAAAAAAGAAATGAAAGTAAAATAAAAATAAAAAAGTTGAGGTCCTAGGCCAAGGTGAAAATTACGTACCTGGACCCCATGCATGTGCAGGAACTCCATGGGTCAATCTTGGATCCTTTGTGGCATGTGGTCCTGCGAACTACCTCCTGGGATTTCTACATCACTCACTCCAGGAGGCAGTTTATGCAGGATCTCGCGCATGTGCAGATATGACGCAGATACACTAAATTGTCAAAAGTATTGGGACACCTGCCTCTACAAGCGCAGGAACTTGCATGACATCCCAGTCTCAGTCCGTAGTGTTCAATATTGAGTTGGCCCACCCTTTGCAGCTATAAGAGCTTCAACTCTTCTGGGAAGGCTGTCCACAAGGTTTAGGAGTGTGTCTATGGGAATGTTTGACCATTCTTCCAGAAGCCCATTTGTGAGATCAGGCACTGATGTTGGATGAGAAGGCCTGGCTCGCAGTCTCCACTCTAATTAAACCTAAAGGTGTTTTATCGGGTTGAGGTCAGGACACTGGTCCAAATCATTTGTCGGAGCAGGGATTATGGTGTGGGGTTTGATTTTCAGGTGTTGACTTGGCCCCTTAGTTCCAGTGAAGGGAACTCTTAAAGCTTCAGCATACCAAGAAATTTTGGACAATTTCATGCTCCCAACTTCGTGTGAACAGTTTGGGGATGGCCCCTTCCTGTTCCAACATGACTGCACACCAATGCACAAAGCAAGGTCCATAAAGACATGGATAAGCGAGTTTGGGGTGGAGGATCTAGACTGGCCTGCCCAGAGTCAACCCGATAGAACACCTTTGGGATGAATTTGAGCGGAGACTGTGAGCCAGGCCTTCTTGTCCACATCAGAGCCTGACCTCACAAATGTGCTTCTGGAAGAATGGTCAAACATTCCCATAGACACCAGTGGCAGCTGGTGCTATGACTATACAAAACGAAAAAAACAAGAACATAATAAATGGTGCAAACCAAATTGCGCAGAACATAATCCTTACGGGAGAGCCAGACTAAGGAACATCACCATCACCATGCATGTAGCCTTGTTTAAAAATGGAGTAGGAACTGCCATTAGGGTAGCTGAGGCAGCTGTTTCTTAGCCTGACTACTCCCTCTCCCTGGAGAACCAGCGCGCTTTGTTGCACCCTGGCACTCATAGAGGATGCAGTACTCAACTAATCCCATCCATCATCATCATCATCTGACAGGACTTCAAACTTATTTGCCAAAGGCAAAACCTTAGGACTTAAGGTCACTGTACCCCTTTTTTTTTCCTTTCTTTTGCCCCTCCTCCTTTTATCCTCCAACCACTCCATATCATCCTTGGACAAACCGGAATCAACAGCCTCCCCACACCTAACCTCCCCTTCACCCCCTCCCCCCACTCTCCCTTCCCTTATCTACCACTAGGCCAGCGTCTTCACCATTTTCCCCACTTCTCTGCACCCGACGATCCTTAACAGAGACCCTGCAGTGTGGAGGGAGGGGGACTGGCACTGCACATGATGCACCTGCCTCAGCACCTCTTGCTGCCTCTGCAATTTTAGAAGACATAGAAGGAATGGACACATTCTTGGTAACTGATACCTTACCTACAGACTGGGAAGACACTGCCACACTAGGTAAATACACAAACTGGGAAGACACAGACATACTGGGTATTTTCACAGACTGGGGCAACTGGGAAGACACAGACACATTGGGTATTGGCACAGACTGGGGCACCACAGACTAGGGAGACACAGACACGTTGGGTATTGGCACAGACTGGGGCACCACAGACTGGGGAGACACAGACACATTGGGTATTGGCACAGACTGGGGCACCACAGACTGGGGAGACACAGACACATTGGGTATTGGCACGGACTTAGATGGACTCACAGGCACTCCAGCTGCTGAGCTCTGAGCATCCTCCATGTCCAGACGGAAGAACTCATGAGCTCAAGCTTGTTGTGCATTGCCTCAGGACACTGACTGTAAGGATGCCCCACCACATTGCATAGATTGCACCTTATAATATTATAATCCTTTGCCAAATGTCCTATACCCTGACACAGAGAGCACTTTATCACTGGACAGGAGGATGCAAGATGCCCTTTATCCCCACACTTATTGCATAGCTTTGGCTGGCCCAGGTAGAAGATGGTCAGCCTGTCCCTCCCCAGGAAAGCAGAGGATGGCAGATGCAGGACAACAATGTCAATTACTTTTAATTGGAACTGCACAGACCACCCCCCCTGTCCATATTCCCCGATCATCCAAAATCTTCTTTAGAGGGCTCAGGACATCTCCATACCTCCTCAACCATACAGATAAATCCCCTTGTGGTATGGACTCATTGCGGACAAGAACTGTCACCATTTTAATGAGGGGCTGGCGTGATACAAGCCTGGGTATGAGCCCTTTCCAGTCCGGCAGGCCCCTACACACGTGTTCATATTTCTCCCAAAAATATGTCCAAAGACTCCGGACAAATAATGGACAAATCATACTCATAGGAACCTGCCAGACTGATCAGGGTGAAGATATCTGCAGGCCTGAACCTCATCTGCAAAATCTTATCCACCACTGCCCTCCTATGTGGGGGAATTCCTCCTCCCTCCCATTTTAATTGTATCACATTCCTCCTTTTAAACAGGGAGGAAGATAAAACATTTTCATATTACTTCCCTACTTCCCCCCCCCCCCCTTCCCAGATCCTGTAGCAGCAATACCAGCATAAGTGTTTCTTACAGCACCAGTAATTGCAGTCTTGTCCTTAGACATATTCAAACCTGCTGGCAGAGAGTCTGAATCAGCTGTGATAGCAGTCTGCTGATTAGCAGACATAGGACCCACCCTCCCCCCCCTGCTCTGAACACTCAGCTTCTCTCCTGGGTTCAATCACAGTCTTGGCTGCTGTAGACTCCTGGAGAGTTGTAGCACTACTGCTCCCAGCATCTCCTCCACCATTCTCAGGAACAGCCGCTGTGTCTGGCCCATGCAAAGTCTCTGTATTGTCCATGGAGCTCCTCACTGCAGACTCTTCCCCCAGAAGCTGACAGTTACCCTCACCAGTTTGATCTGAAGCTTTGTTTCCACCAGGTAATTCAGACTGCATTGTATGCTTGCCATTGTCTATGGGTCTGGGCTGATTGCCTGTAGCACTGCAACCCTCAGCAAGCTCATTGTCATTGGTCTCTGGAAGCACAGGAGCTACGGAACCAGCCACCTCACACCTCACTGTCAAGGAGCAGAATGGCAGTTTCCCACCATCCCTGTGCTGAGTTCCCAGGTCTGTGCACCTGCTGGCTGTTGTCAGCATTATGAGGGGATCCTAGTGATGCAACACAGCCATCAGCAGCAACACACAGGGAGTGGAAGTCAGGGACAGAGTGACTGGCCGTTACTGCCAGTCTGAAGTCCACCACCAGGCACCAGCTAACACATGACATGGTTCCTAAGCCCAAGAAACCACTCTTCCCTTCCCTACACAGATATATAGCAGTAGCCATCAATTTACAGTTTACAAGACAGCAGTTTACTCACTGGCACTGCCCAGTTTGAAGTCCACCGCACCAGCTAACCCACCACATCTTCCCATATAGCAGATCGGAGTGAAAGGCAGTTAGTAACTCACGCCGCCGCCGGTGCTTACCATCCTGGCCAAGACTCAGAGAGGAGGCGCCCCTCAGGCCTTACTGCGTTTCATCTAGTGCTAGTGGGAAACCGGAAGTGACACCGCGGCTCTGCGAAAAAGCCCCACCCATGTCCTCCGGACCGTGCCAATGACAATCCCCATGGGCAGAATAATGATAGAGTAGGAGTGTTTAGGCCGCATTGCTCTGCGCCCAAAGACACTCCAAGTAAATCCAATGAAGCATCTCTGCTGCAATCACGTGATTGCAAAGACGTCACGCTTCCCATAGACAGCGGTGTCTGGCGCCCCGTACACACTCAAAAGGCCAATTTTTTATCTTTTTTTGACTAGCTGGGGGGGGGGGCCGCCAATGATAGACACACTCCTAAACCTTGTGGACAGCCTTCCCAGAAGAATTGAAGCTGTTATAGCTGTAAAGGGTGGGCCAACTCAATATTGAACCCTACGGACTAATGGCCCGTACACACGATCTGAAAATCGAACAAAAAATACCACTTTCGATGCGATCCTACATTAATCGGATCGTTAGTACAGAGCTTTCGAGAGCCGATCATGACAGTTCATCTGATATTATCCAATTGGACAAACACGAAAATATTTCTCGTACGATATCGGATTGTAAGATTTTCGTTTAAGCACTCGCTGACCGCTGCACACCGATATACGTCGGCACAATGGCAGCGGTGGGCAAATGGGTGTACCTGTACGTCCCCTTTAATTGGCGGGGCTGGCGGGCGCGCGCCCGCTGCATACAGTGTGACCGTGCCCACGGGACTCGATGTCTGCCGTTGTCCCGGCGATCGTGTCATGGAGCCGCAGAACGTGGAGATGCCTATGCCTATGCCCATTTCCCCGTTCTGCCTTGTGACATGATAGAGATCACTGCTCCCTGTCATCAGTCAGTGGAAGCACATCCCCCCCACAGTTAGAATCACTCCCTAGGACACACTTAACCTCTTGATCGCCCCCTAGTTTAACCCCTTCCCTGCCAGTGTCATTTACACAATAATCAGTGCATTTATAGCCCTGATTGCTGTATAAATGACAATGGTCCCGGGGTTCTCGGCTCTTGATTGGATAGATTGATAGCAGCGCAGCCATTGGCTCCCGCTGCTGTCAATTAAATCCAATGACGCGGGCGCCCGGGGGGCGGGGCCGAGTCATACATTCGATGGCTATGGACGCAAATGCTGGACTCGGGAGCGCGCCCGCAAGGTAACCCCCTGGGAGAGCGCTTCTCCTAGGGGGTTATCTGATGTGGGGAGGAGCTGCGAGAGCCGCAGAGGGACTCCAGAAGACGTGGTTCGGGGCTACTTTGTGCAAAACAAGCTGCACAGTGGAGGTAAGTATGACATGTTTGTTATTTTTTTTTTAAATAAACAAAGCTTTACAATCACTTTTATTTATTAAGAAAGATTATTTTTTTGCAAAATTTTATAACCGAAACGAAAAAAAAAAAAGTGTTTTTTTCCTTCAAAATTTTTTTGTCTTTTTTGTTTTTTTTGCAAAAAAAAAAAAAACAGCTAGGATTAATACCAACAAAAGAATGCTCTATTTGTGTGAAAAAAAAAACAAAACAAAAAAAACAAAATAAATTTGCATTGGGTACCGTGTTCTGTAAGCTCTGAAAGCTGAAGGTTGGCCTGCGCAAAAAGGGGGAAAAAATGCCCGGTATTGAAGTGGTTAGAGTGAATAACAAACCTTACCATCAATGAGTCTTTTTATATTTTTTTAGTTCATTATTAAAATCAGACACAGAGCACGTGGCATAGGTTCTCATATTTCTATCCTGTTATCCTCAATGTCATTCAGCAAAGCAAGCGATAAGTGAAATGATTTATCAGCCTTCCTGGAAGTGTTATAGAGATATCCATATGGACTTCCCATGAGACTCCAACAGTGCCATGAAACCCGAAGGAAACGACAATACTGTGATATTCCCCAACACTTATCACATCATTACATCTCCTCCACCGAGAGACACTTCTCTTCTCCTACAGGGGCAATACTACCCAGAAAAGTATCATAGACACCAATTACACCGACCACCAGATCTCCCAACACTGCAATTGCTTCCTGATATAAAGGAAAATGACAAATATTATTATTATGTTGGTATTATTTTTTATTATTCGAATAATAATAACAACAATATTAGTAGTAGTAGAGCAATAGAGAAATGTTGGTGTTGCATGGTGGGTCAGGATGGGGTGGTGCACACTCAATCTGCTTGGAACTATAGCGGACATCAGATGTAGCTTAACCACTACAGCTCCAGAACATTTTACCCCCCCCCCCTTTATGATCTGCACTAATTTAACTGGAAATTATTCAGTCATGCAACATTGTACCTAAATTAAATTGATGTAATTTTTTTTCACACAAATAGAGCTTTCTTTTGGTGGTATTTGATTAATATCCAAACAATATTTTGTACTTTCTGTTATAAAACATATCCAATAAAATGTCTTCATATATTTAGGCCAAAATGTATTCTGCTACATGTCTTTGCTAAAAAAAATTATATATTTAAAATCCCCCTGAAGAAGACCAGAAATGAAATGGGTAATTTTGGGGACCATGTAATGCAGTTGTTTTTAGCAATCCTGGTTGTGTGATACATTCTCACCTCTCCATCTTCGTAATGCTAAATATACCACCACACACATGAAAATGTACTTTTGAACGCTATGGAATGTCCAACAATGTTTTGTATACTGCAAAATGTTAACAATGTTGTCTAAAATTAGAATTTCTTGATATATTTCCTAGAATTAAAAATCCCCCTGAAGAAGACCAGAAATGAAATGGGTTGAAATGCATTGGGGTATTCATGTGGATAGTAACGTCATAATGTAATTGACATATCATGTTTTTTTTGGTGCATTGTTTGCCATTGGTGATGGCTCATGTTGTTTGTGTCGCCAACCACAATTTATATTTTAAATTTACTGTATAATTGAATTCATTTGTTACCTGAATAAAAGATTTTTAATTAATTATTTTTCTCATAAAGTTTTGCTGCTAAAAAACTCCCCGCGGAAACTCTTCCATTTTAAGTGTAAAAGACATTTTTTAAAAAAATTTTTATTGCATTTAAGTGTAAATGTAAGATCTGAGCTTTTTTGACCCCAGATCTCACATTTAAGAGGTCCTGTCATGCTTTTTTTCTATTAAAAGGGATGTTTACATTCATTGTAATAGGAATAAAAGTGAAGCAATTTTTTTTTTTTAAGGACAGTGTAAAAATTTAAAGCTCCCTGTCCTGCCGAGCTCATGTGCAGACTTTCTGTTATAAAACATATCTAAATAAAATGTCTTCATATATTTGGGCCAAAATGTATTCTGCTCCATGTCTTTGCTAATAAAAAAAAAAAATCCAGTAAGTGTATATTGATTGGTTTCTGTGAAAGTTATAGTGTCTATAAACTATGGGATATATAGTGGAATTTATAGGTGTCTAGGGAGGGAGGTATAGGTGGCGCTGCCTCTTTTTAACCACTTGCAGGTCACCCGCCATCATTGTACATAGGCTGTTTGAAGTGGAATACCGTTGTTATGGTGGACAGTCCTCTTTCAGATAAAGGTGGCCTCCGCAAAGGATCCCATCCCCCCTCCTACCGCCGCGCTCCGGTCGTCTCCGCCGCTTACTGCAGGGCGGGGGATGTGCACACTGCATTGGTGGATGTTTAGCAGGGGAGAAGGTGATGTGCACACTGCATAGGGGGTGGGTGAGTGGGCAGTGATGGTGCATCGCGCACACTCGGAACTGACGGTGACCTGGCGCCCCTCCCCTGCGGCGCCTGGGTGCAGAACACCCCGCGCACCTGCCTAGGATCGGCCCTGAGCAGGAGTCCAGTTTCAACGGGACAGGATTTTATATGTAGTCTCTTGGTATTTGCTACACAAAGAAGATTTGTGGGCAAAGAAAAGAATACGGTGCTTCTGGTCATCAGTGAAGGTGGTATTTTAATTTTTGTTATGACTGCGACATTGTGGCGGACAGATCGGACACTTTTGACACTATGTTGGGACCATTCACAATTATACAGCGATCAGTGCTCTAAAAATGCACTTATTACTGTATAAATGTCATTGGCATGGAAGTTAACACTAGGGGGCGATCAAGGGGTTAAATGTGTTACCTAGGGAGTGATTCTAACTGTAGGGGGAGGGGACTGACTAGGGAAGGAGACCGATCGGTGTTCCTATATACTAGGAACACACGATCTGTATCTCCTCTCCCCTGACAGGACCCAGGATCCACAGTCCTGCTCTGTAGCAAGCGATCGCGAGTGCCTGGCTGGCATTGCGGCTGCCAGGCACGCGCATAAGCTCCTCGGTGACAAGGACATCATATGGCGCGCGCCCAAGGTGGGAGACCCCATCTGCGGACATCATATGACAGAGATGGTGAACCTTGGCATCCCAGATGTTTTGGAACTACATTTCCCATGATGCTCATACACTCTGCAGTGTAGAAATCATGGGAAATGTAGTTTCAAAACATCTGGGGTGCCAAGGTTCACCATCTCTGTCATATGACAATGGGTGGGCAGGGAAGTGGTTAAATAAGGACCATCTGTGTGACACCTGTTTTTTCACAGACTGGACGACCTCACTAATTGAACTCCACACTGCTATTATTTTGGACACGCCCCTTACAATTAATGGTTCAATTACACAGAATCAGCAGCATGTATATCATGACTGTTGGTTTTCTATTACTCTACTACACCTACTAGTACATTATTTGCCATGCAGACATATAATTTATACCAAAAACAGTGATTGGTCTGGTTAGTTATGTTGCTATTATTTTGAACACAATTGTAATTATATCCCATGATGATATATCCCTATGAACCAGGTTCCGAGTACCCTTTGAAATTTGTTTTGATAATCTTTTTGTTTGGGAATTAATATTTTTGTGACTGCTTTACGTTCTTGTGTATGGTTATTGTCGCTGTTATTGACTCTACTCGGTGTGCCGCCAAAATAAACCTCTTCTCCTCCAGCCCTGGTGTGTCAGAAGGTACAGTATTGCCTGATGGGTCATTATTCCTAGGAACCAGGGAACCCAATCACCCAGCTGCTCTTTCGAGGGTAGCGCTACACTGATATGAGGTTTTGGTGATTGGGTTCACATACATTTTACCTTGTAGACAGTGACAAATACTACAGAGAATGGCTTTGTGGAATTATCCTTGAAATAGTTGTGCTGCATGTTTCTATTTGAACCTATTGCTCCTTTCTGTATAGCCTGTTCGATTTTCGTTTATTTTAAATGCATTTTAAACAATACAGAATTGTACAGACTTTTTTTAACCACTTGCTTACCGGGCACTTAAACCCCCCTCCTATCCAGACCAATTTTCAGCTTTCAGTGCTGATGACGCACTTTGAATGACAATTGCGCGGTCATGCAACACTGTACTCAAATGAAATTTTTATCATTTTTTCCCCACAAATAGAGCTTTCTTTTGGTGGCATTTGATCACCTCTGCGGTTTTTATTTTTTGTTAAAAAAATTTAAAAAGACCGAATTTTTAAAAAAAAAAATTTTTTTTTTTTTATATTTTGTTATAAAAAATTTTAAAAGGGTAATTTTTCTCCTTCATTGATGTACGCTGATGAGGCGGCACCAATGGGCACTAATAGGTGGCAGTGATGGGCACTGATGGGTGGCAGTGATGGGCACTGATTGGTGGCAATAATGGGCACTGATCTTGTACACTGCTAGGTGGCACTGATTGGCACCACTGGTGGGCATTGTTAGGTGGCAATGGTGGGCATTGATAGGTGGCACTTGTAGGCATTGATAGGTGGCACTTATGGGCATTGATACGTGGCACTGGTGGGCACTGTGGGCACTGTGATGTGGCAATGTCATGTTGCACTGTCAGTGGGTACTGTTGGCACAATTGAGGCACATATGAGGCATTATTTCCTCCTCCTCTTCGGGACCGATGTCCCTTGCTGCTGAGCCGGTGATCGGCTTTTTTTTCTCCTCGCACTGTCAGCGCGAGGAGAAAAAAAAAACGATCACAGAGCTTTTGTTTTGATCATGTGATCAGCTGTCATTGGCTGACAACTGATCACATGGTAAGGGGCCAGGACTGGCCCCTTACACAGATCGGTGATCACCCGAGTCTCAGTGACTCGGTGATCACAGCGCGCTCCATGCGCGCCCTGCAGGGCGCGCGCAGGGCACGTGCACAGGGGAGGCCGTCATATGACGGCCTCCCGGGAATTCAGGTCCGCGCTGTAGCCGTCATTCGGCTATAGCGCGGATGCCAAGCGGTTTTAGAGATAGAGTTGAAGATAGTTGGACAGATTGGGGTAGGGAATTCCAAATACAGTAAAACCTTGGTTTGGGAGTAACTTGGTTTGAGAGCGTTTTGCAAGACAAGCAACATTTTTAAATAAATTTTGACTTGATATTCAAGTAGCATCATGTCACAGCTAAGTATAAAAGAGAAGAGAGGCGCCTCTAAGTGTAGCAATATGGTTACATTTAATGAAGGTACAACATTTAGGAACATATTTCTACATTTAGAGGCGCCTCTCTTCTCTTTTATACTCTGGAGCTCCTGCTGGATTTTGCTTCTAATCCCCTTGTGGAGGCTTCCATTTGTGGATGGACATTTTATAGTTACACAACCTATCACATTGCTATAATCGTTTTATATGGACTATAAACTGATTGACCTATGAATAAATGGTTGTGGAATGAATCATCTAAGTTTCCATTATTTCTTATGGGGAAATTTGCTTTGATATACAAGCGTTTTGGATTATAAGCATGTTTCTGGAACAAATTATGCTCGCAATCCCAGGTTTTACTGTGTAGCCAAAATGTTATTTTCCTGTTCTGGATGGAGAGGAGAAGAGTAAGGTTTAAAGAGCTGTAAACCTCTCTGTGGAAGTTGTACCTATAGGTAATCCTAGAATAAGGCTTACCTATAAGTACTGTAAATGTCTCCTAAACATGAGCCGTTTAGGAGATATTTACTGTGTTTTGCGCCGTCGATGTCATTGGCGCATGCGCTGTGAAGAAACCCCCCCCCGTGCCGTTCCTTCATGAGCGAGTGCTGTGATTGGCGGCTCCCATGCACGACATCACTCCTGCGCAAGCGCGCGGGAGCCGCCATGCGCAGGAGTGACGTCACGCGGCTCCAGCCAGTCACAGAACCGGAGTCCACGGCCCAGTTTAGCATGTTCACTTAGCTTAGTAAATGGGGTAATACTTTACTTTGCAAAGAATACCCAATCATGTGCAGGAAAAAAAAAAAAATCTGCATTTTTTGCTTGCACATAATTGGATAGTTAAAGTTAAGACAGCTTGACCTTATTCACTAAGTTTTACCATAATACAAAATAAACAATAAATATGTACAAAACTGCAATACATTTCCCTCAATAGAGATCTTCTTTATTTGTTTACTGCTAGTGTTTTCTGAGGCTTATCGTTTTAAAACAACAACCTCCTTTTTAATTAAAAAAGAAATCTTTGTTGAAGTATTTCAATACCCTTTTAAGACGCGGGCAGCCGCAGCAAATCTCTTCCCACTCCGGAGACTCAAATCCTGCTTAGTAAATAAATATTTAATCCCCGGTTCATCTGTGATCAGAGAGTAAACCTATTGTGTCATCTTCCCCTCAATAATACATGGACGAACTGCTAGAACAATTTTCATTATTATAGATGGGGCGACTTGATCAAACGCGCAAACATCCCCATTAAACATGCCGCACCGCGGGCTCGCCATTAATATTTTATTAATCCTCTTTAATTAACAACTGACTTAAACTGTGTCTGAGCTGCTTATTAAAAGGGATCTTTTACACACACCATTTACAAAGAGCACAGAAGTGGAGGATTTCTGAATAAATACTGCAAAGGCAAACCAAAAAGTGAGGAGCTGTTGCCAGTTTGTGCAGCAATGAGGCTCAGGCACATGAGTTAAAAAAAAGAAAAAAAGTTTAGTGCGCGTGCACGTGGCGGTGTGAGTTGCAATGCCTTGTAACAATGTATCGCAGTGTTCACATTTTTCTTTTTCCTTTTAACTTTAGGCAATTTGGCATCGAGGGCGGATTCACAGTCATTTGGAATAGCAGGTGGGATGCTGTCTGTCCACTCGTCCCCTTGACAGTCACTCTCCTGATTGCCCATTTGTTTACCATGTATGGTCAGGATTGTTGTCTGTCCACTCATCCCCTTAACATTCACTGTCCTGGTTGCCCATTTGTTTACCGTGTATGCTCAGAATTGTTGTCTGTCCACTTATCCCCTTAACAGTCATTGTCCTGATTGCCCATTTGTTTATCACATATGGTCAGGATTGTTGTCTGTCCACTCATCCCCTTAACAGTCACTGTCCTGATTGCCCATTTGTTTACTACGTATGGTCAGGATTGTTGTCTGTCCACTCATCCCCTTAACAGTCACTGTCCTGATTGCCCATTTGTTTACCATGTATGCTCAGAATGGTTGTCTGTCTACTCCAGTGTTTCTCAACTCCTGTCCTCAAGGCGCCCCCACAGGTCATGTTTTCAGGCCCTCCATTATTTTGGGCAGGTGATTTGATCTGTTTCACTGCCTTAGTAATTACCTCAGCCGTTTCATCTGAGGGAAATCCTGAAAGCATGACCTGTTGGGGCGCCTTGAGGACTGGAGTTGAGAAACACTGGTCTACTCATCCCCTAATATTCACTGTACTGACTGCCCATTTGTTTACCATGTATGGTCTGAATTGCTGTCTGTCCCCTCACCCCCTTAAAAAGTCACTGTCCTGATTGCACATTTGTTTACCATGTATGCTCAGGATTGTTGGCTGTCCACTCATCCCCTTAACAGTCACTGTCCAGATTGCCAATTTGTTTATCACGTATGGTCAGGATTGCTGTCTGTCCACTCATCCCCTTGACATTCACTGTCCTGACTGCCCATTTGTTTACCATGTGTGCTCAGGATTGGTGTCTGTCCACTCATCGCCTTAACAGTCACTGTCCTGATTGCCCATTTGTTTATCACATATTGTCAGGATTGTTGTCTGTCCACTCATTCCCTTAACATTCCCTATCCTGATTGCTCATTTGTTTACCATGTATGGTCAGGATTTTTGTCTGCCCACTCATCCCCTTAACAGTCACTGTCCTGATTGCCCATTTATTTACCATGTATGGTCAGGATTGCTGTCTGCCCACTCATCCCCTTAACATTTACTGACTTGATTGCCCATTTGTTTGCCAGGTATGGTCAGGATTGCTGTCTGTCCAGTCATCCCCTTAACCTTCACTGTCCTGCTTGCTCATTTGTTTACCACATATGGTCAGGATTGTTATCTGTCCACTCGTCACCTTAACAGTCACCGTCCTGATTGTCCATTTGTTTACCACGTATGGTCATGATTGCTGTCTGCCCACTCATCCTCTTAACATTCACTGTCCTGATGGCCCATTTTTTTTACTATGTATGGCCAGGACTGCTGTCTGCTCACTCATTACCTTAACAGTCGCTATCCTGGTTGCCCATTTGTTTACCATGTATGCTCAGGATTGTTGTCTGTCCACTCATCCCCTTAAAATTCATTGTCCTGTTTGCCCATTTGTTTACTACGTATGGTCAAGATTGCTGTCTGTCCACTCTCCCCTTAACATTCACTGTCCTGATTGCAAATTTATTTACCACGTATGGTCATGATTGCTGTCTGTCTACTCTCCCCTTAACATTCACTGTCCTGATTGCAAATTTATTTACCACGTATGGTCATGATTGCTGTCTATCCACTCACCTTCTTAAAATTCACTGTCCTGATTCCCGTTTGTTTACAACCTATGGTCAGGATTGTTGTCTGTCCACTCATCCCTTTAAAATTCACTGTCCTGATTGCCCATTTGTGTACCACGTCTGGTCATAATTGATGTCTGCCCACTCACCTCCTTAACATTCACAGTTTACCATGTATGGTCAGGATTGCTGTCTGTCTACTCATCCCCTTATCATTTAATGTCCTCATTGCCCAGTTTTTTACCACATATGGTCGTGATTGCTATCTGCCCACTTATCACTTTAACATTTACTTATATGTGAGTGCTAGGGCAACCTGAGTGTACATGTTTAGGTGACAACCAACCAATAGACATGCCTCTTGTTGATCATGGTTCTAAAATAGAACACCGTGGTATATCTATGGCTAGCTATGACCATGCAACTTTTGCTAATTACTGTAAAGAATGAAGAAAACTTTCCTTTTTTCGCTCCATTTAATCTCCTGACGTCTCCCCGGTATCAATGATTCATCTAAACTGAAACATGTTTGCAATGGATTAAACGATTTGTGGTTCTGCCGTCTTTACAATACTTTATTTTGTTTAATACAACAGTTAAACTTTTAAGCAAACAGACTGAACAACACACTGCAAACTTCTCCGTGAGGCTTTGTTATATCCACACTTCAACCCTCTAAAAGCAGTTCATGGGAAGGGCTCTGGAATTGGCGGTATCTTAGCAACTGTCACAAAAAGACTAATAGACTAAACATAACCAGAACATAAATCTATTATGGGCGATTCAATTTACCACTTATATGCTCGCTTTAATTGCCAAACAAATAAACAGATCAGCTTTATGACTGGGACTGCTATAAAATACTTTGAGAGAGGAAAGTTTTCAGATCAATGTTATCAACGGCACGATGAACAAAGCTTTGTCAGCCTCGTCGTTCTCTAGTTTTGGGCAAGGCTGGAAAAAACTCTCTGAAAAGACTTTAAGCGGGAAGGTCCAACGGAAGGTCAAGATCGAGGGCAAGGTGCTCTCCTGCCCTCCTTTGGAAGTCTTTAAATTCAAAGATTTGCAGGTATTGAAGATGACTCCGGAGAGGGAGAACAACCTCTTTTTCCACATGAGTTTCATCCCAAAGGAAATACAGCTCTTGACAAGCTTGACGGCCTTATATTTGGACACCAACGAGCTTGGAGAAATCCCACCAGAGGTCGGGACTCTGAAGAACCTCCGGAGGCTGACTTTGAGTAACAACTCTTTACAGGTTTTACCTGCGGAACTGGCCAAACTCCAGAATCTGCAGAGTTTGCACCTGGCCAATAATGGTTTTACAGTCTTTCCGGAGGTGATTTGTCAGCTCTTAAACTTAACGTTTCTGGACATCAGCGACAATCAAATAGAAGCCATCCCGCCCACCATTAATCAACTGAGAAAGCTGCAAACCTTTCTACTGATGATCAATTGTATCAAATCCCTCCCGGAGGAATTCTGCTGCCTAACCAAATTGTCTTGCCTGTGGCTGGGGAGCAATGAGCTGCAAGAACTTCCTGTGAGATTTGGAAATCTTATTAGGTTGGACTGGGGATACAATTATTGCTCCTATAATTTGGAAGGAAATCCACTGCGGCGTCCTCCGATTGAAGTTTGCTCCAGGGGACCGAAAAAGATAAAGGAATACTTTGATTCACTTCATTGACTTGAACAGAAAGCATTGAGGATATACATATATATATATATATATATATATATATATACAAGAGCGGTTTTACGTGCCAAAGGATTTGCATTTCTGTGCACCCAGTCCTGGGATTTGAACAGCTCTGCTACACTAAGTAGTAAAGGAGATATGATTTTGCTCTGCTACAGTTAAACTTTAATTCACCTTCAAGTGGTGGTAAACTCCGGGAATAAAAAACAAAAAAAGTGGGCCTGGGGCGGTTTAGGCCATATTGTACTAGTCTGCACTGCATAATAGCACATCATGATAGCCTTACAGGGGTTGGCCAAAATTATGGAAACATTGTGATAGGCTGTGTCTGGTGGATCGTGCTGCTGGGGGGGTGCCCTAATGTGCATGTGCTAGGCGATGCATGGGTAGGTTGCCTAGCCTGTAGACCGTAAATGTGTGGGCGGGTGGCAGGCGGTTAATCACAATTGGTATTGAGATGTACTATGGTTTAGTGGGGTTGTGCAACACCAGGGCCACTGTTAAGGGGGTAGCACCTGTCCTCCTGTAAGGGGCCCAGGCCCCCATAAGTTCAACAGGAGGGCCCAGAGCAGGAGTGGATGCAATTCCTGGAACAATGCTTGAGTTTGGGAATGAACAGGGAGCCTGTGTACAGAGGGCTTCCTGTTCATTCACTCGGCAGCTGAGGCTGCAGAAAAAGGATTGAGGAATCTGTTTCCTCAATCGCTTTCTGTTCGGTGTCTGTTTAGACCCCTGATATTTCACCAACCCCCAACAGGGCTGTTCAAAAAAAAAAATGTATAAATAAAAAAAAATTAAATGGTAAAAAAATAATAAATTAAAAAATACATAATTAAGGGCTCACCCTCACAGGGATTCTGGTTGCATGAATGAGCAGTTTGTTTATGTGGCTGAAGCCGTCTGTTAGGCATGGTTCACTGTTCCTGCCAGCTATTCAGAGGAGAAAATCAATACAGGGGTGATTTCTAACAGCAGCCCTGCACTACACCATATAAATGAATGAATGAATGATTTGTAGAGCGCTGCAAATGCGAACTGGATCGCCTCAAGGCGCTAGTATTAATATATTAATAATAGTATTAATTAAGTAAGTAGTTAATAGTATAAATCACCACTGTATTGATTTTCCACCATACCACCAATACCACCATACCACCAATACCACTGTATTGATTTTCCACCATACCACCAATACCACCATACCACTGTATTGATTTTCTTCTCTGAATGTAGATAAAGATTAGACATGTGCAATTCATTTTGTTCCGAATTTCGACAAATTTGTTCATTCAGTAATATCCCAATTAACGAAAACCCGTTTAACGAAATGTTCAGAATATTCCTAAATTCAAATATTATTAAATTTGTAAATTTGAAAAATTTGGAAATTTGGAAATTTGAAATTCGAAAATCTGAAATAATAACTAACAATAACCTAACTATTACTAATTATTAAATTATAGGTATTGGAATTTCCTTTCAAATTTGGCTGAACGTAACGAATATTGAATTTATCCAAAGTTACGAATTATCCGAAATAACGAATGCCATATCTAAACAAATAGAACGTAACTAATTGATAATAATAAATAACAATAATATTAATAAAGTTTTATTATTATTATTAATATTATTATTGGCTTTAATTAAATACAGAGCTGCATTCTTTATATCTGTGTATTTTATATCTGTATGTAGATCCAGTTTAATGCTGAACTCCAAGGAGACATGAAACTCCAATTCATGCATTTATGTTTTCATTAAAAAGGGGAAATATATGGATTTTTAAATGCAGATAGTGTATAAGCATCAGTGTCTGTCCAGGGAATCAGCCTCTGTGTGGCACAATCTAGGAGAGGAAGGGGTAGTACCTGCAGCCAATCAGGTGGTGCCATGTCATGTACAGGCGGACCAGCTAATAGAAGAAGAGAGAAGAGGGATGAACAGCTGATGTTACTTCACTTTCCAATCACAGGATCAGATAGGGGGGGGGGGGGGGGCAGGGGTGTGACCTGGTTGGTTTTACGGTAGGAAACTGTGTCTAGTAAGGCCTTTATTTTAAAGTGGTTGTAAACCTCAGACATGAAATATGAACAAAGCATATCCCATCTATAGTGTATACTTGTCTCAATCCAGAGCACTAAGTGCCATTTCTGTCTGCTGCCTCCTTCCTCTGCTATCTGTATGAATCACCTTGGACAAGTTTTCCTGACAGCACGAGAAAAAAAAGGTGATGGGGAGGGAGCTCCAGCACACAGCCTGTGATTGATAGCCTCAGCTCTGTTCCTGTGTGTGTGTGTGTGTGTGTGTGTGTGTGTGTGTGTGTAGGGAGGGAGTCCCCTCCCTTCCCTTCCCTCCCTTCCCTTCCCCTTCAATCAGCTCTCAGAGCTCCCCTTCGCTCCTCACTCCCTGCTTTCTGAAAGCTGAGACAAGCTTTATAAATGCTGCACTTTGAATGGCTGTAGAGAAGACTGTAGATAAAACAGGTACAACATATGTAGGAGGATTTGTGTATCACCTGAGGCCAGTCACTTCATTGAGTAGATGGAAGAATTTACAACCAGTTTAGGACCATTCGTCTGGTTGGTAGAGATAACTGCTCTTTTTTTTTTTTTGCAGATCACCCTCACTCTTTGCACTGCCTTAGTAAAGGGAGACAGTAGATTTATTGATACTGTATAGATATACATATAAAGGTGATCAGCGTCATGTAAATTATCTTATTGGTTTGTATTCATTATTTCAAAACTGTATAATTTGTAAGTATATATAAAAAATATTTGCTTATTAAATGTGCAGTTTTTGCTTCCTGTTGCTGTACATTCCCTCTAGTAGTGCTACACAATGGTTGTGCCTTACTGATCGTCATACCTCCCTATAAGCCAGGGCTAGGCAACCTGGGGCCCCTCCCAGCTGTTGCGGAACTACAAGTCCCATCAGGCCTCTGGGAGTAATTGTAACTGCCAGCCTTGCAATGCCTCTTGGGAAATGTAGTCCCACAGCAGCTGGAGGGGCCCCGGGTTGCCTACTCCTTGCTATAAGTCTACCAGGCATGGTCTGAAAGGGTGCACTCTGTGGAGTCTATCTATAAAAAAAAAAAAAATTGCGATCGCAAATAATCCCTGTAATATGTCTAATGTGTTTATTTCCTCTGGACATCAGCGCCATCTAGTGGCCATAATGCTGCATTTTCCTGAAATACCTCAATCAGGAAAATACTGCATCATGGTCACTAGTAGGCGCTGATGATCATAGAAAAATAAACCTATTAGATAAAAGGAAGTAAGTCTGGTAAATACACCAGTTGACCACCAGTCACACCAGTTGATCTGAATGACATAAGAAGTGATTTTATGTATTTCTCTGTAGTTGTTCTTATGAAGAGAACCTTGTAGCAAACACAATATTTTTGGAATATTTTTAGCAATATTGTTGCTACTTATGTTGCTCACATCTTACGTGCTCGTTGTACCGCATGCCCACTATCATATTGCATGTACAGATGTGTAGACACTCTCTCAGATGGAGTTTTGTATTTAAAGTAGAACTATAGGCACAACTTTTTTTCTAAAATTTTGGATAGAGCAAAGGGAGGGTTAAAACCCATCTGATTTTTTTTCGCCACTTGTTGTGCCTTCACTTCCTGCACCTTTGCCAAACAGGTAGTGAGAGGAAATCCCTACAAATTAAGAGAATTCCTTGAGGACCCCCCCCCTCCCCCAGGTCGCCAGAACTAGTGTCCCCATTGGAAGATTTCCCCTCTATTACTTTTCCGGGGACAACCCCAAATTTGGGTGAGTCTCCCTAATCACTTCATCCCCGGAAGGTTTCATCCCCTTTTTTTTGCGATACGGCGCTGCGTTAGTTTGACAATTGCGCAGTCGTGCGACGCTGTACCCAAATAAAATGTATGTGTTTTTTTTCCCACAAATTGAGATTTCTTCTGGTGGTATTTGATCACCTCTGCGGTTTTTATTTTTTGCGCTATAAACAAAAAAAGACTGACAATTAAAAAATATATATATTTTTTTTACTTGCTGCTATAAAACACATCCAATTAAAAAAAATGTAAACAATCAAATCTCTTCATCAATTTAGACCAATTCAGTATGTATTCTGCTACATGTCTCTGGTAAAAAAATCCCAATAAGTGTATATTGATTATTTATTGGTTTAGGCAAACATTATCGTGTCTAAAAACTATGGTATAGATTTATGGCATTTTCATTTTTTTCTAACTAGAAATGGCGGCGATCTGCAATTTTTAGCGGGACTGCGACATTGCGGCGGACAAATCGGACACCTAACTGACTCTTTGGAGACTTTTTTGGCTACCAGTGACATTATTACAGTGATCAGTGCTAAAGATATGCACTGTCACTGTACTAATGACACTGGCAGGGAAGGGGTTAACACCAGGGGAGATCAAAGGGTTAAGTGTGTCCCTAGGGGGGTGCTTCCTAACTGTGTGGGGAATGGACTGACTGGAGGAACACAGAAATCACTTTGTTCATCCCTGTCAGAACTACGATCTGCCTTGTTTACTGTCAGGGTTGGTCTCAGCCCTTCCTTCTCTGAGCTGGCCGCTCAGATGTCGGCTAATTGCCAGCTCCCATCTCTCTGCACAGTTACTCACCTGTTGATGATATCCTGCTCGTTAGTCCTGCCTACTTAAGCCGTCCAGCCCAGAGGATCTCTGCCTTTGCCTTGGTCAACATCACAGAAGCCATCTCCTGCATTCCTGTTAAAAGACTTGCTTGGCTGATGTTCCTTCTGGCTCCAGATCCTTTTTGCTGTTTTACTACGCTCATCTCCGGCTCCCTGATGTTTGGCTTGTCTGACTATCTGTTCTGAACTCTGAACTTTGGCTTTGTCCTGACTATATTTGTTCTATTTACTTTTATTATTAAACAAGTGTGATTTAACTGTACTTCTGTCTTGGTCTAATTTTATGGTTTCTGATATTTACATCGCTGTTCTGCCTCTCTGGGGAGCGATTGCGGGTGGCTGGCGGTGTGGGTCCAGCAGACCCACTGATTGGCTCCCCCATTTTTCCAATGGTCGTATGTGCGCCCACAGTATCACACGAAATGACGTACAGGTATGTGATTTCACGAATGTCACATCTACCTCAACGCAGGTGGTCAGACACTATAGCTGGCTATTGTGTGCTTCACCTATAGCAGGCCCCTTTCCCTTAAGACAAGCAGGCCTACCGGTACTTGGTTGCCCCCAGGACTTATACACAATGCTATGGTGTCTGGCCACCACGCCAGGGCAGATGCGAACTGAGCAAAGCAAACAGGTACCACATTTGGCCACTAGATGGCGCTAAGTATAATAGGAAGTTACAACATAAAGTACCCCATTTGGAACCTAGATGGTGCTAAGTATCATAGGAAGTTACAACATAAAGTACCACATTTGGCCACTAGATGGCGCTAAGTATCATAGAAGTTACAACAGAAAGTACCACATTTGGCCACTAGATGGCGCTAAGTATCATAGGAAGTTACAACATAAAGTACCACATTTGGCCACTAGATGGCGCTAAGTATCATAGAAGTTACAACATAAAGTACCCAATTTGGCCACTAGATGGCGCTAAGTATCATAGGAGGTTACAACATAAAGTACCACATTTGGCCACTAGATGGAGCTAAGTATCATAGGAGGTTACAACAAAAAGTACCACATTTGGCCACTAGATGGAGCGAAGTATCATAGGAAGTTACAACATAAAGTACCAGATTTGGCCACTAGATGGTGCTAAGTATCATAGGAAGTTACAACAGAAAGTACCACATTTGGCCACTAGATGGTGCTAAGTATCATAGGAAGTTACAACAGAAAGTACCACATTTGGCCACTAGATGGTGCTAAGTATCATGGGAGTTACTTAGATATTTAGTGCTATCCAGTGGCCAAATGCAGTGTTTTTCATTGTAAACATTTGCCAGCACAGGAAAGAACCTATTAACAATTTTTGCCCCATTAGCAGAGAACCAATGTGCACGCACTTTCACTGGGTGAATTTCTATGCAGTTTTTTTTTTTTTTTTTTTTTAACAAATATACATCTACCCTCCAACACTTAAAATAATTCATTTCCATCGTCCTTCTATTTTCGTGGTGTGATTTTTTTTTTTTTTGAACAGCTTGTGCCGCTTCTTCTCTTCCATAAATTAGCACGGTGGAAATGTCACCAGCATATTGTAAAAGACATCCGATAATAACTTTTATTTCTCTCTAGACCAACATTTGTGCCCTGCTCCATCTGCGTCAGTAGATTACACATTTGAAGTTTTGACGTGTTAATTAGTTGCTGACTTTTTTTCTTTTTTTTTTTATCCATAATGAGTTTTTGTACCCGACTTAAATATTATCGTAATCCAGAGAATTGTTTGGGCTCCCCTGGTGTAGATGGGAAGGATGGTACGGGCAAGACTTGTAGATTAAGGTTATGACTGCAATGGGCAGTTTGGGGTTAATTCATTTTTTTTTTTTTTTTTATGAGCAAATGTCCTGTAAACACAAAAGTCCAAAAAAAAAAATAAAAAAAATGACAGATTCCAAAAAATACACGAGATGGCGACACATAACATCAAAATTGAACATCCAGGTATGCGGAATTTGCATGCGCATTGCGTGAGATTATCCTAAGAGGGCTAATTAGGTAAGACAGTTCATATACTGGAGATTGGATAAAAAAAAAAAAAAACACCCTCCGGTTCCGCAGATCTATTTTTTTTTATGCTGACATTGGCAAAGACTTAAAATTCACACAATCCATAGAGGAGCAATCTGTGGGTTTCTTAAAATTCTTTAAAGCTAAACTGCAGGCAAACAACTACACTCCCCACCAATGAGATACATAGAAGAAAGCCGTTTTACCAGCCAAAGAGTTTGTATTTCTGTCCATCCAGTTTTCAGATTTACACAGCTCTGCCACACAGCACAGCCAAGTGGATGGCACCACTTAGGGCTTGTTCACATTAAGGAAAAAACTCGGCAGTTGAGCTGCGCTTTTACTGTCCTCCAACCGTCGCCCCTTTTAGCTGCAGAGGCAGCAGCCTCGGGGTGTACACATGCCATGGCTGTGATGCTTTGCTGTGTGGCCGTGCCACGAATTATGCTCCCTGTTGCTTTTGGCAAGTTTAGCACTTGCCAAACGCACATTAAAGTGATTGGGGTCATTCTGCAAGCACCCCAGTTACAGTGCACTAGTGCGGGATTCAAGGGGTTAACACAGGCGGTGAAGAGACAGAACAACACCTTCTTACCACCTGCCAAATGCTCTCTGAGGAACAATCCAAAGTATGTTTGAATGAGCCCTTATACCTCTACGAACAAGTCCAATTAGGGTGTGTGACGGAACCGTTCAGCGCCCCTTCGGGTGCTTCCGTCAAGATACAGCTTCCTCCAGTATGGAACCAGGAACCAGGTATCATCGCTGAGCACCCAAGGACTAGACGACACTAGCTTGGGTGCATACTGGAACTGGAACTGCCTTTATTGTAAATTTACGCAGAATATATACCAGTGACGGCTGGTGCTCAAAATTTTTTTTTGGAGGGGGGGGGGGTGCAAACAAACTAAAACAATTCTGACCAAATACTGAAAAAAAACCCATCAATTGCAGCCTCACTGTGCCCATTAATTGCAGCCTCACTGTGCCCATCAAATTCAGCCACTGTGCCCATCAATTGCATCCACTGTGCCCATTAAATGTAGCCACTGTGCCATCAAATGCAGCCACTGTGCCATCAATTTCTGCCACTGTGCCCATCAAATGCAGCTGCTGTGCCCATCAAATGCAGCTGCTGTGCCCATTAAATGCAGCCACTGTGCCATCAAAAGCAGCCACTGTGCCATCAAATGCCATCACTGTGCCAATCAATTGCAGCCACTGTGCCATCAATTGCCGCCACTGTGCCATCAAATGCCCCCACTGTTCCACATGCCCCCACTGTGCCCATCAAATGCAGCCACTGTGCCCATCAATTGCAGCCACTGTGCCCAATCAAATGCCGCCATTGTGCCCATCAAATGCCACCACTGTGCCCATCAAATGCTGCCATTGTGCCCATCATATGCCGCCATTGTGCCCCATAAAATGCAGCCACTGTGACCACCTGCCCTCTGTCTGACTGACACTTACCTCCCTCATCTTGGTGGCAGGTCAGGCAGCGGTGAGCTGTGTCCTCTGTGTGTCTCTTCTTGCTTCCTGCTAGGTGTCCAATAGCAGTGCCTGTCCTTTCAGCCAATCAGATGACGGGTATCAGACCCACGCTACCTGATTGGTGGAGAGGCGGTTCAATGTTAGAAAAGCAAATATTCATTTGCTTTTCCAACACACCTGGGTGGGCTCCAAATGCAATGCTCTGCACCACAAATGCAGCCTATTAGAGCCTATGGCTTTAATCAGGTTCTTAAAAAAAACCCCGCCGCTGTAATTTAGGCGCCCGGCATCTCAAAAGGGGCCAGATGCCTGAACAGGGGGTGGCGGCCATGGATAGATTCATGCAATGTGATTTGTTCTGCATTGACTTCTATTGCATGCAATACCGCATGTGGCCAGAGGTGGGGGGGACCAGAGAGCCTCGGAAATACTCGGGGACAGCTCGGCTGAAATCCGCGAAAAGGCTCAAACACTCGGGAATTGAGTATTTCTGAGTGTTCCCGAGTATTTCCGAGTGATCTTGAGTATATGTTCGAATGGCTCCGAGCCGCTCCGAGTGTCACCGGCACCCCTGCACCTCTGGCCAAAGGTGGTAGCGGGAGCAATTTTAACCCCCAAGAATTGGTTAAAAGCACCCTTGATGCAGCGCTTCCGAATTGCTTTTCAGCTTCGGAAGCGGTGCCCATTCATTTCAATGGGCAGGGGCAGTGCGGGAGCAGTGTATACACCGCTCCCGTACAGCCCCAAAGATGCTGCTTGCAGGACCTGCAAGCGCACCGCCCCAGTGTGAAAGCACTTGGGCTTTCACACTGGGGTGGCTTGAGAGGCTCTTTTCAGGCGCTATTTTTAGCGCTAAAACGCCCGAAAAACTCTTCAGTGTGAAAGGGGTCTTAATGTTGCTAAAGAGTGCTGGTCTGATAGGGAACTCATCCCAGCTCCTGTAATCGCCAAAAGCATAAGACCCCTTTCACACTGAGGATCTTTTCAGGCATTTTAGCGCTAAATATAGCGCCTGTAAAGCGCCTCTCTGTATACTGTATACAGCGCTCCTACATGCCCCTGCCCTTTGGAATGAATGTGCAGCGCACCTGAAAAGCGTTTCGGAAGCGCCATAACACAGGCGCTATTAACCCTTCCTTCGGCTGCTAGCAGGGGTTAGAAGCGCCCCGCTAGCGGGCGAAAAGCGCCGCTTCACCGATGACAGGCCCCTACCCCAGTGTGAAGTAGCCTAAAAGAAGGTCTTCTTATAGCCGCATGTGTGTACAAGCCCAGGGATCGATGGTGAGTGGCGACCTCAGCCTGCGCTCTGACCAGGCCACGCCCCCAAGGTGTTTCGGTTCGCCCCTCAGAGCTTAATCATGGGGATCATTTCCCTAAGGAAATTTCCCTTGCAAAGTGCAACTCCCCTTGCAAAGCAATCTATTTGCCTCTAGCAAACTAAAGCTTTTTACTCCCCAGCATGTGCCAAAGAAATATACATTTTCTTGGTGGGCTGACCCTTTAAAATTGTATCCGGAAATGTCTTTCTTTATTTCTCGGTTTCCTCTGTGGGGGAATATCACCTCTGTCCATATCTCGCTCCCTAAGGTGTCATGCAGAATTTATCATCCTGACACTTGGAAGCAGTGGGGACAGGTGCGTTGGCAGGAAGCTTGCCAGGCTCTCTGCCCGGGATTTTTTATTCTGAGTGCCTTCAAATCAACCAAAACATAATCCATCTCCTCTGCAGAGGAAAAAAAAAATGAACACACAAGCAGAAACCTTTGTGATTCCATTTTTTTTCCCCCCTTGCGAGTACGGCTCGGGGCTCTGCAATGGGGCTTTGTATTAGCTGTGAGTGATTGAACACCCGAGGAGTTTCCAGAAATGATCTAATATAGAATCATAAGAAATGAGGAGCCAATAAAAGATCCATCTAATGTTGGATGTCTGCATATCAGGGTCACCCTCGTATGTTCCATTAGCGGTGAAATTCAAAAAGTGTTTAAATGTGCAAATGCGTTTAAAGACATTCTATTGCTAAAGTAAAATGTATTTTACAATGTGTCTTCTGAAGAGAATTGCCATCCAAAGCCAAAAAAATTGGGCTTTAGATAAACTTTAAAAATAAAAATGCACTTTAATGCTTACCTTCTTCTGCCATCCTGGCTGGCGATCTTCACTGTACCGCTACTGGAAGACTTTTTAGAGCCCAACACTTCTTGGGGTGTTGGATGTCCGGTCTCCCTCTGCACTCAGTGGTTCTTTCCTCTTGGCCTCTACGTCACTCTACGTCACTCTACGTCACTCTACGTCACTATACGTCACTCTACATCACTCTACGTCACTCTACGTCACTATACGTCACTCTACGTCACTCTACATCACTCTACGTCACTATACATCACTCTACGTCACTATACGTCATTCTACGTCACTCTACGTCACTATAGGACACTATAGGACACTATACGTCACTCTACGTCACTCTACATCACTCTACGTCACTATACGTCACTATACATCACTCTACGTCACTATACGTCACTCTACATCACTCTACGTCACTATACGTCACTCTACGTCACTATACGTCACTCTACATCACTCTACGTCACTATACGTCACTCTACATCACTCTACGTCACTATACGTCACTCTACGTCACTATACATAACTCTACATCTCTCTACGTCACTATACATCACTCTACGTCACTATACGTCACTCTGCATCACTCTACGTCACTATACATCACTCTACGTCACTATACGTCACTCTACATCACTCTACGTCACTATACATCACTCTACGTCACTATACGTCACTCTGCATCACTCTACGTCACTATACATCACTCTACGTCACTATACGTCACTCTACATCACTCTACGTCACTATACGTCACTCTACGTCACTCTACGTCACTATACATCACTCTACGTCATTATACGTCACTCTACGTCACTCTACGTCGCTCTAGGACACCGTGATGATGTAGGTGCTGGTGAATCAAACCATTGCAGCAGGGGAACAGGCATCATATACTTTTAAAAGTGTTTTTTCCTGAACTTTCTTCAGGCCTCCACTGCCCTTTAAGGGGTTTCAGACAACAGGAGGCAGAGAAGGATTTGTTGATCATGTGGCTAATGTGATTGCGGTCACATGATCAGGAGCAGGAGTGGCCGGCCCATTTGGAGGAGTCGCGGGATTCATAAGTTTGAGGGTTTTGTTTTTGTGTAAGCCACATGATTAGAGCCGAAGGCTGTAATTGGCTTGAAAGAGGTTGGGCTGAGCTCTGCTCCCCGAGCTCACCCACTTGTGACAATAGTGAATAAATATTGACTATTGCCTTCCGGGTTCTCCTCCCGGCTAATCAGGACAGGAGGCATATCGGGTTGGCCAGGAGGAGAAGCCAAAGAAGCAGTGGAAATCGTGGAGGGGTGAGTGCGAGTGTGGGGGGGAAAGGCCGCCAGTCACCGTCACTGTGGAGGGCTGAGTGTGGTCCTGGGGGGGCGTTGTTGGTTACCAAAAAAGTTTAACGCCAGCCACCACTGATCAGAAGCAATCCTGGAGTGGGCTGAAGATCAAACACAGGGTGAGGCAAGAGCAAGTCTTTAGGGCAGGCCGGTGGTCAAACACTGGGAGGAGACAAGCAGAGAAGTCCTTAATCAAGCCTAGGGTCAAGTACTGGAGAGATTTCAGGGGTGGTCAGACGATCCGGGTCAACAACAGGCAGGCAAAGGTATACAGAGAAGAAACAGGAACACTGGAAGCTGAAGAGACAAACCAGCAACTAGCAAGGGGCAGAGCTGTCTTTATATAGGCCCGCCGGGGGGATGTCCCACTGTGCACGCACGTGCTTGCGCTGATGTGCCGCGGCGCGCACCTACGCGCGCTAGTCCATTCGGATCGTATGAGCTGGTGTGCAACTCCACCACGCAGGCGCACAGGGATGCGCCGATACTGACAGGCTCTAATTCTGCTATTCCCCTGACAGTGCCCCCCCCAAGGGGCGGCCTCCGGCTGCCCAACCTGGGCAAGATTCCTGGTTGTCTTCTGTGAAAGTTACGTACCAAACGGGGAGCGTGTATATTGTTGGAAGGTTCCCAGGAATTATCCTCTGGGGGGTATCCTTTCCATTTAACAAGATACTGGATCTGTCCCCCCCTTCTCCTACAGTCCATTATAGACTCTACTTCGTACTCCATTTCACCTTCAATTTCAACTGGTGGAAGTGGTGGTTCCGTTCTTCCAGGAAAAGGGCTGGGGACCTCTGGCTTTAGTAAAGATGCATGGAACACCGGATGTATCTTATAGGTGCCAGGAAGGGCTAGTTCGAAGGCCACGGGGTTCACTACCCTCTTGATTTCAAAAGGGCCAATGAACCTTGGGCCTAATTTATGGGATGGACAGGGTAATTTGAGATTAATAGCAGATAGCCATATTTTGTCGCCAATCTTGAAACTTGGGTTAGGCTTTCTCCCTCTGTTATAATATTCCTCGTAGCTATTTTGAGCCTTCTTCATGGCTTCCTGGATTTGCACAAAATTAGTTTGGATAAAGTTTATCCAATCTTGTACCACAGGGGTTGACACTTCAGGAATGGAATCTGGCAAAAAGGAGGGGTGAAAACCGTAATTAGCCCAAAAAGGTGTTTGGTCAATGGCGGAATGAGTGGAATTGTTGTAAGCAAACTCCGCACAGGGAAGGAGAGTGGACCAGTTATCTTGAGAACAAGAGCAAAAGCAACGGAGATATTGTTCCAGTGTTTGATTAGTCCTTTCTGTTTGACCGTTGCTTTGCGGGTGGTATGCTGAGGAAAGGGAAGTCTTTATTTCAAGGGATTTACAGAGATCCTTCCAAAATTTTGAGGTAAATTGGATTCCTCTGTCTGACACGATGTTGTGGGGAACACCATGAAGTCTCACTATTTCTTTAATAAAAATATTTGCTGTAGCTAGGGCAGAAGGGGTGCCCATCATGGGCAGAAAGTGCGCCATCTTTGAGAGGCGGTCAACCACCACTAAGATAGTAGTACATTTTTCAGAGGGAGGCAGGTCGACAATGAAGTCCATAGAGACCTCTCTCCATGGACGTTCAGGAACAGGCAAAGGTCTCAGGAGCCCCCAAGCCTTAGTGTTTGACCCTTTGTTAGGTTGACACGTAATACAGGATTGGACATAGTTTTTACAGTTCTGTCTCCAATCCGGCCACCAGAAGGAACGATGAACCAATTCGGAGGTTTTCAAGATTCCGAAGTGCCCTGCTAACTTATGGTCATGGAAGGTCTGCAATACTTGAAGTCTCACTGGAGGAGGAACAAATACTTTATTTTGGGCCCACAGTAGGCCATCCCTCTTCTTTAAGGCACAGTGGCTGCATATGATGGGCACAGTGACTGTATTTGGTGGGCACAGTGGTTGCATATGCTAGGCACAGTGGCTGCATATGATGGGCACAGTGACTGTATTTGATGGGCACAGTGGCTGCATATGATGGGCACAGTGACTGTATTTGATGGGCACAGTGGCTGCATATGATGGGCACAGTGACTGTATTTGATGGGCACAGTGGCTGCATATGATGGGCACAGTGACTGTATTTGGTGAGCACAGTGGCTGCATATGATGGGCACAGTGACTGTATTTGGTGGGCACAGTGGCTGCATATGCTGGGCACAGTGGCTGCATATGATGGGCACAGTGACTGTATTTGGTGGGCACATTGGCTGCATATGCTGGGCACAGGGGCTGCATTTGATGGCAAAGTGACTGTATTTGATGGGCACATTGGCTGTATTTGATGGACACAGTGGCTGTATTTGATGGGCACAGGGGCTGCATATGCTGGGCACAGTGGCTGCATATGCTGGGCACAGTGGCTGCATATGATGGGCACAGGGGCTGCATTTGATGGCAAAGTGGCTGTATTTGATGGGCACATTGGCTGCATTTGAGGGACGCAGTGGCTGCATTTGATGGGCACAATGGCTGTATTTGATGGGCACAGTGGCTGTATTTGATGGGCACAGTGGCTGCAATTGATGGCACAGTGGCTGCATTTGATGGGCATTGATGTTTTTTTTAAAAGTATTTTTCTGAATTTTTCAGTTTGTTTGCGTCCCCCCCCCAAAAAAAAATCTGAGCACCAGCCACCACTGGCAAAGAGGAAACAAGCTAAGCTGCTTAAAGCGGTTGTATACCTATATTTGTAACTTTTACCTACAGGTAAGCCTATAATAAGGCTTACCTGTAGGTAAAAAAAATATCTCCTAAACCTGTAAGGTTTAGGAGATATTCCCCTCGCAATGAGCCGCTAACTGCAGCGGCGCATGCGCACAGGGGACTCTCGGCTGACAGCCCGGCATGCCGGGCAGAAGTCTCCCGCGCGCATGCGCGGGAGTGACGACATCGCGGCTCCGGCCACTCACAGCGCCGGAGCCGCGATACCCGGAAGACACGCCGAGGGGAGATGTCGGCTCCCTCGGCGTGGACCAGGTGAGATGCCGGCGCCTCGTTCTAAGGTAAGTATCTCATAATGAGCTAGTATGCGGTGCATACTAGCTCATTATGCCTTTTCCCTTGCAGGTGTAAAAAAAAAAAAAAATGACAGCGGGTATACAACCGCTTTAAATAGCAAAAAAAGAGGCTGGTTGTAGGCTGGACTAATGCAGCAGGTTAATAGTAACCAGGTGAGTCACTGTGATAACAACGAATGTCTGGTAATTAACTGACAGCTGAACAGCTTCTGAGCATTGAAAGAAGAGAAATGCTCATTAAGTACAGGAGCCCAGCCCTGACACATGAGCACACAGTTGCAGCATAGAAGTATTCACATCACCGGTATAAATCGCAAAAAAAAAAAAAGCTTTAATGTCCTTTTAAGCATTTTGTCTTTTTAAATGATTTTGTTTCTCTGACCTCGAATTAGCTGGAAGATTATACTAGATGAGCAGCTGTTAGAGAAAATAAAAAACGATCTCATCCCGTCATATAATTTTTTTTTTTTTTTTTCATCCCAAAACAATGCTGCAGCCTAAATAAAATGATGAAATAAGAGGCTTAAAGGCACTGCGGCACTCTGTAGACTCAAGTCGTCTCCTGCTCTTCCTGGCTCGCTGCCAACTATCACAGCGACCAGCCAGTGAAAGGCGCATTAAAATACCTCAATGCATTATCATTACAAAACACGCTCCATTCTTATACAAAATGCTGCAATTCATTTATTTCCAAAGAACGTTATAGGCGGTTAGCTTTCTAAATAATGAAAATGTGACAAAATGCTAAATATACAGTATATACGCCATATATATATATATATATATATATATATATATATATATATATAGAACAGACCAAAATGAGGGACAAATGTGGAGGAAAGAGGGACAGAGGAACATTGCTGCAAATCAGGGACAGTCCCTCGAAATCAGGGACAGTTGGGAGGTATACCTTAATTTCTTTCAGGACCAGAGGAAATAGAAGTGTAGATGCCAGGAGTGTGATTATGCATTGGCTGACTTGACAATATCTGTTTTGGGACATTTTGCCTATCTAAAAAATTCTTATTTGCCTTTTTAAAGATTTTTTAAAGATTTTTTCTTTTATTCTGTGCGCTATTTTTTACAAACACCCCACTCAAGTTATTTATTATAGGTTGAAAAATGGTAAAAAAATAATAATAAACATGAGTATTATGATTATATATATATATATATACATATACCCTATATTATCTAAAGTATTGGGGCGCCTCCCCAAGGCATCCTGGTCTGTAGGATTCAATATTGAGTTGGCCCACCCTTTGCAGCTATAACAGCTTCAACTCTTCTGGGAAGGCCGTCCACAAGGTTTAGGAGTGTGTCTATGGGAATGTTTGACCATTCTTCCAGAAGCACATTTGTGAGGTCAGGCACTGGTGTTGGACGAGAAGGCCTGGCTCGCATTCTCTGCTCTAATTCATCAAGTTCCCCCACCCCAAACTCGATCATCCATGTCTTTATGGACCTTGCTTTGTGCACTGGTGCGCAGTCATATTGGAACAGGAAGAGGCCATCCCCCAAACTGTTCCCACAAAGTTGGGAGCATGAAATTGTCCATAATGTCTTGGTATGCTGACGCCTTAAGAGTTCCCTTCACTGGAACTAAGGGGCCAAGCCCAACCCCTGAAAAACAACCTCATATTATAATCCCCCCTCCACCAAATGATTTGGACCAGTGCACAAAGAAAGGTCCATAAAGACATGGATGAGCGAGTATGGGGTGGAGGAACTTGACTGGCCTGCACAGAGTCCTAACCTCAACATGATAGAATGCCTTTGGGATGAGTTATAGCGGAGACTGTGAGTCAGGACTTTTTGGCGAACACCAGTGCCTGACCTCACAAATGCGCTTCTGGAAGAATGGTCAAACATTCCCATAGATACACTCCTAAATCTTGTTGACAGCCTTCCCAGAAGAGTTGATAGCTGCCAAGGGTGTGCCAACTTAATACTGAACCCTACGGACTAAGACTGGGATGCCTTTAAAGCTCATGTGCATGTACAGTAGAGGCAAGTGTCCCAATACTTTTGACAATATAGTGTATATTGTATATACAGTACTATTCAAAAGTTTTAGGCAGTGTGTGAATGCTGTAAATGAAGAATGCTTTCAGAAAAAGCAGTGTCAATAGTTTATTTTTTATCAATTAACAAAATGAAAAGTAAATGAACAGAAGAGAAATCCAAAGCAAATCAATATTTGGTGTGACCACCCTTTGCCTTGGAAACAGCACCAATTCTTCTAGGTACACTTGCACACACAATTTTTGAAGGAACTCGGCAGGTAGGTTGTTCTAATCATCTTGGAGAACTAAGCACAGATCTTCTGTGGATGTAGGCTACCTCAAATGCTTCTATCTCTTTATGTAATTGCAGAAAAACTCCATGATGTTGAGGGGCTCTGTGGGGGCCAAAACATCACTTTCAGGACTCCTTGTTCTTCTGTACACTGAAGATAGATCTCAATGACATTGGCTATATGTTTTGGGTCTTTTTCCTGCTGCAGAATAAATTTGGGGCCAACCACACGCCTCCCTGATGGTATGGCATAATGGATAAAATATGTGCCTGTATTTCTTAGCATTGATCCTGGCCAAATCCCCAACTCCATTTGCAGAAATGCAGCCCCACACTTGCAAAGAATCTCCACCATGCTTCACTGTTTCCTGCAGACACTCATTATTGTACCGCTCTCCAGCCCTTCACCAACAAACTGCCTCCTGCTACAGCCAAATATTTCACATTTTCCCCTCCATCAGTCCAGAGCACCTGCTGCCATTTTTTCTGCACCCCAGTTCCTACGTTTTCATACATAGTTGAGTCACTTAGTCTAGTTTCCACATTGGGGGTATGGCTTTTTGGCTGCAATTCTTCCCTGAAGAACATTTCTGGCCAGACCTCTTTGGACAGTAGATGGGTGTACCTGGGTCCCACTGGTTTCCACCAGTTCTGTGCTGATGGCACTGCTGGACATCTTCCGATGTCGAAGGGAAGTAAGCGTGATGAGTCTTTCATCTGCTGCATTAAATTTCCTTGACCGACCACTGCGTCTACGGTCCTTAACGTTGCCCGTTTTCTTTGTGCTTCTTCAAAAGAGTTTAAACAACACATCTTGAAACCCCAGTCTGCTTTCAAATTTTTGCCTGCGAGAGACCTTGCTGATGCAGTATAACTATCTTGTATCTTGTTGCTGTGCTCAGTGTTGCCATATTGTATGACCTGTGACATCAAACTGTCTTCTACAACCTCACCTTAGTAGCAGAGTTTGGCTGTTCTTCACCTAGTTTTAAGCCTCCTACACAGCTGTTTCTGTTTCAGTTAATGACTGTTTCAACCTACATATGAAATTGATGGTTTTAGCACCTGCTTGGTATAATTGGTTAATCATCTAACTCTAATCCTATTGATTAGAGTCAGATGATTGATGCTGGTCTGAAGCCAAAGGGTCAAATATTATTTTGATTAAGCTTTTTCTTCTGTTTACACTTTGCATTTTGTAAATTGATAAGAATAAACAATTAAAATATATATTTTTGAAAGCCTTCTTACTTTAGGGCATTTCTTCACTTTGTAAAACTTTTGCACAGTGCTATATATATATATATATATATATATATATATATATATATATATATATATATATATATATATATATATATATATATATATATATATATATATATATATATATACATATACACTATATTGCCAAACGTATTACGACGCCTGGCTTTACATGCACATGGACTTTAATGGCATCCCAGCCTTAGTCCGTAGGGTTCAATATTGAGTTGGCCCACCCTTTGCAGCTACAGTATAACAGCTTTAAATCTGGGAATGCTGTCCACAAGGTTTAGGAGTGTGTCTATGGGAATGTTTGACCATTCTTCCAGAAGCGCATTTGTGAGGTCAGGCACTGATGTTGGATGAGAAGGCCTGGCTCGCAGTCTCCACTCTACTTCATCCCAAAGGTGTTCTTTCGGGTTGAAGTCAGGACCAGTCAAGTTCCTCCACTCCAAACTCGCTCATCCATGTCTTTATGAATGGAAGGGAAGGGAACTCCAGCATACCAAGACATTTTGGAAAATGTAATGCTCCCAACTTTGTGGGAACAGTTTAGAGATGGCCCCTTCCTGTTCCAAAATGACTGCGCACCAGTGCACAAAGCAAGGTCTGTAAAGACAAGAATGAACGAGTTTGGGTTGGAGGAACCTTATCCGAGCACACAACCTGGCAGGCCGCAGGAAAAGAGGGGGGGACAAGAGAGAGCCCCCCCCCTGAACCGTACCGGGCCACATGCCTCAATATAGGGAGGGTGCTTTGGGGTAGCCCAAGTTGATGGGGACAAAGGCCTCTACCCCACAACCCTTGCCTGGTGGTTTTGGGGGTATGCAGGCAGGGGCTTTTTACAAGGGGACCCCCAGATCCCGGCCTCCCTCCATGTGAATTAGTAATGGGGTGGTATGTACCCTTACCATTTCACAAAAAAAGTGTCAAAATGGTAAAAAAGACAATAGCCGGTTTTTGACAATTCCTTTATTAATAATGTCTTCTTCTTTTCCCCGCTTCTTCCTCCATCTCCTTCTGGTCTTCCTTCGGTTTTCTCCTTCTTCCTCCATCTTCTTCTGGTCTTCCTTCGGGTTGTGGAGATGAGGCCTTTATCCCCATCAACATGGGGACAAGGTGCTTTGGGGGGGTACCCCAAAGAACCCTCCCCATGTTGAGGGCATGTGGTCTGGTATGGTTCAGGAGGAGGGGGCGCTCTCTCATCCCCCCTCTATTCCTGCAGCCTGCCAGGTTGCATGCTCGGATAAGGGTCTGGTATGGATTTTGCGGCGGACCCCTATGCCATTTTTTTTTTTAACTTTGGTGCAGGGTTCCCCTTAAAATCCATACCAACCTGAAGGGTCTGGTATGGACTTTGAGGGGGACCCCTACGCCATTTTTTTTTAAATTTGGCACAGGGTTCCCCCTAATTTCCATATCAGACCGAAAGGACCTGGTATGTATTTTAGGGGGACCCCCACGCAATTTTTTTTAAAATTTTGGTTTGGGGTTCCCCTTAATATTCATACCAGACCCAAAGGGCCTGGTAATGGACTAGGGGGGGGGGGGGGATCCCATGCTCTTTTTTTCAATGATTTTTATCTCTATTGCTGAAACCCGATAATTCATTAGAGCAGCGATCAGTTTTAAATGACAATTTTTCCTTTAGAAATGTCATTTTGCTGTGGTATTGTTCTAAACATGGGATAAATGTGCTAATTTACAGGCATACTATAGACACCCCCCCCCCCCCGGCACAATATTTAAAGGAATATTTCATTTTCATTGTTTCACTTTAAAGGAGGGTTCCACTCAAATTTTTAACGTAATCTTACCCCCTTCAATTAATTGCATAGATGTTCAAATGCTGCACAAAATTTTTTTTTATCGCTGTAATTACCTTTATATTGTACTTTATTGTGGCACTTCCTGTTTCTCCTCCCATGGGAGTAGGCGTGTTTATTGCCTTTCCCCGGCGCCGCACTGTCTCCTGGGAGCTTAGTGTCAGGCTTCCCAAGATTCAGTGCGGAAACAATGATCATGCGCGTGAACAAGCTGTGAATGAACAGCATTCACCGCATCCCAGAAATCAATGCTTGTGGGCTTCACATGCCCACAAGCAAGATGGAAACAGCCAGCATCACATTTTTTAAGTTATTCTTCAGTACGAAAACAGACAGAGGCGGAAATATTACACCCAAACTGTGAGTATTATTTTGGGATTATCAAAGTGTCTCAATGACCTATAAAAAAAAAAAAAAAGATTGGTCGCCGGACTCCCGCTTTAAGCATTAAAAAAATCACTGCTCCCGAAAAAACGGCCATTTTTAATTTTTATTTTTGCATTGATGCATGTCCCCTGGGACAGGACCCGGGTCCCCAAACACTTTTTATGACAATAACTTGCATAAAAGCCTTTAAAATGAGCACTTTTGATTATTCATGTTCGTGTCCCATAGACTTTAACGGTGTTCGTGTGTTCTGACAAATTTTTTTGCCTGTTCGGTATGTTCTGGTGCGAACCAAACCAGGGGGTGTTCGGCCCAACCCTACTCCTAATCCTTCTGTATTGAACTGTGTTGCAACTATACTGACTCCCTTTATATTGTAAAGTGCTGTGCAAAGTGTCGGCTCTATATAAATCCTGAATAATAGTAATAATATATTGTCTCTTGGACTTTCGCACTTTGTATAACGCAGCTGAGACCCCGGTGTCTGTGGTGTCCTAAATCCTGTCCACAAAACACTTGACTAAGTGACAGGGATGCAAAAGAGATCCGAGGACGAGAAACAGATGAAGCGGCTGAAAGAGAAAAGTCATCGATTTTATGGATTTTCTGTTTGCAGTTTGTGCGTCGTAAATAAAATGGCTGACTGACTGCAGAAGAAAAATCAAATGACTGTGTGTGTTATCGTGGAACGGAATACAGATCAGAATACAAACGAGGATTTTGCTGGCCCCGCGGTGCACCTATAGTCGTTATCTTACAACCGGTGAAGAGTTCGGTGTCTGGCACACAGGAACTTAAAGGGAAACTAGGTTGGTTTTTAACCAAGTAGATCTTTTTAGTAGAGCTGCCATTCGGCCACGCCCCTCTCTCTCCTGATTGGCTAACTGACTTTGATTGACAGCCGCTGGAGCCAATGGTGCCCTGCTGTGGTCTCAGCCGAGGGACTTGAGGACATCGCTGGACAGAGATGGGCTCAGGTAAGTATTAGGGGCGGGGGGGCTTCTACACAAAGAAGGCTTTTTATCTTAGGATTAAAAAAAAGACTTTCTGCCTTTACAACTCCTTTAGCCTTTTAAGGACCAGAAGGATTTACCCCCTAATGACCAGGCCATTTTTTGCGATACGCCACTGCGTCATTTTAACTGACAATTGCGCGGTCTTGCAGCGCTGTACCCAAACAAAATGTATGTCCTTTTTTTCCCCCACAAATAGAGCTTTCTTTTGGTGGTATTTGACCAACTCAGTTTTTATTTTTTGCGCTATAAACAAAAAAAAAAAGCGACCATTTACTATGCTATAAACAGTCCGGCCCCTTTTCGGGCGCCTGAATTACAGTGGCAGGGGGGGTGTTTTTGAAGCACCTGATTAGAGCCATAGGCTCCAATAGGCATCAAAAAAAGGAGACCTGCGAGCACTCGCAGTGCACCCAGGTGTGTTAGCAAAGCAAATTAATATTTGCTTTGCTAACACAGAACCGCCTCTCAGCCAATCAGGAGGCGTGGATGTAATACCAAGCGCCAGAGTGGCTGAAGGCAGAAGCAATCCCATTGGCCGCCTAGCAGAACTACAGGAAGAAGACACGCACGGAGGCTGTAGGAGCCATCGCAAAGCTACCCAACTCACAGCTTGCAACCTGAGTCGCTGCCTGACCCACCACTATGATGGGGTAAGTGCCGGGCAGACAGCGGGTGAGTGAGTGGGCAGGGGGGCACAGTTGGCTGCATATTATGGGCACGGAGGCTGCAATTGATGGGGCACAGTTGGCTGAATTTGCTGGGCACAGTGGCTGCATTTGATGGGCACAGAGGCTGCATATGATGGGTACAGAGGCTGCATATGATGGACACAGTTGGCTGCATTTGATGAGCAAAGTGGCTGCATATGATGGGCACAGTGGCTGCATATGATGGGCACAGTGGCTGCATTTGATGGCACAGTGGCTGTATATGATGGGCACAGTAGCTGTATATGACGGGCACAGTGGCTGCAATTGATGTTTTTGTTTCAGTATTTTTCAGAATTTTTCAGTTAGTTTGCGCCCCCCCAAAAAATTTTGAGCACCAGCCGCCACTGCCTGTGACCAGTATGTTCACGATCAGTCCAGGTTTTGTGTCTGTTTTTGGTCTCAGGGCTGGCTATGAAGTCTATAAAGTCATGCACTGTGCAGAGGGCCTCGTGTGGTGGCCAACTTTGTTATGGCATGTCCAAGCTCTTGAATATGTGGGGTGGTTTTTGCACTGTAAACGTCTTCTGTTTTCCCTTGCTTATACTGCAGGTGAATGGGGGGAGGAGGAAGTCAGTTTGGTCACATGTTTGCTTCTTTCTTTGAGTCTTCCTTTCTCATTCTGTGCGGTGCTGACATCCTTGCTCTAAAAAGGAACTGTCTGCCACATAACCAAAACCTCCATGTGCTCAGGTAGGGACCATCAGTCTGCTAAGTAAGAAGAGTGTAGCAAAGTCTTTTACCTCTTTTGGTCTGATGAGAACCTCCAAGGCCAAAAATCCATCTTTCTATATGTGGTGGGCCATGAGGCATAGCGGGTGCAAAAGATGATGAAAGTCATTGGGCGTCAGACACTTCTTGGATGTAAAAGAGGTTTTATTTTTTTTTTTCAGTCCTTTTTATATATTTTGGGGAAAGAGTGTTAGGGCCAGGACACCCTTAGATAGTTGCAAACTCAATTGGCAGACTGCAAGACTTCAACAGGAGGACATCCGTACAGGGAAAGGCCCCAGCAAGGTGCCACTTCTGCACCTGCAGGATTGCTGTCTCCTATGGTAACAGTCCTTTAACAGTCCCTAACTCAAATGTAACAGTTCTTTCAGCTCCACTACAACTGATCCTTGTAATTCTTCAATACTGAGCTCCTAGTCTCTGACTGCATCCTCTGATTCACTGACTCTGAATCCCTTGAGCTCCTCAAGACTTCCGTGGCGGTATCTCCCTCAAGCTTCACTCACGCTACCCTGATGGGTCTCTAGCTTGGCACTTCAGATACCTTCAAGCTTCACCCCTGCTGACCAGTTCGGTCCCTAGCTTGACACACAAGGCTGCTCTGCAAGCATCACCTCGGCTGGTTGGGTCCTGACTTGATCACCACCTGAATGGCTGTATGATTCCGGTACTTTCTAGGCCCTCACACAGCTTTGCAACCAGATGCTCCCGGTATAGGCCCTGGGCAGACAACACACACCCACCCAGACAGCCGTTCAGGTGGCACAGAACAGCGATCACATGACCTCACCTGAATATATAGGCTCTCCCAGCAGGCCAAGAGATTCAAAAAAACCCCTGCCCATTGGCTGGGACACCCACATACCCATAACCTGACCTTAGATTTCCCTTCTCTTATCTAGTACCACCAAGTACCCGGCCACCTAGTGGTAGAAGAGAAAACTGCAACAAGGCCAAGCTTTTTTTACCGAAATTTTACCGCCCAGCCTATATGCTTATATATATTTGTATTGAAATATGGAAAATTCATATATGTTTGTGTCTTTCATATATATATTTGTACTGTAATATGGAAAATTCATATATGTTTGTGTCTTTCCAGGAATATTTTGTAAAGATGGAACTCCCACCTCTCAACAGCTCGGATTAGCTCTAAATTAAATTCCTCCACAGTAACTACACCAATAAAATTGCTGTATTTCTAGATGTGGCCCTGATTGAGTGTGCCCCCTGTGGATGGCTTGCCGGTGCTCCCCGGCACGGAAAGGCCTCTGTATCCCCTCCCCGGGGACAGCGGCATTCCTTCAGCAGTGCTAATGCGCACGCGCCCGACGCGATGTCTCGCGCCTGCGCACTGGAGACTTTCACTCTCACTCCAGCAGACTGTTCTCTTCCCGTGTCGGCGGCCTTTGTCGACGAGTGACGTCGCCGCGTCTGATGACGCGGCTGCGTCGGCCGCCGCTCAGGCCGAGGAGCCACAGTGGGCGGTTTCTGCACACACACCTGCACACAGCTGATGTCTCCTCCGGACATTACGTTCCGGTCAGGTTGACAATCAGCTGTATTGCTACCACATAAGTTTACTCCGCCCTGCAGGCGAATGATTGGCCCATCAGTGTCACACCCCACACCAGGCAGTATACTTAGTATCAGCCTCACACACACTCTTCTCTGCTACACAGCCGTGAGGAGTGTTCCTTCCCTGCAGTATTTACCTACACTGTAACACCATAGACCAGGTACGTCCACTCCAACTGCGATTGCCACTAAGATGTCTCATTGCTCTACACACCGTGCTGAGATATCACATTATATGTTAAGGCTTTACCAGCCTAATATCTCCAATATGGGATACATATCTCCTAAAACACCTCTCTTTTTCCCTGTCTCTGATTCTGCAGGTGCTTGTGCAGTCCGCCCAGCATTGGTGGCTCCTGTGAGCCCTGGCTCACCGTCCATGTGGGGATCTGTGTCAGGGCCAGTGTCTGTAAATCCCTCCATACCTTCCCTTTTGGGTTTCATCCCCTGAAAATTATATCCAGTATCTGGATCTTTAACCGAGCGATATAACCTTTCGAGCTGTAGGAAGTGGGAGTCCTTCTCATGATATATCTATGTACACTATATATGCTGAAGAGTCACATGCCCTGTGAGTATCTCTGTACAAAAATGCTTGTTCAGTCTGAGATTTTGCTCTGTCCTCATGTCTTGTCTGTAATCCAAACAGTCTCTCATACTTTTAGACATAATGGTTTCATACCCTTTGTTGGTGCTTATTACAGTGACCCACTTATACCTATATATACAAATATATCCTTTTTTCTCTTTTATAGAAAAATATCATAACTGCTTTCCCGAAACTCCTGAAGAAGGAAATACACCATATAGAGAGGATAGAACCTCTTTACTTTCCGAAACATGTAGAGTATTATATGCTATCGTATTTCTAGCCCAGCGGGTCATATTTGTATTTACTGGGATACTATACCTAGCATGTTAGCAGTTTGATTACCATTGTTTTTTGCCTCTTCCGCTCATGCGATTTTATATCCTAGATTTGTGTGTATCTTGTTACTTAATAAACTTTTGTTATACAACTTTTAAACCTCAACTGTGTATTTCACGCATGCACCATTCATTCATTGCCCGTTGACACACTGCCCATAGTATCCCCCTTGGGGCACATCTCTTTTCCTGGTCTCCTTTCCGTATTTGGGATGTGGCAGTGATCTCCGGGCTAGCCCAAGCATTGGTTCCTTTCCGAATTGTTATTTTCACAAGGCCAAGCTTAGGGAGAAATCAATAGATCCCTATCAATCGACCAAGATAACTACTGTTGGCAAGTAAATTTGTGAGGAGCTCCATGACTAAACTCCAGGACGCTACAAGAGGAAAAAGAGTGCCTTTCCATGAGTGTGGCCTTCATCTTATGATGCAACCTAGCCCTCTCTCGCTCTTGCTTAAGGTCAAGTTAAAAAAGCATTGCCATGTCATGTCCAGTGTTGACAGCGGTTCATGCAGCCCCACAGGTTTCACACAGGAGGTGCAGAAAGTTACCAGTGAGTGTCAGCATTCCTCCTCCTCTGAGCGCTAACAGCGATAAAAGGGTAGTAAATGCTGGGCCTGGGGCGCGGAGCTATTACCAGACTAACATGTCTGTGGATATTGCCTCCGAGACCTCTCTAAGGACAAGGGATGCTGTAAGCCAGCAAGTCATGGCCGTTCGTGGGCAAGTAGTTAGTGAGCCTCTCCCTCCAGCCACTTATGCCAGTGGACGCCAAGGACGCTTAGGGCACCTTTATCCAAGCCATTTGCCCCTGCATTACACCTGGCTACACCAGAGGTCGAAGAGGGTCGTTCATCTTCCTTGAAGAGGCTAAGCAGGTTGAGTGTCTCTTGGGTCCAGTCGTTCATTAGGACAGTTAAGCAGGCCTGTAATGGGATGACCCAGATGACTGCCTTTGACGTCAGAACATATTTCACGTTTTCAAAACACGGCCTTCCATACTCCCCAATGAATGGAAGGGTGAAGAGGTTGATTTAAGAGGAGTCACAGTAGAGATGTAAAGCAAAATTATAACCTACCCTGGAGGAAAGTGCCAATTTTCTAATGCACTTAACATGTGTTGCAGTAACACACACTTTAAAGCACTGCACCCTACTACAAAGGTATGGACGCTATCAATAGGCATTTTGTCAGGAGTGTTATTCTTCTCAGGGTAGAATAAGTTTCTGTTGGCTGTATCCACTATCGATGAATTGACGGATATCTGAGATATTCATGTCGAGAAGCAGGGGGTGCTTGTAAGCCAGTGATTGCAGAACTTCGCGTCAAGCGCAATACAGTTGGGACCCAGATTCTCGCTATTGCAAGGCTTTTATAATGTCAAAATGGAAATTTACTAGCAAGGAAAATAGGGAAGTTAACCTTTTATTAGATATAAGGGAACTAGCTAGCTAGCTAGCTCACCGCATATCTGGCCTAAAGCCAATGGTATATGACCCAAGACTATCTTAAAAGGTTATTCCCATATTATTCATTTTCTCGGAATTCAAGCTAGAAAGGTATATTTAGACAAAGAACATTTTTGGGTACTTTTGGGCGCGACATTGAGCAGGATATTATGCAAATACACACATGTCATATAAAATATAACTTGTGATAACTTGTGATATGTAACTTGTGATACCTGTACTCTTGTGATTGGATAAACTAAGGGACCTCCCCTTGGTTTGCCCCTACTGATAAAGATTGTTGCCCTATATAACATGTGAAATGGTACAGTACATTTGTATTTCTGGATATCCAACTGTGTATGGTGTCTTGATTTAACCAATCGATTAAAAGGTCTTTTTTGAAGTCCAAGTTCAGCTCGAGCAAGGAAAAGGTTTGAGGGCGCACTTGACCAGTTGACCCTTACCCTTACAGTCACCAACAACCATGAATTGCTGAAAGAGCAGATTATCAGTGCTTCTGATGGCTCCTTCCAGCAGGATAATGTCACAAAGCTACAATCATCTCGCCAGTGGTTTCTTGAACATGACAATGAGGTCCCTGTACTCCAATGGCCTCCACACTCACCAGATCTCTTCCAATAGAGCACCTTTGAGATGTGGTGGAACGGGAAGATTAGCATCATGGATCTGCAGCCGAGAAATCTGCAGCAACTGTGTGATGCCATCATGTCACTATGGAGCAAAATCTCTGAGGAATGTTTCCAACACCTTGTTGAATCGATGCCACCAAGAATGAAGGCAAAAGTGGTTCCAACCCAGTACTAGCAAGGTGTACCGAATAAAGTGGCTGGCGAGTGTATGTACTGTATATATAATTTTATATATATATATATATATATATATATATATATATATATATATGTATATATATATAGTTGCTAAATTAGTCTTATGCCGTGTACACACAAGCGGAATTTCCGTCAGAAAAACTTGGATGGTTTTTCCGACGGAATTCCGCTCAAGCTTGCCTTGCATATACACGGTCACACGAAAGTTCTCTGAACTTTCGACCGCCAAGAACACGGTGATGTGCAACACTACGACGAGCCAAGAAAATGAAGTTAAATGCTTCTGAGCATGCGTGGAATTGTTTCCGAGCATGCGTGAATTGCATACAGAAGAATGCATTTTCGGATAGGAACTTTTTCCGACCGGAAAATAGAGAACCTTCTCTCAATCTTTTGCTGGCTGGAATTCTGCCAGCAAAAGTCCGATGGAGCCATACACACGGTCGGAATTTCTGACCAAAAGCTCTCATCCGACTTTTGCTGGCAGAATTTCTGATCGTGTGTATGCGGTATTAGGAAGCTAGACATCAATGATCTCTAGAAAGGTAAAATATACAAGCTGCTGTGATAAGAGATCATTGAATAAAATATCATATTTTACTCAACCAGTCTGCCCTGATTGGGGAAAGGAGCTGTAATACACAATCACTGTAAAGCTTTTCTAAGCTGGGAACACTTTTTTAATAAAAATCTATATGTAATGGGAATAAAAGTAAAAAAGGCTCAGTCAAGAGGATACACAGGGGAATCCAACTGGCAAATGAGCTTTTAACATCTTTAAAAAATCGTCTGAAAAATCATTTCAAATCGTTCTTGTGCTTTTTTTTTTAAATATTACAGCGCCTCCAAATATAGAATATTACAAGCTTAACGTGATTGTAAAGTGTCCTTTAACCGCTTCAGCCCTGGAAGGATTTACCCGCCTTCCTAAACAGAGGACTTTTTGTGATTCGGCACTGCGTCGCTTTAACTGACAATTGCGCTGGCGTGCCACGTTTCACCCCAACAAAATTGACGTCCTTTTTATCCCCACAAATAGAGCTTTCTTTTGTTTGTATTTGATTACCTCTACGGTTTTTATTTTTTGCGCTATAAACAAAAAAAGAGCGACAATTTTGAAAAAAAAAAAAGCAATAATTTTTACTTTTTGCTATAATAAATATCCCCCAAAAATATATAAAAAAATTAATTTCTTTCTCAGTTTAGGCCGATGTGTATTCTTCTACATATTTTTGGTTAAAAAAAATCGCAATAAGCGTATATTGATTGGTTTGCGCAAAAGTTATAGCGTCTATAAAATATTGGATAGATTTATGGCATTTTTATTATTAATTTTTTTTTGTAGTAATGATGGCGATCTGTGATTTTTATAGTGACTGCGACATTATGGCGGACACATCGGACACTTTTGGGACCATTGTCATTTATACAGCAATCAGTGCTGTAAAAATGGATTTACTGTGTAAATGACACTGGCACGTTAGGGGTTAAACGCTAGGGGGCGATCAAGAGGTTAAGTGTGTCCTAGGAAGTGATTCTAACTGTGGGGGGGGGGGATTGTCTCAGTACAACATGACAGCGATCACTGGGAGCAGTAGATCCCTGTCATGTCACTAGGCAGAATAGGAAAATGCCTTGTTTACATAGGCATCTGCCCGTTCTATAAACAAAAAAAAGTCAGTGCTACTACCCATACATCACATAGAAAGCAGAGATCCCGGGTGCTCGATCCACAGTCACTGGCTGAGTAGGGAAATGAGGAAAAGATGATCCGCACTCCGGTGATTGCTCTTAAAAAGTGTAATATTTATTGACAAGCCACAGTGACCGAACGCTTGACGCGTTTCAGCCTATAAGGCCTTAGTCATAACCTCTCCCCGTTCTGCCGCTCTGTGACATGATCGCGGGACATCGGCTGACAGCGAGTCCGCAGGCACGATCATGAGGTACACGGTGCGCGCGCCCACAATGCCACGTCTTAAAGGGGATGTACCTGTACGCCCATTTGCACAGCTGTGCCATTGGGCTGGTCGGCAAGCAGTTAAAAAAATAGAATTAAAAAATAACTAAGATGTTATACTTACCTGGTCTGTGCAGTTGGATTTGCACAGAGCAGCCCGGATCCTCCATTTCTCGGGTCCCTCTTTGCTGCTCCTGGCCCCTCCCTCCTGAAGAGTGCCCCCACAGGAAGCAGCTTGCTATGGCGGCAGCCGAGCTGCAGCTCCGTGTGTCCATTCAGACACTGAGCTGTCATTCGGCCCCGCCCCCTCTCTCTCTTGATTGTCTAACTTTCTTATTATTATTATACGAGATTTATATAGCGCCAACAGTTTACGCAGCGTTTTACAACGTATAAGGGGGACAACACAATTACAGTACAATACAAAAGGTACAGGAGGGCCCGGCTCGTAGAGCTTACATTCTAAAGGGAGGGGGTGGTGGTACAAATGGTAATAGCTGCAAAGAATGATTTGATGGGGGTGGCTCAGGGACAGTTATGTTGGTGTGGGATAGGCTTCCCTGAATAAAATTAGTTTTCATGGATCTCCTAAAGGTGGACAGGGTAGGGGCTGATCGGACATACTGGGGCAGGGAGTTCCAGAGGATAGGAGAGGCTCTGGAGAAGTCCTGAAGGCGAGCATAAAAGGAGGTAACAAGGGAGCTAGAGAGCAGGAGGTCCTGGGAGGAGCGGAGGGGGCGATTTGGGCGATATCTGCAGATGAGGTTGGTGATGTAGATGGGGGCGATGTTGTGATTGGCCTTGTAGGTTATGGTAGCATTTTGAACTTTACACGGTGGGGTAGGGGAAGCCAGTGAAGGGATTGGCAGAGACTGACTTTGATTGACAGCCGCGGGAGCCAATGGCGCCACTGCTGTGTCTCAGCCAATCAGGAGGAGAGTCCCGCACGTCCGAGGGACTCGTGGACATCGCTGGACAGAGATGCGACTCAGGTAAGTATTAGGGGGGGGGGGGTTCTGGGGGTGCTACTACACACAGAAGGCTTTTTATCCTAATGCATAGAATGCATTAAGATAAAAAAAAAAAAACGTTTGCCTTTACAACTTCTTTAAGCAATAAAATCTGGAAGCTGATTGGTTTCTCTGCAGAGTTGCACCAGATTTTGCGCCCTCCAGCTTTGGGAAATAACCCCCATTGTTAGTAACCCTGCCCCAGCAGGCCTAATGATCATTGTAGTAACGCAGCGTTGCAATGGTGAAGGGTCTGTAAAATTTCTGTTGATCATTTTTGGGCAATTGTAAAAAGAAAAATTGGAACTGTGAGTTAGCGGCCCATTGTGTTGCAAATTTACAGTAGTTTCTGCATCTTCTCATTTCTAAACCCGCCTTACCTGTCTACCATCCGTCCCCTTATTATCATAGTAACACTATTTCCTAGATCAAAGGCTGGTGGAAGGATGAAAGAGCATTGCATTATGCAAAACATGATATAAATAGTAAGAGCGTCATATCTCTTCACTTTCATTTGAACCTCTATTTGCTGGAATTAGCGTTTTCCCCAAAAAATGTCAGTTGTAATTTATATCCGGCCGTAAGCAAACTGAGAAGATAAACAGTCCTGGTGATAAGACAGGTCCACCTACAGCTCCAATATTGCCACCTGTAAAAGTGCATATCTACGTCCAGTTCAGGAATTCTTTATTGAGCATAAATCTGACATCAAAGGAAATCCATTCTGTTTAATGAGTTCACTTTCTTTCATCAGCTTGCTGTCCGCAGAATTGATCGTATTAAGTAATGAGCAGCGCTTTGCTGCGTGCAGGCGACACGGCTACGTGTGGACCTTTTAAAGGAGAACTTTCGGAAATTTTTACAAGTTTGCAAAAATATTTTCCTTTGAGCTAGCACGCAATATAACCTCCACCACTCCAAATAGTAGAGCCGTGCGAGGCAAGATCGGGTACAGTGCCTTGAAAAAGTATTCATACCCCTTGACATTTTCCACATTTTGTCATTATACAACCGAAAACGTAAATGTATTTTATTGGGATTTTATGTGATAGACCAACACAAAGTGACACATAATTGTGAAGTGGAGGGAAAATGATAAATGGTTTTCAAATGTTTTTACAAATAAATATGTGAAAAGTGTGGGGTACATTTGTATTCAGCCCCCCGGAGTCAATATTTTGTAGAACCGCCTTTCACTGCAATTACAGCTGCAAGTCTTTTTGGGGATGTCTCTACCAGCTTTGCACATCTAGAGAGGGACATTTTTGCCCATTCTTCTTTGCAAAATATCTCAAGCTCTGTCAGATTGGATGGAGAGCGTCTGTGAACAGCAATTTTCAAGTCTTGCCACAGATTCTCAATTGGATTGAGGTCTGGACTTTGACTGGGCCATTCTAACACATGAATATGTTTTGATCTAAACCTTTCCATTGTAGCTCTGGCTGTATGTTTAGGGTCGTTGTCCTGCTGGAAGGTGAACCTCTACCCCAGTCTCAAGTCTTTTGCAGACTCTAACAGGTTTTATTCTAAGATTGCCCTGTATCTGGCTCCATCCATCTTCCCATCAACTCTGACCAGCTTCCCTGTCCCTACTGAAGAAAAGCATCTCCACAGTATAATGCTGCCACCACCATGTTTCACAGTGGGGATGGTGTGTTCAGGGTGATGCGCAGTGTTAGTTTTTCACCACACATAGTGTTTTGCTTTTAGGCCATAAAGTTAAATTTTGGTCTCATCTGACCAGAACACCTTCTTCCACATGTTTGCTGTGTCCTCCACATGGCTTCTCACAAACTGCAAACGGGACTTCTTATGGCTTTCTTTCAACAATGTCTTTCTTCTTGACACTCTTCCATAAAGGTCAGATTTGTGGACAGATTCTCCCACCTGAGCTGTGGTTCTCTGCAGCTCCTCCAGAGTTACCATGGACCTCTTGGCTGCTTCTCTGATGAATGTTCTCCTTGCCCGGCCGGTCAGTTTAGGTGGACGGCCATGTCTTGGTAGATTTGCAGTTGCGTCATACTCTTTCCATTTTCGGATGATGGATTGAACAGAGCTCTGTGAGATGTTCGAAGCTTGGGATATTTTTTCATAACCTAACCCTGCTTTATACTTCTCCACAACTTTTTCCCTGACCTGTCTGGTGTGTTCCTTGGCTTTCATGATGCTGTTTTTTCACTAAGGTTCTCTAACAAACCTCTGAGAGCTTCACAGAACAGCTGTATTTATCCTGAGATTAAATTACACACAGGTGGATCCTATTTACTAATTAGGTGACGTCGGAAGGCAATTGGCTCCACTAGATTTTAGTTAGGGGTATCAGAGTAAAGGGGGCTGAATACAAATGCACACCACACTTTTCAAATATTTATTTGTAAAAAATGTTGAAAAGCATTTATCATTTTCCTTCTTCACAATTATGTGTCACTTTGTGTTGGTCTATCACATAAAATTCCAATAAAATACATTTACATTTTTGGTTGTAACATGACAGAATGTGGAAAATTTCAAGGGGTGTGAATACTTTTTCAAGGCGCTGTAATTTACTAGGCGAACTAGGCAGGTGTTTTGGACCTATGCATATAAGGGGGGCTTAGCTACAGGCCTGTATATGCAACTTCTATGTCTTCTTAGGATGATGCTAGTACCTCCACCCCAAACTCGCTCATCCATATCTTTATGGACCTTGCTTTGTGCACTGGTCCAAATCATTTGGTGGAGGGGGGATTATGGTATGGGGTTGTTTTTCCGCAGTTGGACTTGGCCCCTTAGTTCCTGTGAAAGGAACACTTAAGGCATCAGCATACCAAGACATTTTGGGCAATTTTATGCTCCCAACTTTGTGGGAACAGTTTGGGGATGGCCCCTTCCTGTTCCAACATGACTGCGCACCAGAGCACAAAGCAAGGTCCATAAAGACATGGATGAGTGAGTTTGGAGTGGAGGAAATTGACTGGCCTGCACAGAGTCCTGACGTCAACCCTTATAGAACACCTTTGGGCTGAATTAGAGCGGAGACTGCAAGTCAGGCCTTCTCGTCCACATCAGTGCCGGACCTCACAATATCGCTTCTGGAAGAATGGTCAAACATTTCTATAGACACACTCCTAAACCTTGTGGACAGCCTTCTTAGAAGAGTTGAAGCTGTTATAGCTGCAAGGGTGGGCCAACTCAGTATTGAACCCTATGGACTAAGCATGGGATGCCTTTAAAGTTTAAGTGCGTGTAAAGGCAGTCGTCTCAATACTTTTGACAATATAGTGTGATAAATCCCCCCACCCTAAAGTACCTTCTCCCCATGTTGATAAGGACAAGGCCTCTTCTCAACAACCTGGGGTGGTGGTTATGGGGGTCTGCGGGCAGGAGGCTTATGGAAATCTGGAAGCCCCCTTTAACAAGGAGGCCCCCAAATCCCGGCTCACCCCCCTATGTGAATGATGATGGGGGCTGCTGCCACCCTCCGAACTGAAAAAGAAAAAAAGAAAAAATAAACGCTTCGCCATTAACTAAGGCAAACCTCCAAATGCCTGGCTTGCCGTTTGACAGTTCTTATATATGTAAGGGTGGGGCCACCTGGCAATGTCACCTGGTGGCACCACCCCCTTGTGACATCACCGAACCAGCATGCACCAGTCAGTGATGTCACAAGGGGGTGGAGCCACCAGGTGACGTCGCCAAGTCGCTCCACCCCTTACCTATATAAGAACTATCAAATGGCAAGCTAGGCATTCGGTGGTTTACCTTAGTTGATGGTGGAGCATTTTTTTTTCTTTTTGTTGGGTCGGTGGGCGTCGAGACTGATGATGGATCTGCATCGGGGAACATTGTTTTTTTATTTTTTAATAAAGAAATGATCAAAAACTGCCTGTGTTTTTATTATTTCTTAACACTTTTTACTTTGTACCCTATACTCATTCATATGGGGGGAGGATCTGGGGGTCCTCTTGTTAAAAGGGGCATCCAGAGTCCGATAAGCCCCCCACCCGTAGACCCCCACAACCACCACCCAGGGTTGTCAGGAAGAGGCCCTTGTCCCCATCAACATGTTTTTGGGCATGTGGGCTGGTAGGGTTCAGGAGGGGTGCGCTCACTTGCACCCCCCTTTTCTGGCCTAGATTTTGAGGGGGGCCCACACCATTTTGTTTTTAATTTTGGAGTGGGGTTCCCCTTAAAATCCATACTAGACCCGAAGGGCCTGGTATGGATGGGGGGGACCCCCACGCCATTTTATTTTCACTTGTTTAGTGCCGGCTCTGCGGCCGTCTTCTCCTTAACAACCAGCTGTTCACTGCCCCGCAAAGCGCAGTGCATTGCAGGGCGTTTGACGGGGAGAACACCCACCGACCGCCCTGCAAATTAGGGTGTTCGCCTAACGGGCGGACAGGTGATGTTTGGACCAAACTTTTGCTCGGCCCGAACCATTCGCCCAATTCTGTTAAAGATCTATTTAGGGGAATCAGGACCTCCTTCCTCCTGACGGTGGCTACTCTTGTGAAAAACAAAAGATCTATATAGAACAATCGGAACAATTCTTGATCCTGCTAGTGATCCCTCTAGTGCTGTAAAGATCCTCCTGCTGGTGATCCCTTTAGTGATAACTAAAGATCTATATAGGGGAACCCAGACCTTCTTTGTTCTGCAGGTGATCCCTCTACTGATAACTAAAGATCTGTATAGAGGAATCAGGACCTCCTTCCTCCTGCTGGTGACCCCTCTAGTGATAACTAAAGATCTATATAGGGGAACCTGGACCTCCTTTGTCCTGCTGGTGATCCTTCTAGTGATAAAAATGATCTATATAGAAGAATCAGGACCTCCTTTGTCCTGCCAATGATCCCTCTAGTGATATACCTCAGAATGTTATTTGCTTTTCCCATTACTTGACCACACTGCTTACTCATTTTGCAGTACATTTTTTTTCCTGTAGCTCTGACCAACACTGCACCCCCAACATTGTACTCTGTCATAGAATTATTTTTCCCCTAGTTTATTAATTTGCATTTAGAAACATTGAACTGCAGGTAACAATCCAAGTTTACGGGTTGACCCATTTTCTGAAAACAAGGCATCTTTTACAGATAACCTTTTAATATTTATCATTGTGCATTAAGCAGACCTGGGTGGAGTCTGGCCAGGTAGGAGGTGAAGTTCAAACTTCTGATTTTGCCTTGAAATACTGGGCGTGATCAGTTTATGTCTGAAGAGCATCTGTGTTTGGCGACTGCTTTGCCTTTGGCTATATAAATGTGTTTGTCTTGTGCTTTTGTGTATTTGGTAAGGTAATACTCCATGCTGCATTGCCCTCTAAATCCTCATTCTTACTGCCGATGATAAAATTCGCCACGTCGCTATAAATGTTTATGAGCTATGTATAAACTAGGCTGCCTGAATCGATTGAGACCTATGCATATTAAAGCAGAAATATTAGCATAAGTCAGTAAGGCCTGTTTATCAAGCCCGGGAAAATGTGTACAGCTGGGAGAACGCATTTTCATTTATTTAGTGCTTCTTTCTTGGGAAAACGAGAAAAAGTATTTTTTTATTTTTAATGCTTAAGGGTCGAAAATGTGCATAAAGGGAAAGTATAGTGGATTTTCAGTGGCTGCATATTTTGAGTTATTATTGTAGCGTTTACCATAAAGTGAACCTGGCAGGTTAAAATAAAATCAAGATCAAAGTTCCCTGAAAAATAAGAGGTATTATACTCTCTCTTTTGGTGGCCTGTGTGTCTTACCTTCCTTCTATTGCAGTACTGCAGTCTCTATCAATGCCCTCAGTATAAGACACTTCCAGGGAAGTTGGATTGCAGTGTCACCTGCTGTGCGCCATGGTTCCTTCCTGTGACCCTAGACAGATGTAGTACTGCTGTATGTCCTCTGATATAAAGAGGGCGCTGTTATGTTTCTTCAGGCTGACAGAAACTCATCATAGGCCATCTTTGGGAGGACAGTGCAGCAAGATTCGGGCAGCCAGTTTGGGATATATATACAGTAATATATATATATATATATATATATATATATATATATATATATATATATATATATATATATATATATATATATATATATATTAATTTAACACGAGCGTGATAATTTGAAGGGAGAGGGAAAATATTGAAGTGGCAGTAGCAATTATGTAAGTTGTGTAAGTTGGCAGCAAGTGCCACTTGGTATAAAGTAGAAAATCTGCGCTGCCCCAAATCTTGAAATAAAAATTAATATATAAAGAAAGTAGTGAAAAGAATGTATGAAAAAACTACTGAATAAATCAGTAATACATTATGTGATTTAAGGTGCAAAAAAAACCCAAAAAATCTTAAATTGTATGTATATAGCAGTGTGTCAGGTGCTGCAACTTAAATAGCCTGAATAGTCAGCTCATAAATTTGTGTAAAGAAATCAAATTGTGCAACCAAAAACACAAAAATACGGCTACAAATGAAATTTTTTGTGTATTCAAGTCCATATGGTGCTTCAATAAAACTAGTGATATTAATCAATCCGGATATAACTTGAAACTTCTGTTGGATCTTTATAGTAAGAGAGGCCACTTTCCAGATCAGGTGGATCTCAAATTATAGAGATCAAACTAGCTCAGCAATCGGTCATTCAGCCTGTGAGTATTCCTCCTGGGACTCCTCTAGAGCCGGTATCCCTCCTGATACAGCGATCGGTAATTCTGATGTAATGTTTCTTACAAAAACACTGACAGATCCTCCCGTAGGATCCTCCACATTGAAACATGTTTACCAGATAAGAAGAAAAAGAGGCTTCATGGTGCAGAATCTCCATTTAAAAGAATTATTGCAAGCTTAAAAGGTACTGCCTCAAAAGTGAGTACACCCCTCACATTTTTGTACATATTTTATTATACTTTTCATGTGACAACACTGAAGAAATGACACTTTGCTACAATGTAAAGTAGTAATTGTACAGCTTGTATAACAGTGTAAATTTGCTGTCCCCTCAAAATAACTCAACACACAGCCAATAATGTCTAAACCGCTGGCAACAAAAGTGAGTACACCCCTAAGTGAAAATGTCCAAATTGGGCCCAAAGTGTCAATATTTTGTATTGCCACCATTATTTTCCAGCACTGCCTTAACCCTCCTGGGCATTTAGTTCACCAGAGCTTCACAGGTTGGCACTGGAGTCCTCTTCCTCTCCTCCATGACGACATCACAGAGCTGGTGGATGTTAGAGACCTTGCACTCCTCCACCTTCCATTTGAGGATGTCCCACAGATGCTCAATAGGTTTTAGGTCTGGAGACATGCTTGGCCAATCCATCACCTTAACCCTCAGTTTTTTTAGCAAGGCAGTGGTCGTCTTGGAGGTGTGTGTTGGGTCGTTATCATGTTGGAATACTGCCCTGTGGCCCAGTCTCTGGAGGGAGGGAATCATGCTCTGCTTCAGTATGTCACAGTACATGTTGGCATTCATGGTTCCCTCAATGAACTGCAGCTCCCACTGTCAGCAGCACTCATGTAGCCCCAGACCATGACACTCCCACCACAATGCTTGACTGTAGGTAAGATACACTTGTCTTTGTACTCCTCACCTGGTTGCCACCACATACGCTTGACACCATCTTAACCAAATAAGTTTATCTTGGTCTCATCAGACCACCGGACATGGTTCCAGTAATCCATGTCCTTAGTCTGCTTGTCTTTGGCAAACTGTTTGTGGGCTTTCTTGTGCATCATCTTTAGAAGAGGCTTCCTTCTGGGACGACAGCCATGCAGACCAATTTGATGCAGCGTGCGGCAGCGTATGGTCTGAGCACTGACAGGCTGACCCCCCCACCCCTTCAACCTCTGCAGCAATACTGCCAGCACTCATATGTCTATTTCCCAAAGACAACCTCTGGATATTACACTGAGCACGTGCACTCAACTTCTTTGGTTGACCATGGCGAGGTCTGTTCTGAGTGGAACTTGTCCTATTAAACCACTTTATGGTCTTAAACCACGGTGCTGCAGCTCAGTTTTAGGGACTTGGCAATCTTCTTAGGGCCTAGACCATCTTTATGTAGAGCAACAATTTTTTTTTCAGATCCTCAGAGAGTTCTTTGCCATGAGGTGCCATGTTGAACTTCCAGTGACCAGTATGAGAGAGTGAGAGCAATAACACCAAATTTAACACACCTGCTCCCCATTCACACCTGAGACCCTGTAACACTAACAAGTCACATAACACTGAGGAGGGAAAATGGCTAATTGGGCCCAATTTGGACATTTTCACTTAGGGGTGTACTCACTTTTGTTGCCAGCGATTTAGACATTAATGGCTGTGTGTTGAGTTATTTTGAGGGGACAGCAAATTTACACTGTTATACAAGCTGTACACTCACTACTTTACATTGTAGCAAAGTGTCATTTCTTCAGTGTTGTCACTTGAAAAGATAGAATAAAATATTTACAAAAATGTGAGGAGTGTACTCACTTTTGTGAGATACTGTATATCTTTATTACATCCTTAAAAATCTCATATTAAAAGAATATCATTTTTACAAGGACTTCAATTCTACCACTTGTCTTCCACTTGGGGGAGTAAAGGATGTATAATATGGTAGTCCTCTGAGATTATGATGTGTAGGTTGACGCGTTTCTTAGAGAAGTCTGCTTCATCAGGACCTCAAATGTCATGTAAATTTCATTTTAGAGTTAATGAGGTAACGCTAAAAACAAAAATACATATAAATCACATATAATATAATGTATCTAGTGTATAGCAGTAATCACGTACATATAAATAATAGAGAACTATCCCCTGAGCGGGGAGAAAGAGGATCAAAAATAGTAAAAATAAAAATGTAAAGTTAAAAAGAAAAGGTAAGAGGAAAAAAAAATTTAATTCAAAAACGTGTAGCGCTGTCAAACCATGACCTTAATGATCAAAGTGCAAAAAAACATCTAATATAATGCAATAAAGATGAAAAATGTGAAAAAGGGAAAAAAAAATATTATTAAGAATAGTCCAAATGTCCCAATTCCAGATCCATAAAGTTAACTCAAAATGTGTGCTGCTCCAATGTTCAATTGGTGAAGACACCCAGTGCTCCCCACAGGATAGACAGGGTAAGTATATCTGCTTACCAGATTTGAAGACCCTCCACGGTCTGTATGCGCATTAGTGAGCTTTCACCCCTCTCTACGGGCTCAACCGCATCCACTACCCAGCCTGCTTAATTGGATTCCACAGGTGTATATTCCACAGCTATCATCAGTTAAGGAAACTCCAGAGTCCGGTCACACATTCAGCATATGAAAAAGGAAGATAAACTCATTGCACAACATTCATTTTAAAAGCACACAGGAGTTTATTAAAAGTTGTACTTACAATAAAAAAGATAAAATTAGGCTCAAAATGGAAACATTTGTTTGTCCAGCACCCTCCACGAGCGTTCGGACGTCACCGCTGCTCCGTGCCTAGCCTGACCTATGTTTCGTCCAATGGGACTTCTTCTGTGAGGCAGTAGAAGTCAGATTTGGGGCCTCCCCTGCAACAAAAATTTTATTTTTTGATGAGATACTCCCATAAAGGTATGCAGACTCGGCCACTTTCCTCATTAGAACCCTGCAGGTGCAGCAGCTCATTAATAATTGTAAAATCACTCCCATGGGCATAGACAAACAAACAGCTATTTCTTCAGAATAACAAAAGGTAGGACCCTGCAACAAAGTTTAGTAAAATCTCTGCAATGTACATAGATCACCCAGAGAGGAATGTTTTTTTTTTAACTCTTTAAATTCTTTGTTAAATTCAGAGGAGCATTGCAAGTTAACAACAAACCATTTATGAAAAGAAAAAAATGCTGAAAGTAAGTATTTCAAATATGTGATGACTCTGTGCTTTACCTGCAGTTTTTTTTTTAAGTTAGTGACAGGGTCTCTTTGGAGAAAAGGCATGTGGTGCTGAAACCCACCACTGACCACTACCAGCACCAAGTCCTAAAACACTTCATCACACATAGTGTTGTATGACAGCGGCCTGCGGGCAATACTGCCGGCCTGTAACTGGCATTGGGTAGGTGAATGCTCTCTAATGCTGAACCTCACCGCTCCTTTGTCAAGGCCTAAAAAATGATCTCAAAGGCTGTTTTGTAAATCGCATTAGCCATAATTGTGCTCTTCATCTGGGGCGGTTTATACTATTATTCAAGTTAATAAAGCACTTGGGGATTTAAAGAGAGCTGGCATGCAAACCGCCCTGTATGTTAAATGAGATGTTTTATTATCTATTGACAGAGGAGTAAAAGAGAATACTTCTTCTAAAAGCGAAAATCCATTTAGCAATAGCACCTCCTGAAATCCATTCTATTCATTCCGCAATCAATAGCCCCCAGCTAAACTCGCCCATTGATGTTCTAATGAGCTCTGCAACATCAGCTGAAAGGGGCACTCAACGTGATTTTCTCAATCCCACCTATTACTGAGACCATTATGCCGCGTACACGCGGTCGGACTTTCCCGATGTAAAATGTGCGATCGGAGCTTGTTGTCGGAAATTCCCGACCGTGTGTAGGATCCATTGGACAGTTTCCATCGGGATTTCCCTTGCACAAAATTTGAGATCTGGTTCTCAAATTTTCCGACAACAAAATTTGTTTGCGCAAATTCCGATCGTGTGTACACAATCCCGACGTACAAAGTGCCACGCATGCTCGGAATCAAGCAGAAGAGCCGCACTGGCTATTGAACTTCATTTTTCTCGGCTCATCGTACGTGTTGTACGTCACCGCGTTCTTGACGTTCGGAAACTCCGACAACTTTGTGTGACTGTGTGTATGCAAGACAAGTTTGAGCCAACATCCGTCGGAAAAAATCCATGGATTTTATTGTCGGAATGTCCGATCAATGTCCGACCGTGTGTACAGGGCATTACATGTTGGTCTCTGGGAACCATTACATCCCACAGATACTCCAATAGTAAGAATTTAATGCCAAAGTTTGAGTCTCCACTCTTTTCCACAAGACCACAACAGCTAGACGGCCCCACAATTATTTGTTATTCAATACTATCATTTTGGAAATTCTGATGGATATCCTACCACTGGAGACCACAACCTCTAAGAAGCCAGCATGTGATCACCACTTCCACTTAAGAACATCTAAACGTAGGGTGGAGCTTTGGTGCTGAGATCATCGCGCACGCTTGCAGGAACAGGCTGCATGGTGTATTGTAATAGTGATTGAATACATTCCCTTGTGAGTATATGGTATTTTGATAAACTGTTTTTATAAAAGGTAATGCATTTTGAATCCCCCTCTCTTTGTGATAACACAGGGGCATTTACAAGAGTGTGGCCTGGCTTCGGATCGCCCTATTGACAACACTAACCATTGGATTCCCAGGAAGTGGAGCTGTGTATATGGTGACTTAATTTGGTGACTGCTGGGCTGAATCTGATTTGAAGCACTTTTGGACCTCTTCAATCCAAAGGGGGGGGGGCCTTTCGGTAAGCAAATGGAGTTTGTGTTCGGCGATGGAGCACAAGTATCACTAAAGAGTTGGTGGCATTTAGACTGCTGTCACACTGAGGCGCTTTACAGGCGCCACAATGCTAAAAATAGCGCCTGCCTAGCGCCTGTAAAGAGCCTCTCCTGTCTCTTCAGTGTGAAAGCTGGAGGGCTTTCACACTGGAACGGTGCGCTTGCAGGACGCTCAAAAAAGTCTTGCAAGCCGCATCTTTGGAGCGCTGATGGAGTGGTGTATACACCGTCCTAAAGCGCCCCTTCCTATTGAAAACAATGGGGCAGCGCCGCCAAACCGCTGCCAAACTGCCGCTGCAGCCAGAGTCGATGCAGGAGAAGAGTTTCCTGGTCAGGGGTCACAAGCAAGGGTCGATGCAGGAGAAGAGTTTTGTAGTCAGGAGTCACAAACCAGAGTTGATGCAGAAGAGTTTCCTAGTCAGGGGTCACAAGAAGGGTCGATGCAGGAGAAGAGTTTCATAGTCAGGGGTCACAAGCCAGAATTGATGCAGGAGAAGAGTTTCATAGTCAGGGGTCACAAGAAGGGTCGATGCAGGAGAAGAGTTTCATAGTCAGGGGTCACAAGCCAGAATTGATGCAGGAGAAGAGTTTCATAGTCAGGGGTCACAAGCCAGAATTGATGCAGGAGAAGAGTTTCATAGTCAGGGGTCACAAGCCAGAATTGATGCAGGAGAAGAGTTTCGTAGTCAGGGGTTCCAGACCAGGGTCAATACAGTAGAAGAGCTTTGTAGTCAGTAATCATAAACCAAGGTCGATGCAGGAGAAGAGTTTCATAGTCAGGGGTCACAAGTAGGGATGAGCCGAACACCCACCGGTTCGGTCCACACCAGAATAGATAAAAAATGTGTGCGAACATACGAATGCCGTTAAAGTCTTTGGGACACGATCGTGAAAAATCAAAAGTGTTCATTTTAAAGGCTTATATGCAAGTTGTTGTCATAAAAAGTGTTTGGAGGCCCGGGTTCTGCCCCAGGGGACATGGATCAATGCAAGAAAAAGTTTTTAAAACAACCCTTTTTTCAGGAGCAGTGATTTTAATAATGCTTAAAGTGAAACAATAAAAATGAAATATTCCTTTAAATATCGTCCCTGGAGAGTCCCGTTAGTCTGCCTGTAAAGTAGCACATTTTCCCCATGTTTATAACAGTACCGCAGCAAAGTGGCATTTCTAAAGGAAAAAACATAATTTAACCACTTCAGGACCATTTGGGTGGTAAAAGACCAGAGCACTTTTTGCGATTCGGCACTGCGTCAATTTAACTCACAATTGCGCCGTCGTGCAATGTTGCTCCCAAACAAAATTAACGTCCTTTTTTCCCCACAAATAGAGCTTTCTTTTGGTGGTATTTGATCACCTCTGAGGTTTTTATTTTTTGAGCTATAAACAAAAAAATGAGCATAAATTAAAAAAAAAAGCAATATTTTTTACTTTTTGCTATAATAATTATTCCCAAAAAATATATAAAAAAACATTTTTTTTTCCCCTCAGTTTAGGCCAATATGTATTCTTCTACATATTTTTGGTAAAAAAAATCAAAATAAGCGTTTATTGATTGGTTTGCGCAAAAGTTATAGCGTCTACAAAATAGGGGATAGTTTTATGGCATTTTTATTAATAATTTTTTTTTTTACTAGTAATGGCGGCGAGCTGTGATTTTTATCGTGACTGCGACATTATGGCGGACAGATCTATGGATCTATTTTGGGGCCATTCACATTTATACAGCGATCAGTGCAATTAAAAATGCACTGATTACTGTGTAAATGTGACTGGCAGTGAAGGGGTTAACCAGTAGGGGGCGCTGCAGGGGTTAAGTGTGTCCTAGGGATGTGTTCTAACTGTGGGGGGGATGAGTTACGTGTGTCACGACACTAATCACCGCTCCAGATCACAGGGAGCTGTGATCAGTGTCCTGTCACTAGGAAGAATGGGGAAATGTTTGTTTACATCAGCATTTCCACATTCTACCTCTGCGTGAGACGATCGCGTGTATCTCCGATGACATTGAGTCCGCGGACCTGCGATCACACTCGTGGAGCTTGCGGCACGTGCACACGCCCACAGTGCCGTGTATTAAAGGACAACCTACAGGTACGTTAGTATGCCTGTACATGCCATTCTGCCGACGTATATCGGCGTGAGCCGGTTTGCAAGTGGTTAAAATTGCTTGCAGCTGTAATGTATTGCCGGATCCTGGCAATATACATTAAAAACCATTGAAAGAAATGACTTGGGTCCCCCCCAGTCCATTACCAGGCTCTTTGGGTCTGGTATGGATATTAAGGGGAACTCCACGCCAAAATTTAAAAAAAAATGGACTGGGGGGTCCCCCCCAAATCCATATTAGGCCCTTCAGGTCTGGTATGGATTTTAAGGGGAACCCTGCGCCAAATTAAGAAAAAATGGTGCGGGGGTTTCCCCCAAAATCCATACCAGACCCTTATCCGACCGCGCAACCTGACAGGCCACCGAAAAAAAGGAGGGGGAGACGAGAGAGCGCCCCCCTCCTGAACCGTACCAGGCCACATGCCCTTAATATAGGGAGGGTGCTTTGGGGTTCCCCACAAAGCACCTTGTCCCCATGTTGATGGGGACAGGGGCCTCATCCCCGCAACCCTCGCCTGGTGGTTGTGGGGGTCTGCGGGCGGGGGGCTTATTGGAATCTGGAAGCCCCCTTTAACAAGGGCATGTGGCCTGGTACAGTTCAGGGGGGTGCTCTGTCGCACCTCCACCTTTTCCTGTGGCCTGCCAGGTTGCATGCTCACATAAGGGTCTGGTATAGATTTTGTGGGGACGCCCACGCCAATTTTTTTTTTTTGCCACGGGGTTCCCCTTGAAATCCATACCAGACGTGAAGGGCCTGTTATGGATTTTGGGGGGACCCTCATGCCATTTTTTCATTTTGGCTTGGGGTTCCCCATAAAATCAATACCAGACCTGAAGGGCCTGGTATGGATTTTAAGGGGTCTCCATGCCATTTTTTTTTACAGTTCAGTTTACCACTTCAATACACTGTGTTATATAAACTACACTGCCTGCATTGAATGAATACAGAGTTTACACTGAATATCTAGTCTACACTAAATGCAGAGTATATATATATATATATATATCAGTGGCGGTGCGTCCATTAAGGGTGCATGGGCCCCACCCCCTCTCTCCAGCCACCCCCTCTATGACTAATGAATAGATTTCCTAACACTGAACCGACTCTCCGCCAATCAGGTGCGTAGGTCTGTTACCCGTCACCTGATTGGCTGAAAGGACAGGCGCTGCGATTGGACGCCTATCAGGAAGAGGGGAGGAGACACATGGAGGACACAGGAGCCGCTGTCTGACCTGCAGCAAGGTCCCACCGCTCGCCGCCGTCACCTGCATGCCTGACCCACCACAGAGACAGGGTAAGTGCCGGGCAGACGGCGAGCGGGCGGGGAGGTCACAGTGCCAGCTTTTGATGGGGCACAGTGGCACTATTTGATGGGCACAATGGCAGCATTTGATGGGGCACAGTGGCAGCATTTGATGGGGCACAGTGGCAGCATTTGATGGGCACAGTGGCTGCGTTTGATGGCACAGTGGCTGTGTTTGATGGGCACAGTGGCTGGGTTTGATGGGCACAGTGGCTGCATTTGATGGTCACAGTGGCTGTGTTTGATGACACAGTGAGGCTGCAATTGATGTTTTTTTTCAGAATTTTTCAGTTTGTTTGCGCCCCCCAAAAAATTTTGAGCACCAGCCGCCACTGATATATATACACTAGGCTGTATATATATATGTAGCACCCTGATGTTTAGGCAGGGTTGCTCTTAAATTTATTTGCCAAGTGATAGTTGTCTTGGCCAATTGCTAGGGGGTCAACTGTCGCTAGGTGACCGGGTACCTGGCAACATTAGATAGGACAAGGGCATTGCAAGAACATATTAGGAGTATATTGAGTATCTCAGCAGGGATTTTCTAAAATCCCTTGCCCTGCTGGCAGAACCTATTTATTTGGGTGGAGTCAGGTGATTGGTGTTCTATGCCACCTGGATGGCTGTCTGGGTGGACATGTGTCTTATTGCCCGGGCTGCTAGGCCAGAGACCTGAGGCCTATCCCTGGGGCATCTGGCTGCTAGGCTATCTGAGGGCCTATCCAGAAGCAAGAGAGCAGTGTAGGGTTGGGACTGCAACTTGCAGTCCAACCAGAAGTGACAGTTCTGCCAGCCGGAGAACCTGTCATGGTCAGAGGTAGAGGGGAAGCTGTCACCACTAAGGAACCATCCACCTTGTTACTAGGGACCACAGTGAGTAGCTTAGGCAAATACCAGGGCAGTCTTCTCACCAACCGGGGATGGTGAAGAATTGGGAAACTTCAGCAAGTGTTAAGCCAGGGACCCAGCCAGCGGAGGTGACGCTTGCAGAGCAGCCTTGTGTGCCAAGCCAGGGACCGAGCAGGCCAGTGGGGTGACACTTGAGTAGTATCTGTGGGTGCCAAGCAGGGACACGGGGGTGACGCTTGAGGCAGTAACTTTGTGAGAAAATTGGAAGAGCTCGGGAGATCCAGTGGCAGGGGATGAGCAAGTCTAGTGAGAGACTGGGAGCTCAGTTGAGTGAAGATCTACAAGAAGTGATTGTAGAGGAAGTTTGTTACAACTTGTGTTAGAAACTGTTATAAGACTTTTGCCATAGGAGACAGTGATCCTACTGGTGCAGATGTGGTGTCTTGCTGGATGCCTTTTCCTGCATGGCTGTCTGCCTATAGAAGTATCAGAGTCTGCAAAATTAACATTGCAACTACTAAAGGGTGTAATGGCCCTAACCCTCTCTCCCACAGTTCTGTTTAAGAGAAAATAAATCTCTGCATTAAAGAAGTGTCTGGCGCCCATTAATCTGTCTTACATTGCACCCACCATGCCTCGTAACCCACTCTACACAGAAGGATGTCAGCTGTCCCTAACTCTGGAGGTCACTGTGAGGCATAGAGAGGCCCGGAACTTATCTACACATATATCAAATATACTGCCACTAACTAACCTGCCTGCCTAATCTAGCTTAATCTATCTCCGTACACACACTATACACGGCTGCTATGTAAGCAGCCTTATATAGTGTCCCCCTGAGCCATGATTGACCAAAGGCACCATGCCTTTGGCCAATTATGGCTCTCTCAGCAGAGCACGGTGTGATTGGTCAAAGCATGCAGGTCAGGTGCATGCTTTGGCCAATCATCATACAACAATGCACTGCAATCTTGCGGAGCATTATGGGGCGTTTGGCGGTGCTCGAATTTCCCACAGACGGGTGAACACCCGATGTTCGAGTCGAACTTACCTTTGATTCGAACATCGAGCTCATCCCTAGTCACAAGCCAGGGTCGATGCAGGAGAAGAGTTTTGTAGTCAAGGGTCATAAGCCAAGGTCGATGCAGGAGAAGAGTTTTGTAGTCAGGGGTCATAAGCCAAGGTCGATGCAGGAGAAGAGTTTTCTAGTCAGGGGTCATAAGCCAAGGTCGATGCAGGAGAAGAGTTTCGTAGTCAGGGATCACAAGCCAGAGCTGATGCAGGAGAAAGAGTTGCCACCTCATCCCTGTAAACCTGAACACCTTTGAATTACACAGGTTCTGAGGCTAATTAAATGCAGACAAGGCACCAAATGAGTTTAATTACCACCTTAATCAGCCACAGAAACTGTGTAATAATATGTGTTCAGGTTTAAAGGGATGAGGTGGCAACCATAGCAGGAGAGGTGTTTTGTAGTTAGAGGTCCCAAGCCAGTGTCGATGCAGGAGAAGAGTTTCGTAGTTGGGGGTCAGAAGCCAGTGTCGATGCAGGAGAAGAGTTTCGTAGTTGGGGGTCAGAAGCCAGTGTCGATGCAGGAGAAGAGTTTCGTAGTTCTGGGTCAGAAGCCAGTGTCGATGCAGGAGAAGAGTTTCGTAGTTGGGGGTCAGAAGCCAGTGTCGATGCAGGAGAAGAGTTTCGTAGTTGGGGGTCAGAAGCCAGTGGCGATGCAGGAGAAGAGTTTCATAGTTGGGGGTCACAAGCCAAGATCGATTCCAAGTAGAAATAGAGGTAGCTCAAGGCAGTGGACGGGATAATGCGTGGAGCACAATCTGGCAAACAGCAAGTGCAGAGGCATGGCTTAAATCAGGAAGTCTATTGGATATACAGAATCATCCAAGGAATTGTTCAGAGAATTTTCCAGCATTCCAGGTGCCTCAACAAAAGAGACATTGCCTCACACAGCCTGAGATCCAGGTTCAATTCCAGAATTTTTTGCTTAGACCCCTTTCACACTGGGGCGCTTTGCAGGTTCTACAGAGCTAAAAATAGCACCTGCAAAATGTCCTGAAAGAGCCGCTGCTGTGTCTCCAGTGCGAAAGCCCCGAGGGCTTTCACACTGGAGCGGTGCGCTGGCAGGGCCGTAAAAAAAGTCCTGCTAGTAGCATCTTTGGAGCGGTGAAGGAGCGGTGTATATACCGCTCCTGCCCATTGAAATCAATGGGGCAGCGCGGCTATACCGGCGCTCCCGTTACAGTGTGAAAGGGGCCTTAGAGCAGCCCCAATCCTCCTCTTCACGGATCCCCTGACGCACTCCTGGCTCTTCCCTTGACAAGCTGCTTGCTATGGGGGCACTGGTGCGTGCTCGCTCTCAAGCTCTGCTCTCTCTCTCTCCTCATTGGCTCACTGGCTGTGATTGACAGCGAAGGCTCTCATGCACATCGCTGGATCAAGAAGGGACTCAGGTGAGTTCTAGGGGGCCCAGCAGACCGAAGGTTTTTTACCTTCATGCATAGAATACATGAAGGTAAAAACCTTGAGTGTTTAGAAATCACTTTAACAATTGGTTTCAAAGTATATTGCCAAATGGCAGTTTCACCAAAATGCTCTTCATTTCGACAAAATATTAGCAAGGAGAACACTCCCAATTCTGTCCATTCCTACTGGGAAAGAGTCCTAAGGACCGAAAATCCTTAAATACCTGGATGCCCACAAATCTTGTTTATTGCTGAATCTCATTTTACAAAAACAGATTTAAATATGTTAAAATATTGCATCTACCAGGAAGGTAGAGTTATGGGCGGCACAGTGGCGCAGTGGGTAGCACTCTCGCCTAGCAGTAAGAAGGGTCGCTGGTTCGAATCTCGACCACGGCACTACCTGCCTGGAGTTTGCATGTTCTCCCTGTGTCTGCGTGGGTTTCCTCCGGGTACTCCGGTTTCCTCCCACACTCCAAAGACATGCTGGTAGGTTAATTGGATCCTGTCTAAATCGGCCCTAGTATAGGTATGAATGTGAGTTAGGGACCTTAGATTGTAAGCTCCTTGAGGGTATAGGGACTGATGTGAATGTATAATATATATATATGTAAAAGCGCTGCGTAAATTGACGGCGCTATATAAGTACCTGAAATAAATAATAAATAAATAGAGTTGGGTGTGAATATCCAAAATACTAGAATCCCATATGTAATCCTACTCCATACCGGAAGGAAGACTAGCTTGTTATCTAGCCCAAAAGTGCTCTCTTAGCTTCCTGAAATTATGCTAAATTTTGTTTTGCTTTGCTAAACTGGAAAAATTATCAACTCATCAGATCTGCCAGCAAACAAACCCGCATGTGACTTTATTTGCATTTATCAAAACATTGGAAATAAACATTCCCACTGCTTTGATTATGCTGATGAAATCTAAAAAGAATCTGGATGTGTTAGATGAATAATACACTTAAATCAGATTGTATCAAATATATTGTTGAAGGGGCACCAGGGCCACTGATAAGGCAGTACTGCCGGGCCTCCTTTTCCGTGCCCCATCAGTTCAAAAGGGGGGCCCAGGCATCTGCCAAGCAAGAGGGCCGACAGTACTTCCTTATTACTGACACTTGTGACTCCAGTGCAGCTCAATTTGCTTCTACTCCTCTTTCTCTCTCTGGCTGAACTGCAGGGGCATTGGTTCTGCGATCTGCGGCCCCTTCCACCAACTAAGTAGTGAGAAAAAGTCCTGGACAGCCGCACTCAGAAAGATTTTTGTATATCCTTTATTGAATGAAGATCATCAAAAATACATATCACAGCAGAAAAATGCAGGAAAGTTGACGCGTTTCACACTGTAGTCAGTGCTTAATCATGACTAAGCACTGACTACAGTGTGAAACGCGTCAGTTTCCTGCATTTTTCTGCTGTGATATGTATTTTTGATGATCTTCATTCAATAAAGGATAAACAAAAATCTTTCTGAGTGTGGCTGTCCAGGAGTTTTTCCTCACTACTTCATTGTACAAGCATTGCCGTCACCTGTTGCTTCCAGTGGGGAGGAGATGTTTGCTCCTAATCGACCCTCCTAGAGCGGTGATACCTCGCTTTCCCTTCCACCAGCTGTTGGGCCCCCCTATGTACCTCCCTTCCCCTACAGCTCTGCCGACTTCCCTCCTCTCTTCTTCTGCAGGCGCACAGGGGGATCCGTTTCAGGATTAACAGCAGAGGAGGGGTGGTAAATATTTCACGGCACCTCTCCTTCCTGAATGACCATAGCAGTGAGTAATCAGTACCAATCGCTCATGTGTCCATTCATTGTGTTTACTATACTTCAGTTTGTGAATGAACAGGTCATGTGCACCTCTCTTGTGTGTGTGCCGCCCCTGTTACCTGGGGGGGAGGGTGCGTTGATGCAACCTGTCACCCCCAGGGGTTGAGGGACTGTGAAGCCTGTTCTCCCTCCTCCCTCCCCTTCTCCTCCTTCTCCTCCATAGGTAAGGTGACCACAGAGAGGGAAGGGAGTAGTAGTGCTGGAAGAAAGAGAGTGGGCACCCTCTGGTGGGGGGGGGATGGCAGTGCAGATTATGCTGGCTCGCTCGCCCGCTGCCCACCGCAGCACCCCTACTCCATGGGACTCCATGATGATAGCGGGAGGCAAAGGAAACTCTACCTGCTGGAATAATTCTCAGCTAGGGATGAGCTTCGAGTTCGAGTCGAACTCATGTTCTACTCGAACATTGGCTGTTCGCAAGTTCGCCGAACAGCGAACAATTTGGGGTGTTCGCGGCAAATTCGAATGCCGCGGAACACCCTTTAAAAGTCTATGGGAGAAATCAAAAGTGCTAATTTTAAAGGCTTATATGCAAGTTATTGTCATAAAAAGTGTTTGGGGACCCGGGTCCTGCCCCAGGGGACATGGATCAATGCAAAAAAAAGTTTTAAAAACGGACGTTTTTTCAGGAGCAGTGATTTTATTAATGCTTAAAGTCAAACAATAAAAGTGTAATATCCCTTTAAATTTCGTACCTGGGGGGTGTCTATAGTATGCCTGTAAAGGGGCGCATGTTTCCCGTGTTTAGAACAGTCTGACAGCAAAATGACATTTGGAAGGAAAAAACTCATTTAAAACTACCCGCGGCTATTGCATTGCCGACAATACACATAGAAGTTCATTGATAAAAACGGCATGGGAATTCCCCACAGGGGAACCCCGAACCAAAAAAAAAAAAAAAAAAATGATGTGGGGGTCCCCCTAAATTCCATACAAGGCCCTTCAGGTCTGGTATGGATATTAAGGGGAACCCCAGCCAAAATTTAAAAAAAAAATTGACGTGGGGTTCCCCCTAAATTCCATACCAGACCCTTCAGGTCTGGTATGGATTTTAAGGGGAACCCCGCGCCAAAAAAAAAAAAAAAAACGGCGTGGGGTCCCCCTAAAAATCCATACCAGACCTTTATCCGAGCACGCAACCTGGCAGGCCGCAGGAAAAGAGGGGGGGACGAGAGTGCGGCCCCCCCCCCCTCCTGAACCGTACCAGGCCACATGCCCTCAACATTGGGAGGGTGCTTTGGGGTAGCCCCCCAAAACACCTTGTCCCCATGTTGATGAGGACAAGGGCCTCATCCTCACAACCGTGGCCGGTGGTTGTGAGGGTCTGCGGGCGGGGGGCTTATCGGAATCTGGAAGCCCCCTTTAACAAGGGGACCCCCAGATCCCGGCCCCCCCCCTGTGTGAAATGGTAAGGGGGTACTTACCCCTACCATTTCACTAAAAAACTGTCAAAAATGTTAAAAATGACAAGAGACAGTTTTTGACAATTCCTTTATTTAAATGCTTCTTCTTTCTTCTTTCTTCCTTCATCTTCTTCTTCTTCTGGTTCTTCTGGCTCTTCTGGTTCTTCCTCCGGCGTTCTCGTCCAGCATCTTCTCCGCGGCGTCTTCTATCTTCTTCTCCTCGGGCCGCTCCGCACCCATGGCATGAGGGGAGGCTCCCGCTCTTCTCTTCATCTTCTTCTCTTCTTCATCTTCTTCTTCATCTTCTTCTTCTTCTTCTTCTTCTTCTTCTTCCTTCTTCTCTTCTTCCTGTCTTCTCCGGGCCGCTCCGCAATCCATGCTGTGGCATGGAGGGAGGCTCCCGCTGTGTGACGGCGTCTCTTCGTCTGACGGTTCTTAAATAATGGGGGGCGGGGCCATCCGGTGACCCCGCCCCCCCTCTGACGCACGGTGACTTGAGGGACTTCCCTGTGACGTCACGGGGAATGCCACAGGGAAGTCCCGTCATGTCACCGTGCGTCAGAGGGGGGCGGGGTCACCGGGTGGCCCCGCCCCCCGTTATTTAAGAACCGTCAGACGAAGAGACGCCGTCACACAGCGGGAGCCTCCCTCCATGCCAGCATGGATTGCGGAGCGGCCCGGAGAAGACAGGAAGAAGAGAAGAAGGAAGAAGAAGAAGAAGAAGAAGAAGATGAAGAAGAAGATGAAGAAGAAGATGAAGAAGAGAAGAAGATGAAGAGAAGAGCGGGAGCCTCCCCTCATGCCATGGGTGCGGAGCGGCCCGAGGAGAAGAAGATAGAAGACGCCGCGGAGAAGATGCTGGACGAGAACGCCGGAGGAAGAACCAGAAGAGCCAGAAGAACCAGAAGAAGAAGAAGATGAAGGAAGAAAGAAGAAAGAAGAAGCATTTAAATAAAGGAATTGTCAAAAACTGTCTCTTGTCATTTTTAACATTTTTGACAGTTTTTTAGTGAAATGGTAGGGGTAAGTACCCCCTTACCATTTCACACAGGGGGGGGGCCGGGATCTGGGGGTCCCCTTGTTAAAGGGGGCTTCCAGATTCCGATAAGCCCCCTGCCCGCAGACCCTCACAACCACCGGCCACGGTTGTGAGGATGAGGCCCTTGTCCTCATCAACATGGGGACAAGGTGTTTTGGGGGGCTACCCCAAAGCACCCTCCCAATGTTGAGGGCATGTGGCCTGGTACGGTTCAGGAGGGGGGGGGGCCGCACTCTCGTCCCCCCCTCTTTTCCTGCGGCCTGCCAGGTTGCGTGCTCGGATAAGGGTCTGGTATGGATTTTTAGGGGGACCCCACGCCGTTTTTTTTTTTTTTTTTGGCGCGGGGTTCCCCTTAAAATCCATACCAGACCTGAAGGGTCTGGTATGGAATTTAGGGGGAACCCCACGTCAATTTTTTTTTTAAATTTTGGCTGGGGTTCCCCTTAATATCCATACCAGACCTGAAGGGCCTTGTATGGAATTTAGGGGGACTCCCACATCATTTTTTTTTTTTTTATTTTGGTTCGGGGTTCCCCTGTGGGGAATTCCCATGCCGTTTTTATCAATGAACTTCTATGTGTATTGTCGGCAATGCAATAGCCGCGGTAGTTTTAAATGTGTTTTTTCCTTCAAAATGTCACTTTGCTGTCAGACTGTTCTAAACACGGGAAACATGCGCCCCTTTACAGGCATACTATAGACACCCCCCAGGTATGAAATTTAAAGGGATATTACACTTTTATTGTTTGACTTTAAGCATTATTAAAATCACTGCTCCTGAAAAAACGGCCGTTTTTAAAACTTTTTTTTGCATTGATTCATGTCCCCTGGGGGAGGACCCGGGTCCCCAAACACTTTTTATGACAATAACTTGCATATTAGCCTTTAAAATTAGCACTTTTGATTATTCATGTTCGTGTCCCATAGACTTTAACGGCGTTCGCGTGTTCGAACGAATTTTTTTCCTGTTCGCATGTTCTGGTGCGAACCGAACAGGGGGGTGTTCGGCTCATCCCTATTCTCAGCTAAAAGTGCTACGCTGAGCTTTTAAGACAGACTCATCTTAACATAAATAATATCCAATACTATGCCAAAACAATCAAGCTGTTCGATAAAAATTAAAACAAAATGTGATCCAAAACTTAATTGATCTACAACACTAAAATTAAGTTTTGGATCACATTTTGATTTAATTTTTATCACATAACTAGATTATTCTGGCATAAAATTATTTAATCGTTTATCAAGCTGCTTCTCACACTACGATTTATTCACTAGGCGTGGAATTTGTTGTTATTGTCGATCTGCTGAAATACTTGACTAAAGCCTCGTACACACGATCGGATTCTCCACAGACAAAACCCAGACAAAACCTCTGACTTTTGCCCGAAGGCATGTGCCTGGATTTTGTCTTGCATACAAACGGCAAGGAATTGTCGGCCAACAAACACGAACGTGTTTTTTTCAGCTCTTTAGCGCCACCCTTTGGGCTCCTTCTGCTAATTTCTTGTTAGTTGAAGTTTACTGAGTGTTGATTCGCACTTTTCATTTTGCGCTTTTCATTTCACGCTTTTCATTAAGTTCGTTTCCGAGTGGCCATTTGTCAACCAGCCATGTTGAGATAACGTGTTATTTATTATTGGCCTTGGAGTTATTGCTTTGACCCAAGTCCAGTCCAGGAACAGGAGGAGGAGAATTTCTTGGACCAAAAATTGGTTGCTTTATTAATCGTGACCAATTATGTCATATGCCTTTGCTGCGGGAGCTCCAGGAGAATAATCCGGATGATTTTTGGAATTATCTGCGGATGACGGACCCCTGCTTTCACCAACTATTGGCATTGTTGACCCCCTATATTAAGAAGCAGGACACATGCATGAGGCTTTTATTTTATTTTTTGGTTGAATAATAATGATTTGATTTGTTTTCTTTTTTTAATGCGCAATAAAAAAAATGTGTAGAATAATACTTGGCTATGTGTTTTACTTCAAATGACAGTTTGGGAGTCGGCAGGTACATTTAAAAAATACAATGTAAAATTAACAATGGACACCAACATAGTTGTATCTTTGATATAAAAAACTACGGGATAATGGTGTTGTGGTAACTTGACCAAAAAAATAAAAAAAACATAATAATATTATTCTTGATATCACTAGAAAAAAAAAGCCTTTTTAAATACGTTTGGCAGAACTTCATCAGTATTACCAGCAAAGCAGCTTCATTATTATCCCATTAAAGAAGAAGAGAATTGTGCGCTGCATTTCGAGATTTCATAATTTGCCGCATCACGAATGTTAATTCTCCATTACGAACGCTAGTTTACAAGACCGACTGCTTCCGGTTCATCCCTGCTTCCGAGCATGCGTGTTTGTATTTTGGACCTTTGTCCGATGGACTTGTGTATACACGCTCGGATTTTCCACCAACAGCCTGTCGTCACACATTTCCCGTCGGAAAATCCGATCGTGTGTACGTGGCTTAAGGTAGAGTCAGTGAGTGATACCATCCACCAGCATCCATCTATATTTAAGCCGCGTACACACGATCGGATTTTCCGTCGGGAATTGGGTGATGACAGGCTGTTGGCAGAAAATCGGACTGTACGCTAGATATCAAAAAGACCAGGGGCTTTAGCCCGAAGTCCGAGCCCGGCACCTGGGGGGGTGTTACCTACCTGACGCGAACTGACCTACCTGACACACACTGACCTACCTGACATACCTGACCATTACACTCACCTACCTGACATACATTCACCTACCTGACATACACTGACCTACCTGACACACACTGACCTACCTGACATACACTGACCATTACACTCACCTACCTGACATACACTGACCTACCTGACATACACTGACCTACTTGACACACACTGACCTACCTGACATACACTGACCTACTTGACACACACTGACCTACCTGGCATACACTGACCTACCTGACATACACTGACCTACTTGACACACACACTGACCTACCTGGCATACACTGACCTACCTGACATACACTGACCTATCTGACATACACTGACCCACACTGACCTACTTGACATACACACTGACCTACCTGGCATACACTGACCTACCTTACATACACTGACCCACACTGACCTACCTGACATACACTGACCCACACTGACCTACCTGACATACACGGCATACACTGAGCTACCTGACATATACTGACCCACACTGACACGCACTGCCTGACCTGACCTGACTTCAGGTGATGTGACCTCCTCCTGCAGCTCAGCCATAGTGTGCAGTGCGCCCATCGCAGTAGAGTAGACAATAGGCACTCTAGGTAGCCAGAGCCATGACAAGACAGGAGAGGAAAGCAGCCCGCCCGAGGGCCGAGTAGGGATCTTCTCACAGTGGCGCGGTGGCTGCATTGTAGTTCCCGCATTCTGGAGCCTGCAGCGCCTATGATGGACGTCACATGTCCCGCGGTCCCGGCATTGGACCAGGGGGACGTCCATCATAGGCGCTGCAGGCTCCAGAAGGTGGGACCTACTATATCACTCGGCCGCGCTCAGGGTCATAAAGGTCCGCGCTCGGCGGGTGGCACTCGGGGCTAATAACAGAACTGTGCATGCCCGAGACCCAGGGCTTTTTGGGGACCCACACGGGGCTCCAGCTCCCCTCAGCCCCCCCTCCTGACGCCACTGCCCACACCCCTCTTTCATCAAGCTTCTGCTTGGAATCCATTATTTGCCTGCAACACAAAAAAAGAAGAGGAGTTACTCTACCAACATGTTACATTTGGAAGACCTATGTAAATTAACCACTTAGGGCCTGGAAGAATTCCCCCCTTAATGACCAGGCTACTTTCTGCAATACGGCACTGCGTCGCTTTAACTGACAATTGCGCGGTCGTGCGTCGTTACACCCAAACAAAATTGACGTCCTTTTGTTCCTACAAATAGAGCTTTCTTTTGGTGGTATTTGATCACCTCTGCGGGTTTTATATTTTGTGCTATAAACAAAAAAAATTGACAATTTTGAAAAAAAAAACAATATTTTATACTATTTGCTATAATAAATATCCCAAAAAAAGAAATGTAAAAAAAAGAAATTTCTTCCTCAGTTAGGCCTGTATTCTTCTACATATTTTTGGTAAAAAAAAATCCCAATAAACGTATATTGATTGGTTTGTGCAAAAGTTATACCGTCTACAAAATAGGGAATAGATTTATGGCATTTTTATGATTATTATTTTTTTTTCACTAGTAATGCTGGCGATTTTTAGCGGGACTGCGACATTGCGGCGTACAGATCGGACGCTTTTAACACATTTTTGGGACCGTTGACATTTATACAGCGATCAGTGCTATAAAAATGCACTGATTACTGTGTAGATATCACTGGCAGGGAAGGGGTTAACACTAGGGGGCGAGCAAGGGGTAAAATGTGTTCCTTGCTAGGTGTTTCTAACTGTGTGGCGGATGAGACTGACTGGAGGAGGAGACATATCGCTGTCCCTACTTAGTAGGAACAGACGATCTGTCTCTCCTCTCCTGACAGAATGGGGTATTGTGTGTGTTTGCACATACACATCCCTGTTCTGAATCTCGTGCCCGCGATCACGCGTGGCCACCAGAAATCGCGGCCGCCGGCCATGCGCATTATGGCCCCCACCGTGCAGCGGTGCTCGCGCCTGCTAGAGCTGTTTAAAGGGCCGACGTACAGCTACGGCGATTCGGGGGAATGTGCCGTGGTTAAAACGTGGTTAAAGCGGTTGTTTACCCGGTTTGGTGATTTTTATCTGCAGGTAAGCCCATAATAAGGATTATCTGTAGGTAAAATGAGTATCTCCTAAACCTGTACGTTTTAGGAGATATTCACCCTGCATGCAGAGGCACATGCTCTCCGAAGGTCCGGCGTATCGTGCTGGAACTTCAGAGCTTGCCGGAACGGGGGGCTCCCAGTGACGTCATCGCGGCTCCGGCCACTCACAGCGCCGGAGCCTGCGGACCTAGAAGAAATGCAGACCCCTCAGCGGTGACCAGGCACCTCTGTGGGGGGCTTCGTTCTAAGCAATGCAATGCATACTAGCACAATATCCTATTGTCTTTCAGGTTTTTGTTTTTAGCGGTTTACTACTGCTTTATTAAAAAAGAGATGCATTACTTTTGGTACAGTTCTTGTATTTCTCCATTAAAGGTGAACTCTAGTTATATAAAAAAAAAAACACAATTCAACTCCATATTCATTAATACATCATTAAATCCATTTTGAAATGCTCCTGAATTTGACCAGTTATCGGCAATATCTTGAAGTCACCTGTACTGGAGATCTCACAATGGGAGAAGGGAAAGCAGTACAAGAAGCCAATACGTTATGTTGCAGTGCTCATATGCTAACAAGAAACATGCTGATAGGAGGAGAGAGCAGAGTGGTAGGGAGATACAGTAAGTCACAGGCTGGGGAAGCCAAAGACCTGTATGTGTTGCATAACTGCTAGACATGTGCAATTCGTTCAGCTCCAAATTCATTTTTTGATGAAATTCGACAAATTTGTTAATTCGGAAATATTCGAATTAACGAAAACCTGTTTAACAAATTTTTCAGAAAATTCGTATATTCGAAAACTCGTAAATTTGTAAATTTATAAATTCGAAAATTCAGAAATTAAAATATCCAAAAATAAGAATGAAAATCCGAAAATTCTAAAGAACGAAAATAACGGATTTGAAAATCCGAAATAACTAACTAACAATAATAACTATTACTTACTATTAATTTATAGGTATTGAAATTTCCTAAATTTGGCTCTTAGTGAATACGAATTTATCCAAAGCTACGAATTATCCGAAATAACAAATGCTGTATCTAAATGAATGGAATGTAACATATTAATAATAATATATAATAATAATATATTTATTATCATTAATTCATTATGTTCCATTCATTTAGAATTAATAATAATACATAATAATAAGGAAGAAGAAGAAGAAGAAGAAGAAGAAGAAGAAGAAGAAGAAGAAGAAGAAGAAGAAGAAGAAGAAGAAGAAATTTATTTATTTATTATTATTTTGTTACATTCCATTCATTTACATGCGGCTTTCGTTATTTCAAATCATTCATAACTTTGGATAAATTTGTATTTGTTACATTCATAAACAGCCAAATTTGAAAGGAAATTCCAATACCAATAATTTATTAGTTAGTTATTATTAGTTATTTCGGATTTTTAAATTTGATTCATAATAAATAATAATAATATTATATTTATTATTATTAATTTATTATGTTCCATTCATTTAGATGCGGCATTCGTTATTTCGAATAATTTGTAACTTTGAATAAATTCGTATTCGTTATGTTCATAAACAGCCAAATTTGGAAGGAAATTCCAATACCCATAATATAATAGTTAGTTATTATTAGTTAAGTTATTATTTCAGATTTTTGAATTTTCGGATTTTAGAATTTTTGGATTTATGAATTGACGAATTTCCGCATTTCCAAATTTTCGAATTTATGCATTTCCGAATTTTCGAATTCATGAATTGACAAATTTTAGAATTTATGAATTTTAGATTTTCCGCGTTTCAGAATTTACGATTTTTTCATTTACGAATTTACGATTTTACGAATTTACCAATTTACCAATTTTCGAATTTACCGATCTGTGGATTTTCAAAGTTACAAATTTTCTAATTTACGAAATTACGAATACTGCATCTAAACGAATGGAATATAACAAATTCAAATTTTTTCGAAGTTACAAATTTATTCTAAATAACGAACTTTGATCATAATGATTGACCTGAAGAACGAAAAAAAAAAAACCCAAAATAATAAAGAATGAAACAAAAACAAACAAATTTTGTCTAATAACTGCGAAAAATCAGGCCATCTTTCCTGCCAGACAGGGCTGTCCCACGTGGCAAAGCTGTATAAATTTTAGGACTGCTTGGACAGAAATGCAAATCCTTTGGCAGGTAAAGCCGCTCCAATGCATATATTTCACCCGTGTGTTTATCTGGAGTTCATCTTTAAATTCAGCCTTTTGCACAGCTGCTTCCTGGCAACCGACAACCAAAGACTTTTCATCGCTCTCCCTATTATTGATCATGATGGCGAATGACACTCCGCCATATTTCTGGCAGTCGTGACGGAGTAATGAAGTGCATTTTATCCGAGGCTGATGCCATCATCATTTTCTATTACGGCTTCCTTGAAGTTGCAAATTTTCCTCTGCGGACGATGATTTATGGTCTATCATTTGCTCTTAATGTTCTGCTGGCTCGCGGTCTGCCAACATTTCGTAATTAAATTGAAAGAGGGTTCCAGAAAGTGCGGAGAAATGTATAGCTTGTTTTTTTCCCCCCTTGCAAAATCATTTCAGAATCCAGGAGCTGTAACGGACCGTGCCGCTGAGCTTACTCTAGAAGTTAATTTGTCGTCGCTCGTGTCAATGGCGGTTTTTTTTTTTCTATTTTGCTGTCGGTTATATTAAACCCATCCCTCATGCTAGCGAACATCTTGTCCTTGCAAGGGCCCCGTGCGTGCCACCACTGTGCACATTTCCATCTGTATCATAAGAATCCGGTTTATTGATGAGCGTCTTATGAATGCTCCATTGTCAGGGTCGTCTTATTGCGGAATTTGTCAAAGCGCAAATCGGATGGTGTCAGGGATTGCAACGCTTTATGTGTCAGCAAAAAAGCTGTTCGGGAGTTAAGAGAAACAAATGACTGCTATAATTTTAGAACAGATTATGACTAGATGACTCATGTGCACCAAGCTTAAAGTGGAGATGTCATCTCTGCGGAAAAAAAAAAAACATATTGATATCCAGAATAATAATTCAGTAATGATATTGTCTGAGCTACCTGTTGAATTGTAGTTTTCCAGCTGAGTCTGATATAATTTTTGTTAAGTGCATATGGTGTATGCGGAGCTGGGACGGGGGGGGGGGGCAGGAGGGGCGGCTGCCCTGGGCACTGTGGTATCATGTGAGGTGGGGGGGCACCACAAGAAGATTGTGAGATAGGAGATTTGTGTTGAGAAGTGGAATTTGGTTGGCAGCAGGGGGTGAGAACTGTTCTAGGAGGGCAAGTTTGTGCAGGTGTGCTAGGGGTGGTCATTTGGGGGACCTGTGTTGGGAGGGGGGATGGGGGGGTTGTGCTATAAAAGTAATATGGTGAGGGGAAATATTTTTTTTTTGGGGGGGGGATTTGTGCTCGTAGGGATGATTGGGAGGTATATGTGCTAATTGGGGAAATTTGTGGGGGGATATGTGCTAGGATGTGGGGATTGGAGCAGGGTAAATTATGTTGGAAGGGGAGGATTTGGAATGGGGTGAGAGGACTTGTGCTTGGAGGGGAAATTTGAGGGATAGAGGATTTGTGCTAGGAGGGAGAAATATTTTTTTGGGGGGTGGATTTGTGTTGGGGGCATATGCGAAGAGAGAAAAATTGAGCTGGGTGGGGGCAAAGATTTGTGCTGGGAGGGGGGATTTCAGCAGAGGGGCAGATTTGTACTGGGAGGGGGAATTTATTTTTGAGCATGCAGATTAGATCTCAATTTCTTTTTGGGGAGAGAGGATTTTTTGCTGACACATAATGCTCCTACATCCTGGGGGAGGGGGGTGGGCGCTATTTGGTATGTTTGCCCTGGGCTCTAGATGACCTTGTCCCAGCACTAGGTGTACAGTACGTAGAATTTAGTAACACTTCCAGTTGGTAATGAAAAATATTTTTTTTTATGGTTTACTAATGAATATATGATAATACAGGATCTCAGCTTAATAGTGGCTGCTTCTATTGCTGATCCAATTTTTTTGGCTGCTTTGGTTTGGATCCAGTAATTTATAGCAATATTACTCTTTACCAACTGCAGCCGCTGCCCTGACCTGGTGCAATACTATCCTTGGGAAACCTATTGTCAATGTGCTATTAAACGGGTGTCAGCTGGTGACCTTAGTGGCCCTCTCAGCCCAAGTTTGGCGTTGACCTCTATGTATGGGTATTTACCGGGAAGCGGCGACATATTTCCTCCCTGGTTTTCAACTTTCTGGGGCTGAGCTTGCTAAAATATGCAACACAGGTGGATTATCCTTGTACCTATATATGAGCATCCCTGAAGAATAATCTCAAAATCCTACTTTCGAAAACGCATTGGATGTCTCAGCATACCCTTTCTTCATGGTCAAGGTCAATTTTGATCAGTAAAGTGTTGTTCATTCATGCAATTTACAGCTGCCTATGTTTCATTACTTGTCTTTATCAATTTGTAATAAAAGATATAAACATTTTTAAACTGTGAGTTCCCATAGTCTGCTGTGCCTCTAAAAGTCCCCCTGTTTCTTTTAGAGAGTATTTCTTCTATTAAATGATAATATTTAGTGCTTATATGCTAACATTCGGCTCTTTTTATACTAACCAGTTTACTTGCTAGAATTAGTTTGCAGGAAGATGTTGTTGAAGCAAATTGTTGTTCTCCCATCTTCTTGGAATGTCTTGTTGTACAATAACAAGGGGCAATTACAATCTGCATGTTCTACGGCGAGAGTCTGGGTCATGGTCAAGCTAATCAGATGTTACAAAATAACAGGAATTAACATCTCTTGTAATTTAATAAGTTGCTTGTAAAAATTCTTATATGAATAATTTAATACGTCAACTGTTTATTTTCAAGACGTCCTATTTGGCAACTGTCCAGAAATAAATCATACAAAGCCCTAGGTTTTGGAAGCCCGTCTCCACATCATCCTCCCAGCTGTGCCAGGTGCAAGCCAAAAGGAGCCCACCTCTGCTGTGTCCTCTCCAGGCATATCAGGTGCAAGCCATCCTCTAATGCCACGTACACACGAGCGGACTTTTCGACCGGACTGGTCCGACGGACCAAGTTCGGCGGAATATTCGACCGCATGGGCTTCATTGGACCTGCCCTTTTTCAGTCAAAAATCTGATGGACTTTAGATTTGGAACATGCTTCAAATCTTTCCGACGAACTCGAGTCCGGTCGAAAAATCCGCTCGTCTGTATGCTAGTCCGACGGACGAAAAACCGACGCTAGGGCAGCTATTGGCTACTGGCTATCAACTTCCTTATTTTAGTCCGGTCGTTCGTCATCACGTATGAATCCGTCGGACTTTGGTGTGATCGTGTGTAAGCAAGTCCGGTCATTAGAAAGTCCGTCGAAAGTCCGTCATAACTCCATTGAAAGTCCGTCGGAAAGACTGTCGGACCTTTGTTGTCCAAAAGTCCAACCGTGTGTACGCGGCATAAGACTTTATTGTCACTGCACAAAATTAAAAAAACATGCAAGGAGTTTTCCCATTTCCAGTTTGCATTTCCCAATTGGCGCATAAGTTACCACAACACACACATTGATTAAAAAAATGTATTAATTAGCGCCACTAATGGTAAAATCTATATAAATAATAATCATATTAATAATGCCTGCAATATGTGCACAATATACCATAAAGATGTTTCCCACTGGGACTGTAATGAAAAGCAATAAAAGCATATAACATATAGGATATATTGAATTTAGAGCTATAGTCAGACAGTCTATAATACAAAAAATCATAAGATCGATATTACACATTAGTGTCCTTCTCAAAGCTGGCCGCTCAGCTCCTATCTGTCCACAGTGACTCACCTGCTGATGATATCCTGCTCGTCAGTCCTGCCTACTTAAGCCGTCCAGCCCAGAGGATCTCTGCCTTCGCCTTGGTCACATCTGTGTTCCTGTTAAAGACTTGCTTGGCTGACATTCCTACTGGCTCCAGATCCTGCTTGCTGTTCTACTACGCTCATCTCTAGCTCCCTGACATTTTGGCTTGTCTGACTATCCGTTCCGGTTCAAGAACTCTGGCTATGTTTTGACTACGTTTACTCAGTTTACCTTTTTATTATTATTATAAAACAATTGTGATTTAACTGTACTTCTGTCTCAGTCTGATTCATGGTTTCTGACAATTAGAAAGCCTGTACAGTGTTCAAAATGAGCAATCCCTCTTGATTATGTAGTGATTGAGTGAACAGCACCACCGCACCAGGATAAAAACTGTTCTTTAGCTTAGTTCTTAAGTTGGAACACCTCTCAGAAATCAGGAGGGTAACCAGATTGGTGATGATTCCCAGCACAAACATTATTTTTTACTACCCTGTGGCAAAATAATATTTAAAAACACCACTATTCACTGAACGTATGTGTATACAAACAAAAGAAATAATGTGCTCACTTGGTTGTTTGCTAACACTGTTATGTGCTTTCCATACCTAGCTTTATGAGTATATTGACCAGCGCTGTGCAGATCCTAGCCATTGCACAAACTGAAAGTGACCAGAACTGACAAGGTGATGCTGATCCCAAGGCCTTAACGGGGAAATGCTGTGACATCTTATAGGTAGAATACTGGAGTGTACTGAAGTGCACTAGCTATGTGAGTGTAACTTTTGAAATATTTCAATAAAGAGCGATTGGTTAATAGGTAAAGCACAATGGTGATTTTTTGGTTTTCTTTGTAGCTGAGGAAGATTGTGGTATGTTAAAGCTGTAACTATAAATACGATTTAGAGATAAGAGGTAATGTGAAGGTACATCTGAAGATATCCTGAGGAGAAGTGTGAAGGAACATCAGTAGATATCCTGAGGAGAAGCGTGAGGGTACTTCTGGGAATATCCTGAGGAGAAGTGTGAATGTACATCTGGAGATATCCTGAGGAGACGTGTGAAGGAACATCTTGAGATATCCTGTGGACAAGTGTGAAGGTACATATGGATATATCCCGAGGAGACGTGTGAATGTACATCTGGACATATCCTGAGGAGACGTGTGAAGGAACATCTGGAGATATCCTGAGGACAAATGTGAAGGTGCATATGGATATATCCCGAGCAGACGTGTGAACGTACATCTGGAGATATCCTGAGGAGACATGTGAATGTACATCTAGAGATATCCTAAGGAGACCTGTGAAGGTACATCTAAAGGTAATCTGAGGAGAAGTGTGAGGGTACACCTGGAGATACCATTAGGAGACGGCTGTAACCTCCTAAAGGGGAAAGCGCATAGTGACCTATTTACCTTATAGGTCAATTAATTCAGCTGAGAGCAAGTGAAAGGTGATGGAACTCACATGGGATTTTCACACACAAGAGTGAATAGGATCACTCGAAGGAGGCATGGGAACATGTTTTTTGTTTTTTTGTGAACTTTATTACATTTACATTATTTTGTTATACAGTTTACTATAATAATAAGTGGACGTTTCACATGTTAAGTTGCACATGTTAAGTGAATAAATGACATCTCAGTTATACGTTATTTGAGGTCATTATATTTATTTATTTATGTGGTATGATAGTGACTGCATTTATAAGTGTGACATTTTATGTTTGTCAGTAAATTTGTGGTTGCGCAGCACTTAGTTAGTATATTCAGATAAAGAGATGAATCCTTCTCTAGATTTAATACTCTGTTAATTCAGCGGGTGTAATAAATGTTTCACAAAGTGGGTACCAACGGTTCTCTGAACCACTGTAATAATCCTTTGAAGGGACTTTTTTTAGCTGTACTTCTGTCATACCAAACAGTAATGGCATACGTGAGCACACTCTCTATTGCACAGCAGTAGAAGGACACTAATAACTTCTTTGTTATTTGTGTCTTTTTCAAAGTTCGTAAAAAGTACAGTCGTTTCTGAGCTTTTTTAATTACTACTGCTGTGTGTTCTTCCATGTGGCACCATCTGAGATGTAAATGCCAAGGTATTTAATGAAAGAGACTCTCTCCACGGGATCGCCGTTAATTAAGTGATTCAATTGGTCGTCGTCTATTTCTTCTAAAAATGACAACAAGTTCTTTTGTCTTCTTTCTGATAAGTGCCGAGCTGTTTGAGGCAGAGCACAGAACAACATTCCAGACCTTCTCTCTGTAAGCTGTCATTGTTTTTATTGTGTGAGAGCAGGCAGTGTATATATAGTATAAAGGAGAGGAGTGTAAACACAATCCTGTGGAGTACCAGTACTGATGGATTTTTGGCTAAGTTCAAGTGTAGTATCTGCTCTTATCAATTTTCAGGAACAGAACACTGACTCCCCTAGACAAGGAGTGATCTTTTTCTCCCCGGGTTGATTCTGGGCTGATTTACCAGGCGTGCCCCCGGTTGAAGGCAGGACTCTCCCCAAGTGCTCATGTCTTTCTAGTAGGGATGGGGCTGCATTTTCAAGGGTTAGGCTGAGAAAAGCTTGCAGTGCTTGTGCCCCTGGAGTGGCAGTCCAGGGATGCCAGAATAAATCACTTTGGGGATACTCACTGAGTTTTTAGTATGGCACCATGGTTACAGCACCCCTGCAAACTTTTTTACACACCTGTCTCATGGGCTGGGACCGGAGGAATCGTTACACCAGCTGGAAGGCCAGCCAATGTTTGGCACATTGGCACCCCAAGCACTTATTGCTTTTTGCACATTTTTTGCACAGCATGCATGTACTTTATTAACTCCCAATTAGTAGGGTGTATGACCCTGGACGTGCCCTGAAAGTCTTGAGGGTGAGGCATGTGGCCTTATTGTCAGATTCTCCTCCCATCATCCTAAATTAGTAGTATTTTCTGGATTATAGGTGTGGAGCTATGCAGATGGCTGCATGAATATTTATACAGTCCTGGCCAATCCCAGGGAACAGGGCCCTGAAGGCATGCTGGGAGTCTGTATGAATTCTCTGAGCACACTGAGCTCTGGGTCTTTTCCTGCAGAGGATCAGTCCAACCTCAGTCCAGGCTTGATGGCTCCAGGGCAACACTGACATGTGCTTGCTATTCGTGAAGTCTCAGTTAGGCGACCTGAGGGCATGGATGCTGAAGCTAAGGAGAGCTGACTGAGGGTCTCTAGTCTGGTTTCACTGGAGGAAAGTGTTGCTTAGAAGTTGGAAGGAGGCAACCAACTTTCCCTGGACATTTTATGATTACAGGCTGCTGAGAGATTTTAGAGACTTTTTGGCTGCTGCCACCCCTCTTGTGCTAGAGAGTCAGCTGTGTGTTTGGCCAAAGGGCACATTAGTTGGTGTTATGAAGAACTTAGTCTGTCTAGTACTTTTTGAAGGGATTCTGATCTTGCTGCTCCCTCAAAAAAAAAAAAAAAAACAGCATGCCTAGACTGCTTATTGAGAAAAAGTGTGGCTAAGATTGTGTGCCTGGCTGCAGAGTAATCCACTGGGGAAGAACCTGGGCAAATTTCCAGCGGATGCTATGGGAGTGAGCGCTGAGTAAAAGTATTTGGTTTGTCTAGATGAGTCGATATTGTGTGAAGAAATGTGTCAATGTAGATCTAAAGAACTACTGGAACTACATGCATGTTGATCCATCCTAGATGATATGCAGAATATTATACTCTTTAAGGTGATTTTTTGAAGCATTTCAGCACAGTGGCTGTTAGGAACCCCCAGGGTCCAGCGGGCTGACATTAAACCTCAGGGTTGGATCCTTTACTTTTAGTGGGTGTGAAGAATAGGGTGCCACTTACTGTTAAAAGAGTTAACAGAGTTTATTATGTCTGAAAGAACGTAGGAATCTACGGGCACAGGATATCCAAAGAACAGACACAGACTCTGAATTCTACTTACAGACATGCAGGAAAAGGCATCTTTTAGCTAGATTGATACTCTATATTCTTCCAATCAAAAGTAGCTGCAGCACACAATCCCTTGCTCTTCTGAATACTCTCCAGCAGACAAATGTTCACCCCTGGTGCTCCAATTTAGCCTCCAGCTTCACTATTCCCAGGTAAACCCTCCAGCTTGTAGATCCTAAAGCTTGGGTCTTCCTTCTTCAGGCACATGTATCCTCTCCAGGCAGCACCTGGGATTTTGAAAAACAGATGAACACATATTCTCCCGAGGCAAAGCCTGGAAGGCAAGAGAGCTCCCAGAAGGTTACTCTAGCATCCTTCCCCAGCATGCACCACTGGCAATAGACTTTTTAGTGGTTGGACAAAGAGATATATATTCTTAACTTGTGCTATTGCCAGGGACACTCCCCAACAGCTAGCTTGAGTGGACAATAACCCAACCTTAGGGTAGAACCTGCAGAAGGAAGAGCTCGCTTTCATGCTGTGGCTGACTACACCCTGGTAGCCTTAAATTTAGAATAGACACACTCTTACTTAGGACGGGGTCCTCAGAGGTGTAGGTGCTACTGGTCTATAAACATTCAGGCTACAAAGACTTACATTTTTTTGAACAGGGACAATTATGGTCTTTTTGAACCTTGATGGGACAATCAACAGAGGCATAAAAGGATGGAACATGATGAACACTCCTGCCAGTTGGTAAGCTAAGCAAAGTGCTTGAGCACTTTGTCCAGTATTCTATCTAGACCTATAGCCTTGAGGGTGCATCAACACCCTGGAAAACATGCTTCACATCATAAACATGTAGCCTAAGAGCCTGATTACCACTTGCTTCAGCGAATAATAAGTGAGGGGATACAGTAATTCTAGTCCATGCTTGCTGTGTCTCCAAAGAATTGAGATCCTCTGCTAATGAGATGCTGCTGCTGATAATTCCTTCTTGACTGCCTTTGTAGTCAGTTATTTCCTCTATGCCTCTCTCGTACTATTGAAACTGAGCTGTCAAAAAAAATCCATCAATCCTTTACTTATAGGTTGTCTTTGCTTTTCCAATGGGCTTTTAAGATTGGCCCTGGCAATGATATATCATTCTGTGTTTGCAGGTCTATATGCCTTGTTGCAAGTAAAATTTGCACCTCCCTATCTTTGTATGGTCTTTTTTTTGGTTTTCTTTTGATTAGGTAATATACATATCTGTCTGAGAACAGTCACACTATCTACAAAGCACTATATAGAAAAAAATCAGTAGACGTATAATACGCCATATTATTTTGTGCAAAAAATATTTCGGTTTCTTCTTAATAAACAATTCTGCAGTAATTTTGTGTCTCTCTCTGGCCATATAGCCTAAGGACCGCCTCAGACCGATTATTTAGAGGAGTCACAAAGACAGAAAGATGGTCTGATGCATCTTGATGGGGAGACAAAACTTTCAGTTTTCCCATCACTTTTTGTCCCAGAGACAATTGTCTTGAGAATATTTGCTCCCAAGTCATCTATAGTGGATCATTCTCTCAGCTGTCTGGGTGCACATGCCAAGAAGGGCTCATCCTCACCCAGTCAGCACATCTAAAGCTTGGAAAACTTTATTTTTCTAGCACAACTGCAAAAAGCCCCACCTCGGACTTTTGCCTTTGACACATTTCACCTACCACTATGCTTAATTATTGGACTTCATGGTGTGCTGTTGGCTGTTTTTTCTGGATGTCCTGACAATTTTGCCAAGGCAAATATGGAGGCTTCTAATTCTTATTTACTCTATAATCTGTATTTATCTACTATATACGCTATACCAGTAGTCTCCAAACAGTGACTTTTTCGCCTTTACCTGGCCCTCGGGGCACTATTTCTCCCAATGATATGAGGCACTATTCTTCCCACTGATACCAACAGTGGGGCTTAATTATTCTACTTACACCAATGATGGGGCACTGTACATTCCCCTGACACCAGCAATGGAGCAGCATTCCTTCCACTGACACAATTCATCCCACTAATACCAATGATGGGGCACGTTTTCTCATCCTAATGACTACAGGTGCTATGCAATTTTTTTTCTCACACTGAAAACGAAGTCTGAGACATCATTTACTCCCACTGATGCCAGGACATTTTCTACTCAAACTGCCAATGTCCAGTCCCCCTGAAGTCTAAAGGACAGTATACTGGCCCTATGTTTATGTTTGGAGACCCCTGCTCTATACTAAAGCTGTTACACTTTGATACACTTTGAAGCCCCATTCACACCATTGCATTGCGTCAACATGCATGTGAAATCTACACACATGCACCCCACCCATGGCACTCCAACACACTTTGCCAAATGCACTGCAGCACAACACACAGCAATGCTTTTTTCTTTTTTGGTGTATTTTGATGCATTAGGCAGTCCATTTAAATGAATGTCCAAGAATAAAGTTCATAAGAGAGGCTGGGCCAGGATCCAGGAAGGTTGATGGAAGTTGATGACTGAGCCTTGGCAGCTCTACCACAAAGCGGGTTCCTCCAGATAGCGGGCAAGGACACCCACTAGGAAATCCAATCAAAGAAAAACACCAGTCAGTTGTCTTAAGAATCCATAAGCATTTCTTTGTTTATACAATTCAAACCACAGGAAAAAGGTAACCAATGCAGTTTTGGGGTCAAACCATCCTCCCTTTATCAGGATTTAGGAAGTAGATGGACATATTGCTACAGGAATCTTGTTGACCAGAACCTTCAAAAGTGTATACTTGTTTAACATAGACCATTGTGAGTATCAGTGGATGTGTGCCAAAATGTAGCGTGCCATTGTGACTTGTATGGTGGCATTGGGGAGGTGGGTTGGGGGGTTGAACTTTGGTTTCTGAAACTGGAATCCTTAAGACAAAGTCATTTAGGAATGCCACATGTTATCGCCAAGGTCACAAGAACACCATAGCGGTAAAAAAAACCTGAAATTGATATTTCTATAACAGGGCAACTCTGCCTCTGAAGATAACTAAAGGCATGCCCTAGCATCACTGGGTGTTGGGTTTTACCACTAATGTCATTTCACGCTTAGTACAGGAACAGGAAGTAATTTTCAAGAGACTTCTCAAATTGCATTGGACCATGCAACATGGCCAGAATAGATGCACATGTTGCTTCTAAAATGAACAGGTCTCTAGACTTCTAGAGTGGACACCTTACAGGACAAACAAAACGGCACAGCAATTCTGACTTTGCTTGGAAAAGCTTAAGCCTGAATTCTGTGTTTTCATGTCGGTGATTTTATTTTTCTGGTTTGACATTTTGATTTGATGTAAGTAGGACAAATATCCACTGGAAGCGGCTCTCAGTAAATATAATACTCACTCCAAAAAAGAAGCAACCGAATCTGGCTGTGTTTTTTTTTTTTTTTAACTTGGAGTATTTTGATCAATGGATGTGCCAGATTTATGTCTACAAGGAGGTTCAAAGTGAACCTGTGCTTTGTCAAAAGCTGGTCATCTGTACATATTCACATTCCTTTCACTGTCTTGCCACTTCCTTTAGCTGCTGGAGACAAAAAAAAACATATATAAGCTCCAAATTGACAGCTAAAAGCTTACAGAGGGCTGAGGATGCTCTCCCTGTCCCTAAGTGACAGTACAATATTACAAGACAGATTTTTTTCAAGTATTGAAGTCAGTGGACATCAAATCAGTGGAGCTAGTATGGCTAGACAGGGTCCCACCAGGCCTTGGGGTGAAGACTTCTTAGTTCAATTGTATTTAGTCTTTCAGTTGCAGAGAGTTGGTACTGTTCTTATGAATGGAGGTAAAGACTTCAAGGGGTGATCTCACTCTGGGCAAAAAGTTCTCATTTAGTGGATTCCAGATGCCATTTTTGCTTGTGAAAAAGGAAGGGGAGCATAACAGAACAGGTGAAAGGGGTATTAGAGTCAGGTGTGGGTGAAATGGACAAGGCAACTGTGGGGAAGGTTCCAGCCCTTAAATAGAAGTTCAAACCAAACAAGAATTGAGAGTTGGGAATCCCACCAATTCAACACATGGTCGTGCTATCTCCAATGTTAATGGGTGGGTGTCGTCAAACAACAATTGACAACACAACTGCTACTGTCTAAGAATATTTTTTATCATAAAAATCTCAGGCCAAGCAATATAAATAGCAAAAAGGATGTAAACCAGTGCAAATAGACCTTCTTCAGTCACCCCAAACCATCCATGTACAGCTACTCCCATACTGTACCTGCTCACAAGACCGATGTCCCCCAAAAACCCATAAACCCCTCTCCTCTCCCCCCAGAGCCCTACCTCAGCCAGGTGTGATGGATGCGCTAAACTGGTGGCTACTATAAGTGAAGAGAACCAAGGCTGAAGGCCAATAATAATACCACAGTGGGCACAGTGAATACACTGAAAGGCTCCTCAATCACAATGGCCACCGGTCACAGCAGTAGCACAGGACAGGTGCGGTACAGTCCCGCACCTGATCCAGTGCAAATTTCTATAATGGCAGTGATCACTAATGAACAACCTAACTGAGATCCCAGGAAAGAGCCACCTCTAAATCCTGAGAGCCAAGTATGTGTGAATTAATTCTAAGGTGATAGCCAGCTAACTGCAGGACATATGGACCATAAACTAGATGAAAACTACATAAATGGGCTCAGACTGGAAACTACCTGTAGAAAGTCCAAGTGTAACCCAAAACACAAAAAGTGCACAATGTAGCAAATGCTAGCAGGTGTATAATCTAATAAAACACAGCTACAAGCCACTATAGGCAATTGTTGCTCCAAGGATGCAAGGATGGCAAATGCTAGCAAATAGGTTCTGAGGTCCTGAGATTCACAACATGAAATCTTTGGCTATAATGATGTAAAGCTTCAACACTCAGGGGCTGAATGCCTGGAGCACCAGTGCTTGCGAGTGCAGCTGAGTTAGGACAGTCTATATCCCTGACATGCAATAGATATGTGAGGACCCTGATTAGCCAATGCTGGCAGATAAACAGTTAAATTGAGCCATTTTATGTGAATGTGTGGAAATCCTCTAAGCATGAAAGTCACCAGGTATGTGTAGCTCTGTATAAGCATTAGATAGTCAAATACCTCCTATGTTCTACCGGAGATAGGCAACTGGGTAGCATCCATCAATCATCTACACATAACTCAGTCCCAGCTACACATGCCTGGCGACTATCATGCTTAGATGATTTCCACACATTCATTGCAAGTCAAGGACTTGCAATGGAACTGTCTCCATTTAACTGCTTATCTGCCAGCATTGGCTAATCAGGATCCTCACATATCCTTTGCATGTCAGGGTGTTTTTGGAAGGAACTTTGTGCAATTGTGAAAAAGAGAAAGGCCGTCACTAAATTGTTGCACACAATGATGGAAGCTTGCAATTGCCTTAAATGTATTTTCATGATGCATTAACAGTACCCTTGACTGGAAACACCCGAACTCCACAATTTGCAGAATAGAGTGTCTCTATTCCAAATTTAGTGGGTAGCTAGGCTGTAGCCAACCTGAGCTCAGATGGTATTATTTTCTGTATTTGTTGAGTTTCCCCTAAGCCTAGGGTACTGTTGAATTAACTGGTTCTGGGGAGTGTTCTCAAGCAAATAGATAAAGCAAATACAATGTTATAGGTTATGAATATCTATTTCATTCTGGCCAATCACTAGGATTTTTATTGCTAGTGGTGTAAGCTGGCAGAAGAAGATACAGTGGAGCCCTTCTAGAAAGGCTTTTTCCTCCTAGGCTTTGACTGGTGAGGATGTATTGCATTTTCTCTCAGGCCTTGTCTGGGGAGGAGGTGAATGATTAAAGCCTTTTCCTCTTGGGCCTGCTCCCCTAGGATGCCCCTGTTCCAGAGTCAAGTCCCATGAATTGGAAATGGGCCTATGCTAGGCCCTGAAGGACTATTAAAGGGGAGCACCATAGAGAAAAGCATGCACACTTTATGGCTGCTCTCTTAAAGGTACACTATTATAGACTGCCAGGCTTAGCTACCAATCTGTGAGGGGGCTAATGAAACTATAGAAACATGAAAATTTGTTGTCGTTTTCATACCATATTCCTTGGTCACTATGCCAATAAAATCAGCAAGGAAAGATTGACATAGTGGATGATGGTCATTCCATCACCACTGGTGGGGTAGTGAGTGTTTCGGGGAAGCTGTAGGCAACCCCCAAAACAGCACAGAAATCCTTCCAAAGATGCCCCAAAATACATAGCAGACCCTTAAGGGTCTGACAGTTCTCTGCTGGACTTAAAAAAACAGCACACAGACCCCTGCAAAGGTACCCAAAAAATGCAAAGCAGTTTTTGCATGGTACGTGTTCCCTAGGACAATGCCAACCACCCATGCACCTTGTCTCTTAGCCCAGAAAATGGACAATTTTGATTTGACAAATTTGGCTCCTCTTGATTTCAACTGGGTTTGGATTTAGTATCTGAACTGAACCCTGGGAAGTTTGGCCCATCCCTAGTTATCAGTACAAAGTCTATATAAATACATATCCATTTCTGTGACACTACTTGGTCTTTAAAGTAATTTTTACGTTACTTGAAAATTTATATTCCACATGTTTTATCATATTTATTTAAATATCATGTATATATAAACAATATTGAAAAACCTATATTTTCTCTTCACTAAATGGCTGGTTCTTCTCTAGCTTCAGAGGAAGTTGATTTTTCTAGCATTTGTTTTGAACATGTCTGCATTCCTTTTTACATTTGCACTTGATTTGCTTTAATACAATTTACCAAATCTTTTCCAAGTTTCAAATCTCATTTTATGACATCGTCAGCCTGAGAACAAATCTCAGTTTAGTTCAGCTCTTTACTTTTGCACTTTCTGTCATTTTCTAGCCAAGTTCCTTATTCATCACATTTAATCACCTCCAGTGATGGGCGCTCTGTAATAAAGAAATACGAAAGAGACCGGGAGACGCTGGCTGTGCCAAATCAGCAAAGTCTACTCCCCATTATCCAGAATGATTGAATGTATTACGGCTATTTTGAAGAACCATTTGATATTCACAGCCTTCTGTCCTCTACGCTGATAAAGTTAGAAAGAAAGCCATTTGTTGTACTTAGGTAAGCTGTATCTATAGTCAGCTTTCTTTTAGAATATTTAGACTAGAGTGGGGGTGGGTTATTGCCCCATCAGGTTCTTTTTTTTTTTTTTATGAATTTTTTTGATTTACATTTTACAAAATACATCAAACATGATAAATAAAAAGTGTCAAGTGATGCACAAACATCATTGGATATATAGATTAAGTTGGCCAACATCCAAAAAAAATTCACAAAGTTATACAATAAATTAATTTTATGTATAAATACAATTCATTTATGCATAACCATAAATGAATAGTGTTAAACCGATATGAGCAAAAACATCCCGTTAGTTCAGGGATGAACATACATGTATAAAGGGAACTGAGAAGCGTGAATAATAAGGGTACCTTTATCTCATACCATGGGTATGTCAGTAAGAGAGGTAACAAAATTACACATCGAATAATGCTTCACATACAAAGCCGTAAATTTTAGCCTAATCCAGACATAAACTTTTAGCCTTTGGAGTCTTCACAAAGACACATGGATAGTGGGTGCAGAGGGTACTGTAGCTTAAAAGGTGGACACTGGGTGTTAACATGACCATCACAGGTTGGGAGTAGTTAACACTCCTAGGGTGTGGGGGTTCGCAGCCCTGAGTGGGTATGGAGTCCAAGATTTTTGGTTTGACCAGAATGTCGATAAGGTGTACCAGGCAGTGAATTGGAAAGTGGTCATGAGTTGTTGTATTTCAGTTGGTGAGAAAGTGTGTTCAATAAACACTTTCCAGCAGGTAAAGAAGCGCTTGGTGGGACCGAAATTTTGTAGCATAGAGTCCAGTTTTTCCAGATATAAGAGTTTTTTCAGCTCATTCTTTACTGTGGAATAAGATGGAGTGTGGGGAGATGTCCAGGCCTGATGTAGAACTCTTCTGGCTGTCAAAAGACAGAGGTGTATCCATGGGGTCAGTGGCCTAGGTTTCCCTGTGGCTAGAGAAGTTGAGGCAGCGGACGGTGTACAGCTGAACAGATATATTAGAGGGTCCTTTGGCAGATTTATCTTGATGATTCTATAGATATAATGGGAGATTTGATCCCAGAAATCTTGAATTATTGTGCATGTCCAAAAGGGGTGGAGTAGAGTCGGTCTGCTAGCATAACACCATGAACAGACAACTAACGGAGGGTTTAATGGGTCCATTAGAGCGGGTATGAACGCCCTGTGAATGAGCTCAAATTGTTTCTCTCCCCATTCATTTTTTTGTAATGACTTTACAGATTTTCCTATATCCCTCTAGGATATTTGAAGTGTCCTCTAATTCCGGAAGATCTTTGGACCAAGCTTTCAGTAGGGATGGGCCCATAGAGGATGTGGTGTGCCGTAATAGTTGAGAATACAGTGTTGAAATGGAGTAGGGTTTTTTTTTACCACCCTGTCCACCACTGGGTGTGCCAGCTTGGTTCGCATCCAGCATAGTTGTGTTCTGATGAAGTCCACCATTTTGTAGTAGTGGAAGAAGTGATGAGGGAGTAGGTGATACTGCTGAGAGATCTCCTGAAAGGAACAAACATTGCAAGTGCCTGGATGAAGTAGGGAAGAAGCATGAGTTAACCCCATGGATGTCCAGAGAATGAAAGCTTCATGGTCCAGTCCTGGAGGAAACAAGGGGTTGCCTTGTATCGGTAAGTGGTTAGAGATGGTAGAGGGTGCACCTATAAGCTTGCATATCTCCCTCAGACTATCACAATATGCCAGATCAAAGAGATGTTTCTCAAATGTGAGGGTAAGACCTTGAGAGAAGAATGGAGCACTACAGACAGATTGAGGGTGGATACCAAGGCCAATTCTAGAGCATATTTGGAATATGTGGATCTATGCAATAGCCAGTTAACTCCCTGCCTAAGAAAACATGATAGGTTGTATAGTCAGATGTTAGGTAAACCCACTCCTCCCTCATTTTTTGGAAGATGCAAGTTACGAATAGCAATATGAGGCCTCTTGGATCGCCATAGAAAAGCCAGGGCCACAGTGTTTGTAAGGGGTATAGTAGTCTGGCAAATGAAACCATCTTGTAGAGATGGCATCTTCCAAAAAATTAAATGGGAAGGGTCATCCACGTTTCCAGTTCACAAGTAACTTTTTCAAAAATTGGAAAATTAATACGTTGATAGAGATAATGGATCACGCCCTAGTCTGATACCTAGGTTATGTATCGTGTAGCTACCAGTAATAGGGAGGAGTGAATCCAGTGTCGTGAACGTGATGCATGTAGTGGAAGAACTTCACTCTTGGTGAAGTGAATGCGTAGCCCTGAGCATTGCTGAAAGGTGGAAAAGAGATCCTGAATGATAGGAAGGTCAGTGGACACTGCTGAGGAAAAAAATAGAATGTCATCCGTGAAAAAGGCCGTGTGCATTTTGGTGTCACCCAATTGAATGTCCGTGAGGAGTGGATGATTGTTCAGTAACCGAGACAGTGTTTCTTTAGCTAAGTTGAGGAGGAGTGGGGAAAGGGGACAACCCTGATGCGTTCCCTTCATCAGGCAGATAGGAGCTGTTATAGTTCCTGAGGTGACCAAGCAGGCTGTGGTAGCAGAGTACATTGACTGTATGAGATCCCCTACTGCTCCCCGGAACCCACATTTCCTCAATACCATAAACAATCATTGGAATCTCATATTATCAAAAGCTTCTTCCGCATCAAGTGATAGAATGGCCGTGTCATATTCCAAGTGGTGTTTGGCATGTTCCAAGCCAAGAATGACCTTGCGAATATGTAGAACGGCCGATCTACCCATAACAAACCCCGCCTGAGCTGGATGTAGGCGTTCGGGGAGGATAGTAGCCAACCGGAAAGCAACAACATTAGATACAATTTTAGCGTAGACATTAATTAGGGATATGGGACGAAAGAGTCGGGTCCTTCCCCTTTTTTGCCAGTAATTTTATGAAGGCCATTGACCCCGTAGGGAGGTAGGGCCCCCCTTCCCAAATGCTGTTAAAGACATGTAATAAAGTTTGTGTAATATAATTTTATAGAATTCCGCAGAGTATCCATCGGGGCCTGGTGCTTTATGAGTCGACAAGTGTTTAATGGTGGGGCAGTTTTAGGCTATCAAGTTAGAGTCATTTAACAGGAGGCTTTGTGAGAGAGAGAGTTTGCATCTCTCCTCTCCCTCTTCATACCAATTTCTTCAATTCCGTGATAGCACATGATTGGCTGACTCTTGGCTGGAGGTTGATCTAATTTAATTCAAGCCCACACAGTTTGAAGGGATCCTCGCTGTCCATGTTCTATTCTGTGTCCTCTATTTTAGTGAATACCACCTATCACCTCTCTAAGTTCAGCAGCTGAATATTCTTCCCAACGGGAAAAGGGGAATCAATTGGTTACAAATGAATTTGATAAGGTGATTCTTTCTCAGTCTTTTCTCTATGGTTGCACAATGCCCCTTGGACCTTGGTCTTAGAGGAACTCCTGTACTCTGATTCAAGTTTTGACTTCTTTGGCATCCGCATCAACTTTACGCAGCACTCTTAAATCTCCTGAGGAAGCTCTTTCAGGCGAAACATGTAGACCAGAAGTGGCTGCATTGTTGTATGAATTGTATGTTATTGTGATAACTTTTATCATTATTAATTTTCAATTTTCATATTAAATAAAATATGTTTTTATCTCATATGATCATGTCGTAAACTCATTTTGGCACCTTTAAAGTCATGCTCTTTGTGTCCCTATATTTATAGGGGCATTTAACATGTCCAGCTGGGAAGCCGCAAAAATGGACAGTTTGATTATTGATTCTGCTTTGTCTAAGTCAATGGGATCTTCAGAGTAGAGTTGTTGATAAAAGTCAGTCAGCAGGGAGGTTATTTCTAGTTGTGAGGTCATAAGAATCCTTTTGTTATCCCGCAGTGCCATAATATGGGTAGATGTGGTAAATCCATGGCAAAGCTTGGCAAGTAACTTGCCAGATTTGTTGCCGAATTTGTGGAGCTGTAGGGAGTGGTAGGATGTCTTAATCTGTTCCTTTTGGTCCGCCCAGAGATCAAAGCAGTGCTTGGCTGCTAGCCATGCCTGTCTAGATTCCAGGGAATGGTTCAGAAGTAAATCTGCCTGAGTTTTGAGAAGAGCATCGCTAACCTGACAGTATTGCTCCACTGAGTGTTTTTTAAATTGGGTTGTGTATGAGATGATTTTGCCTCGCAAGACCACTTTACCGACCTCCCAAAATAGATTGGGGTCAGAGGTATGCTCTTCATTTGTAATAACAAAGTCATTCCATGCTTTGTATATTGCGAGGCGAAAATCCTTATTATCCTTTAAATAAGATGGGAACCACAATGGAGAAGGGGAATCACGGGGTTTGAAGTCAGCCACAGTAACCACAATGGGACTGTGATCCGAGATGGCTATTTTTAAAATCTCTGAATCCTGTATTGCTGGAAGTATGGAGGGTGAGCAAACGAAATAGTCTATACGTGATAGGGTATCATGTGGTAGGGAGTAAAAGGTAAAATCCCTGTCAGTGGGATGAGATAGGTGCCAAACATTGACCATATGTAAAAGTGACATATAATTAGCCAGCACAGTGATAGTGGCAGGTTGTGTAAGAGATAGGACTCGGTGGAGAGCGCGTCGGGGAGGTTATTTGTATTCACCAACATGAATTACACTATTGAAATCCCCTTCTGGTATATGCAGAGTTTCAGGGGACTGTGAAACCCAAGAGGAGAGGTCCTTGAAAAAGGCAGTTCCTGGGTAGTTGACCGCAAGGATGTTGGTAAGGGCTAGATCTTTTGAAGCTATGGTTATGTGAATTGTAAGTTTGCAGCCCTCCTATTCCCTATCTACTAAGTGAATAGTGTATGGCAGTCGTTTATGAAAGAGAATGACGACTCCTGCTTTACGCCCTACTGCTGGAGAGCCAAATACTTCTCCACCCAAATTTTCTTAAGGCGATTAAAGTAAGTTTCAGTTAAATAGGTTTCCTAGAGAAGGGTTACATCTGTCCGTAATCTTATCAGGTGTCGCAGAAATTTCATCCTCTTGCTCGGTGACCAAAGTCCCTTGACATTCCACGAAACGGCCCTCGTGATAAAAACTGGGCTAGAGTAAGTTTGTGAAAGGGTAGCGAGCATGATCAAGTGGAGGGAGAGGTAGAGGAGAGTGGACCAACCCCCTATCCTATGATTATCAACCCCTCCTTACCCGGAAATGAATAGCACGCAATGGTGTATGAAATAAGAGTCACCTTAGTACTCTAAGCATGAGAGACTCTGAAGCAAGGTTTTTTTCTGCTACGTAGTTTAGAATAGAGGTCAAGTTAAGCTCAACCAAAAATAAAATAAGAAACAGTAAAACAACAACTAAAAGTATCTATTGACTTCACTTTTTTCATGTATGAGAAATAAACATATAAATGAACGTCTAGCTTCCATGTCCCCCTCAGATGGGTACGGTGCTGTCACATACCAATAATACGGCAGCACATAAAAGAGATAAAGGAGAGGATGCACCAGAGAAAGAAAAAAAAACACTCCATCTGTATCTTAGCAAGGAAGCTAGCAAGAGATAACCATACAATTTACAGGTACGTATCGTATAACAGGGCTCTCTGACATAGAAGCCCACGGAGAGGGAAAAAAATTGGGTTGTTAAATGTAACACCGCCGTGTTAGAAGCAAACATACCCCAAGGAAGTCAAAGGATATGAGTCAAATTGTAATCAGAGAACACCTGACTGTTTAGAGAAAGATGCGTAACTCCAACGTTTGGAAGAATGCTTTGCCAGGCTGCTGAGATGCTTGGGCATTCAAGGTTGTAGAGGGGGCAGCTGAGGGGTTGTCATCCATAAGATTAGTAGAGTCCCGATCTCCAGCAAGGACAGAATCAACGTATTGTTGAGCTTTAGTGGGGGATTTGAAGGAACGCTGTTCGCCTTGAGGAGAGTGTATGCGTAGGATGGCAGGATATGCCAGGGAGAACTTCAGATTCTGTTGGTGCAGAAAAGAGCAGATGGGAGCAAAAGATTTGCACTGTTTAGAAAGTTCCACTGAATAGTCAGCAAATAACAATAACTTGTAGTTGTCCACAGAGAGACTTTTAGCTTTACAATAATGCTGTAATATGATGTGTTTAGCTGCGTAATTTAAACAGTGAACTATGACTCATCGTGCTTTGGGGTTCTGATCATATGGGGGACCCACACAGTGTGCACATTCCTCTACATATCGGTAACGAAGTCCCAGAACCTCAGGGATGCGGTGACTGCAGAATTCCATTAAAGATGCGGGTTTGTATGACTCAGGGAGCCTTATAATGTGTAGATTGTTTTTACGGGACCTATTCTCAAAGTCCTCCACTTTATCAAGAAAAAGTGAGGAAGCCCCATGTGACCAGAGACTTAAGCATTTACCTGCTGGGGTTGTTCTTCTACTGAGGTTATCCTCTGTTCAGCCTCCTGTAGCCTGTGGGTCTGGCTGTGAAGATCTAGGTGCAGCTGTTCCATGTTTAACAGCTTTGTCACTGCCTCTGATATGAAGGGGGTGAGTAGCTGAGCTACAGCCCAGGCGATCCTACCATTTGTGCTGTCTGTGTCCTCTGACAGTGGCACTGGAGGGGGAGGAGGCAGATCAACAGTGCATTTGGTGGGGGGGGGCGGCGGCCATCTTGGAAGGCATGCCTGTTTCCGTGTCAGCTTCCTGGTCATCATTTGTTCGGTGGGGGTGGGAGTTGGGCAGAAATTGAACTATTTAATGATATTCGGGTGCAATTTCACCATACCAAAATTTTTCCATGGAGCACATGCCTGTGGGTTGGGGGGGGGGGGGGGTGGTCGGGTCAGACCCTGGCCCTGTCAGATGGGGGGGGGCTGTGCAACAGGCCTGGAAACAGGAAAAGTGAGCTGCGTGGTACGTGTCCATGTCCATGTGGCCTGGGATTCTATGCTGAATACATGCTCATTGTGTGCTCCCAGCACACTGACCAACCTGTCTCTAACAACACTTCTGATCAGGATTCAGTGGAATGAGCTCCTGATCATGTGACTGGTTCAAGAGCCAATTACAGTAGTCCTGTGATAGAGAAGCTACGCCACCTCCCATCATTAAAACCCACCTAAAGGGCCACTGAGACGGGATATGAAAGGGATTAAAAGACATTGGACTCTTGTACCTTTCATTTAGGGCTCTCGTTAGAATTTGACTTGGATCTTAGACTTTGACTTGGATCTTCAACTCTGGGTTACTCTGGTTTTGTTGAGAGCAGTCCTACCAGATCCACTGTGCCCCATCTTAATCCAAATGACCTGCCAATACTTTATATCCAGCACCTCTTTTCTTCTTGTTTTAGGTTTTATTGCTGTCTGTGCCCACATTGGGTCAATTCACCCTCTCCATTTGCCCTGGTGACCATTGGTACCAAGACAGACTTTGTGGCTAGATGATTTTTATTTTTAAAATGGTGGTAAATCCAGAGGAATTCACCTGTTTACAACCATTTTAGATATTTTATAGCCCTGAAGTAGGGGAAGAGATTTGAGCCCTTCCAAAATGTGTCCTGTCAGGGTAAGTTCTCTTCACTTTCTGCCCTGGAGAAGTGAAGTGAGAAGTGAAGGGAATTCCCCTCTTGGACAGTTGTCACCAGAACACATCTAGACAGGAATATTTCCCTTTACCCCTTGTTCCAGTGACAACTATTAAAATTTGGATTTCGCATCACTTTCTGCCTTGGTAAACTGGTAATGCCTTACTAGAACCCCCAGGGAACCCAAATGCCCTACTAATAATTTTAATCCCACATCTGTTTTCTACTTGTTTCAGGTTTTATTGCCATCTGTGCTCCCACTGGGTCAATTTACCCTCTCTATTTGACCTTGTGACCACTCGTACCACGGCCAAGGTGTTCTTTCGGGTTGAGGTCAGGACTCTGTGCAGGCCAGTCAAGTTCTTCCACCCCAAACTTCGCTCATCCATGTCTTTAGGGATCTTGCTTTGTGCACTGGTGCGCAGTCATGTTGGAACAGGAATGGGCCATCCCCAAATAATTTCCACAAGTTTGGAAGCATGAAATTGGCCAAAATGTCTTGTTATTCTGCCGCCTTAATGCCCTGTACACAGGATCGGACATTGATCAGACCGTTCCGACAACAAAATCCGTGGATTTTTTCCGAGGGATGTTGGCTCAAACTTGTCTTGCATACACACGGTCGCACAAAGTTGTCGGAAAATCCAATCGTTCTGAACGCGGTGACACATACGTCGGGACTATAAACGGGACAGTAGCCAATAGCTTTCCTCTCTTAATTTATTCTGAACATGCGTGGCACTTTGTGTGTCTGAATTGTCCACACACGGTCGGAATTTACGTGAACGGATTTTGTTGTCGGAAAATTTTATAGCCTGCTCTCAAACTTTGTGTGTCGGAAATTCCGATGGAAAAAGTCCGATGGAGGCCACACACGGTCGGAATTTCCGGCAACAAGCTCCAATCGCACATATTCCGTCGGAAAGTCCGACCGCGTGTACAGGGCATTAGAGTTTCCTTCACTGGAATTAAGGGGCCAAGCCCAACCCCTGAAAAACAACCCCACAACATAATCCCCCTCCACCAAACTATTTGGACCAGTGCACAAAGCAAGGTCCATAAAGACATGGATGAGCGAGTTTGGGGTGGAGGAACTTGACTGGCCTGCACAGAGTCCTGACCTCAACCCGATAGAATACATTTGAAATGAATTATAGTGGAGGCTGCGAGTCAGGTGTTCTATCGGGTCGATGTCAGGACTCTATGCAGGCCAGTCAAGTTCCTTCAAGTATCTTCAGTTGATGACTTCTGTGCACTGTATGCTTCAGCATGCGCTGACCCCGCTCTGTCATTTTACGTGGCCTACCACTTCATGGCTGAGTTGCTGTTGCTTCCACTTTGTTTTAATACCACTAACAGTTGACCATGGAATTTTTAGTATGTAAAAGGGTGAGGGGAGAGTGGTGCTCCCTAGGTTGATGGGGACGAAGATCCCTACATAGACACAGTGTATGTGTGCTAATCCCAAATGTGCATTTACCAAACACCCACCAAAACCAAGATGAGTCTAGGTAAATAAATAAACAAAGAGTAATAAAGAGTGTTAAACCCGTGTACCAGTGTGTATGTATACCAATATCACAACGTCTCCTACAACAGTGGTATACGTATATAATATACTAAATATATAATATAATAATGGGTACACCACCTGCCAAAAAGGGGGTCTAACACACAGAAATATCCCACTAGCAGTAAAGTGACATCAATGTAAAACTAAACCTTTTAGTAATGTTCCATATCAAACATAAATTGAATATATAAACAATCCCTATGTAGTGAAGGTGATTCTCCAGAGGGGGAAATGTCCATATCAAAGAGTGCGTACGAAAATATCAAAGAAATGTCAACAAATGTATATAATGAAGAAAAAATGTGAATCCAAAAATGGCAAAAATGTTGATACCAAAAAAATGTTCGTACAAAAATTAAAGTAAATAAATGTTCATGCAAAAAACTTCTAAGTGACTCTTGTGCTCCAAGAAAACCAGTGACTCCTGTGATCAGCCTCAAGGGTCCCCACTCACCAGCTCCTGACACCCCTGCAGGGGTAAAAGGCGTGTGTCTGAGAGATGGATGAACTCCTATCCCGGATGGGATGTCCCCACCGATCTTGTGTTCAACGCGACCTCCAACACTGCAACCAGGAAGTGTCTCACCGGCTTTCTGTGCTCACATCCTCTCATCCACAGGAGGCTTAAAATCTTGACAGTTTATTTGTATTTTTAAAAGGATTTTCAGATTCCATCACTTCCTTAGCTTTCACTTTCTGTAGGTCATCTGCCAGAAGCTGTCACTTGATGTCAGGACTCTATGCAGGCTTGATATGCAGGCTTGATATGGTGACCCCTGCACACCGGGATTATTCAGAGTTCAGTGTTCCAATGGGATGTAAGTTTGTGGATTTGACCATCTCTATGCTCTATATATATCTTTTTACATATAATACTTTCCATATCATGGGCCCCATTTTTTGATGTAGAACATCTCCATTATTTACAGATATTCAATATCTGCTCCTGATGAGTCGGCTTACCGACGAAACGCGTCGAGCTTTTGAGGATGTAACCCCTCACATTTCCTCCAAGATTTTTATGAATTTTACTGTATATTACAAGCTATACTCATGAAATATGTATTATTGTCCCCTTGTTATGGCAATTATGTTTTACACTCTGTTTATATGTATGCAATTTACTTCCCAAGATGTCTGCATATGCACTGAGCAATTTTTTATTATATATAACGTTACGCAACTTGATACTCATGTACATTAAAAATATTTATTTTTACTCTCAAATTTGTGTTTGAACCTGCCTCATTTAAAGTCCCATACTCTTTTATTATTTTTTGGACTCTATGCAGGCCAGTCAAGTTCCTCCACCCCAAACTCGCTCATCCATGTCTTTATGGACCTTGCTTTGTGCACTGGTGCGCAGTCATGTTGGAACAGGAAGGGGCCATCCCCAAACTGTTCCCACAAAGTTGGGAGCATGAAATTGTCCAAAATGTCTTGGTATGCTGACAACTTAAGAGTTCCCTTCACTGGAATTAAGGGGCCAAGCCCAACCCCACACCATAATCCCCCCTCTACCAAACGTTAAACTTGGCAAAATGCAGTCAGGCAAGTACCATCAAACCCAGACACATGTATCAGATTGCCAGACAGAAAAGCGTGATTTGTCACTCCAGAGAACACGTCTCCACTGCTCTAGAGTCCAATGGAGTTGTGCTTTAAACCATTGCATCCAACGCTTTGCATTGCACTTGGTAATGTAAGGCTTGGATGCGGCTGCTTGACCATGGAAACCCATTCCATGAAGCTCTCTTTGCGCCGTTGTTGTGCTAATCTGAAGGCCACACAAAGTTTGGAGGCCTGTAGCTATTGACTCTGCAGACAGTTGATGACTTCTGTGCACTGTATGCTTCAGCATGCGCTGACCCCGCTCTGTCATTTTACGTGGCCTACCACTTCATGGCTGAGTTGCTGTTGTTCCCAGTTGCTTCCACTTTGTTTTAATACCACTAACAGTTGACCATGGAATATTTAGTAGCAAGGACATTTTATGGATGGACTTACTGCACAGGTGGCAACCTATCACAGTACTACGTATGAATTCACTGAGCTCCTGAGAGTGACCCATTCTTTCACAAATGTTTGTAGAAGCAGTCTGCATGCCTAGGTGCTTCATTTTATACACCTGTGGCCATGGAGGTGATTGGAACACCTGAATCCAATGATTTGTAGGGGTGTCCCAATACTCTTGGTAAATATAGTGTATATACTGTATGTATACACACTCACCGGCCACTTTATTAGGTACACCTGTTCAGTTACTTGGTGACACAAATTGCCAATCAGTTAATCTCATGGCAGTAGCTCAATGCATTTAGGAATCTAGATGTGGTGAAGACGACATGCTGAAGTTCAAACCGAGTATCAGAATGAGGAAGAAAGGGGATTTAGGTGACTTCGGATGTGGCATGGTTGTTGGTGCTAGGCGGGCTGGTCTGAGTATTTCTTAAACTGCTGATCTACTGGGATTTTCACACACAACCATCTCTTTACAGAGAATGGTTAAAAAAAGAGAAAATATCCAGTGAGCGGCAGTTGTGTGGAGGAAAATGACTTGCTGATGTTAGAGGTCAAAGGAGAATGGGCAGACTGGTTCCCGATGATAGAAAGGCAACAGTAACTCAAATAACCTCTTGTTACAACCAAGGTATGCAGAATACCATCTCTGAACACACAACACATCGAACGTTGAAGCAGATGGGCTACAGCAGCAAAAGACCACACCGGGTGCCACTCCTGTCAGCTAAGAACAGGTAACTGTGGCTACATTTCGCACAGGATCAATCAAAATTGGACAAATAGAAGATTGGAAAAATGTTTGATAGCAGAAAGACCGAGACAGAAGTAAAGTTAAACCCCCCTGATTTAATAATAATAAAAAGGTAAACAGAGTAAGCGTAGTCAAAACAAGCCAGAGTTCAGTAACCGGATCGGGTAGTCAGCCAAGCAAATGTCAGAGAGCCAAAGATAAATGTAGTAGTACAGCAAGCAGGATCAGGAGCCAGAAGGAACATCAGCCGATCAAGTCTTCAACAGGATTGCAGGAGGAAAGTCTCTGTGATGTTGACAAAGGCAGAGATCAAGTGAGCTGGACGACTTTAAGTAGGCAGGACTGACGAGCAGAAACAACAACAGCTGAGTAACTGTGAAGAGATAGGGGCTGGCAATTAGCCGACAGCTGAGCGGCCAGCTCAGAGAAGGAAGGGCTGAGCCCAGCCCTGACAGGACTAAAGTTTGTGGTGGAAGGTGCCTCAGGCCTTGCTGCCCTTAAGGATAGGAGTATCTTAATAGTCAAAAGGGAAAGAAGAAAAAGAAGGCGCACCAGCCTTGTGCATTATCCTTATGCCTTGTACACACGACCGGTTTTCCCGTCGGAATAAACTCTGAAGGTTTTTCCGACAGAGTTCCAATGGAATTCCGCTCAAGCTGTCTTGCATACACACGGTCACACCAAATTCCGATTGTCCAGAACGCCGTGACGTACAACACGTACGACGGGACTAGAATACGGAAGTTTAATAGCCAGTAGCCAATAGCTTCGGTCTTGTACTTGCTTCAGAGCATGCGTCGTTTTTGGCCTGTCGAAACAGCATACAGACAATCAGTTTTCCAGATAGGAATTGTTTCAGTCGGAAAAATTTAGAACATGTTCTCTTTCTAGGTCCATCAGAATTTTCGACGTACAAAGTCCGATGGGGGATACACACGATCGGAATATACGATGGAAAGCTCCCGTCTGACTTTTTCTGTCGGACATTCCGCTCGTGTGTACACGGCATTAGACGTCTTTTTATTAAAAATAAGATAAAAAAATACTCACAAACTTGTGGGAAAAGGTTTGAAATACAAATGATCTCCAGAGGACAGCAATTAGTTGACTGACAAACAGACTCCAAATGGTAACAAGGGAGATTTCAAGCCACTGTCGGCTGACGCGGCTCTGAGGAAGAAGGTATCCCTTCGAAACGCGTCAGTGGCCCTTGAAATCTCCCTTGTTGCCATCTGGACTCTGTTTGTCAGTCAACTAATTGTTGTCATCTGGAGATCATTTGTATTGCAAACCTTTTCCCACATGTTTGTGAGTTTTTTAACTTTTTTTTTAATAAAAAGATGTCTAAGGATAATGCACAAGGCTGGGGCGTCCTCTTTTTCTTCTTCCCCATTGGAAAAATGTTGCCTGGTCTGATGAGTCTCGATTTCAGCTGCGACATTCAGATGGTAGGGTCAGAATTTGGTGTAAATAACATGAAAGCATGGATCCATCCTGACCTGTATCAGCAGGTCAGGCTGGTGGTGGTGTAATGGTGGGGGGATATTTTCTTGGCACACTTTGGGCCCCTTAGTACCAATTGAGCATCGTTTAAAAACCACGGCCTACCTGAGTATTGTTGCTGACCATGTCCATCCCTTGATGACTACAGTGTCCCCATCTTCTGATGGCTCCTTCCAGCAGGATAATGCACCATGTCACAAAGCTCCAATCATCTCACCACTGGACAATGAGGTCACTGTACTCCAATGGCCTCCACACTCACCAGATCTCCATCCAATCGAGCACCTTTGGAATGTGGTAGAAAGGGAGATTTGCATCATGGATGTGCACCTGACAAATTTACAGCAACTATCATGTCACTATGGAGCAAAATCTCTGAAAAGTGTTTCCAACACCTTGTTGAATCTATGCCATGAAGAATTAGGGCAGTTCTGAAGGCAAAAGGGGGTCCAACCCGGGACTAGCAAGGTGTCCCAAATAAAGTGTCCGGTGAGTGTATATATTAGGACAAGCCTGCACCCCATGTTCTTGGACACAGGGATGTGCCTTCACTGCTACTTTGAGTGGTGCCAGAAGCAATATAACAGATTGATGTTCAGGTACTTACACTGCTTGCATTTAAAAATACATTTAATGATGTACATGTTGCATTAATGATTACAGAACTGAATTCATTTGTGTCTTTTATATCTGCTTGCAGTTCAAAAAAAAAAAAAAAAATACATGAAAAATTCTAAACAGGATATATACTGTATGTATATAAAATGTGTGAACTAAGGCAAAGGTAAACTTATTGGATTCCTCCACAGATTGGGATAAAATGGTGGAATTCACTTTAAGGAGCCGTCTCCATTGTTTCCGCTTGTCTGTGGTTTGGAAAGAACCCAAACCGCACAGAAGGGACAAGGGAAATCAGCATCTTCAGTGCTTTTTCTGAGGGCTGTGGTTTAGCAAGATGCAGCAAAAAAGCTTTTTTCCCCTCTCTGGTCTTCGGAAGATACCCGTTCATTGTTTTCAGAGACCCGTCATGTGACGTGGAAGCAAACCACATTTGTTTTTAGCAATGGAAAACACTAAATTTAAGTCTGTGGTGGGAGGACAATTGCACAACATAAATGAACCAGAACTTGCAGAATGTTTGCAAAGTAAGTTGATTTGGAGTCATGCAATGCAAACGTAGCGGTACCCCCGTAGGGGCTGCTGGTACTTATGGTCCGTCTCTCACCCTGCACAATCAGGCACACAGTTCTCAGTCACTCTTAAGCTTCATACACACGATCAGATTGTTGGCCAACAAAACCGTGGACTTTTGTCCGAAGGGTGTTGGCACAAACTTGTCTTGCATACACACGGCACACAAATGTTAGCCAACAAACATGAACGTAGTGACGTACTACACTGTTTTTCAGCTCTTTAGCACCAACTTTTGGGCTCCTTCTGCTAATTTCATGTTAGTAGAAGTTTGGTGAGCGTTGATTCGCACTTTTCATTTCGCGCTTTTCAGTTTGTTTCTGAACGGCCGTTTGTCAACCAGCCATGTTACAAAATCAGAGGAGATAACATGTTATTTATTATTGGCCTTGGAGTTATTGCTTTGACCCAAGTCCAGCCCAGGAACAGGAGGAGGAGGATTTCTTGGACCAAAAATTGGTTGCTTTATTAATCGTGACCAATTATATCATAATCCTTTGCTGCGGGAGCTCCAGGAGAATAATCCGGATGATTTTCGGAATTATCCCTGGATGACGGACCCCTGCTTTCACCGACTCTTGCCAATGCTGACCCCCTATATTAAGAAGCAGAACACATGCATGAGGCTTTTATTTTATTTTTTGGTTGAATAATAATGATTTGATTTGGTATATTTTCTATATTTTTAAACGCATAGAATGCACTTTTTAGTTAAGTTCTATTGGCAGATAGCATGTCTAATTATATTTGTTTTATTTTTTTTTAATGCACAATAAAAAAAATGTGTAAAATATTACTTGGCGGTGTGTTTTACTTCAAATGACAGTTTGGGAGTAGGCATTTACCTTTAAAAAAATACAATGTAAAATTAACAAGGAACACGTCACGAATGTTAATTCTCCATTACGAACGCTATTTTACAAGACCGACCGCTTCTGGCTTGTCCTTGCTTCCGAGCATGCATGTTTGTGCTTTGGACTTTTGTCTGACAGACTTGTGTACACACGCTTGGAAAATCTGACAACAGACATTTGTCCATAAAAAATTTAAAAACCTACCATCCAACATTTGTCCGCGGAAAACCTGACAACAATTGTCTGATGGAGCGTACAAATGGTCGGATTTTCCGCCAACAGCCTGTCATCACAGATTTCCCGTCGTCTTTGCGCTTTGTTTTTTTTTTTTTTTTTTTATTGGGGGAATTTAACTTGAATGGGGTAAAGGTAAGCATGGGATCCCCACTTGATTGAAGAAAATTAAAGACTTGGGACTGCAACTATATACACTCTCTGTATATACACCTCCTCCCTTCCAGCTCCAGCACATCACTTGATTACTGCTTATTCTTGACAAGCTAGGACTACAGTTTAGGCCTGGCACTGGGTCAGCCAGGCCTGAGTAAATGCCCTTTGCAAGCAGGGAACGTGGGCCCCTTTGGTGTAGCAAAATGGTGGCAGTCCTAGTGTTAGCTGTCCACGTGGCTACTGATCCCAGCACCACATCCCTCCTGACTGCAGCTGCCTCTTTCCACCGCCCGTGCCACCACAGTCCACTCCACTGGCTCTGCACCCATCCCAGACTACTCTCTCCCAGTCCTCTCAGGTGTGCCTCCCCAGTCCTCCTGTGTGAACACTCACCAGTCCTCCTGGCTGCCTCTGTGGAACTCCTGGAGATTTGCCTGGCAGTGCTCCCCTGCTGTCCTCTCTTGCTCTTTCTGTGCCTACTGGTCAGGACACCTCCGTGGGTTGTAAGAGGGTCCCGTCCACACCCGAGCCTGGGTCCAAGGTCACCCCCCAGACTGGGGAACTTCCTTAAAGACCCTGATAGCCTAACACTCCATCTACATCTTCCACCCAAACAACTCCTCAACCAGTTAGGCTGACCTTAAGTATTTGAGGGGGCTTGCCATTCCTAGTTCGGGATTGGACAGGGCCATCAGAATACTCCAGGAAGCCCCACCTTTCCTTCCTTTCCATAAACTTCTAGCATGTTCTGGAAGGAGAGGGGAGGTCTCAGTGATGCTACCACACCTACCACAACTAGAGGGTTCTACACAGACTTGCTGGAATTGTGCAACAAACTGGTGAAGCCTTGCAAGTCTAGCAAAAGCTTTGCAAGTTATTTTCAAAATTGCAGCACAATTGCTTGCTATCTGGGTAGGTGTTACCCCAATTTGGCTGCAAAACTGAAAATACACTTTAACCTATTTTTATTTATGACTGTCATGTTGATTAATACATTTTCCATGTTTTTTATTTTGTATTAAAGTGGTTGTAAACCTCTGAAATGAAAATGAACAGAGCACATCCTTCTATAATGTGTACTTGCCTCTATTCAAAGTACCTAATGTGATTTCTGTCTTCTCTCTTGTCCTTCTGCTATCTGCACTTCTGACAGTGTATGCTGACACCAGACAATACCGGGCCCTGCTCCCTCCAGCATACAGCGGGCGAAGGGCAGCCTCACCTGTGCATGTTTCCCTTTGTGACTGTGTGTGGGGGGGTGTCCTTTCCCTCCACTCAGGTATCAGATGCATTGTACAGTAACCCACATTACATACATTCCTGTATTATGATGCAATATATGACAACATGCCATAATAGGGGATATTTACTGAAACTGGATAGTGCAAAATGTGGTGCAGCTCTACTTTTGTCCAAGCTCAATTGAACAAGCTGAAGTTAGATGCTGATTGGCTAACATGCACAGCTGCACCAGATTCTGAGTGCTCCAGGTTTAGTAAATCTCCCCAAATATGTTGCTATGTGCTTCCTTACAAATTGTGTGGCATGTCCAATTTTTGGGATGTCTTGGTGTATTGGCAGCCCGTGGTGGCAAATAACCAATATCCAAATCTATTCCCCTAAATGTGTCGCACTCAGTGATCTTACTGTCCGCTGAATGTGTCAGAAACAATAGTTTTTGCTGCAGGTGTGAAGTAAAGCATCGTGACAATGGCATGTGAACACCACGATCTGTTGCCTTTGCAGCCTTAGGGGGTGGTTGGGGGGCCTTCAAGTCTAAACAAACTCTAACACACATTGATAGAATTTTTATAACAAGCTGTTTACATGCCCATCCAAAAAAAAAAAAAACATGGGGTGTATTTATCATTAATTTGACCATTAGAAAAAAAAAATTAAAATGTGAATCTGCCCAAGTAGGATTCAATGAGATTTGCTCAAATTGTTTCAAGATTCGTTCTATATATTATATGATAGTCACTGGATGAAACTTATTAGTTGGAATTTTGCCAGGAACGAATCTTGATATTGCAATAGGAAATTTTTTTCTAAATTTCTTTGTGGGAATGTTTTGGAGAAACTTGTTATGGGAATTTGTATATTTAGCAATATGCTGTCCGTGGTGCTGAAACTGTGTAAGGCAACAGAGAAGTTATCTGTTCCCTGATGCCACGTACACACGGTCGGACTTCATCTACAAAAGTCCTACAGCCCGTCCGACAGACTTTCGACAGACTTTCGACGGACTTTTGGTGGACTTTCAACAGACTTTCTAACGACCGTACTTGCCTACACACGATCACACCAAAGTCCGACGGATTCGTACGTGATGACGTACACCGGACTAAAATAAGGAAGTTGATAGCCAGTAGCCAATAGCTGCCCTAGCGTGGGTTTTTGTCTGTCGGACTAGCACACAGACGAGCGGATTTCTGGGTCCGGCGGAATTACGACGTAAAGATTTGAAGCATGTTCCAAATCTAAAGTCCGTCAGATTTGCGACTGGAAAAGTCCGCTGAAGGTCCGGTGAAGCCCACACACGATCGAATCGTCCGCCGGATTTGGTCCGTCGGGGTCCGTTGGGCAAGTCCGGTCGAAAAGTCTGACCGTGTGTACGTGGCATGATCCCTGCTCCCTGAAACTGTGTAAGGCAAGGAAGTCATCTGCTCCCTAAGGAAACTGATTTAGGGGTCCCTCCAAACCTGAACCAGTTCAGCAGTGCAACACTGGAAAAAGTATTTTTCTAAAAACCCTATGTCCATCTTTGCACACCATGTACAATGTGTGTGTGCAATGTAGGTTGTGTGCGGTGGATTGTCAGAATGTTTAGCCATCACCCTTAGCTTTAGATGAATTGCTGTCTCTGGTTTCCCATCTTCTGCTCATCCTATTGGGGAAACTTTAATTTTTCTTTCTACAGATCTTCTAAATGTCCCTAGGGGTATCACTGAATATTATTGGAGGTAGGGCATTCTTGGGTTTCTCCTTGACCATTATCCAGTGCTAGATGACAAGGAGGTGTCAAGGCATCATCCCCTAACCATTCAACACCGAGGATGATGGGAAGCTTTTAACTACCTACATTGTAATTCCATGTACAAGCCCATACAGGAAAGCGAGCTGAGGAGCAACAAGAAGAGAAGAGAAGCCACAGAGCACAATGCTAACATAAGTTTAAAAGCCCATCATCAAGGGGAACAAAAATGCTCCCTTGAAGTGGGGCTCTCCTCACACTGAAAAGGTTAAATGCTCATCTATGTATAGGGGGCAACCAAAAGCACTTTTACTTCCCCAATCCTCTGAACCTCCCACAGCTAGGCGCTCTATTCTTCTCCTCTCGCACACCTCCCCAGGAATTGGCAGGAGCATGGCAAATACTGTATTCAGCCTAGGCATTAACATTTCTCACCCTAAGCTCTTACAAGTTCTTCACAGAGGCATGGGGGACAATCAAATACCCTGGCTGTGGAGCTAAGAACAGACCGGGACAATCAATCTTAGCTACTCTGATTACAGATTAAGCCAACAAGTAAATTTAGAAATATGTGTGAAAATCTTGCGCTAATTATAAGTGTAGACTGCTGCACTTTTACCGCTCCTTGAATATAAGGAGATAATGGAAAAAAAATGTGAAAATATAAAAGGTTGCGCTAAACAAAGAAAACTCTTATCGAAAAATTATAACAAACACAGTGTATCAACTGGTGATAAATAAAGAGTTCAATAAACAAGTGTCCATGTGTATCAAAAATGATTCCATTAGTATTCCACCAACTGGATGTGCCATCCACCGTTCCCAGTGATAATTAAGTATAACAATCCAAATGAAAATTAAGTTGGCCTCTTAACAACTCTCGATGATTCTAGATTATAAGAGATGATCTACGCATGAGGTAAGTAAATGCCCGATGCCTGGCCACATCCTCTGTGTGTCTCCCGACCTCCAAGATGGATGGATGGATCCGACAGCTCCCGGCTTAGCATCCCAACACCGCTCACCCTGACTCCACACTGAAAGTATACTCCACAGCGTACCAGCACAGCTTGCCTCGCTCTGGATTACTGTGCTTCACTCAGGTCCAATAGGCCAATTTAATTTTCATTTGGATTGTTATACTTTATTATCACTGGGAACGGTGGATAGCACATCCAGTTGGTGGAATACCAATGGAATCATTTTTTGATACACATAGACACTTGTTTATTGAACTCTTTATTTATCAACTATCAACTAAATTTGCCTAACAACCTATCCTAGGACAGTTCTACAATTGTTTGATAAATTTCTCACAAATGGCGAATCTTGTTTGACGCAATTTTCAAAGGGCGAATCTTGTTTAAAAAGAGGGGAAAGCCACTGTAAATAATAGAATCAGTGTATGACAAGGGAATCTTTTTTTGGAAAAATTGGCAAATATTGGGCCAATGTTGGGTGAATCAATGATACATACACCTATATACATGCCCTTTAATTCATTTTTACATTCATTTTTTTCTTTGACAGTGTATTTTCTTATGACACTTTCAGTTGTGCGTATCTGTGGGAGCATTAAAACTTTTTCATCATGAAGTATGACAATTTTTGTTTTTATTTTCACTAAAGGACTAAAGTATAGTACATACAGTGATATGTCCCAAAAGTCAGGTGACATGAAGGCAAGATAAGCTAGTGAAATTATCCATTCCTTTATTTTTGTGCAAAAAGGAACAAACATTACAGCTATTATTTTATTCAGAAGCCAAGCATGATATTCGATCTACAAATAAATTGTCTACAACAATCTTTTAAAGTCTCTGGGAGTAAAAGTAAAGAATTTGTCCTCATGGGAACTCTTCTAGAAGTGCATGTATTCAATATCTATTAATGTACTGGACCTGTCTGGGCTGCGGGCCAATTTAACTGTAAAGTAAGAATTATGTTACTGTGGTTACTGTAGAAACAAAGTGATTTATTATGTGAAAAATGGAAACTTTAAAATAGTATAAAAAACATAGTAAATCAGCCATTAGTAATTGTAGAGCTGACAGCATTAAACTTGAAGTGTGTGCAGGCATTACCCAAATGTACCCTCAAACCTCCCACCACCCCTGCATGGGCTAACAATATTTTTTTTTCCTTTACCTTTAGTGAGAAATAACGCCTACATGCAATCATGGCACCAGCTTATTCTGCTGGGAAAGAAATCGATATATGCATGGATGCATGGGAAGAGAAAAAAAAGAGGGCCAGGGACATGTGGAGTTCTGTAGTTGTTAGGACTGACACCCCTGGCAGTTAATGTGGGCTTGCCCAAAACACAACATCCGTGTGACAACTCCTTTCCAGAGTTCCCCCACAAGAAATGATGGGACGGTAACCATAGTGGCCCCCAGGCTACTTTGCTGTGTGATGTCACTAGGTTGCAGGTCTCAGGATCACATTCACAAGAGGTTGCAAGAACAGGAACAGGAGTGGCTATAATGCAAAGACAGGGTGTGACATAAGGACAGAGTTCAGGCAGAGGAAAGGGCTGGCGACAGGTAAGAGTGTAGTCAGTGTCCAGGCAGAGAACAGGGCTGGTGGTGGGTAAGAGCGTAGACATTGTCCAGGCAGAGGACAGGGCTGGTGGCGGGTAAGAGCGTAGACATTGTCCAGGCAGAGGACAGGGCTGGTGGCAGGTAAGAGTGTAGACAGTGTCCAGGCAGAGGACAGGGCTGGTAGCAGGTAAGAGCGTAGTCAGTGTCCAGGCAGAGGACAGGGCTGGTAGCAGGTAAGAGCGTAGTCAGTGTCCAGGCAGAGGACAGGGCTGGTAGCAGGTAAGAGCATAGACAGTGTCCAGGCAGAGGACAGGGCTGGTAGCAGGTAAGAGCGTAGTCAGTGTCCAGGCAAAGCACAGGGCTGGTAGCAGGTAAGAGCGTAATCAGTGTCCAGGCAGAGGACAGGGCTGGTAGCAGGTAAGAGCGTAGACAATATCCAGGCAGAGGACAGGGCTGGTAGCAGGTAAGAGCGTAGTCAGTGTCCAGACAGAGGACAGGGCTGGTAGCAGGTAAGAGCGTAGTCAGTATCCAGGCAGAGGACAGGGCTGGTAGCAGGTAAGAGCGTAGTCAGTGTCCAGGCAGGGGACAGGGCTGGTAGCAGGTAAGAGGGTAGTCAGTATCCAGGCAGAGGACAGGGCTGGTAGCAGGTAAGAGCGTAGTCAGTGTCCAGGCAGAGGACAGGGCTGGTAGCAGGTAAGAGCGTAGTCAGTGTCCAGGCAGAGGACAGGGCTGGTAGCAGATAAGAGCGTAGTCAGTGTCCAGGCAGAGGACAGGGCTGGCGGCAGGTAAGAGCATAGTCAGTGTAAAGGTGGAAGACAGGGCTGGCGGCAGGTACGCTTATTCAAGGGAGTATCAGGATTAGGCAGAGTTGGCAACAGGGGCAAGAGTCACAAGCAGGGTCAGGCAGTCTGAGTAGTCAACAGGTACTTCAGGAACAACAAGAAACTAGTGTACAGGGTAGCTGGTTAGAAGAAACAGCACTGGTAGTGCATGAGGGAAAATGTTACTTGAGAGCATAACAAACGTCTGCACCTTGTGCAACTGCGTGCTAGTACATAGGCTCCAATGCTCACATGCCAACATGTGCACGCCTGCCACACCCGACCATGACCAGCCATAGTCAAAAGACTACAGACCACACGTGACGTGCTACAGACAGACAGGACAAGTCATGTCTCTGGCTGTACATACTGTAACAGTAGGCAGGGATAACAATGCTGGTATAGATTTCAGTCAGCAAAGGCACTGTGTTATGAAATTATGAAGTTGTGTTCCCTTATAGCAGTGATTGCGAACCTTGGCACCCCAGGTGTTTTGAAACTACATTTCCCATGATGCTCATGCACTCTGCAGTGTAGTTGAGCATCATGAGAAATGTAGTTCCAAAACATCTGGGGTGCCAAGGTTTACCATTACTGCCTTATAGTCGTGTGTTTTGCTTTACATTTTTCTGAATTTTCTTGCAGAATTTTGCACTTTCCAGGTACTCTGTTGAGAAAGTTCCAGAGTCTGATCTCAGAGGTGACTACAGAGAGTCCTGTCTGTTCTGTCAGCTAGTCAACCCAAGATTTTCATCAGCTGGTTGGACCTAGCTTTAACCAAACAAGGAGGCAATGTTTAGAAAGGGTCCTTAAGCCTATCCCTTCCTCTGTTAATCCTCCCTCCTCGAGTTCTGTTGGAAGAGATCCACTGTCGAGTTTGGTTACTGGGTTGAGGTACCAAGTCTGGCGCCCAGGCCCAGAGCATATTGCTCATCTGTGTGACCACATATGTGTGCCATGTGGGCCTCAGATGTCTTCTCTAAAAGTCATCACTGGAATAGAGATTCATAAGAACATCTTGTTTTGTAATTGGATGGTGTAATCCACCAAAAACTGCTAGGTGAGGAGCCCCATGTGAGTTTTGAGCTTGGACCTCCTTTGTCTTCCTGTTCTACATATTTCTAGTAAAGCATTGAAAATTACCTTTAAGTGTGTATCTACTGTACTTCAAGGGCAAGTAAGCATGACCAATCCTGGGGACAAGAAATGTCCTATGAAAGAGTCCAATTTGTATCTACCAGACCTCTTTAGGTGGAGCCAGAAAAAGTCAAGAACATCAGCTCAAGCTTCCCTGTACAGCCAAGGGGTGTAATGTCTCAAAGGTCAGGGTCATCTCAAATGACCCCTTTAAGTACTGTGACATACGCAACTTAAGTTTTGCATGAAATAAATGATGCAGCGCTAAGGTTGCAAAAAGCACATTTGCATAAATAAATGATATAAATGTGACTTAAACATAAATATCTCAAATAAACAGAGATTCATACATGGTGAAATGTGAATCAAACAAAGAAAAAGAGAAATTTCATTTTTTCTTTGTTTGATTCACATTTCACCATGTATGAATCTCTGTTTATTTGATATATTTATGTTTAAGTCACATTTTTATCATTTATTTATGCAAATTTGCTTTTTACAACCTTAGCGCTGCACTTATTTATTCACAGTTTTTGCTTTTTGTCTACAAGCTGTGCTGGCTGCTAGGTTGTAGGTTCACAGCGCAGTATTCCTTTAACTTTATTTTATGAAATAAATGATATTTGAACAAAGATGATACCATCTTTCTGGAGAGGTCTACAGATTGAGGCAAAATCAAGGGAAGTACTGTGATGTCTGTGAGAATTAATATTTACCTGGCAGTGTCACACTTAGCATTTATGTATTTATTCATGAAAAAAAAAAACATATCCAATGCCTAAGGGTTTGTTAAGGTAGGCGTCAAGGAAAAAAAGACAATTTATTTGCCTTTGGTATTTCTTCACATCAGTTTTACGTCCAGCAAGTGTAATTACCCCTCTCTTTTTACTGAACTTGCACATACCAGCTGCATGTTGAAATTTGTTTAGCAGTGGGGTTTGTGGTGCCTTATTTTATTTTCGGGTATACTAGAAGTCAGTGGTTTCCAAACTGTGGCCCTTTGCAGCTGGAGAGGAAGTCAAGAGGAACATTGCTCCTCTATGGTTTCCTGGGTAATGGGGGAAGCTACTGGGTTGGATGCTGCCACCCCATGTGACCTTGGCAGCCATCTTGGGTCAGGCATAGCCTATTTAAGGCCCTGGCTCCCAGGTTTGGTGCGCTTTATGCGAGTGGGTAGCATAGGGGAAAGTACCCCATCTAGCAGGAACAGTACTAGTAGGTAGGGAAAGGTTCCTGATGAGGAAAGAAAGCATAGGGATGCAACTCCTCTGGACATCCTCCTGCTGGGACATGAGATGGCCAGGCCACATTCTGCCCTCTTAACAGATGCTGTCAATCCAGCTGAAACCTACTCTCTTCACTTTGCTGGAAACCATGAGTGTACCTGGTTGGGCATTCTGCCCACTGGGTTTCTTGTGAACTGTTGCTGCATTACTTCAATGCAAGTTTTCTTTGCACCGGACTGAGTGAATTATTGCAGCTGCACCCCACCTACATACATGCTATGGAATTAGGCCTTAGCCCAATACGAACTGATCCTTTGGCAACACAACAAACATCTGGAACCTGTTATTACCACATTAAAAAAAAAAAAATATATATATATATATATATATATATATATAAATAAGAAACAATAGGACCAATGCTTAATGTAATTATTTCTTTTACTTGAATATTCCAAAATACATACAAAACTTGAAAGTGCAGACATGCAAGCAACTGTACAGTATCGAGCATAAATCGCTCTTTATCAGGCTTCTCTGTGTGTCACAGCCAGAGAAGCCTGATGAAGCCTGATGAAGAGCGATTTATGCTCGATACTGTACAGTTGCTTGCACGTCTGCACTTTCAAGTTTTGTATGTATTTTGGAATATTCAAGTAAAAGAAATAATTACATCAAGCATCGGTCCTATTGTTTCTTCATTTTGATTTATGGTGGAAGATTGGGAGTCCACCCTGACGATGCTGTGATCAAACCAAAGGACTAAGAAAAGAAGGTAACTGAATTTTGAATATATATATATTAGAATAATTAAAGTAACAAGACAATATAAAAAGAAAAAAAAAAGAAATGAAAGAGTAAAAAAAAAGTAATAAAATACAAATATTAAAGGAAAAGGGAAGAAAAGGAAATAAAGAAAAGGCAAAACAAAACAACAATAAAGCAATCAAAGAACAACATTTTTGGGAGGTATGGGACTTTAAAGATGCTCTTGGTTTACGTACATATGACACCGTTAATATATAAAAAATATACGAATTTATTAAATTACATAAGAAAAATGTAAAACATTTCATACAATACATCCGCATCTGATTATGTGAAAAGGGACATGACTTGTGATGTTATATTGCTGTTTTCACGCTTATATTCTATATGTTTCACAGTGAGGCTTCTTCAGGAAATACAAACGAGGAATCTCATCTACTAAGCAAGTAAACATGCATATCAAATACGTTTTGTTATGATATTCACAAAGAAAATACATTACATGTACAGAAAAAGATATATCTATACATATGGATGCACACCCATAAATGTAAAGCGTCCCCCAATATTGATTCCTACCTCAATGTGATGAGGGTTTGGAGCCAAGTTATGGCCAAATTGTGAGAGAGGAATAGGGTCCAATGGCCCTGTGTGTCCAACCGGCTGGAGATCGATCGTCCAAATGAGCCGGAGCTCCCGCAGAGAGGGGTATGTAATCATGAAATGTACACGAATAAAAGAATACAACCTATAATTTAATAAAACACAACATATCTATAAGGGCTTATGCCTCCATATCTAGAGCATTAGACGGACCAATGTCCTATTGAATAGAGCTTACTTGGAAAAGTTTCTTTGGATAGGAGCCTAGGAGTCTGAAAATGCATCAGAGGGCATCAGTAGTCTGATTAAACGACGGCCAGCTCTACACGTTTCATTTCAATCTACCCTACTTTATGTGATTCCATTACGTGTTGCCCATCCCGTGCCTAATTTACTAATATAACATATCCTCTTCCTTTAATGACATCAATCATCTCTCCACTGTGCCACCAAGAGGAGGAAAAAAGAAACAACAAAATGAAATAGTAGAGTGAGATTATATTGAATTAAAACACTAAACATAATAGGACACGAAAATAGTAATTCGAAATGATACACTTTTTTTTTATTTATATATATTTTTTTAATACTTTTTTTTGTATTGTTGGTTGTTTGACACATGTAATAGGGCGCTGTAAAGCCCCCGTCTTAATTATACTTTGAATAATGTTGTGCACAAATTGAGATTTGGTTATGGGTAGGTAAGTGGGTGGTCTTTTTCCTTTTTTTTTTTTCCTTTCTCTCTTTTGAAGAGGACATGATCAAGGATCCGGTGTGTTTTCTCGGGGTGGGGGGGGTTAGTGTGGTGTATGTTAATGAAAAGATTTATATAGATATATTGTGCAATGTGTATTTCTATGTTGTATGTTCAATCCCCCCCCCCCCCCCGAATCGTCAAGAAGGTGTTGCATTTGCCAGTTGCAGTGTCCGCCGTGACCGCCACTGACTTTTTCCTGAGTGTGTCGGCTGCTCTTTGTCCTGATACATCTGAAGTCCCTCCCTCACCACCGGCCCGATCGTCGGATGAGATGGCTCGGCTGCTCGGGCCTCTGCTGGGCAGCTGGGCTGTCCCACCGCTCCTCTTTAGTTATTGGCTGCCTGCCTGTGTATGTGTTGTGTAGATCCGTCCGGCGCCAGACACTCAGTGCAGTCAGTGGCCGAGCCGCCGAGTGATATGCTGCCAGTGCCTACTCATCATCACATCACAGGAAATCCTGACCTTAAGTAGATGGCATATAAAGTTGCAAGCAACAGAAGAAGAACCACAGGTAACAGCAGTTAGGACTTGGAGGGGCATTTTGATTTATATATTACTGTAAAGATATGTCTGTGTATGTTATAAGAGATAATTCGTCTTCTTCACTTTGTATTGCAAATTACTGTAATGTAATGTATTGCAATACAGTACATCTGTTGTGGCCAGATTTTGATCTTGATGAAAACAGCCTATACAGACTGTATAGGCTGTTTTCATCAAGATCAAAATATGGCCACAACAGATGTATTGCAATACATTGAAATATAAAAAGATGTACATTCTCTAGGCTATATGTATATGGGCATGGACTGGTACGCCTGGCCTGAGTAACTTTCAATACAAAGTGAAGCTGAATTATTTCTTATATAACACATACGGTATATAACACATATATCTTTCTACTGGAAAGATATATGCGTTATATAAGAGATAATTCAGCTTCACTTTGTATTGGAAATTACTCAAGCTAGGCATACCATGCCCATATAAATATAGCCTAGAGAATGTACATCTTTTTATTTTGCATGGCTGACCTTAAAATGATACCCCCCCCCAAAAAAAGTTCAGCGGACGCCCACGACTGAAAGCGTAGTTCTACTTATACCTGCCTCCATTTAACAACAGTCCATTGGTCTAAAGACTCTAAAGAAAGACGGACATAAATCCATCCAATGATAGCAGTCCCAGCTGGACCTATAAGTGCAAAGTGGGAAGTATGGGTAAGACCAAGTTCAAACCGGTAGCTATGTGTCAATTAGGGTTGCCATCTCATCCCTTTAAACCCAAACACATATGAATTACACAGGTTCTGAGGCTAATTTAATGCAGATAAGGCACCAAGTGAGTTTAATTACCACCTTAATCATCCACAGAACCTGTGTAATCAGGGCCGGACTGGCCAACCCCTGCGGCCGCCGGCCGCTGTGAGGGCAGCGGCGCCTGAAAGAAAAATGGCTGCGGGGGCCGGGCCGACGTGCAACTGCGCAGGCGCCAGCGCTGTTCCGAGGTTGGCCGTGCTCGGGAAAACCCGTACACGCTCGGCAATTTTCGGAAGTGCGGGCGCATGCGCAGTGACACGATGGCGCCGAGCGGCGCCATTTTCTAAGGTAAAGCGGTTGCAGCGCTCAGTGTCTGGCGGCCTGTGCCTCTTCCTGCGTCCCCCCACAGCCTCTGACCTCCTGCCCGCCCCCCCCTGCAGCCTCCGATCACCTGTCCCCCCCCTGCAGCCTCTGATCACCTGTCCCCCCCTGTAGCCTCTGACCACCTGTCCCCCCCCTGCAGCCTCTGACCACCTGCCCCCCCCTGCAGCCTCTGACCACCTGTCCCCCCCCCCCTGCAGCCTCTGACCACCTGTCCCCCCCCTGCAGCCTCTGACCACCTGTCCCCCCCCCCCTGCAGCCTCTGACCACCTGTCCCCCCCCCTGCAGCCTCTGACCACCTGTCCCCCCCCTGCAGCCTCTGACCACCTGTCCCCCCCCCTGCAGCCTCTGACCTCATTGTCCCCCCCAGCCTCTGACCTCCTGTCCCCCCCCCGCAAGCCTCTGACCTCCTGCCCCCCCCCCTGCAGCCTCTGACCACCTGTCCCCCCCTGCAGTCTCTGACCTCCTGTCTCCCCCCTGCAGCCTCTGACCTCCTACCCCCCCCTGCAGCCTCTGACCTCCTGCCCCCCCCTGCAGCCTCTGACCACCTGTCCCCCCCTGCAGCCTCTGACCTCCTGTCTCCCCCCTGCAGCCTCTGACCTCCTGCCCCCCCCTGCAGCCTCTGACCTCCTGCCCCCCCCTGCAGCCTCTGACCTCCTACCCCCCCTGCAGCCTCTGACCACCTGTCCTCCCCTGCAGCCTCTGACCTCCTGTCTCCCCCCTGCAGCCTCTGACCTCCTGCCCCCCCCTGCAGCCTCTGACCACCTGTCCCCCCCCTGCAGCCTCTGACAACCTGTCCCCCCCTGCAGCCTCTGACCTCTTCTCGTCCCCTCCTCAGCCTCTGACCTCTTCTCGTCCCCTCCTCAGCCTCTGACCTCTTCTCGTCCCCTCCTCAGCCTCTGACATCTTCTTGTCCCCTCCTCAGCCTCTGACCTCTTCTCGTCCCCTCCTCAGCCTCTGACCTCTTCTCGTCCCCTCCTCAGCCTCTGACCTCCCCTGTGGTCCCCTCCGCAGCCTCTGACCTCCCCTGCACCATCCGCAGCCTCTGACCTCCCCTGCATCATCCGCAGTCTCTGACCTCCTGTCCCCCCTGCAGCCTCTGACCTCCTGTCCCCCCTGCAGCCTCTGACCTCCTGTCCCCCCTGCAGCCTCTGGCCTCCTGTCCCCCCTGCAGCCTCTGGCCTCCTGTCCCCCCTGCAGCCTCTGACCTCCTGTCCCCCCTGCAGCCTCTGACCACCTGTCCCCCCTGCAGCCTCTGACCACCTGTCCCCCCTGCAGCCTCTGACCACCTGTCCCCCCTGCAGCTTCTGACCTCCTGTTCGCACCCCCCTGCAGCCTCTGACCTCCTGTCATCCCCTCCTCAGCCTCTGACCTCTTCTCGTCCCCTCCTCAGCCTCTGACCTCTTCTCGTCCCCTCCTCAGCCTCTGACCTCTTCTCGTCCCCTCCTCAGCCTCTGACCTCGTGTCGTCCCCTCCTCAGCCTCTGACCTCGTGTCATCCCCTCCTCAGCCTCTGACCTCGTGTCGTCCCCTCCTCAGCCTCTGACCTCGTGTCATCCCCTCCTCAGCCTCTGACCTCGTGTCGTCCCCTCCTCAGCCTCTGACCTCGTGTCGTCCCCTCCTCAGCCTCTGACCTCGTGTCATCCCCTCCTCAGCCTCTGACCTCGTGTCGTCCCCTCCTCAGCCTCTGACCTCGTGTCGTCCCCTCCTCAGCCTCTGACCTCATGTCGTCCCCTCCTCAGCCTCTGACCTCGTGTCGTCCCCTCCTCAGCCTCTGACCTCGTGTCGTCCCCTCCTCAGCCTCTGACCTCGTGTCGTCCCCTCCTCAGCCTCTGACCTCGTGTCGTCCCCTCCTCAGCCTCTGACCTCGTGTCGTCCCCTCCTCAGCCTCTGACCTCTTCTGTGGTCCCCTACGCAGCCTCTGACCTCCTGTCGTCCCCTCCTCAGCCTCTGACCTCCTGTCGTCCCCTCCTCAGCCTCTGACCTCGTGTCGTCCCCTCCTCAGCCTCTGACCTCTTCTGTGGTCCCCTCCTCAGCCTCTGACCTCCTGTTGTCCCCTCCTCAGCCTCTGACCTCCTGTCGTCCCCTCCTCAGCCTCTGACCTCCTGTGGTCCCCTCCTCAGCCTCTGACCTCCTGTGGTCCCCTCCTCAGCCTCTGACCTCCTGTCGTCCCCTCCTCAGCCTCTGACCTCTTCTGTGGTCCCCTCCTCAGCCTCTGACCTCTTCTGTGGTCCCCTCCGCAGCCTCTGACCACCCCTGCATCATCCGCAGCCTCTGACCACCCCTGCATCATCCGCAGCCTCTGACCACCCTTGCATCATCCGCAGCCTCTGACCTCCCCTGCATCATCCGCAGCCTCTGACGTCCCCTGCATCATCCGCAGCCTCTGACCTCCCCTGCATCATCCGCAGCCTCTGACCTCCCATGTACCATGCGCAGCCTCTGACCTCTCCTGTACCATGCGCAGCCTCTGACCTCTCCTGTACCATGCGCAGCCTCTGACCTCTCCTATACCATGCGCAGCCTCTGACCTCTCCTGTACCATGCGCAGCCTCTGACCATCTCCTGTCTTATATCACGTCTGCAGTCTGGAGCGGAGTCAACAGTGGGAGTGCCTCAGGGATGGGGGTCATGGGAGAAGTCAGACATGTATAGACTATGGAGAGGAAACTATGGGATAAAACCAGAGCCACCGAGCTGGAGACGGCTGACTGAGCCCTGTACGGTGCACCTAAGAGGAGGTCAGTGACAGCGCCGCCAGGCCTACCTGAGAGGGGGGGGGGTCAATACAATATTGTAAGGGGGCACTGATATATAGGTTTCCCCCTATATCAGTAAACCCCCGTACCTTAGTGTTTTCTTTCTGCGGAAGGTGGTCTCTGGTCAACAGAGTCCTCCCCACATTCCCAGAGTTCCCCTTTACATCATAGTCTGCAGGATTCCACCTTACAGTGCAAGGGGGGACTCTGATGTAAAGGGCAATGCTGCAGACCCTGATGTAAGTGAGAACTCTGATGTAAAGGGGAAAGCAATGGACTCTGATATAAGTGGGGTCTCTGGTCACCAGTGCCCCCCTTTTATATCAGAGTTCCTGCTTAGATCATGATCTGCAATGTTCCCCTTTATGTCAGAGTTCCCTTGCACTGTAAAGGGGAATCCTCCTGATATATGGGGGAACTCTGTGTTGGGTTATATTAATCTGACCTTCATGTAAGAGGAGAAATATGGTTTTTGACTTTTGTTTAACTTAACACATTGCTAATAGCAGTTTATAGCTTAAATATTGATATTTGCACTGAAACCTGCCATTTACGGCACCTTTTTTTTGCAGTATCAGTAAAAAATGTGCCAGTAAATGCCATGATTTTTTTGCCAGTAAAAAAATAAAAAATTGCTGCTGTTTGTAAATTCCATGTCTCTCTTATCTATAGATAATACACTCTTCAAATGTGCTTTAAAATGCATGGTTTTCCCTTTTGTGAACAAAAAAAATAACGACGTTATGCGGTTGGGCTGGTATAAAAATGCTATGGGGCTGGTATGAAATTATTTCCAGGGCTGGTTTTTATTCCCAGTCCGGCCCTGTGTGTAATTAATATGTGTTCGGGTTCAAAGGGATGAGGTGGCAACCGTAGTGTCAATCTTTGGCCATTCGTTTGTATAATCATACCTGCTTGCTGTCAATGATGCCGTGAGACTCCCAGGGACACAAACAACATGGCGTCAGCCATGTGGGTCCTTTTATACCCCTCCCCGTCATGACAGATGCAATGATGCAATGTGGACGCAAATGGGAGGGGCTGCTTGATAACGAACAGCCCCGGGCACCAGCCGAAATCACACATACCGCAGCTCCAACCAATGGGCGAGGACACAGTCCAGGGCGGCTGCGCCACAGGGCAGGACCAACGAGAACAGCGCCATCAGTCCCATTTGTGATGGAGCTCATAGAGCAGGACACTGGAGGGCCCAAGTGCCATTGGATCAATCGCAATCCCTCAATGGCGGCCACACAAAGGTGCCCCCGCGGGGGGAGAAAACGAATGACCCCATTGTGTGGGACCAATCTGCTTGGATGCCCTCGGATGTCTGCACAGGGATCCAAAAGGCGAATGGGCAATCAAGTCAGATGGGTCACACATCGAACATCACAAAAACACTTTACAAACACAAATGATATATGGAAACAATAAAATAATACAAATGACAAAGAAGAATAAATAAAATAAAGGAAAAAAAAGAAAAGGATGATAAGAGAAGAAAAGGAAAAAAGAAAAGATTGCATTAAGCTGTAGAGTACATTCAGTGCCTTGTGCCCTTTACTATAACCTTGCAAAGACTACAAATGGAGCCACTACATGATCTGCGGAATGTATAGAAGTGTGTAGGGATTACTGCAGTAAAAATAACCAGTTTATCATCCTGTCACTGATCCCGTTTACTTCAAATTAGATATATGTTATAAATTGGCACAGCGCTGGCCGGCTGTATGAGACAAGAGTAGAGTAACAGTAGGGAGAATAGATGGCTTTGGAGATCACATTTGAGATATGAAATATGTTTTTTATTCAGAGAATGAAAACGCCAAAAGCGGCAAAATTGTTACAGATCATACAAGGTAAACTCAACACAACAACATAAAAAGGGCTCTGGTGGGTCACATTCTGCAACGGCTTTGTTTATTTATTATTTTTTACTCATAAGTATGTGACAATTAAAGTTGTTGTAAAGGTTACATAGGAAAATACAATACACGGTTGATTTACTGAAGGCAAAAAGACTGTTCATTTTTTTGCAAAGGAAGTTGCACTTTGCAAGGGAATTTTCCCCAGAGCTTAGTGAAGATGGTGAAGTTTCACTTTAGAAGAATACCTAATTACGTGCAAGAAATATTTAAAAAAAAAACATTTTTGTTTGCATATGATCGGATAATGGAAGTCAATAGTAAATTAATCGCAATATGACCATTTATATGTGGACATCCCCACAAATGGTTTATATTTTGATTTGAATGTAAAGAATTGTGCTTTTCCAGCCTTGTGGCAAGGCCAGGTCTTCTCATCCAACATAGTACAAGACCTCATAAATGCTATTTTGGCTGAATGGGCCCAGTATGACCAAATGTATGTGGGCATCCCTAAAAATTATGAAGTTCAGTTGCTTCCACTGAGGCATTCTGTTAATGCTTCATCATGCAATGAAATTTTAGACATTTGTGCTCTCCCAGCCTTGTGGCAACAGTTTGGGGAAGGCCCATTGGGAGAAATTGGAACATCAACTCTGAGCCAGGTCTTCAAATCCAACATCAGTCTCTCACCATAAAAATATTTTTTTTTTTGGCTGAACAAGAAGCAAGATTTATTTTGGAAATGAGGGGAAATCCACTTTCAGACAGTTGTCACCAAAACAGGTATCTCTAACGAAAGACTTCCCCTCATCTCCGGTTCTTGAGCCCAATGTAAAATGTTGGATTTCTCATCACTATCAGTCCTGATGACAATGGCAATCGAGACCTTGTGGCAACAATTTGGTGAAGGACCATTGGGATGAATTGGAACATCAACTGTGAGCCAGGTCTTCTTATCCAAAATCAGTACCTCACAAATACTCTCTTGGCTGAATGGGCCTATATTCCTACAGACACACTCCAAATTTTTAAGAAAAGCCTTCCCAGAAGAGTTTGTAATGCTATAGCTGCAAAAGAGGAAAGGTTTGTGTTGCTGTCTGTGTTCCTACTGGGTAGAATAAGCTCTTTCTATGGGGTGTATTGACTAAAGGCAAATAAGTAAATATGCCTGTAATGTGTGCTAGAAATATCTTATTAATCAACAATTTTGTGTATAAAAAAAAAATATATATTTTCATTCCGCATTTCAAAAAGGCAAGAAAATGAAGTCTTCAAGATACTCACCCTGCCTCATAGAAGATACCTTGGGGTGTTTTCTTTCCACAATGTGGTCATTTTGTGGGAGTTTTCACTGTCCTGGGGCTCCATGGCCTCCAAAAATGTCAATGTTGTTAGGAAATTAGATGTGTAATTGATGTTTTTAGAATGCCTGTAGGTGCTCCTTGGATTTTGGGCCCCTCTATATGGCTAGGCTTTGAAAAAGTCTCACACATTATTAGTATTGCCATACTTGGGAGGAGTAGCAAAATGGGTTTTGGAGTGTAATTCTAAGTATGCCTATGATGTGTGTTACAAATATCTTATTAACTGTCAACTTTGTGTAAAAAAAATACATTTTCATTTTCTTTCCTATATTTTCCTAAAAACGTGTGGCAAAAATGATATTTTCAATAGACTCACTATGCCTTTCAGAAAATACCTTGGGGTGTTTGCTTAACAAAATGTGGTCATTTTGTGGGTGCTTCTTCTTTTCCTGGCACTTCGGGGGCTCAAGAAATATGTGTGTTTATCTCAGCTGTGAATTAGCACCAGGAAATAGACACAAGACAGGTTAGTGGTAAATTAACTCAATGTATTGGTACAGGTAGGAATAACTTGTGGTTTGAACATAAATGAACATACAGAAGTTAGGTTCAGACACAGTCTGCTAGACAGTATAATCACTATGTCTAGTTCTGTACCACTAGACCCGGATTACCTCATGAACCAGCAAAGTCAGCAATAAACATTGCATATAAGTAAGCATTAACTGCAATATAGATAATAATATTATAACTAGTCTAGAGTGTACTCTAGGAGAATGGTTATGATATGGTGCAAAGTCCCCTGAGAGATACCTCTTAGCATAAGCAATGGGTGAAGGTCTCTGTGTAGCAGCTGCAAAGGGACAGTCTTTAGCCCTAACTCTTCAGACGGCTAGCGTTGGGGCCCCGTTGTATTGTTGGTGCACATTAGAACAGTATCAGTCAAACCTGCAGGCAGCAAGAAGGCTACTAGGTGGCTGTGTGATCAGTTCCTAAAGGGCTCAGTCCATTTAGTAGCAACAGATTATGGCCTCGAGGCTCTCTCAAGAGACCTAACGTCACAGCAGCAGTGGTCTCTCTTGTCTGATCACTTCTGGGTTGTCTGGACAACTTCAGCCCTGAGCACAGAATGCACTGTTTACTGTCAGTGGCTAAAGCCTTGTACACATGATCAGATTGTTGGCCAACAAAGCGTCAGACTTTTGTCCGAAGGGCGTATGCCAGGAACTTGTCTCGCATACAAACGGTACACAATTGTTGGCCAACAAACACGAGCCTAGTGACATACTACGAGGAATTTCAGCTCTTGAGCGCCATCCTTTGGGCACCTTCTGCTAATATTGTGTTTGGTGAGCATTGATTCTGAGCATACGTGTTTATACTTTCAACTTTTGTGTGATGGACTTGTGTACAGACGATAGGAAAATCTGACAACAGACTGTTGTCCGCCGAAAATTTACTAGCCTGCCATCCAACATTTGTTGGCAGAAAGTTGGACAACAATTGTCTGATGGAGCGTACTAACGGTCGGATTTTAGGCCAACAGTCTATCATCACACAATTCCCTGCCGAAAATCTGATCGTGTGTACGAGGCTTTAGTCTTCCAGCCCACAGGTCACGTGTGGTACTCCCCAGATGTAGTTACAGAGCACAGTAGAGGTTCTCATGCTCTCTCGCCTCACACTGCCCTCTAACCCAGACTTCCAGTAAACTGCCTGGGAATATACCTCAGTTCTACTTCAGGGCTTGGTGAGGACTGTGGTTCAAGTCCCATTTCTTTCCATTGACAGCACTCCTAAGGGGACTAAAAGCCCCATAATCCTCTTCCAGCCTTTCTTATTGGCCCCTTTGCTGCTTACCAGGAGGAAAGGGGAGCTAGAAGGGGAATTACACAGCCTGATCTAACAGAGTGCAGTGGTGGTGGGGGGAAAGGCGAAAGCCAGCAGCTGCTCACCATACTGCAGTGGGATAGAAGAGAAGGAGAGACTGGCACAATAGCAGACCTCCCAGCTCTCCTCAAGCCACTACACACTTGGTGGGTAAGGGAGAGGAGAGCGGTGGGAAGGGGTGAAGAAAAGCACCCAGCTACACATGATTCAGAGGTTGGTATTACGGGGATTTCATTTATTTTTAATTGGGAGGAGATATTGTTTTTTATTTGTTGATGGGGCCTTTCTTTTAGGCTGAAAGGAGAAAGAGGTCAGTAGCATTGAAATGGCCCAAAACACATAGACATTTGATTACTACACACAGGGCTTTATCAAACTGAATGGAAGGAAAGAATTAAAAAAACTATTTGCAGAAGCAGCATGCTACTAATTATAAAAGACATTATTTTTTGATATTTTGGAACACCTTATCATTTTAATTGTGACCCAGACTCTCAGATAACTTCCTGAAGAACATGGAGATTGATTGAGCAATAAGATATTCCAAGGACAACCTTTGATCACGGTGAAGGTATTGAAAGTTTACTTAGAAGAGAATACTTAAAAAGCACAAGTAAAGATTAAAAAGCAGACTCCCAAGTAGTCAGGTAGGACCTGCCGAACATAAACATTTTACATATTAACTATTTCAGTTAAGATTTTACACAAGCAACACATTATTTATTGCAAAAGACATTTCTGTTTTTTTGGAACATCTCATCAGCTTGACCATGACCCAGACTCTTGCTGTAAAATGTGCAGACTGTCTCTCTGCCTTGCACAACAAGACATTTCAGGACGACAGGAGAACAACAATTTGTTCCATTTCTCTGCAAATTCATTCTTTTTTTTTTCTCTATAAATTGATTCTAGCATGCAAACTGTTATTATATAAAGAGCCTAACATTAGCATATAAGCACTTAATATTGGCATTTAACCACTTGCTGACCATATACTGTATACAATATCTTACAAAAGTAAGTACACCCCTCACATTTTTGTAAATATTTTATTCTATCTTTTCATGTGATAACACTGAGGAAATGACACTTTGCTACAATGTAAAGTAGTGAGTGTACAGCTTGTATAACAGTGTAAATTTGCTGTCCCCTCAAAATAACTCAACACACAGCCATTAATGTCTAAACCGCTGGCAACAAAAGTGAGTACACCCCTAAGTGAACATGTCCAAATTGAGCCCAAAGTGTCAATATTTTGTGTGGCCACCATTATTTTCCAGCACTGCCTTAACCCTCTTGGGCATGGAGTTCACCAGAGCTTCACAGGTTGCCACCGGAGTCCTCTTCCTCTCCTCCATGGCAACATCACGGTGCTGGTGGATGTTAGAGACCTTGCACTTTTCCACCTTCCATTTGAGGATGCCCCACAAATGCTCAATAGGGTTTAGGTCTGGAGACATGCTTGGCCAGTCCTTCACCTTTACCCTCAGCTTCTTTAGCAAGGCAGTGGTGGTCTTGGAGGTGTGTTTGGGGTCGTTATCATGTTGGAATACTGCCCTGCATCCCAGTCTCCAAAGGGAGGGGATCATGCTCATGCTCTGCTTCAGTATGTCACAGTACATGTTGACATTCATGGTTCCCTCAATGAACTATAGCTCCCCAGTGCCGGCAGCACTCATGCAGCCCCAGACCATGACACTCCCACCACCATGCTTGACTGTAGGCAAGACACACTTGTCTTTGTACTCATCACCTGGTTGCCGCCACACAAGCTTGACACCATCTGAACCAAATAAGTTTATCTTGGTCTCATCAGACCACAAGACATGGTTCTAGTAATCCATGTCCTTAGTCTGCTTGTCTTCAGCACACTGTCTGCGGGCTTTCTTGTGCATCATCTTTAGAAGAGGCTTCCTTCTGGGATGACAGCCATGCAGACCAATTTGATGCAGTGTGAGGAGTATGGTCTGAGCACTGACAGGCTGACCCCCCACCCCATCAACCTCTGCAGCAATGCTGGCAGCACTAATACGTCTATTTCCCAAAAACAACCTCTGGATATGATGCTGAGCACGTGCACTCAACTTCTTTGATCGACCATGGCGGGGCCTGTTCTGAGTGGAACCTGTCCTGTTAAACCGCTGTATGGTCTTGGACACCATGCTGCAGCTTAGTTTCAGGGTCTTGACAATATTCTTATAGCCTAGGCCATCTTTATGTAGAGCAACACTTCTTAATTTCAGCTCCTCAGAGAGTTCTTTGCCATGAGGTGCCATGTTGAACTTCCAGTGACCAGTATGAGAGAGTGAGAGCGATAACACCAAATTTAACACACCTGCTCCCCATTCACACCTGAGACTTTGTAACACTAACGAGTCACATGACCCCGGGGAAAGAAAATGGCAAATTGGGCCCAATTTGGACATTTTCACTTAGGGGTGTACTCACTTTTGTTGCCAGCAGTTTAGACATTAATGGCTGTGTGTTAAGTTGTTTTGAGGGGACAGCAAATTTACACTGTTATACAAGCTGTACACTCACTACTTTACATTGTAGCAAAGTGTCATTTCTTCAGTGTTGTCACATGAAAAGATATAATAAAATATTTGCAAACATGTGAGGGTTGTACTCACTTTTGTGAGATACTGTATATATGGCGGCAAGGCTCTGCCGCGCAGGATCACGTACCTAGTACATGATCCTGCACTTCCGGGTCTGGTGTGCGTGTGCACCGCCACTGGCCCACTTCTGTGATTAGACACATCGGGAGCTGATCGGTGGGTATGGTGGACTCAATGTCCACTGGCACCCACTGATGCTTCGGTACACAGGCAGAATGCCGGTCTGCCTATGTAAACAAGGCAGATCACCATTCTGTTAGTACAGAATGCATTGATCCTGTGTCTCTGCTAAGCAGGGGCACGATCCATGCCTTCCCCTAGTACAAGCACCTCCCTCACAGTAGTAAAGCACTGGTCAGGCACACATTTAATTCTTTGATCGTCCCCGATGTTTAACCTTCCCAGTCAATGTCATTAGTACAGTGACAGTGCATATTTTTTTTTGCAAGATCACTGTATTAGTGTCACTGGTCCCCAAAAAGTGTCAAAAGTGTCAGTTAGTGTCCCAACTGTCCGCCGGAATATCGCAGTCCTGCTATAAGTCGCTTATCACAGCCATTACTAGTAAAAAAAATCATGTTTAAAAATAAATAAATATATCCCATAGTTTGTAGACGCTATAACTTTTGCACAAACCAATCAATATACGCTTATTGGCATTTTTTTTAATCAAAAATCTGTAGCAGAATACATATTGGCATAAATTTATGAAAAAAATTAGATTTTTTTACATTTTTTTTTGTTGGATATGTTTTATAGCAGAAAGTAAAAAAAAAAATATTGTTTTTTTTTTTTTTTTTAAATTGTCGGCCTTTTTTTGTTTATAGCGCAAAGAAAAAAAACGCAAAGGTGATCAAATACACCCTAGAGAAGCTCTATTAGTGGGAAAAAAAATTACATAAATTGTATTTGGGTACAGCGCCTGCATGACCGCGCAATTGTCAGTTAAAGTAATGCAGTGCCTTAACGCAAGAAAAAAATGACCTGGTCAGGAAGAGGGTGAGGTCAAGTACCGGTAGTTAATCATTATTAAAAATGACAAAAATTATTTTTCAAGATAGAAATATGGAGAATACATAATAATTTAATTGGTAAAAATAATAATTCAATTTACTAATACAAATAAGAAAAATAAATACATTTAAAAAATAACTCCTTTAGTGTAGTGAATTAACCTTATAAAGCTGAATTTATTTGTGCTGTAATGTTCCCATTAATCCTCAGTAATTGTATCAGCTCTGCACAGGTAAATTTGCGTTCTCTCATCTATACTTATACATTCCGATCACTCTCCTATCCCCACAGTGAGGTTCACACTCTGAATTTTCTACAATTAGTATTCCAGGCCACGGCTATGTGTGACACCGAGGGCCACCCCCCTGGTAGACGGGTGGATTACACCGTAGAAAAGTCTATATCTTTACTCAGAGTATTCCTTGCAGTCTGCCCCCGCTGAGAACATTTGAAATGTATCATTTTCTTCTTTCTGCTATTCCAGATTTTACAGCGGAAAAGAGAACACGGTGGTATAAGAGAACTCTGTGGGTTCCGTGTGGAGCCTTCAACTCAAGAGGAAGAAATAAGTAAAGTATCTGGTGCAAGGACCACATCATCTTTGTAGATAAGTGGAAGATTCAGGTAGATCCATTGAGCGGCTGGCTTTATATAATAGGTCAGCCTCCTAGAATCCTTTGTCATAAGTCATGTGACCTGTGCCTTGGCATTAATTATTTGACTGGCCACTAGAGGGAGCATGGATTTATCATTTCAACGTAAAGGATACTTTTTTTTTGAGCTTTACATGACTCTTTTCTTATATGACTCGGCTAGATGGATGAAATCCCTGATGCCCAATGTCATACCTCCCAACATTTTGAGATGGGAATGAGGGACGCCTATTGGCAAACATATGTAGGTATAGGACACACCTCCTGCCACACCCCATTAAAGGAGACTTAACCAAAAAAAAAGGTTAATTAAATCCACAATGGCTTTTTATTTTACCACTAATATTCCTTTATATTGGCTTTTAAATTTTACAAATGCAGCAAATTAGAGTTTGGATGAAAGGTTTAGGACTGGAAAACACTTTTTGAAAGATAAAAAGTTCATTTTTTATACAATTATATAGATCAGACCAAAATGAAGGACAAATGAGGAGTAAAGAGGGACCGAGGGACATTGCTCCAAATCAGGGACAGTCCCTCAAAATCAGGGACAGTTGGGAGCTTTGCCCATGGTCTCTGTGGACTACCTGTGTTATGGAGATGATGAGGGAGGTGTTCTGTAGTCCTATCAAGCACAGTAAAAGGGGTGGGCAGTAGGAGAAGGTGCCCAGGCACAGAAATTCCATGTGCTTATCACTCATTCACACTGGCACTGCTACTAACTAGACTTCTAAGGTCTACTCTGAGATCCCAAAATGCAGAGCAGGACAGGGCTCTCTGTGTTCCTGCACCCATCATTGGAATGAAGCTGCACTACTGTCAGGTAGAGCTTTCTCTGTGTAACAGGTGGTTGGTCCAGCCTGCACGTCTGACTTCATTCATTCGTCTGGGGATTGGGGGGGGACATAGTTTGACATCTTTTCCCTGGACATAGGCCTCTGCATTGAGCCCTATGCTAGGGTGACAATGCTGCTCCTCTGTAGATACAGTACATGGAATGTTGTCACCCATTGAATATACATTGAATAAACTGAGCACATTGAATGTTGTCACAGGAAGGGTGGTATTGGCAGGATCACCAGATGACAATAATAGTTAAAAAATTAAAAAAGAAAACTAACGTGGCCACCACACCTAAGGTCTGGTAAGCTGAAACATATTTTCCTGATGCATAAGCATGACAGCATACACGTATGGGTTAGGCTCTGGCCCTCGCCAAATCAATGGTTATACTATATTTAAATAAATCGCCTCCCTCTATTCTCTTTTTGTTCCGCAAATGCTCAACTGGTCATGGCTGTGAATCAAAGACATTTTTTTTGCCCTCACCTTGCCGGATTCATCTGGCCAGCCATACAGGTTCAGCCTCTTTCCTGTGACGAAGCCCCTTCGTTCGGTTGTAAAACTTCTATATGAGGGAGACCCCCCCAAGGCCCGGATACTGGGGGGGCTGGGAAACTGGTCTCCAGATGCAGGTAAAACAGTTCTGTCTTGTGGTTGGTTGGGACTGACCCAGTCTCTCCTCCCTGGTGAGTTGTGGCCACATACACACACATTTTGTTAGTCTGGTTTTGGGTATGTTGGTTTTCATTGCAAAGATGCTGGAATTTTTGTCAGTGCTGCCCCCTTCCAAGATGGCTCCTTGTCTGCTTCCTGTGGCTGGATTGTGGTCTTTCAGTCAGCAGGGAGCAGCAAGATGATGTTGGGGTAACTGCTGGCCCACTGTAGCGGCCAGAAGCTCCAGGCAGCTGCCTGGGAATGGGTTGGTGGCCACCTGTTCAGGAATGGAGCCTCTCCCATCCCTCCTTAGAGCCAGTCATGAAGGAGTGCTGCACAGAACAGGTAAGCTTCCCATGGGCTGTCATGGTGTGTCTGAATCATTATGCTGTTAATATACAAGCTGCCAAAGTAGGTTAAACTGCTGTGTATAGTTCTGTCTGTTTCATTTGCTCACAGGTTTTGTTTGTCTGTAGGACTACTAATGCATGAACTTATACAGGTGTTTGCTGCAAAGTTGAGTCTTTCCTATTAAATCAGCAAGGCCTGGCTTTGCAGGTTTGAGATCACTGTGTCAGATGCTCTGATGCTTGGATTTGCTGTTTTTAACTTTTACAGGGCAGTTGCCTAGTGTAGGTGATCCTGCTAGGTATATTAACCCTTCATTGTGCTTGCTTATGACAGACTGATGCTTCAGTATGGATGACATTGCTATGCATTGTGTTGCTGCTATGCATTTAAGGTCTGCTTTTGGGTGCAATATGTTTAATGAGATGCATTAACCTATTATGTCTAAATGCCAGAGTGAAATTCAGTGTTCTGCTTAAGTTACAGTGCCTTAAGTAATTGGTTTATTACACTACTATCTGTAATTGCTCCTGCCAAAGGGTTTAACCCTTGCTCACAGCATATAGGTCCATTTGCTGCGACAGTGTCTGCAAATGGATGTGTGGGTGGTCACTGATATTGTATTAAGGCTGTCCTAACCAGTACTTCCAGGTATTTATTATGACCATAAACCTGCAGCTCATATCTTGAGCCATAAACTTACCCAGAGACCAGCCACCAGCCACTATAGGGTGAGGGTCAGGTAAGTATGCTATCCGATAAATAAAAGTGCACGGGCAGTATGGATAGTAAAACTCTCCAGCGCTTAAATACCAGCACCACTCCCCAAAGGAAAAGTGGCAACTTGTTCCTCCAACAGCGACAGGTCCTGTTTGGCTCTAAAGCAAACTGCTATACATTCAAAGTGCTGCCAGAAGGAGCAGACTAAAGAAAATCACAATAAGGATCATCCTGGGCAGTATGGGGAGTGTGGTAAGCTGATGTGCCCAACAAGATGCTATGCCAAGTTGCATATCAGGCGGCAGTAAACACAAAGGCAGATGTGTTGACTCAAGTGCAAACTGACTGGGTGGATCTCTAGTCGCTAACGCTCAGGTGCTAAGCTAATCAAACAACTGAGTTTGTTTAAAGGGTACCTCTGCCTCAAAAGCAGCAGGCCAAGGAGCGTTCATCAGATTGGCCAGATGTGTCTTCATGCTAGCAGAGGATGCAAGATGCCCAATGTTGGAAGGCAACATGTTTTATTTCATAATTCAAGAGGTGTTTGAAATATGAACTATGGCTATACCAAGCCTCCGCATTCTTGATGGCTGTCTGGAATGTAGCAAGTTGCACAAAAGCTTTGTAGCATATCAGAATCTTCATCTGAAAGAAGTCAGGCCTCTATCAAGGCTGAACAAAAGCTTGGCTCCTGATCGACTGGTGTGATAACACTATGCACGCAAGCTTCAAAGAGGGCCATGGCTGCTTGGATGATTGATGAAGGTGGGTTACAAAGATCAAAGATCAACTGGCACTGAAGATGACCCAGGACACACAGACATGATACATGGACAATGCTGCCCCTAGAGGCCAATACAGCAGGATGGACAGTAATATAATATATTGATGAGCACTGCCCTGTAAATACTTTGATTCATCAAAAGTCTAGATGGGCTGGCAATGGGGTTGGGTCTAGACGGTGTATGATTGAAGTTTAAAAAGGGCTGACCGAGACAGAGAGCTCTCTCTGTTACCATCTTGAGCCCAGCTGATGAGATTGTGTCTAGGGGACAGCCTTGTGATAAGTATCTTTAATGTCCTTTTGTTATATGCTCTATAGTATTTTCATATTAGCATTTACCTATTTTCTTGGGAAATAAATAAGACGTTGTTTTATTAAGCAGTGTGTTTGTTTTCATAGCTAACCTTATATTATTGTGCTATCAACAGTAACATTATCAGAGTTTTAATAGACTAGCTAACTATAGGAATAGACAAATTAATACATATATGGAATAAATAGAGAGAATCTGTAACCACCCTCGGATGGTGCAATAGCCTTTGCAGAGGCATGGGAACAGCAATATGGATTTGGAAATGAAGGTTTATACTACCATAAGGGAGTATGGTGTGGCCTGCGTTGGAGTTCACCTCAGTAGCCAAGACTATTTCGTTCTCAGCAGACGAGTTGAAGGCATACTTGGCCAGTAATATGCCTCTGTGGTGTTTGATCCATGAGTGAAATTAGAGTGACCAGCGAGGCAGTACAACCGCTATGGATGCAGCAGGCTGTTCCTCCTACTATTCTGTGGGGTTATTCAAGCCCTATTGCTTAACCCACTGACTGCATATACCTCTTCTAAGTCAAATGGAATGTGATTTAATATGGAATCAGTGATATCTAGATCAGGGACAGGCTAGTCACCTAGGCCCAGAACAAAGAGTTGGTGACAGGGCCCGAGAGAAGCTAGAGAAGAGATTGTAAGATCCATGATTTTCTTTGATCGCCTAAGTCTGCGCCTCTCGAGGAGCAGCAAAGTTCCTTTCACTCCAATGTGCCCAGTAGGTGTTATATTGCACAAATTAATGCAAATTTGGGCAGGAAGCTCAGGATCAGTGGAGCCTGTACAGCACTTGTCTTTGTGATGTGATCTCTCTGCAACAAAACCTTGGGACAACAACAGAAGATTCCTGGTGTGCTGGTGAGTTGTACTTTGTGCAGTAAGGAAGTCAATGGAATTTATTTCCACTCTTCCAACTCCTCTAATTCCCACTATGGTTCTTTAGAGCAATCAAGGCTTTAAGCAAATGTTACCAAATCTTGCCAAACGGGAACGATTGGTCCATTGTTCTTTAGTCGGAAAGCAGATTTAGTCAAGATTTGGAATGAAGGATCACGGTCCAAAAACGTCATATGGAGTCATTGATAATAATAGCTCAAACATCAGACAAAGCAGCTACAGTTTCTCTAGATCTAGCTGATGTGTACATTCGCACTTCGGTACACCCAGGCTTCTGGGAGTTTGACTTATGGTTCATTGAACAACCTTTGACCTTTCCACATACTCAAGACATTTTCCAGGAACATTGCTTCCAGTACTGGCCATCTTGCAGAAGCTGCGGGTGGCTCAACATCGTTCAGGTCCTGGCAAATCCTGATTCAGACTAGGATCAAATTTGGACAGATCATCAACTGGGGAAGGCCATCTCATTATAATAATGACATTTTAGACATTCAGGAGAATACTGTAGAGTTGCCCTCACAGAGGGTGACTGTATTAGGTCCTTATTTGGAAGCAAGTCCTAGCTCTATCCCATCTGTTTGTATCCCATGGTCTCAAATGGTCAAGAGATAGTCTGCAGTAACCCATGCAGTCGGTTGGATACACTGGAAGATTGACAACATCATAATCTGGCCTTCTAAGGTAGTGGAAGATTTGCTTCCTATTCCAGGGAAGATTACCCCACATATGAGACAAGTCTCGTTGATGATGGTGGCTAAGGATAGTTAATTTTGTCAGATTTCATCAGCTTCCAGGCACATCAATCATCAAAGCCTATTCACTTTCTTGGTATTCACCTCAGTGACCTCCTAGCTCAATGTCAATGACATAGGCCAGTGGAGGCCATTTACTAAGAAGGCACTGCACCAGTTCATACATTAATTGGTGCGCTGGAAAAGTCATTAATTGAACATGCGAACCGGCGCACATTGAAGCGCACATAGCTATAATAAATACCTGCATATGTAAACTGCAACTGTCGCTAGGGTAACTACGGTTTTCTCATTGATAATAGCACATGCCCAATACAATTGGTTAATTTCATCTCATTGGATGTGTCTTGTTAGGCAATTAGTAGGTGTACTCAGTTAATTTACCCTTTTGATGCTAATCTCATTCCTATCACTAATATATCTTTGAAATGTGTGTTTTTTTTATGTTTGTTTGTTTTTTTTTGTTTTTTTACCCAAATCTTTCAATACATTACAAAGTACAGAGAGTTTCTAAACCCAATAAATTTATATTGTCAGATCTTGATCTTTAAAGGTGACCATACACTGCAATCAGTTAGATCTTAAACAAATTAGATTTAATGCAAGAGCCTGTTTGATTTCCTATAATTTGAATTAGTTGTTCAAGTGCATCTTCCTATTACCTATTTTGCCTAAATATCGAGCTTTACAGAGACTGGCCATTCAGATTGCATAGTGCATGACCGTCTTAAGTGCCAAATTTGGAATGAAGATGTGCCATGACCCACTTGTATTTTCCAAACGATATCTCTTGGACATAATACAAGGCACATGAAAAAACAGCTTTTTTCAAGACATGCTAGAGCGATCAGGAATCTTCAAGCTACGGCTCTCCAGCTGTTGCAGAACTACACCTCCCATGAGGCATTGTAAAACTCTGACAGTCACAGACATGACTAGGCATGATAGGAATTGTAGTTCCTGAACAACTGGAGGGCTGTAGTTTGAAGACCACACCACAGATGTACCGCAGATGTACACTGCAGATGTAGATTTCCAGGACTGGACTAACATATGTTTCTAGTGAAAGGCAACTGGTGTTTTCTATTAAACAAGGTCTACATGGGCCATTTACATGCATCACAGTTGAACTTAGAAATGTGTCTTTGCAAAGTTAAACTAAATGAAATACTTTGTTATTTTTGCTTGGGGATAGAGTGTAGAGGGATTAAAAATCTTGTCAGTTTTTGGGGATGTCTGCACCCTTGATAGGGGGAAAACACCTCCCAAATTTTGCCACTTTCTCCTTCACATTTATTCACTTCCTGTCACATAGCAAAACAGGAAGTGAGGGTAAAACCCTACCAATGTCTTTCCTTGGGGACACACAGGTCAATCTAAATAGTTTCCCCATTAGGTAAATTGCACTCTAGCATTTTGCTGTGCACACCCCAAATTATTAAGTATCTTGGACTTTGGGGTTTATTTACTAAAGGCAAATCATCTTTGCATTACAAGTGCAGTTGCTGGAGATCCGAGGGGGACAAGCAATGAAAATAAAAAAACAGCATCTTTGCTTCTACATGATTGGATGATAAAATCACCAGTGCTTTCCCTCAGATTTACAGTGATTACACTTGTATAGCAGAGTGGATTTGCCTTTAATAAACCCCAAAATACCTAATAATGTGGGGTGTACACAACAAAGTGCTAGAGTCCAATTTGCCTAATGGGGATACTAGTTAGATTGACCTGTGTGTCCCCAAGGAAAGACATTGGTAGGGTTTTACCCTCACTTCCTGTTTGGCTATGTGAAAGGAAGTGAAGCCAATTTTCAGAAAAGGGACACAAAGCCCAACCTAAAAAAGGCAAGCAGGGGTTCTAACACTCATTTGGTTTCCTTCAAATGCCCACAATTAGAAAAGGATTGTCTTGAGCTAGATTGTAGCTCAGTGGTTCTCAAGCCTGTCCTCAAGTACCCCCAACAGGCCATGTTTGCAGGTTTTCCTTCATCTTGCACAGGTTCTTTAAATCAGAGTCAATGGCTTGGTATTTTGGGCAGCTATTTTAGCTAACATAAATTCCCAGAACATGTCCTGTCGGGGGTACTTGAGGACTGAGGCTGAGAACCACTGCGCTAAAATGGAAAATTAAAAACGTACCTCTCTGTCATTTTTTTTTTCTGGTGCCTATCCATGACAGTATACGCACAAAAAATGCATATGCTACCATGAAGGCACCAGGAAAGTAGCTTTTAGACAAATTGCACCTTTTTTGTTTTGCCATGCCAATCAGCCTAGTTAAGTTGCAGCTGGGAAATCTGTTGCATGAAAATTGTTTGGGGGGGGGAGAGAGAGAGTGTGAAGTGCATTACTTGGAATGAGCATGCATCTCATGCATGCATTTTATTGGTCAAGAAAACAGGACTTGGAAAAGAGCAAGGAAAGCAAAAAACACATGTATGGTAATTTGAGACACTAACAGAATATGGGTTTTGAGGTCTGACCATTTTGCAGAGGAAATTAACAGGAGTTAAAAGAACTGTGCCCACAAATGGACAGTCCCTAAGGATTTAAACATTTAGTAGTTACAATAGCTTGAGGAAGATTTTGAAAAAGAATGCAGCTCAGACAATTAAATCATAGTGAACTAACAACCTACAAACATTAACATCAAAAATATTGCACACGCACGCGCGCATACACGCACACACACTGCTATCTGCAAGCTTTATATAACATAGGTTTGTGTGCTAATGAGGCAATTGAAACACACAAAATGCAAGTTCACCCAATGTAGAGCAAGAACTTCAAAGTGAGTACACCTGTTATTACTAACCCAAAAAACACACTCCCTGAGCATGCCCAGACCAACCCAAATGCAGCTAGCACAAAATAAGCCACCCCCTGTCCAAAATTAAGCACATCATCCAGCATGCTACAAAATTACAGATGGGACAAACACCCCCCTGTCCCCAAACAAAGAGCCTAACATGGGCAAAAGTTATACAACAAATACCATGGGCAAAAGTTATACAACAAATACCATTTCAATCAATGGGAACTGACTGCAAAAGTTATACAACAAATAACATGGGCAAAAGTTATACAACAAATACCATTTCAATCAATAGGAACTGACTTGTTAATTTTGCTAGTCCCCACTTGGCTTGCTTATCTTCTAGTTATTGGCCTTAAAATGGGTAGGGGGGGGCAGGTCTCACCCTGAGGGACATATATCAATGTCATCAATTTGGACAACCCCAAAAATTAAACAAGGAGAAGTGCCTTTAAAAATGCAAAATTGCTTAAGAGCTACTAATTTGAGGGTGGGCTTACTCAGCCTGTAAAGTGGTGCATCTGTAACATGTATCCAAAATGCTGCTTCAAAGATGTACGGCTTTAGAGAAAACTTACAAATCTACATTACAGCTGCAAGATTTTAACCCAAAACAAAAAAATAGCCTGTCCCCCAATACATACAAGGCCATTTGGGTCTGTTAAGGCTTAAAATGCCCCCACCAGGTGAAAAATACCACACCAAACTAAAATATATTGTGCCCCTCCCACACACTAACAAACCCCTAGCCAAACACACAGCAAACCAGCCCATGAAAGGAGGGGTGGATGCTTGGGGGCAGGAGGGGCTTGGGCCCCTGAAAAGTCAACCACCTTGTTCCCCTATTCGGGGGGACAAGGGCCTCTTTCACACAAACCCAGGCTGGGGTTGTGGGGGGCTGCAGACAGGGGGCTTTACAGAATGTGGAAAACCCCTTTAAACTAGTGGGTACAAGGTGCTTTGTGGTTGGTATTGGGCTGAGCCCAACATGCCCCAAAGGCAGCCAGCTATGTTGAGAGCATGTGGCCTTGTATGGTTCAGGAAGGGTTTGGGTGATCGCTCTTCTCGCTCCTTTCCTAGCTGGCGCTGTTGTATGCTCTGAAAAAGGACATGGTTTGGATTGGTGAAGGCAGCACACAGCCTTTTGAGAATAGAGTGGAGTTCCCCTTTAAAAGCAAAAGTTAGCCCATGGAAATCCAAGGGGTTAGAGGGGGGAGACAAGAGCATTGGAGAATGGAGTGTGGAGTTCCCCTTTAAAAGCAAAAGCTAGCCCAAGGAAATCATATGCATTAGAGGGGGAGGTTAAATGCCCTTTTAGGAGGAGCTAGAGGAGCGATAGTCTTTTTACATAATTTTAACAAGGTGCATGTCACATGTTGGCAACGTAACATGCTAACATGACCTGTGTGCAAATCTCCTTAAAAAAATACATATAGGTGAACCAGCGTAAAAAAACTGTCAAGTTAAGAGGTGCGCCCATTCAACCCATGCAATTGCATGTACGTTGCTTAACATTTCCTAAGATTTTGGCCGCGCAGTGAACAAGCGCATGTGAACGAGCGCAACAGTCGCTTGCGCATGCGCACTGCTTACTTTGATCTTGCGCAGTTCTAAACGTACTTGCAGGCATAGCAGGCTTTCTCTGAAAAAGTTACTTTCTAATTCTATTTTGGGCATATTTGTTACTTGGGCAGTTGTTACTAAACTTCCTCACATCACCCCATAATATTGGCACCGCTATCTTCTGTCAATATTGATTTGGAGATGCCGTGCACCATGTCCATAGTGGGGCACAGATTGCATTCTTCCGTGCGCCAAGATCGCTACAGTAAATGGGGGATTTGCGCTCTGTTACTGGTGCACCATTTTGGATATGTGCGCTGCGCCTCACCATGCGCCTCTACTGATGGCACGCGGCTTTTGTAAATCACCCCCTTAGTGTCTAACATTAGGGGTACAGTGAGTCCCAAGTGGGGAAGTCGTTTGGGCAACACAGCCTAGGAGGCCTCAGTTATGCTCCAAACAGATGGCAATAGGTAATCTCCTATCGTCACGGCAAGAAGGAATACAAGATTATTCAACTCATGCCAGAGGTATCTCCCATTCAGGTTTGCTAACAGTAAAATCTGTCTTATCTCATCGCTCTTTGTTCTGGCTTCTTAGAACTACCTGTCAGACACGGTAAAATATGAAGCCTTGGATGTCAGGGGTGGGTCCCTAGACCAACAAGCAGTTCAATGAATCTCAACTTGGCAGTAAACTCAATGGTCAGGGATGGAAGTTATTCCTGTAAGAGGAGCTTCCCAGAAGTGGAATCAGTGGATCTACTAACCTCCAGCTGGGTCGGCAGGTTGGCCTATATAGCCACCAGACTCTGTGATCTCCAAGCTCCTCAGATCCTCCTCAGATCCTTAGGATCCGTAATCATACAGCTGTGATAAGGGCAATAATGATCCGGTGACCTTGCAGGCCGTGGTGTCCTTGCAGGGCATGGTATCCTTGCAGGCCATGGTGTTCTCAAAGAACAGTCTTTGATCCAAGAACCTCCTATTCTTTCTGAGATCTTAGACATTACACAGCGGAGCCAAGTGTACCCAAATGTAGCCACGTTATATCTAGCAACTAGGAGACCAAGTTAGGAAGGCTCATCTAAGGGTCTCACCTTCAGTATTTGAAGCCCTGTGGAAGCCAGGGCACCTCTGGAAAACTCTAGGTATACTAGTACATGGGAAATCTTGCAGAATTTAAGGATGGAATCCTCTGCTCCCAGCTGTAAAGATTAAGATATCTGCAAGTAAGCCAAGATAAGAAATTAAGCGGTAGTCAAGTCTTGGTCAGGTCCTCACTTCGTGACCACCGCACATCTTGGGGAAACCAATTCCGAAAGACCGGTACAGTTCTTTCTTTCCCCTTTAGAACTTGCAGTGCAACTAGTGTTGGGAAGGTTGTCCCACTCTTCCATTCTTCTGAATAAGACTACCTTGGGACAACAACAGAAGATTCCTGGTGTGCTGGTGAGTTGTACTTTGTGCAGTAAGGAAGTCAATGGAATTTCTTTCCACTCTTCCAACTCCTCTAATTCCCACTATGGTTCTTTAGAGCAATCAAGGCTTTAAGCAAATGTTACCAAATCTTGCCAAACGGGAACGATTGGTCCATTGTTCTTTAGTCGGAAAGCAGATTTAGTCAAGATTTGGAATGAAGGATCACGGTCCAAAAACGTCATATGGAGTCATTGATAATAATAGCTCAAACATCAGACAAAGCAGCTACAGTTTCTCTAGATCTAGCTGATGTGTACATTCGCACTTCGGTACACCCAGGCTTCTGGGAGTACAGTTCTTTCTTTCCCCTTTAGAACTTGCAGTGCAACTAGTGTTGGGAAGGTTGTCCCACTCTTCCATTCTTCTGAACAAGACTTCCTCAATAGGTTCAGTGACACTAAAGCAGTATTTCTTAAGCCTATCACGTCTGGGAGAAGGCGTTCAGATATCCAAGTGGTAAACTACCTTTTTGCTACCATAATCAAACAAAAAAGCTCTGGTTTCTTCTTCTCCAGCAAAAGACGAAGGTCTGCATCCTTGCTTCTGGGTCAAGACATCACCCTTCCAAACTGAAACGTTTGCGTCACCACAAGCTGGGGTAATTGAATCTATGTGGACGAAATACATGGAAGTGGCCCTTCTCTATAAGGTCAGACAGTGGCCTCTTCAGACCTGACAGTATCAGAAGAAGACTTTTCACTGTCCATTAGAACAATGGCATTTTCTCGGGTCAAAGTAGCCTTAGGGGCTTATGGAACAAAGATTATTTCATTAATCTAGTATGGAGCTCACTTTACCAGGCGGGTGGCATACTTATGGGCAAAAATTCAGAGGTCCAGAATTTTACAGGATACCAACCAGGTTCATATACTACAAACCCTTTTTTTTGCCTTTTGCAAAGTTAATCAATCAGCATTGAAAGCAGGGGAATTGACTTCAGTTCTAAATGAATCCAATGATATGGTGGTTAAAACACTTCTTCAGCATGGCCCCCCTTGTGGTTTTTTAGGCGTGCTACATCCCATACGTGTATGCTGTCATGCTTGTGTCTGAAAATTTTTTAGTTACCTGACGGTAATTTTCCTTTCCTGATGCATAAGCATGACAGCATACAGGTCCCTCCCTTGTGCGTTTTGCATTTGAGTATAGTTATGAGAATGCCGCCTAGGGGGAGGCGATTTATTTTAATATAGTATAACCAGTCCTGATTGGGTGAGGGGCAGAGTCTAACCAATACGTGTATGCTTTCATGCTTATGCATCAGGAAAGGAAAATTACCATCAGGCAAGTATAAAATTTTCCGATACTTTCTGGTTCTTGGATTTAGATATCCATTTTAAATAATTTGCTTTCATTATATTAACTCTTGTTACATTTTTATAATGTACGGTACATACCACACTGTGACCAGTAGAAGGAACGCAGAAATATGGATGGACTCTCAATCTCCAGACAGCGTAGGAACTATATCATTGCTTGGAGTAGCCAGGCCTGAAACTGGCTCTGTCCAAAGTTTTCCTCCCTCAGGACAATATCCATATCCTCCACTCCCATGTTTGGACTCTGTTGTCCACTAACCGATCAACCCTCCGCTTTTGCATTTTAGTTCTGAACTTAATGGTGGCATTTTTTGAGGCAATGCCATTTGGCCAATTCCACTCCAGACCATTGCACTCAACATTCTGGTTGCATGGAACAAGACGGCTCAGTTTCTGGACCGTCATATCTACCAGGCCCACAAAACCAGGCTTGCTCTGGAATGGTGGGTGACAAGTCCAACATTGGAGTCAGGGAAATCCTTCATCCCACTGGTCTGGAATGTTCTCATGACGGATGCTAAAATATCATGCTGCGGAGGAGTTCTAGACACCCTTTCAGTACATGGGACTTGGTCGCCAGAGAAACATCTTCTCTCTATCAATATCCTAGAATTCAGAGTGATTTAGTTGTCCGTGCAATGCTAAACCTCTTGAATGAAAGGACATCCCACCCAGATTCAGTTGGACAATGCCACAGCAGTGGTATACATCAGCCATCAAGGAGGAACCAGAAGTCTGTCAGCTCAAACAGGAGCAAGCTAGATTATGACTTGGGTAAAACTTCACATTCTGTCCCTGTCCATTGTACACCCATGTACAATCCAGGTGTGGACAAGTAGCAGGTGAATGTTCTTAGTCTTCAATGTCTGGAGTCCACCTTCGCAGTGGATGCTCTGGTGACTCCATGGAATCAATCTGATCTTTGCCTTCCCTCCTCTGGAGCCCTTTCCTTGTCTGCTTTGCATGATCGAACTGGATTTTGGTGATTCTTTTTGCACTGAACTGACTTGCGAGGACGTGGTTCTTGGACTTTGTCCCACTCTTGGCAGACTGACTGTTCATGGAACCTCGAAGTTTGTCCGGATCTTCTGTCCCAAAGACCTTACTACCCTGCCTCTCAGCTGTTGGCTTTTGAAGCCCAGGCCCTGAGGGACAGGGGATGGTTAGATTTGTTTATCCCTATGCTCTTGAAAGCTAGGAAAGCAGCTTTGCATAAAGTCTACCATTGCAACTGGAAAACATATATTTCTCTTGATGCAAAACACAGAAATTTCATACCTGAAAGTGTATGATGAATCCTGTGTTTTCTCTAGTCTAGACTGGATAACCTTTCTGTCTTGAATGCCATCAAGAGTCAAATCTCAGCCTTGGTGATTCCTTTTCCGAGACTGTTTACCTCTACTCATTAGTGAAGGCCTTTGTGCAGGTTATTGCTCACATTGTTCCTTCTGTGTGTTCTCCATATCATCTAAATCTGTTTCTGTGGCTTCTTCAAACACCATCTTTTGAACCTTTTAAGTATACTCCTCTGTCTACCTGTGCTTGCAAGCATAGGCGTGCGCACAGGGTGTGGGACAATGGGAACGTTGCGACTATGTGAGTGGGACTGTTTTTAATTTGGCTGTATAACTCCTGTGGGTGCAGACACTGAACGCGGAGTGAGCAGGCAAGCGGCTGCATTTTCCGATGCTACTTCTATAGTTCCGGCTACTGCATCCCTGACAGCTGAATATCACTCCGCCGCCTGCTGTCAGGGATGCTATAGCCACAACTATAAAGGTAGCATTGGGGCTGGATATATATATATATATTTATTTATTTATTTTACACTATACTTATATACAGACGCAAGTGTGTTTGAGCTTTGGCTTGAGGTGCACACCCTAATGCAATAGGCTGCGCACGCCTATGCTTGCCTCTAGGTTGTCTCTTTCACTACCATCTCTTTTGTGAGGAGAGCTTCTGAATTGGGGGCCTTATTCTGCAGGGTCTTTTAAGGCCCAAAGTCTTGTTTCTTTCCTTTTTTTTTCTCTTTTCTCACTGTTGTATGGATGTGGTAAGTGCTGTCTGTTTTTATCTTTCAGCTACAGCTTCCTTATGCCAGTCTGACTCTGTCATTTCTGAAGCATCCTGTATGGGGCAACCTGCTTCCCATTCAACCATTACTAGGTGGATTCGTCAACTTATCATTGAAGACTATTCTCTCACAGACGAGGTTGCTCCTTTTCCATTTAGGGTATATTCCACTTGGTTGGTAGGCCTCTTGAGCTTTTCAGCATCAGTCTGTTTTAAAGATGTGCAAGGCTGCCACCCGGTCTTCTACCGAGGCGTTTAAGTTTTACAAGGTGGATGTCCAGGCCTCAACTGATACCTGCATTGGTTCTTCAGTCAGGTCTGTAATATACCCCCTCTAATAACCTGTTTGTTTTGGGCCTGTTAACCTTGGTTTGATTCTTATGGGCCTGTTAGTCCTAATTTGTTTTTTTTGGAGCTGTTATGGGGCGTACACACGGTCGGACTTTTCACATGCAAAAGTCCGACGGACGCCGCCGGACCTAATCCGGCGGACAATCCGACCGTGTGTGGTCCCCATCGGACTTCCGACAGACCGTTTCGGCCGGAAATCCGACGTACTTTAGATTTGAAACTTGCTTCAAATCTTACGTCGTAACTCCGCCGGACTCAGTTCCTGACGGAAAGCCCGTTCGTCTGTATGCTGGTCCGACGGACCAGATATGACAGAGGAGCAGGTTACTGCATCTCGCGCTCGCTGCTAGGGATGAGCTTCGTGTTCGAGTCGAACCCATGTTCGACTCGAACATCGGCTGTTCGACCGTCCGTCGAATTGCGAACGTTATGGGCCGTTCGCGCCAAATTCGTGTGGCGCGTCACGGCCCATAATTCACTGCGGCATCGCAGTGCATTGCTGGCTGATGATTGGCCAAGCATGCACTATGACCCGCATGCTTGGCCAATCACAGCGCCGTCAGTAGAGAGAGCTGTAATTGGCCAAAGCCAGGGTGGCTTTGGCCAATTATGGCTCAGGGGATTTAGTACACGCCCCACACTATATAAGGCCGCCTGCACGGCGGCCCTGTGTAGTGTGTTCCGGTGTGCTGATAGAGAGAGAGACAGACAGTGTCATTTGATTTGAGTTAGCTAGATTAGGCTAGATCTGTTCCTGCTATTTACATTTAATGCAGTGCGTCCTGCTCACAGTGTTCAGCTAGATCCGTTCCTGCTATTTACATTTAGTGCAGTCAGTGCGTCCTGCTCACAGTGTTCAGCTAGATCCGTTCCTGCTATTTACATTTAGTGCAGTGCGTCCTGCTCACAGTGTTCAGCTAGATCTGTTCCTGCTATTTACATTTAGTGCAGTGCGTCCTGCTCACAGTGTTCAGCTAGATCCGTTCCTGCTATTTACATTTAGTGCAGTGCGTCCTGCTCACAGTGTTCAGCTAGATCTGTTCCTGCTATTTACATTTAGTGCAGTGCGTCCTGCTCACAGTGTTCAGCTAGATCCGTTCCTGCTATTTACATTTAGTGCAGTGCGTCCTGCTCACAGTGTTCAGCTAGATCCGTTCCTGCCATTTACATTTAGTGCAGTGCGTCCTGCTCACAGTGTTCAGCTAGATCCGTTCCTGCTATTTACATTTAGTGCAGTGCGTCCTGCTCACAGTGTTCAGCTAGATCCGTTCCTGCTATTTACATTTAGTGCAGTGCGTCCTGCTCACAGTGTTCAGCTAGATCCGTTCCTGCTATTTACATTTAGTGCAGTGCGTCCTGCTCACAGTGTTCAGCTAGATCTGTTCCTGCTATTTACATTTAGTGCAGTGCGTCCTGCTCACAGTGTTCAGCTAGATCCGTTCCTGCTATTTACATTTAGTGCAGTGCGTCCTGCTCACAGTGTTCAGCTAGATCTGTTCCTGCTATTTACATTTAGTGCAGTGCGTCCTGCTCACAGTGTTCAGCTAGATCCGTTCCTGCTATTTACATTTAGTGCAGTGCGTCCTGCTCACAGTGTTCAGCTAGATCTGTTCCTGCTATTTACATTTAGTGCAGTGCGTCCTGCTCACAGTGTTCAGCTAGATCCGTTCCTGCTATTTACATTTAGTGCAGTGCGTCCTGCTCACAGTGTTCAGCTAGATCCGTTCCTGCTATTTACATTTAGTGCAGTCAGTGCGTTCTGCTCACAGTGTTCAGCTAGATCCGTTCCTGCTATTTACATTTAGTGCAGTCAGTGCGTCCTGCTCACAGTGTTCAGCTAGATCTGTTCCTGCTATTTACATTTAGTGCAGTGCGTCCTGCTCACAGTGTTCAGCTAGATCCGTTCCTGCTATTTACATTTAGTGCAGTGCGTCCTGCTCACAGTGTTCAGCTAGATCCGTTCCTGCTATTTACATTTAGTGCAGTGCGTCCTGCTCACAGTGTTCAGCTAGATCTGTTCCTGCTATTTACATTTAGTGCAGTGCGTCCTGCTCACAGTGTTCAGCTAGATCCGTTCCTGCTATTTACATTTAGTGCAGTGCGTGCTGCTCACAGTGTTCAGCTAGATCTGTTCCTGCTATTTACATTTAGTGCAGTGCGTCCTGCTCACAGTGTTCAGCTAGATCCGTTCCTGCTATTTACATTTAGTGCAGTGCGTCCTGCTCACAGTGTTCAGCTAGATCCGTTCCTGCCATTTACATTTAGTGCAGTGCGTCCTGCTCACAGTGTTCAGCTAGATCCGTTCCTGCTATTTACATTTAGTGCAGTGCGTCCTGCTCACAGTGTTCAGCTAGATCCGTTCCTGCTATTTACATTTAGTGCAGTGCGTCCTGCTCACAGTGTTCAGCTAGATCTGTTCCTGCTATTTACATTTAGTGCAGTGCGTCCTGCTCACAGTGTTCAGCTAGATCTGTTCCTGCTATTTACATTTAGTGCAGTGCGTCCTGCTCACAATGTTCAGCTAGATCTGTTCCTGCTATTTACATTTAGTGCAGTGCGTCCTGCTCACAGTGTTCAGCTAGATCTGTTCCTGCTATTTACATTTAGTGCAGTGCGTCCTGCTCACAGTGTTCAGCTAGATCCGTTCCTGCTATTTACATTTAGTGCAGTGCGTCCTGCTCACAGTGTTCATCTAGATCTGTTCCTGCTATTTACATTTAGTGCAGTGCGTCCTGCTCACAGTGTTCAGCTAGATCCGTTCCTGCTATTTACATTTAGTGCAGTCAGTGCGTCCTGCTCACAGTGTTCAGCTAGATCCGTTCCTGCTATTTACATTTAGTGCAGTGCGTCCTGCTCACAGTGTTCAGCTAGATCTGTTCCTGCTATTTACATTTAGTGCAGTGCGTCCTGCTCACAGTGTTCAGCTAGATCCGTTCCTGCTATTTACATTTAGTGCAGTCAGTGCGTCCTGCTCACAGTGTTCAGCTAGATCTGTTCCTGCTATTTACATTTAGTGCAGTGCGTCCTGCTCACAGTGTTCAGCTAGATCCGTTCCTGCTATTTACATTTAGTGCAGTGCGTCCTGCTCACAGTGTTCAGCTAGATCCGTTCCTGCTATTTACATTTAGTGCAGTTCGTCCTGCTCACAGTGTTCAGCTAGATCCGTTCCTGCTATTTACATTTAGTGCAGTGCGTCCTGCTCACAGTGTTCAGCTAGATCCGTTCCTGCTATTTACATTTAGTGCAGTGCGTCCTGCTCACAGTGTTCAGCTAGATCTGTTCCTGCTATTTACATTTAGTGCAGTGCGTCCTGCTCACAGTGTTCAGCTAGACCCGTTCCTGCTATTTACATTTAGTGCAGTCAGTGCGTCCTGCTCACAGTGTTCAGCTAGATCCGTTCCTGCTATTTACATTTAGTGCAGTCAGTGCGTCCTGCTCACAGTGTTCAGCTAGATCCGTTCCTGCTATTTACATTTAGTGCAGTCAGTGCGTCCTGCTCACAGTGTTCAGCTAGATCTGTTCCTGCTATTTACATTTAGTGCAGTCAGTGCGTCCTGCTCACAGTGTTCAGCTAGATCCGTTCCTGCTATTTACATTTAGTGCAGTGCGTCCTGCTCACAGTGTTCAGCTAGATCTGTTCCTGCTATTTACATTTAGTGCAGTGCGTCCTGCTCACAGTGTTCAGCTAGATCCGTTCCTGCTATTTACATTTAGTGCAGTGCGTCCTGCTCACAGTGTTCAGCTAGATCTGTTCCTGCTATTTACATTTAGTGCAGTGCGTCCTGCTCACAGTGTTCAGCTAGATCCGTTCCTGCTATTTACATTTAGTGCAGTGCGTCCTGCTCACAGTGTTCAGCTAGATCTGTTCCTGCTATTTACATTTAGTGCAGTTCGTCCTGCTCACAGTGTTCAGCTAGATCCGTTCCTGCTATTTACATTTAGTGCAGTGCGTCCTGCTCACAGTGTTCAGCTAGATCCGTTCCTGCTATTTACATTTAGTGCAGTGCGTCCTGCTCACAGTGTTCAGCTAGATCCGTTCCTGCTATTTACATTTAGTGCAGTTCGTCCTGCTCACAGTGTTCAGCTAGATCCGTTCCTGCTATTTACATTTAGTGCAGTGCGTCCTGCTCACAGTGTTCAGCTAGATCCGTTCCTGCTATTTACATTTAGTGCAGTGCGTCCTGCTCACAGTGTTCAGCTAGATCTGTTCCTGCTATTTACATTTAGTGCAGTTCGTCCTGCTCACAGTGTTCAGCTAGATCTGTTCCTGCTATTTACATTTAGTGCAGTGCGTCCTGCTCACAGTGTTCAGCTAGATCCGTTCCTGCTATTTACATTTAGTGCAGTCAGTGCGTCCTGCTCACAGTGTTCAGCTAGATCCGTTCCTGCTATTTACATTTAGTGCAGTCAGTGCGTCCTGCTCACAGTGTTCAGCTAGATCCGTTCCTGCTATTTACATTTAGTGCAGTCAGTGTGTCCTGCTCACAGTGTTCAGCTAGATCTGTTCCTGCTATTTACATTTAGTGCAGTCAGTGCGTCCTGCTCACAGTGTTCAGCTAGATCCGTTCCTGCTATTTACATTTAGTGCAGTGCGTCCTGCTCACAGTGTTCAGCTAGATCTGTTCCTGCTATTTACATTTAGTGCAGTGCGTCCTGCTCACAGTGTTCAGCTAGATCCGTTCCTGCTATTTACATTTAGTGCAGTGCGTCCTGCTCACAGTGTTCAGCTAGATCTGTTCCTGCTATTTACATTTAGTGCAGTGCGTCCTGCTCACAGTGTTCAGCTAGATCCGTTCCTGCTATTTACATTTAGTGCAGTGCGTCCTGCTCACAGTGTTCAGCTAGATCCGTTCCTGCTATTTACATTTAGTGCAGTGCGTCCTGCTCACAGTGTTCAGCTAGATCCGTTCCTGCTATTTACATTTAGTGCAGTTCGTCCTGCTCACAGTGTTCAGCTAGATCCGTTCCTGCTATTTACATTTAGTGCAGTGCGTCCTGCTCACAGTGTTCAGCTAGATCTGTTCCTGCTATTTACATTTAGTGCAGTGCGTCCTGCTCACAGTGTTCAGCTAGATCCGTTCCTGCTATTTACATTTAGTGCAGTGCGTCCTGCTCACAGTGTTCAGCTAGATCTGTTCCTGCTATTTACATTTAGTGCAGTTCGTCCTGCTCACAGTGTTCAGCTAGATCCGTTCCTGCTATTTACATTTAGTGCAGTGCGTCCTGCTCACAGTGTTCAGCTAGATCCGTTCCTGCTATTTACATTTAGTGCAGTGCGTCCTGCTCACAGTGTTCAGCTAGATCTGTTCCTGCTATTTACATTTAGTGCAGTTCGTCCTGCTCACAGTGTTCAGCTAGATCCGTTCCTGCTATTTACATTTAGTGCAGTGCGTCCTGCTCACAGTGTTCAGCTAGATCCGTTCCTGCTATTTACATTTAGTGCAGTGCGTCCTGCTCACAGTGTTCAGCTAGATCTGTTCCTGCTATTTACATTTAGTGCAGTGCGTCCTGCTCACAGTGTTCAGCTAGATCTGTTCCTGCTATTTACATTTAGTGCAGTCAGTGCGTCCTGCTCACAGTGTTCAGCTAGATCTGTTCCTGCTATTTACATTTAGTGCAGTGCGTCCTGCTCACAGTGTTCAGCTAGATCCGTTCCTGCTATTTACATTTAGTGCAGTGCGTCCTGCTCACAGTGTTCAGCTAGATCTGTTCCTGCTATTTACATTTAGTGCAGTTCGTCCTGCTCACAGTGTTCAGCTAGATCCGTTCCTGCTATTTACATTTAGTGCAGTGCGTCCTGCTCACAGTGTTCAGCTAGATCCGTTCCTGCTATTTACATTTAGTGCAGTGCGTCCTGCTCACAGTGTTCAGCTAGATCTGTTCCTGCTATTTACATTTAGTGCAGTGCGTCCTGCTCACAGTGTTCAGCTAGATCCGTTCCTGCTATTTACATTTAGTGCAGTGCGTCCTGCTCACAGTGTTCAGCTAGATCTGTTCCTGCTATTTACATTTAGTGCAGTGCGTCCTGCTCACAGTGTTCAGCTAGATCCGTTCCTGCTATTTACATTTAGTGCAGTGCGTCCTGCTCACAGTGTTCAGCTAGATCTGTTCCTGCTATTTACATTTAGTGCAGTGCGTCCTGCTCACAGTGTTCAGCTAGATCCGTTCCTGCTATTTACATTTAGTGCAGTCAGTGCGTCCTGCTCACAGTGTTCAGCTAGATCCGTTCCTGCTATTTACATTTAGTGCAGTCAGTGCGTCCTGCTCACAGTGTTCAGCTAGATCTGTTCCTGCTATTTACATTTAGTGCAGTCAGTGCGTCCTGCTCACAGTGTTCAGCTAGATCCGTTCCTGTTATCTTCCTACTGACAGGCAGGCTTGTCTGGTTACAGTATATAAAGCTACCTGAAGAAAATTACAGGTGTTCTATCCCAGCTTAGTGCAGCTACAGGCCATTAGTATGTCTGGAAGGCCAAGAAGGAGAGGCAGACAGTCACAAGCCAATAAGAGAGGGCAAGCAGGCTCTGTGTCTAGTGCTGGTCGTGGAGACGGTGCATCCTCATCAGCCCGTGGCCATGGGACACGCTTGGCCTTTTTTTCGGCAGCTGGCCGTGTTGAGCCGCAACATGCAGAAAACTTGGTCGAGTGGATGACCAAGCCGTCCTCATCCTCCTCATCCTCTCTCACCCATGCCCAGGGTGCTTTGTCTGGCAAAGCAGCGGCCTCTTCCCTCAGCTCAATGTCATCAGTGACTCCTTCCCTAGCTCCACCATGTCCTCCTGAGGATTCCCTCGAACTGTTTGACCACAGTGTTGGGTACATGCTCCAGGAGGATGCCCAGCGTTTGGAAGGCTCTGATGATGATACTGAGCTCGATGAAGGCAGTAACATGAGCACGGACAGAGGGGGTGCCCAAGAAGGACAGCAATCTGGCAGTCATGCTCCCCCTGCTGCAGCATACTGCCAGGTTTGCTCCAGTGATGAGGAGGGAGGGGATGATGAGGTCACTGACTCAACGTGGGTGCCTGATAGGAGAGAGGAGGAGGAGGAGGAGGAGGAGGCGGCACATCACCAACGAGGCAGGATGCCCTCCAGGGGCCAGCCTAAGGGCAGCACATTGACTGCATCACACCCCAAAGCTCCACATGTGCAGGGCGCTGCAGTCTCTGCGCGTTATTCAAAAAGTTCTTTGGTGTGGGCCTTTTTTGAGACGAGTGCATCAGATCGCACCGCTGCTATTTGCAACATATGTCTCAAGCGTATCTCGCGTGGCCAAAACATCTCCCGCTTGGGTACCACATGCTTGACCAGACATATGTTGACCTGCCATGCAGTTCGTTGGCAAGCATATCTAAAAGACCCACACCAAAGAACAAAGAGGATCTCTCCTTGCTCCTCATCAGCTGAGATTTCCAACCCCACTAGACCTTCAGTCCTCTCTGAGACCTGCAGTGAGAGGAATGAAGGTGTAGAATTAGGTGTGTCACAGCCAAGTACTTGTGGGCAATCTGCTTTTGGTACACCGACGTCAGATTGTACCAGGCAAATTTCCCTGCCCCAGCTGCTGCACCGCCGAAAGAAGTTTGCTCCCAGCCATCCACATGCCCAGCGGTTGAATGCTAGCTTGGCAAAATTGCTAGCACTTCAACTGCTGCCTTTTCAGTTGGTAGACTCTGCCCCCTTCCGTGAGTTTGTGGAATGTGCGGTTCCTCAGTGGCAGGTACCCAAACGCCACTTTTTCTCACGGAAGGCGATTCCGGCTCTCTACCGGCATGTGGAAGGCAATGTCCATGCCTCGCTGGACAGGGCGGTCAGCGGTAAGGTGCATATTACCGCTGACTCATGGTCCAGCAGGCATGGACAGGGACGTTACTTAAGTTTCACGGCGCATTGGGTGACTCTGCTGGCAGCTGGGAAGGATGCAGGACAAGGTGCAGTAGTGTTGGAGGTTGTTCCGCCACCACGCCTCCAAAATGCTGATTGTGACACACCTCTCTCCTCCACCCCCTCCTCTTCTTCTTCCTCCATGGCCTCTTCCTCGGAACCAGCGGTGCTCCGTAGGCGTTCAAGGGGCTACGCAAGTACGCAGGCCAAAAGATGCCATGCGGTGCTTGAGCTGGTGTGCTTGGGGGACAGGAGCCACACTGGGGCAGAGGTTCTGTCAGCTCTGCAGGGGCAGGTTCAGAGGTGGTTGACGCCACGCCAACTTAAGGCAGGAATGGTGGTTTGCGACAATGGCACCAACCTCCTCTCTGCCCTCCGACAGGGACAACTGACCCATGTGCCCTGTTTGGCTCACGTCCTTAACTTGGTGGTGCAGCGGTTCTTGGGCAGGTACCCGGGCTTACAGGATGTCCTGAGGCAGGCCAGGAAAGTCTGTGTGCATTTCCGCCGGTCATATAATGCCAGTGCTCGGCTGAAGGACCTCCAAAAGGAGTTTAACCTGCCCAAGAACCGCCTAATCTGTGACATGCCCACCAGGTGGAACTCGACATTAGCCATGCTGCAGCGGCTGCACACGCAGCAGAGGGCCATCAATGAGTACCTGTGCGACTATGGCACCAGGACAGGGTCAGGGGACCTTGGTTTTTTTTCCCCACGCCAGTGGGCCATGATCAGGGATGCATGCACTGTCCTGTCACCATTCGAGGAGGCCACGAGGATGGTGAGCACTGACAGTGCATGCATCAGTGACACTGTCCCCCTTGTCCACCTGTTGGAGCACACGCTGCGTGGAATAATGGACAGGGCACTTGAGGCAGAACAGAGGCAGGAAGAGGAGGACTTCCTTAGCTCTCAAGGCCCCCTTTATCCAGACAGTGTTCCTGCATGCCCGCCGATCACACAGGAAGAGGACGAGGAGGAGGAGGAGGAGGAGGAGGAGGAAGATTGTGTCAGTATGGAGGTGGAGCCTGGCACTCAGCATCAGCAGTCTTTAAGGGATCAGTCCCAAGGAACACATGGGCTTGTACGTGGCTGGGAGGAGGTGGCTGCGGACGTTGTTGTCCTTAGTGACCCAGAGGACTCCGGACCGAATGCCTCAGCAAACCTACGCTGCATGGCCTCCCTGATCCTGCAAAGCCTGCGTAAGGATCCTCGTATTCGTGGTATCAAGGAGAAGGACCAATACTGGCTGGCAACCCTCCTTGATCCACGTTACAAGGGTAAGGTTGCGGACCTTATCTTGCCATCGCAGAGGGAGCAGAGGATGAAACATCTTCGGGAGGCCTTGCAGAAAGGTCTGTGCAACGCGTTCCCAGAGACTGGGAGGTTACAAACTCCTGTTTCTGGACAACGTGTTGCTGAGGCTTCGGTCAGTCAAAGAAGGAGCGGTGGAGAAGGTGGCCGTCTGACCGATGCGTTCAGACAATTTTTTGGTCCGCAGCCCCAAGGTATGATCGGTTCCAGCAACCATCGCCAGCGTCTGTTTTACATGGTGCAGGAATACCTAGGGGCAAGATCAGACTTGGACACCTTTCCCACCGAAAATCCTCTGGGTTACTGGGTCTTGAGGATGGATCACTGGCCAGAGCTTGCACAGTATGCAATTGAGCTACTGGCCTGTCCTGCATCCAGCGTTCTTTCGGAACGCACATTCAGTGCTGCTGGAGGCGTGGTAACCGATCACAGGGTGCGTCTGTCCACTGACTCGGTCGATCGGCTGACCTTCATAAAAATGAATCAGTCTTGGATCACCACCAGCTACCAAGCACCTGATGCTGATGTAACTGAATAATTTTTTTCAGATCCCTTCAAAGACTGCCTATGCTGATGCTGAGTGACTATCCCTGAGTAATTATCCTCTTCCTCCTCAATCATCACGCTGATAGCTTGTAAGAACATTTTTGGTTCTGGGCGCCACCACCAGTGCCTAAGGCACAATTTTTCAGCCCCTGTTTAACAGGGGCGTGTAATTACAATTTTTGATGTAATACTTTGCAGCAGGGCTCGTTCCTGCATTCCAACTAGAGTGTCTGTGAGGGGTTGCAGTGTTGTGGCACCAGCACCAGTGCCTAAGGCCCAATTTTTCTGCCCCTGTCTAACAGGGGCGTGTAATTACAATTTTTGATGCAATACTTTGCAGCAGGGCTCGTTCCTGCGTTCCAACTAGAGTGTCTGTGAGGGGTTGCAGTGTTGTGGCACCAGCACCAGTGCCTAAGACCCAATTTTTCTGCCCCTGTCTAACAGGGGCGTGTAATTACAATTTTTGATGCAATTCTTTGCAGCAGGGCTCGTTCCTGCGTTCCAACTAGAGTGTCTGTGAGGGGTTGCAGTGTTGTGGCACCAGCACCAGTGCCTAAGGCCCAATTTTTCTGCCCCTGTCTAACAGGGGCGTGTAATTACAATTTTTGATGCAATACTTTGCAGCAGGGCTCGTTCCTGCGTTCCAACTAGAGTGTCTGTGAGGGGTTGCAGTGTTGTGGCACCAGCACCAGTGCCTAAGGCCTAATTTTTCAGCTCCTGTTCAACAGGGGCATGTAATTACAATTCTTGATCTAATATTTCACAGCAGGGCCCTGTGAGGGCTTACAGTGTTTTGGCCACAGCAACACCTAAGGCCCAAATTTCTGCTGAGTATATAGGGCAGGACCCTACTTTCAAACATCTAACTTACAAACGACTCCTACTTGCAAACGGAAGGAGACAACAGGAAGTGAGATTAAATCTACCCCTAGGAAGGGAAATTCTCTCCTGTAAGAGTTAATATGGGAAAACAATTTCTCCTTTCCACTGATGCTTTCCAATCCTTGTTCCACAAAAAAACCCAAATTTTCAAAAAACATTTTTCATTGGGACAAAAAAGTGAGGTGAAATCTTCTGAAGAGGAGGAAAGACGCAAAACAAATGTCACAGGGGTGATAACCCTTCCCTATGTTTTCCAAAAAGCTTAGAAAAGATTTTTTGGCTGGAGCTAAACACGTTAAAAATGTTCAAAATTACAAACAGATTCTACTTAACAACAAACCTACAGTCCCTGTCTTGTTTGCACCGCCTGTATACTGCTGTTCAGAGTATATAGGGACCTTTCCTTATTTTAATTTGGGTGCGGGGTTCCCCTTAATATCCATACAAGACCCAAAGGGCCTGGTAATGGACTGGGGGGTACCCATGCCGTTTGTCTCACTGATTTTCATCCATATTGCCATGACCCGACATGACATTAAACCCGCAAGCAGTTTTAAATGAGATTTTTTCCTTTAAAAATGACATTTGGTGCAGGAACTGTTCTAAACATGGGAAACACGCGTCACTTTACAGGCATACTATAGACACCCCCCAGGTACGATATTTAAAGGAATATTTCACTTTTTTTTTTTTACTTTAAGCATCATTAAAATCACTGCTCCCGAAAAAACGGCCGTTTTTAAAAGTTTTTTTTGCATTGATACATGTCCCCTGGGGTAGGACCCGGGTCCCCACACCCTTTTTAGGACAATACCATGCAAATTAGCCTTTAAAATGAGCACTTTTGATTTCGAACGTTCGAGTCCCATAGACGTCAATGGGGTTCTAACGTTCGTGCGAACTTGCGGTCCGTTCGCGGGTTCTGGTGCGAACCGAACCGGGGGGTGTTCGGCTCATCCCTACTCGCTGCAATAGGAAAAACAAATTTTTCCATTGCGGCGAGCGCGGGGGGCATCCCAGGCCCTTAGGTCTGGTATGGAACTTTAAGGGGAACCAGGTACGCCGAAAAACCGGCGTGGGGGTCCCCCCAAAATCCATACCAGACCCCGATCCGAGCACGCAGCCCGGCCGGTCAGGAAAGGGGGTGGGGACGAGCGAGCGCCCCCCCCCCCCCTCCTGAACTGTACCAGGCCGCATGCCCTCAACATGGGGGGTGCTTTGGGGGAGGGGGCGCCTTGCGGTGCCCCCCCACCACAAAGCACCTTGTCCCCATGTTGATGAGGACAAGGGCCTCTTCCCGACAACCCTGGCCATTGGTTGCTGGGGTCTGCGGGCGGGGGGCTTATCGGAATCCGGGAGCCCCCTATAATAAGAGGGCCCCCAGATCCCGGCCCCCCCACCCTATGTGAATGAGTATGGGGTACATGGTACCCCTACCCATTCACCTAGGGAAAAAGTGTAAATAATAAAACACAACACAGGTTTTTAAAATATTTTATTAAACAGCTCCGGGGGGGATCTTGCTCGGGCTTCGGGGGTCCCTCCGGTTCCTCTTTTCCCGGCGTCCGGTTGGTTCTTCGGCCGGCCCCTCCGCTGTCTTCAGGTAGCTCTATTGCCAGCGGAGGTCCGGACTTCTTGTCTTCTCTTCTCCAGATGTTGACATGACGCTCTCTCCGGCCTCTTCTCCCGGTGTTCCAGGTCTTCGGCCGGCCCCTCCACTGTCTTCAGGTAGCTCTATTGCCAGCGGAGGTCCGGGCTTCTGGGCTTCTGGGCTTCTGGGCTTCTCTTCTCTTCTCTTCCCCAGATGTTGACACGACGCTCTCTCCGGCTGGACTGGTCACTGAGGGCTGTGACTTATATAGGCGGAGACCCCGCCCCCATATGATGTCACAGTCCCTGGGCATGCAGGGACTGTGACGTTTTAGGGGGCGTGGTCGACCACGCCCCTTAAAACGTCACAGTCCCAGCATGCCCAGGGACTGTGACATCATATGGGGGCGGGGTCTCCGCCTCAGAGACCAGTCCAGCCGGAGAGAGCGTCGTGTCAACATCTGGGGAAGAGAAGAGAAGAGAAGCCCAGAAGCCCAGAAGCCCAGAAGCCCAGAAGCCCGGACCTCCGCTGGCAATAGAGCTACCTGAAGACAGTGGAGGGGCCGGCCGAAGACCTGGAACACCGGGAGAAGAGGCCGGAGAGAGCGTCATGTCAACATCTGGAGAAGAGAAGACAAAAAGTCTGGACCTCCGCTGGCAATAGAGCTACCTGAAGACAGCGGAGGGGCCGGCCGAAGAACCAACCGGACGCCGGGAAAAGAGGAACCGGAGGGACCCCCGAAGCCGGAGCAAGATCCCCCCCGGAGCTGTTTAATAAAATATTTTAAAAACCTGTGTTGTGTTTTATTATTTACACTTTTTCCCTAGGTGAATGGGTAGGGGTACCATGTACCCCATACTTATTCACATAGGGTGGGGGGGGCCGGGATCTGGGGGCCCTCTTATTATAGGGGGCTCCCGGATTCGGATAAGCCCCCCCGCCCGCAGACCCCGACAACCAATGGCCAGGGTTGTCGGGAAGAGGCCCTTGTCCTCATCAACATGGGGACAAGGTGCTTTGTGGTGGGGGGGCACCGCAAGGCGCCCCCTCCCCCAAAGCACCCCCCATGTTGAGGGCATGCGGCCTGGTACGGTTCAGGAGGGGGGGGGTTCGGCGTAGGGGGTTCCCCTTAAAGTTCCATACCAGACCTAAGGGCCTGGGATGCCTGCGACGGGGCTCGCAAGGTTTCAATCTTGCCAAAAAAAGCGGCGAGATTGAATTCCTTTTCTAGTCCCGTCGTACCCGAGACACGTTCAAAATGAACGGACTTGTCCCTGTGTGGGAAAGTCCGTTCATTCTGAAAGTCCGGCGGAAGTCCGTCGGGAAGACTGGATTCCGGAAAGTCCGGCCGTGTGTAGGCAAGTCTGGCCGTTCAGAAAGTCCGGCGGTAGTCCGCCGGAAGTCTGGCGGCAAGTACGTCGGACCTAGCTTTCCAGAAAGTCCGACCATGTGTACGCCCCATTAGTCTTTGTTTGGTTTTCATGAATCTGTTAAGCTTTTCTTTGTATTTTGGTATTTTGAGCCCATTTGCCTACCTTTTGGTTCCTATGTGCCCGTTAGCCTTCATTTGGTTTTTATGGGCCTGTTAGCCTTTGTTTGGTTTTTATGGACCTGTTAGCCTTTGGTTTTTATGGACCTGTTAGCCTTGGTTTTGGTTTTTATGGACCTGTTAGCCTTCATTTGTTTTTTATGGAGCTGTTAGCCTTTGTTTGGTTTTTTATGGAGCTGTTAGCCTTGGTTTTGGTTTTTATGGACCTGTTAGCCTGTATTTTGGTATTTTGAGCCTATTTGCCTACCTTTTGGTTCCTATGTGCCCGTTAGCCTTCATTTGGTTTTTATGGGCCTGTTAGCCTTCGTTTGGTTTTTATGGGCCTGTTAGCCTTTGTTTGGTTTTTATGGACCTGTTAGCCTTTGTTTGGTTTTTATGGGCCTGTTAGCCTTCGTTTGGTTTTTATGCACCTGTTAGCCTTTGTTTGGTTTTTATGGGCCTGTTAGCCTTCGTTTGGTTTTTATGCACCTGTTAGCCTTTGTTTGGTTTTTATGGGCCTGTTAGCCTTCGTTTGGTTTTTATGCACCTGTTAGCCTTTGTTTGGTTTTTATGGGCCTGTTAGCCTTCGTTTGGTTTTTATGCACCTGTTAGCCTTTGTTTGGTTTTTATGAGCCTGTTAGCCTTCGTTTGGTTTTCATGGACCTGTTAGCCTTTGTTTGATTTTTTATGGACCTGTTAGCCTTGGTTTGGGTTTTTATGGACCTGTTAGCCTTCATTTGGTTTTTATGGACCTTTTAGCCTTTGTTTGGTTTTTATGGAGCTGTTAGCCTTTATTTGATATTTATGGACCTGTTAGCCTTAGTTTGGTTTTATAGGCCCGTTAACCTTGATTTGGTTTTTATGGATCTGTTGGTCTTCATTTGTTTTCTTATGGTCTTGCTAGCCTTTGTTTGGTTTTCACAAGTCCGTTAGCCTTTGTTAGTTTTTATGGTTCTGTTAGCCTTGGTTTGGTTTTTATAGACCTGTTAGCCTCAGTTGGGCTGCTTCTGGATAACCCTATGTACCTGACTACTCCTGTACTGTATGCTCAATAAGATTAGATTTTTGGCTTACCATAAAACCGGTTTAATTGGAGTACATTATGAGACACAGACCCCTCCCCTCCAATTCCTATGATCCACTCCTGTTACTCCTTGCTACTAAACTGAAGCATGCTGGGAGTAGGAGGGGTTAAACTTAGCTGTCCTTGTTTTCTAGTGTCCAGTCTCCTGAAGGCAATTACATAACCTTATGTATGACTTCTCATCTGTATTAGAAGCTGCAGCAAGTCAGATAGAGCCCACCTCATTTTCTGACTGGAGGACATCCAGCAACATCCAACATTCCCTCCCCAGCCCGACTGTCCCACTCATTTCATTCATAGGATTGCAGTTCTTTCAATCATGGAGGCTCTTAATCACATGTGGGTGTTACCTAGGGTGGTCAGTGTGCAAATACAGCCTGCCTAGGAGCACCTACTCCTCCAGACTGACATCCTCCCATCATTTGATATTTGCATAACTCCTCCCAAGAGCCAGCCCACTGCTGAGGGCTCCTGAGTTGAGTACTGAGCAAGGGAGCTGTGATGCAGGCCCCTCCCACCAGCCACAGTCTGCCTGCATTTTATAGAGAAGCACAGAGGCAGAGATGACATCAGTGGATGTAGAATACAATATGTAATAAAAATGGAAAGCTTTTACCTTATAATTTTCTTGGGGCGGGGTGTATCCTAGCCCAGGGGTGTATTTACCGTGTTTCCCCCAAAATAAGCCCGGGGTCTTATATTAATTTTGGCAACAAAAGACACAGTAGGGCTTATTTTCAGGGTAGGTCTTACCATGTAATGTCTTCTCTCCCCTTCTCTCTCCCTGCCTGACAGGAATCCCCAGTGTGAACTGAGTTAAAATTCTTGTAGAATCCTATAATCCACTCTATTACAGTATTACATAATGTACAATGTTTGTTTCTGTAATATAATTGTGCCAAATATCTTGGTTATAGCGCCGCTCTGCGCTTCTGTGACCCGCCGGAGCGCTTTCGCCCTCTTTTACTCTTTTTCTCTCTCTCTCTCTTTTTCTCTTTTTTTTCTCTTTTTCTCTCTCTCTTTTTCTCTTTTCTATCTTTTCTCTCTTTTTTCTCTCTTTCACTTTCTTTTTTCTCTTTTTCTCTCTCTCTCTTTTTCCTCTCTTTTTCTCTCTCTCTTTTTTTCTCTCTCTCTCTCTTTTTCTCTTTTTTTTCTCTTTTTCTCTCTCTCTTTTTCTCTTTTCTATCTTTTCTCTCTTTTTTCTCTCTTTCACTTTCTTTTTTCTCTTTTTCTCTCTCTCTCTTTTTCTCTTTTTTTCTCTCTCTCTTTTTCTCTTTTTTTATCTTTTCTCTCTTTTATTCTCCTTTTTCTCTCTTTCACTCTCTTTTTCTCTTTTTCTCTCTCTCTCTCTCTTTCTTTTTTTTCTCTCTTTTCCTCTTTTTCTCTCTCTCTTTTTTTTCTCTTTTTCTCTCTCTCTTTCTCTCTCACTTTTTCTCTTTTTTCTCTTTCTCTCTCCTTTTCTCTTTCTCTTTTTCTCTTTTTCTCTCTCTCTCTTTTTCTCTCGCTTTTTTTCTCTTTTCTCTCTCTTTTTTTTCTCTCTCTTTTTTTTCTCTCTCTTTTTCTCTCTCTCTCTTTTTCTCTCTTTTTCTCTCCTTTTCTCTCATTTTCTCTCATTTTATCTTTTTTTCCTCTCCTTTTCTCTCTCTCTTTTTCTCTTTTTTCTCTCTTTTTCTCTCTCCTTTTCTCTCCATTTCTCTCTCTTTTACTCTCTTTTTCTCTCTCTCTTTTTCTCTCCCCCCCCCCCAAAGAAGGGGTGGATGTTAAACAAGAAGGAGGGGGTGCGCCCAATTTTAGTGTTGCCCAGGGCAGCACAAAACCAACATACACCTCTGCCCTGGCCTAAAAGTAGAACTCCACCATTCAGGTATTAGATAAAGTGAGGGAGGGTGAGAAGCTGAACCAGATTTTCATTGATTCCCTTTTTGTAAGAATTTCCTCATTTCCTGTTGTGTTATCGGACCCGCAGGTTTCCTGTATGAGTGTCACAGGCACAGGAAGTGAGGGGAAATCTCCCTAATGGGGACACACAGCAATACATAACAGAGATTCTAACCTTTTCATACCCTATCTACAATCAAATATGACGGAGTTCCTCTTTAATGCCCCATGCACACCTGTACCATGTGCTCCTGTGCTTTTTTTTCTTTTTTTTTTTAAACGCTCCTGCACCTTATTTTGGCAGTGAGCGTCGCATGTCTATGTAATGTGCCTTTTGGTGCATTTTCTTGCCTGCTGTGTCATGCAAAAAAACGTTGTCTGCCAGCCATATTTGGGGTGTCATTGTGAAGTTATGGCATTGCAAGAGCGATTGTTTTGGTGTGTTTTTTTGGGAACGCTCCTAAAGCAAATCTGTCACAAGATTGCAGTGCAGACTGAATCCATATACCGTATATACTCGAGTATAAGTCGTTCCGAGTATAAGTCGAGGCCCTAATTTACCACAAAAAAAATGGGAAAAACGTATTGACCCGAGTATAAGACGAGGGTGAGAAATGCACAGCTACTGTAAGTGGAAAAGAGGGTCAACAATGCCCATTTGCAGCATCACTGTGCCCATTTGCAGCCATAGGTCCCCTGAACTTCAAACTCGGTAGTTAAGGGTTCCTAGATGCCCCCTAGCTGCAGCCAAAATTTGGGGTCTCTGAACCCAAAGGGTCCCGAAATGACATTGCTGCAGATAGACACAGTTGACCGAATTTGGGGCCCTGTATCTCGGGACCACTTAGTGCTAAGTACCCCAAATTTGGTGTGCAAACCCAGTGGAACTAGCACCATAAAATTTCCAAAGCTGGGGTTTCTAGCACTAAGTGGCCCCGAGATACAGGGCCCCAAAAATCAGTTCAGAAAATGTCAAGCACTTTTCTGCAGCAGAGAATGACATTTTCCAAACCAGTTTTGGGGCAGCGCATCTCAGGGCCACTTAGTGCTAGGAACACCAGCTTTTGGTATGTTATGGTACCAGTTCAACTGGGTTTGCACACCAAATTTGGGGTTCCTAGCACCAAGTGGCCCTGAGATATGGGGCCCCAAATTCGGTTCAAAAAATGTCAAGCACCTTTCTGCAGCAGAGAATCACATTTTCTGAACCGATTTTGGGGCCCCGTATCTCGGGGCCACTTAGTGCTAGGAACTTCAGCTTTGGATATGTTGTGGAAACAGGTCCACTGGGTTTGCATACCAAATTTGGGGTTTCTAGCACCAAGTGTCCCTGAGATATGGGGCCACAAAATCGGTTCGGAAAATAATTTTTTTTGCTGCAGAAAAGTGCTTGACTCGAGTATAAGTCGAGGGGGGCACTTTCAGCACAAAAAAATGTGCTGAAAAATTCGACTTATACTCGAGTATATACGGTATAAGAGTTACAGAGTAGTCAGCAGTGGAAAATCAGCAATTCTGATTCTATTTAACCTCTGATTCTGTAGAGGCCCATAGAGGTGCTATAGGAATCATAGGTACAGTACTTAGAACTTCTGTATTTGTTTTTTATTACTGCCTGTACTTTTTGTCCAGGTGACAACAGCTCCCTCCCCCCATTTGTTGTACAGGTGTCACAGGGACAGGAAGTGAGCAAAAATCTCCCCTATGGGGTCACAGACAGAAAACACATTTTTAGCAGAACAGTGATGGATTGGAACTTCTAACAATGTGTGTGTGTGGTGTCTGTACCTTTTGATCCAGGGAAAAGCACCCTCCCTCCAATTCCTTGTATGGGCATCACTAAAACAGGAAGTGAGCAAAAATCTCCCCAATGGGGTCACAGACAGAAAACACATTTTTAGCTGAACCATGAGCGGTTGGAACTTCTAACAATGTTTTTTGTTGTTTTTTTTGTAGTCTGTATCTTTTGATCCAGGGAAACCCCCTTCAATTCCTTGTATGGGTATAACAAAGACAGGAAGTGAGCAAAAATCTCCCCCATATGATCACAGACAGAAAACACATTTTTTAGCAGAACCGTGAAGGGTTGGTGCTTCTAACAATATTTTTTTTTGTGAGTGTTGTCTGTACCTTTTGATCCAGGGAAAAGCACCCCCCTCCAATTCCTTGTATGGGTGTCACTAAAACAGGAAGTGATCAAAAATCTCCCCAATGGGGTCACAGACAGAAAACACATTTTTATCAGTGAGAGGTTGGAACTTCTAACAATGTTTTTTTTGTAGTCTGTATCTTTTGATCCAGGGAAACCCCCTTCAATTGCATGGGGGCCACAAAGACAGGAAGAACATTTTATCAGAGCAGTGCAGCGTTAGAACTTCAATTAGTGCTTCTGTTGCTGTGTGTGACTTCCGGTCGCAGTGACAACCCTACCCTCAGTTTTCCTATATGGGTGTCACAGGAACAGGAAGTGAGCATAGATCTCCCCAATGGGGTCAGAAGCAACAAAAAAAAAATTAGCATAGTATTAAATGGTTAGAAATTCTGATAATGTTTCTATTGCTGTCCCTATCTTTTTTTTTTTTTTTTATGACAACTGCAGCTCCTAATTTCTCATATGGGTGTCACAGAGACAGGAAGTGAGAAAAATCCCCCCTAATGGGATCACAGACCAAAATTAACTTTAAGGAGAGTGGTGAATAGTTAGAACTTCTGTGTTTTTTAATTTAATACTGTCTGTACCTTTTTTGGTCTGGTGACAAACGCTCCCTTCCCCCATTTCCCTTACAGGTGTCACAGGGACAGGAATTAGTGAAAATCTCCCCAAGGGGGTCACAGACAAAAGCACATTTTTAGGATTAGAAATTCAGGCAATGTTTCAGTTGCTGTGTGTACTTTTCTGTACCAGGGACAGCTCCCCCACCCCCCTTCCTTATTTTGTATGGGTGTCACAGGGCCAGGAAGTGAGGGAAAATCTCCCTAATGGGGACATAGACAGCAGGGATTGACTGGCCATCGAAACTACCAGGAGTTTCCCGGTGGGCCGATGGCTCAGTGGGCCAGTTTACAGTACAGCACGAGTCTTTGCGCTCCTCTGCTTATGAGAGTATAAGCGAAGACCTGCTTCACTCCTCCCACACATCCACAGCCAATCAGCAGGCAGTGTAACCCTCCCCAGACCGCCACATTTGCATACACAGGTGCTGGAGCGGGGCTGAATGGGGGCACGAGGAAGGAGAAGCATACAGTATCTGAAGCCGATACAAGAAGGTATGACCAAAGCTACAGCAAAACCAGTCCTGCAGCACACAGAGCGCTAGCTGAATGGGAACAAGATGGTGTGACTCGGGAGCAATGTCACATGTACACTGGCTGCAGTGTCTTCCAGAAATCTATGCCTTCAGGCAGTGTGCAGGTTACCAATCTCTGTCCCCTCTTCTACCTCTCCTCTTGCTCTGTACTTTTTTTTTTTTATAGCTGCCTTTCCTGCACACTGCCATAACACACTGATAAGATCTGCTTGGCATTCTCTATCCTGTGATAATGTGACACATGGCTGGCTGTTAACCATTTCAGCTTTTTTTTCAGTTATTTAGCCGGAACTCTGTGTGTGCTGTGATGTTTTTTGGAAGGATTTACTGCTAGTTCAGGCTAGAAGCTTTACAAACCCATTAACTGTTTATTGCCCTCCACTAATCCTGACCAGTTCACCATTTGTAAGACAATTTGTATTTTGGAAATTGGATGTGCTGCTGTCTTCTGTCACATGGGTGTACTTTCAAAGGAAGATTACTGACTTGATCTTGCAGAGCTGGTTTAAACAGAGTGGAGCAACCCTGCGATACATTACACTTTTACACTGGGCTCAGCCATAAAGGCAGTCTCTGACCATCTCCTGTATCATGTCTGCAGTCTCTGACCATCTCCTGTACTATGTCTGCAGTCTCTGACCATCTCCTGTACTATGTCTGCAGTCTCTGACCATCTCCTGTATCATGTCTGCAGTCTCTGACCATCTCCTGTACTATGCCTGCAGTCTCTGACCATCTCCTGTACTATGTCTGCAGTCTCTGACCATCTCCTGTAATATGTCTGCAGTCTCTGACCATCTCCTGTATCATGCCTGCAGTCTCTGACCATCTCCTGTAGTATGTCTGCAGTCTCTGACCATCTCCTGTAGTATGTCTGCAGTCTATGAACATCTCCTGTATCATGTCTGCAGTCTCTGACCATCTCCTGTACTATGTCTGCAGTCTCTGACCATCTCCTGTACTATGTCTGCAGTCTCTGGCCATCTCCTGTACTATGTCTGCAGTCTCTGGCCATCTCCTGTACTATGTCTGCAGTCTATGACCATCTCCTGTATCATGTCTGCAGTCTCTGATCATCTCCTGTATTATGTCTGCAGTCTCTGACCATCTCCTGTACTATGTCTGCAGTCTCTGGCCATCTCCTGTACTATGTCTGCAGTCTCTGGCCATCTCCTGTACTATGTCTGCAGTCTCTGGCCATCTCCTGTACTATGTCTGCAGTCTCTGACCATCTCCTGTATCATGTCTGCAGTCTCTGACCATCTCCTGTACTATGTCTGCAGTCTCTGACCATCTCCTGTACTATGTCTGCAGTCTCTGACCGTCTCCTGTACTATGTCTGCAGTCTCTGACCATCTCCTGTACTATGTCTGCAGTCTCTGACCATCTCCTGTACTATTTCTGCAGTCTCTGACCATCTCCTGTATCATGTCTGCAGTCTCTGACCATCTCTTATATCATGTCTGCAGTCTCTGACCATCTCTTGTAGTATGCCCCCAGTCTCTGACCATCTCCTGTACCATGTCTACTTTATATAGTGTTTTGGTGCGTGTTCGTAAAATAAAAGTGGGCCAGTCTGGATAAAGTCCTGGGCCAAATTTTTGTCCCAGTCCAGCCCTGATAGACAGCATTACCTGGCAGAAATATTACCTCTTCTTTCTTTACCCAACACAAACAAAAAAAGAAATAAAGGGCTGGATGCATTATGTTAGCCAATCAGCGAACTGCTGCATATCCATTCTATAGAAAATTATTGAAACGGTCCGCCTGCAGCGCCAATTTATCGTCGAATTATAATGTTAAAGCCCAACTCCAGCCAAAACCTTGTATTCAATTCTGTATAGCGTGGAGACAGGTAAGAGCCCCTGTCAGATTTTTATTGCTGCCTGTCTCCCTACTGGGATTGACACTTCCTGTCAGGTGTCACAGGAGCAGGAAGCGAGCAAAAATGTATCCAATGTGGTCACAGACAACTCTTTTTTATAGTAAAGCAGTGAAGAATTAGAACTTCAGACAATGCTTATATTGATGTTCATACTCTTCTGTCCCAGTGACAACCCTACCACCTCATTTCTTGTATGGATGGGTGTCACAGAAACAGGAAGTGAGGAATAATTTCCCTAATGGGGTCACAGACAACAACTCCTTTTTTTAGTAGATGGAAGAAGACTTAGAACTTCTGTATTAGTTTTCGTTGCTGTCTGTACCTCTGACAAATGCACCGCCCCGCTTGCATACCTCCCAACTTTTTGAGATAGGAATGAGGGACACCTACTATTAAAAGTATGTAGGTATAGGACACGCCCCCTGCCACGCCCATAGGACACACCCACTGTCACATCCCCTTAAAGGAGAATTATACAAAAAAGAAAAAATGATTAGTTAAACCCACAAGTTTTTTTTTTTTTTACCACTATTATTCCGTAATATTGGCTTTTAAAATTTACAAATGCAGCCATTTAGAACTTTTAGCACTGGGAAACACTTTTTGAAAGATAAATAGAGCATTTTATATACAATTATATAGAGCAGAACAAAATGGGCGACAAATGAGGAGGAAAGAGGGACAGAGGGACTTTGTTCTGAATCAGGGACAATCCCTCGAAATCAGGGACAGTTGGGAGCTATGCTCCTGTACTGGTATCAGAGGGACAGGAAGTAAGCTAAAATCTCCCCAATGGGGGGTCACACAGAAAGAAACAATTTTTTTTAGTAGAGTGGTGAAGGGTTAGAACTTCTGGCAATGTTCCAGTTGCTGTCCCAGTGACAATCCAACCCTTCCTTATTCTGCATGGGTGTCACAGGGACAGGAAGTGAGAGAAAATCTCCCTAATGGGGACACAGACAGATTTATCAATTTGGCAGAAATGTTAATTCTTCTTTCTCTATCCAAAACTAACAAAAATAAATAAATAAACATACAGCAATGGACTCAGACAGACGTAATATATCAGCCAATCAGCAAACTGCTGCATATCCACTCTGTAGAAAACTATGTCTGTATTTGTATGGATGGGTGTCACAGAAACAGGAAGTGAGGAATAATTTCCTCTAATGGGGGTCACAGACAACGACTCCTTTTTAGTAAAGCGATGAAGACTTAGAACTTCTGCATTTGTTTTCATTGCTCCCTTTACCTTTTTCTGCCCCTCTGACAACTGCACCAACCCCTCTTGTACTTAGGGTTGCCATCCCTTTAATCCAGAACACACATTAATTACACAGGTTCTGGGGCTAATTTATTGCAGATAAGGCACTAAGCGAGTTTAATTACCACCTTAACTTGCCACAGAACCTGTGTAATTAATGTGTGTCCTGGATTAAAGGGATGGCAACCCTACTTGTACTGGTGTCAGAGGGACAGGAAGTAAGCTAAAATCTCCCCAATGGGGGTCACACAGAGAGAAACACATTTTTTTAGTAGAGTGATGAAGGGTTAGAACTTCTGGAAATGTTCCAGTTGCTGTCCCAGTGACAATCCAACCCTTCCTTATTCTACATGGGTGTCAGGGGGACAGGAAGTGAGAGAAAATCTCCCTAAAGGGGGACACAGACAGATTTATCAATTTGGCAAAAATGTCACTTCTTCTTTCTTTATCCAAAACTTTAAAAAAAAAAAAAAATTCGGAGCTGGACTCGAACGGACGCGTAATTTTAGAGAATTAGCGAACTGCTGCTTATCCAATCGTTCTTGTTTTCTGGGGAAGGCACATTTGTGTAACATTCGGGCTGACATCTATATTGAAGGGGTCAGTGGAAATGCGATGTTTGCGCAGGTCTTTAATTGTCGATAACTCTCGCCTCCAGCCGCCGACGTCTCCTGGGCTCCCTTCTTTTTTTTTTCCCTTCCTGATCAAACACGGCCCGGGCTCTGGAAACAAAAGATTATTATCTCGTCATCTCCGACAGATTTCTGTCCGGCGCTGGAGAGAGAGAGAGAGAGAGAGAGAAAAAAATGCGAGCACGTTAGACAGCTCGACTGACGTCATCCTCTCCCATTAATTACACTCCACAGCAAACACGGCGCTGAACCGTACGGCGAATTGATCCGCCGCTCCTTCTCAGTCACGGTGACCTTTGGGTGCAATGCAGGTTTTTTTTTTTTTTTTAATGTGCAGCACCGAAAAGGATTAAACCCGATCCTCCGATAGCTTGCATCCTTTTTTTTTTTTTTAACCCTTTAGGCACTGCGGAGGGTCAGGATGGTGCACGGAGCGGGGGCTCCCCTGCCAGCCCCTCCGTAGAGAGAGAGAGAGAGAGAGGCAGATGCCTGTGTGCCAGCAGGAGCCGCATTGTGGAGCCGGTCCGGGCAGCTGTTGCACAAGAGCTCGGAGTTCAATAACCATGGCAACAGAGGAGGCAGCCTCTTCCTTCCACATCGCTCTCGCTTTCCCCCAGTGCAACAAGGCAGCCTTCGTCTCCGAGAGCAGCCGCGTCCGTCAGTGAAAGGACTACGCTTCTGACCCTATGTGGGGGCTAAGGGGACCCCGGTGCTTTCAAGGACGTGGACCGCAGGAGTAAAAGAGGGGGGGGGGGAGAGGGCGACTACAGCAGGTAAGACCTGCAAATTACTCCCCCCCCCCCCTTTTCCTCCTCTTCATTCCATGCATAGGATCTAATGAGTGCTCTATGATGATAGAAAATGTAATACGATGTAACAATGTCGTCTGATATAATATGTAGCGGTGTAATCTAATATCAAATGCAACAATATGTACCAATGTGTTCTAATATAAAAAGTGATACTATGTATCAATGTCCTTTAGTATAAAAAGTGATACTATGTATCAATGTCATCTAATATAATATGTAGCAATATGTATCAATGTCCTCTAATATAAAAAGTGATACTATGTATCAATGTCATCTAATATAAAAAGTGATACTATGTATCAATGTCATCTAATATAAAAAGTGATACTATGTATCAATGTCATCTAATATAATATGTAGCAATATGTATCAATGTCATCTAATATAAAAAGTGATACTATGTATCAATGTCATCTAATATAAAAAGTGATGCTATGTATCAATGTCCTCTAATATAAAAAGTAATACTATGTATCAATGTCATCTAATATACAAAGCGATACTATGTATCAATGTCCTCTAATATAAAAAGTGATGCTATGTATCAATATCCTCTAATATAAAAAGTGATATTATGTATCAATGTCCTCTAATATAAAAAGTGATTCTTTGCAATAAAGCCATCTAATATATAAACGAATACTATGTATCAATGCCATCTAATATAATATGTAGCAATATGTATCAATGTCATCTAATATAAAAACGAATACTATGTATCAATGTCATCTAATATAATATGTAGCAATGTGTTCTACTATAAAAAAAGTGATACTATGTATCAAAGTCATCTAATATAAAAAGTGATACTATATAATAAAGCCATCTAATATAAAAATGAATACTATGTATCAATGCCATCTAATATAATATGTACCTGGGGGGGGGGGGGGGGGATTTACTAAAACTGAAGAGTGCAAAATCTTGTGCAGCTGAGCATGGTAGCCAATCAGCTTCTAACTTCAGCTTGTTCAGTTAGGCTTTGATAATAAAACCTGGAAGCTGATTGGTTTCTTTACAGAGCTGCACCAGATTTTGCACTCTCCGGTTTTAGTAATTTGCCCCCAATGTGTTCTAATATAAAAAATGATGCTATATAATAAACCCATCTAATATAAAAATTAATACTATGTATCAATGTCATCTAATATCAAATGTTACAAGATGTAATAATGTCATCTAATATAAAAAGTAATACTATGTATCAATGTCATCTAATATAAAAAGTGATACTATGTATCAATGTCATCTAATATAAAAAGTGATACTATGTATCAATGTCATCTAATATAAAAAGTGATACTATGTATCAATGTCATGTAATATAAAAAGTGATACTATGTATCAATGTCATGTAATATAAAAAGTGATACTATACAATAATGCCATCTAACATAAGAAGTAATACTATGTATCAATGTCATCTAATATAAAAAGTGATACTATGTACCAACGTCATCTAATACCAAATGTAACAATATCATATAATATAAAATGTATTCATATGTAACAATGTCATCTGATTTAAAAAAAAAAAAAAAAAAGTAACAATTTGTAACAATTTCAGCTGATATAAAATGCAACATTACGTGACAATACTGTCATCTAATATAAAATGTAATGACATGTAACAATATCATCTAAAACAAAACAAACCCAAAAAAAAGCAACAATATGTAAAAATGTCAGCTGATATGAAATGTAGGTAACAACGTCATCTAATAGAAAATGCAATAATATGATCCAATCATCTTTAACACCCCCCCCCCCCCAAAAAAAAAAAAAAGTAACAATTATACAACAATGTCAGCTGATAAAAAATATATGTAACAATGTCATATGATATAAATGTAACAATCTAATAAATTCAGCTGCAATAAAATATAATATGTAACTATGGCCTCTAATTTAAAATATATTATTATATAACAATATTATCCAATATTAAATATGTAATACTAATGTAACATTGTCACTTGGTATAAAATGTATTACCATGTAACAAAGACATTTGATATAAAAAATGCTTTATAATTAGACAGAGACGGTTCTTTGTCACCAATTAGCACCTATTTCTCATCTTCCACTCTTGCTTTTTTCTATTAGATGGCAAGCTCTTGAGGAAGACATTGTCATTGGATATAAAATGCAATACTATGTAACAATGTCATCTGATATAAAATGTAGCAAAGTCATCTGATATAAAATATGGTTTATAATTAGACATGGATGGTCCCTTGTCACAAATTAACACTTATCTTCCATCCCCAACTTTTTCTATTAGATTGCAAGCTCTTGAGGGGAATATTGTCACCTGATACTAAAAGGAAATACCATCTGATATAAAATATGCTTTAAATTTAGACACTCCTTTGTCACATTTTAGCAATTAATTCCCATCTTTGTTCCGTTAGATTGCAAGCTCTTGGGGAAAGACTCCCTATGCCTTTTGCATTATTTGTTACCTCTGTGGCATAGTATGGTGATTCATAAAGAGAGTGATAATCAGTTTGGTGATATTTTATATTTACATAGGACCAATCATTTGTTCCAAATAAGCATTTGTTTTAACATTTTCTACCCCCCCCCCCCCGGTTTTTATTAGATTGCAAGCTCTTGAGGGCAGGCTTTCTTTTGCATTTTGTGTCCCTTTTTTTGGCCTTACCCCTGAGCCCCTGATTGTAACTCTCTGTAGATTGCAAGTTCTTGAGGACAGACTAACTTGCCTTTTGTGTTGTTACCTTACCTTTAACTCCTGATTGTAACCTTTTGCAAAATTAGATTGCAAGTTGTTGAGCAAAGGCTTTATTTTTTGTTATTGTTATCTTACATGAACTCCCTGTACCCCTGATTGCAATCCTGTACAGCAATGGATTGCAAGCTCTTGAGGTCAGGTTCCCTTTAACGTGTGTGATGATCACTTAGTGACCTTATATTAAACCCCAGTGCCACTGCTTGTAACCCTATGCAGCATTAGATTGCAAGCTCTTGAGGGCATAAACCCTTGTCATTTTCTTACCTTGCATTAAATCCCCGTACAACTAATTTTAACCCTTTGCCATATTAGATTGCAAGCTCTTCAGTAAAGGCTTAATTTTGTGTAATTGTTGGTTACCCTACATTAACCCCCTGTACCTCTGATTGTAGCCCTCTGTAGTATTAGATTGCAAGCTCCTGAGGGCAGGCTCTTTTCGCCTGATTTTTTTGTCACTGCTTCTTGTCTTTCAGTTCCCCCTTTAATAGATTGCAAGCTCTTGAGCACAGGCTCCCTTTTACTTTCAAGTTATTGTCACCTTACATTAAACCTCATGCGCCCCTGATTTTAACCCTTTGTCGCAGTAGATTGCAAGCTCTTGTGCAAAGGAACCCTTTTGTGTGTCTGTTAACTTACATTAATCTCCCAAACATCTGATTGTAACCCTTTGCTGCATAGGTTGGTGCTACATAAATAGAGATGGATATTGGCTCATCCATGATTATCACTGCATATTATTCCAGCTCTGTCTGTCAGGCTTCTCAGTCACCGTTGTCTTGTCTATGGGGCCTCTTCTCTCTCAGTACAGAATGCTAATCCTGTGACAAGGATGACACAAGCTGGTCTCCTTGGTTAGTATCTCACCCTTCCAATGCATTGGTTGTAGTTTTGCAGCTGGAGTACATTTCACCTTGTTCATCTTTATTCTGTGCGTTTCCTCTGCGTCCACCTTAACGTGTCATTGTATGATGTGCAGGCAGGTGAGTCCCAATCTGATCAGAGAAAGAACTGAATGTGGAATCGGTTGTAGAATGATAGTTCAATCAGGAAAATGCTATTTGTTGTTATTTTTATGGTTTATTTATTTTAGAAATGTTGTTGGATGTTATTTAATAGAGAAATCATGTATACATGTAGACAAGGATAGAAGTATTTTACAACTATCTTGTCTGTCTATCTATTTACCATGAATCCCTCAAATGTCTATCCTCTATCATCCATTCATTCTATTTGTGTGTTTTGCCCTCTCGTTTTTTCTCTTCGTCTCCAGATCTCTTTCCCCGCTCTCTCTCTCTCTCTCTCTCTCTCTCTTCTCTCTCTCTCTCTCTCTCTCTCTCTCTCTCTCTCTCTCTCTCTCTCTCTCTCCCTCTCTCAATTCAATTAAGCTTTATTGGCAGGACCAAATACATGTTAGCATTGCCAAAGCAGTTGAATTTCCTATAAGAAAAAGGAGGGTGGGGGGGGGGGGGTAATGGGTAATATAAGGGTGATGGGGGGGGGTAATGGGTGATATAGAGGGATGGGGGGGAGGGGGTAATGGGTGATATAGAGGGGAATGGGCATAAGTCTGTGTAAAGGATTTTAAGTCCTCAGTCTTTCATGTCCCTCTCATATTGAGCAGCTATTTTTACCATTGGCTCATCTCTCCCAGTAGAAATTGGAGTTTCCCCTTCTCTTCTAAAGAACTGAAGTCCCCCATTCCCCCATCCCTCTCTCTGTGTCTCTCTCTTGCTCCCCCCCTCTCTCTCTCTCCTCTCTCTCTCTCTCTCTCTCTCTCTCTCTCTCTCTCTCTCTCTCTCTCTCTCTCTCCATCTTTCTCCCTCTCTCTCCCCCTTCTCTATTACTCCTCTCCTGCCCCCCCCTCTCTGTCTCTCTTTTTGTGTCTCTCTCTGGCTCCTCCCCTCCTCATCTCTCTCTCTCTCTGTTTCTCTCTCTGTCTCTCTCTGTGTCTGTCTCTGTCTCTCTCTCTCTCTCTGTTTCTCTCCCTCCCTCCCTCCCCTCCCTCCCCCCTCTCTCTCTCTCTCTCTGTTTTCTAGCTCTGTGTCTTTCTCTCTCTCTCTTGCTCCTCCCCCCCATCCCTCTCTCTGTGTCTCTCTGTCTCTCTCTTGCTCCCCCCTCTCCTCTCTCTCTCTCCCTCTTCCATTTTTCTCCCTCTCTCTCTCTCCCCTTCTCTCTTGCTCCTCTCCTGCCCCCTCTCTCTCTGTCTCTCTCTCTCTGTCTCTCTTTCTGTGTCTCTCTCTGGCACCTCTCCTCCCCATCTCTCTCTCTCTCTCTCTCTCTCTCTCTCTCTCTCTCTCTCTCTCTCTCTCTCTCCTCTCTCTCTCTCTCTCCTCTCTCTCTCTCTCTGTCTCCTTTCTGCCTCTCTCTCTCTGTCTCTCTCTGGCACCTCTCCTCCCCATCTCTCTCTCTCTCTCTCTCTCTCTCTCCTCTCTCTCTCTCTCTCTCTCTTCTCTCTCTCTCTCTGTCTCTCTGTGTCTCTTTCTGCCTCTCTCTCTGTCTCTCTCTGTCTCTATCCTCTCTTTCTATGTCTCTCTCTCTCTCTGTCTCTCTGTCTCTCTCTTCTCCTTCTCTTCTCTCTCTCTGTCTCTGTCTCTGCTGTGTGTCTTTCTCTCTTTGCTCCCCCCTCTCTCCCTCCCGCCTCCTCACCCCCTCTCTATTTCTTTCTCCTCCCCTCTCTCTCTCTCCCCTCCTCCCCCCTCTCTTGCTCTCTCTCTCCTCTCCTCCCCCTCTCCTCTCTCTCTCCCTTTCTTTCTCTCTCTCTCTCCACCCCCTCTCCCCCTCTGCCTCTCTCTCCCTTCCTCTCCCCCTCTACCTCTCTCCCCCCTCTCTCTCCCCCCTCTCTGCTCCTCTCCTCACCCCCCTCTCTCTCTCTTGCTCCTCACCCTCTCTCTCTCCCCCTCTCTCTCTCTCTCTCTCTTGCTCCTCTCCTCCCCCTCTCCTCTCTGTCTCCCCCTCTCCTTCTCTCTCTCGCTCTCTCCCCCCTCTCCCCCCTCTACTTCTCTCTCCTCCCCCTATCTCTCTCTCCTTTTCTCTCCCCCCCTCTCTATTTTTCTCCCCCCCTCTCTCTTTCTCTCCCACTCACTACCCCCCTCTATCTGCCCCCCTGACAATGACCCCTTCCATAGTTTCCCTACAGAAAATGTACTTCATGTGCTCTGGGAATACATTGATGCAATATATGACCTTTACAGCTGTAGTGGTTGTGATTTGGACAATGCTGGATGCCCTATTGCTGATTAGACAGTTGGACGTCTTGTACAATGTTCCATGTCATTACCCCTGATGTGATTAAAGTCTTTATGAACACAGACACAATTAGATTTTGTAATAATGCAGCATAATCATCTATACTGTATAGATTCAATGATTTGCATGTTGTTTTAGTCATGTTTCAGAGAGGCTGAGGTTTCCTTCAGAAGTTTGTACGATGGATTTAATTGAAGTAGATTTCATTCTACAAAGCTTTTTTTTATTATGACTTTTTATGATTAACACCTAATGGAATATATAGGGATGTACAATGAGTGTAACCAGCTCCTAATCCCCTGAGACTTCTCCTGCGCTGCACCTTTTTTCTGGAATTCTCTCTCTGGTTCTCGTATAAGACCGTCTGTTACCACTAAATGTTCCAAGAGCTCCTGTTTTGTATTGTGATAAAAAAGCGATGAGCCAATCCCGATGGCCCAAACTGGTAAAGGATCCTTTGCCGTCTACTTTTCCACCCCTCTCCTTTGGTCCCATACTGGTCCATTGTTGTTATTAACACCCAATCCCCTTCTTTGGATCCCATACCTGTCAACTTCTGCACTGATACCCCATCCACTTCCTCTGCACCCCTTAACAGTTCATTTCTGTTTTGCCCCAACCACTTCCTTTGGACCCCTTACCTGTCTACTTCTATACTAATGCCCCTCAACCCCTTTGGACCCCTTACCTGTACATGCCTCTGTTGATGCCTCCCCTACTTCCTTGA